>OX456994.1:0-607759 GCA_949752705.1 Callimorpha dominula
TACACGAAAGTGTGCAACATGCACTAGTTGCAGTGTCGCGACACACTGTCAACTGCGTATACTACACGGATGACAGTGATGACGCGATTGGCAGCCTTATATGTGGAGCGGTATCAGCCTCGGACAAAAGAATCAAGGATTACAACTTGAAAATGGCCATTAGGAAAAGAGACGCAGCGATCGTGGCAAAACTTACCCAAGCCAGTTAATACTGGCTTCCAAGTCCTTGTAGTCCTTGCACAAATATCCTCTAAACTCCACTTTTACAATCTGATTGATCTCTTTATTCATTAAATTATATTAAAAAAAAAAAAAAAAAAAAAAAAAAAAAAAAAAAAAAAAAAAAAGACTTACTGCTTAGATATAATTTTCCAATTGTACTAACATCTAAAGTACGTATGCAATGTACATAAGAAATAAAGAAATAACCAAATAATAATAAAAATCAATCTACAAAAGGCACGGACAAAAGTCTGTGGAAACCATATTTAAAAAAAAAAAAAAAAAAAAAAAAAAAAAAAAAAAAAAAAAAAAACCTAACCTAACCTAACCTAACCTAACCTAACCTAACCGCATTGGATCAAATGGAACTCTGTATCCTGAATAACGGAACAGAACCCACATTTGATTACCACAGAGGAGGCAGACGGTTTACAAGCTGCGTCGACATAACAGTCTGTACTGAGGACATGCTTGATAAGGTTGTCAAATGGAGACTAGATGGAGACGTAACAATTTCTGACCACAAGGCAATCCTGTTCGAAGTCAATCTTAAAAAGTCAAAAGGAGTAGAAATAAAAAGAACAACGAGAAAATTCAACACGAGGAAAGCTAACTGGGCAGAGTTCCGAGAAGAACTCTACCAGCTATGGACAAATAAGGAAGTAAACAAAAAAGAAGTTGATAAAATCGTAACGAAGGAAGAACTAGACCAGAAAATAGAAGAATACACGAAAGCGATAGAAGAAGCATGTGAGAAACACATACCGAAAATAAAGGACAAGAAGCGAGCAGAATTGCCTTGGTGGACAGAGGAATTAACAGTGAAGAAACAGGAAGTAAAGAGATACAAAAGACGGCTCAAAAACGCAGCAGCAGTGCGCCAAGACGGAGTTCTCCAGAAGTACCTCTCCGTCAAAGGGGAGTACTTGCAGCTCATGAACAGTACAAGAACTGACAGTTGGAAGACCTTCTGCCAAAAGCAAGACAGGGAAAGTATGTGGGACGGGATTTATAGAGTAATAGGCCGCACAACATCAAGGCAAGAAGACATACCATTGGTCCAAAATGGTAAAGTACTGGAAGGAGAAGAGTCTGCAAAGGCATTGGCAGAAACCTTCTATCCGGAAGATGAAGCTCAAAAAGACAATGCAGCCCATAAGGTGATAAGAGAAAAGGCGAACCGTGTGAATGAAGAGGAAGATGATGAATCATTTGACCCCCCATTCACGTTGGATGAACTCAAATGGGCTGCAGATAGCTTCAATCCAAAGAAGGCACCCGGGCGAGATGGGCTCACAGCGGATATTTGCAGAATAGCTATCGCTCGTACTCCAGAGTTATTCTTAGCTCTTCTTAATAAGTGCCTGAGTCTCTCCTACTTCCCTACCATGTGGAAGGAAGCAGTAGTGGTAATCCTGCGTAAACCAGGAAAGGAGGACTACACCATACCCAAATCATATCGTCCGATTGGCCTTTTGCCGGTATTAGGAAAGATTTGGGAGAAAATGTTGATCAGGAGAGTTAGATGGCATACTTTGGAGGAAGCGAATAAAAGGCAGTACGGATTTACACCACAACGCGGCACCGAGGACTCCCTCTATGACCTAGTGAGACACATAAGACAAAAGCTGTCAGAAAAGAAATTAGTCGTTGTGGTGTCCCTGGACATAGAGGGAGCCTTTGACAGCGCCTGGTGGCCCGCAATTAGATGCAGACTCGCAGACACGAAATGCCCAAAGAACATACGAAAAGTCCTCGATAGCTACCTAACGGATCGCAAAGTCCAGGTTAGATACGCCGGCGCCACGTTTGAGAAAGCCACAACAAAAGGATGTGTCCAGGGTTCTATAGGCGGTCCTACTTTTTGGAACTTGCTGCTGGATCCTCTGTTGAATAGCCTAGAAAAGAGGGGAGACTACTGTCAGGCATTTGCGGACGATGTTGTTTTGGTTTTCTCCGGCGAAACAGCACTCGAAATACAGAGACAGGCAAACACATCCCTAAAGCATGTCCAGGAGTGGGGTGAAGTGAATAAGCTTAAATTTGCACCTCAAAAAACTAAAGCGATGCTTATTACGAACAAACTTAAGTACGACACACCACTCCTGCGCATGGGGGGTACAGAAATTACCATGTCAAAGGAAATAAAAATACTGGGGCTGACTATCGACGATAAACTTACGTTCAACGCACATGTAGCAAATATTAGCCGCAAAGCGTTGAACATCTACAAACAGCTGGCAAGGGCAGCTAAGGTCGAATGGGGGATCTCGCCGGAGATAACCAGAACAATATACACAGCAGTAATAGAGCCCATAATAATGTACGCAGCAAGTGCCTGGTCACCGGCGACGGACAAAGTAATGACCCAGAAACATCTAAATGAGGTACAAAGAGGGTTCGCACAAAAAATTGTTAAAGCGTATAGGACCACATCCCTAAACTCGGCCCTTATACTCTCGGGACTGCTTCCACTGGACATGAGGATCAGAGAAGCAGCCTCTCTTTTTGAAATAAAGAAAGGACACTCCCATAGAGTAATAGGGGACCGTGACGTCGAGACACCGGTACCCTACATCACAACACCTCACCCACACTCACAAAACTGTATCGAATTCGGTCAAATTAACAACGGGGCAGAACTTGCCCAATTAGAAGACAATGGATACGCACTCTTCACGGATGGTAGCAAAATAGAGGGCAAAGTTGGCGCGGCACTTTCCGTTTGGAAAGGTGGCGCAGAGACCATGACCCGCAAATACAGGCTGGCACCATTCTGCACCGTGTTTCAGGCCGAGTTACTTGCCTTAGCTAAGGCAACCGAAACGATCAACAGTCATAGGTCCGGGGAAAAATTTAAAATTTATAGCGACTCCAGATCAGCACTGGAAGCAGTCACTCGAGGCGTTTCTCTCCATCCCTTGGCTGTGGAAACCAGGCAGAATATCCAGGAGGCGACAAATTGTGGGAAAACCATAAAGCTGTTTTGGATTAAGGCCCACGCAGGAATGGAGGGAAACGAGCGAGCAGATTGCCTGGCAAAAGAGGCAGCACTATATAAGAAGACCAAACCAGACTATGACAGATGTCCAATCTCATTCGTCAAGCGTCAAATCCGCGAGGATACGCTTGGCGAGTGGGACACAAGGTACAGAGTAGGATCAACTGGGACAACCACCAAATTATTCCTACCAAATGCTAGAAATGCTTATTGTACGGTTAGGAAAATAAATCTTGATCCGTTGTTAGTACAAGTGCTGACGGGGCATGGCGGATTCTCCGAGTATCTGAACCGGTTCAAGTGCAAGGAGAGTCCGGCGTGCCCTTGCGGTACTGGGGATAATGAGAGTGTAGTGCATGTGCTCACGGAATGTCAAATCTATGGTAAAGAAAGGTACAACCTAGAACAGGAAATTAATTATAAAATAGACACCAAAAATATGGCAGAAATCCTGTCGAACAAAGATGTGCGTGGCAAATTTATAAAATTTTGTCAAACTATAGCCAAAACTGTGAATAATAAAAATAAAACAAGATAAAATGTACAACTATGTTATATAATAATTATATAAGCATTAGTTTACAATAGATTTAAGTAGAAAATGCATAATGAATAGCACAAAAAACGCATATAGAATACAAGTAATAGACTAATTAAGATAAATAGGTTAATAGGGTTGGAATGTAGAGTTATATAGAAATAGTAATAAAATAGTTTGAAACAAAACACTGTATAATAAAATAAAAATAACAAAGATAAAGAGTAATTATAAGATAAAACAAAATAAGTGTAAATTATAGAGAGTAGAAATAAGAGCTTATGCAACTCTGCAGTTTTGTCAATTAAACCGAAGTTCAAATAAAGGCACTGGTCCACCAAGCCAGTGGAAACAAAGCAATGCCCTGTGATGGCGGGTGCATATTAAAAAAAAAAAAAAAAAAAAAAACCTAACCTAACCTAACCTAACCTAACCTAACCTAACCTAACCTAACCTAACCTAACCTAACCTAACCTAACCTAACCTAACCTAACCTAACCTAACCTAACCTAACCTAACCTAACCTAACCTAACCTAACCTAACCTAACCTAACCTAACCTAACCTAACCTAACCTAACCTAACCTAACCTAACCTAACCTAACCTAACCTAACCTAACCTAACCTAACCTAACCTAACCTAACCTAACCTAACCTAACCTAACCTAACCTAACCTAACCTAACCTAACCTAACCTAACCTAACCTAACCTAACCTAACCTAACCTAACCTAACCTAACCTAACCTAACCTAACCTAACCAGGCGAGGGTCTGGCTTCAGAGGGCGAAGGCTTGCATTGGCGACTCTCGGAATCTGAGGACGGACCTCAAGCAGGGTATAATAGATGCAGTAGACCACCTCTACCAGCTCGTAAAAGAAGCGGAGACTGCGAAGAAAGGAACAGCAGCACGCAAACCTGTAACAGAAGCAAAGAGCACAAATACAGAGGTGATGGGGATAGGAACCGAGGAACAGAGAAAAACAGGGGACAAATTGGGGGAAACAGAAGGAAGGGAAATACTGGAGCTATTGAAAAAGCAAGGGGAAAAAATAGAAAAGACCTACCTAGAAATTGAAAACTTGAAGGCGAATATAGAGAACCAGCAAAAGACCAGTGCGACCTATGCGGATGTAGTAGCGGCAACGGCAATGATACAAACAGGGAAAACACCTGCCGGAAGGTCTGCCCTACACTCGATCATAATAGCGTCGGAAGACGAGACCGAAACTGGCGAGGCAGTACTAGGAAAGGTACGAGAAGCGATGGATGCGAAAGAAGGATGGGTCACCATAGAAAAAGTTAGGAAGGCAAAGGACAGAAAGATAATAATGAGCTGCAACACAGAGGAGGACAGGAAGAAGATCAGAGAAAGGCTGGAAGGTTCTGGGAAGAAGTTGATATGCGAAGAAGTAGCAAACAAAGACCCCCTGGTGATCTTAAGGGATGTCCTCCTTGTTCACAACGACGATGATATCCTGAAGGCCGTCAAAAACCAAAACTCCAATATTTTCATCAACTTGGACCCAAAGGACCTGCGCATAGTGATCAAATACAGGAGAAGGGCAAGAAACCCACTTACCGGTCACATTATCATCAGTACATCTCCAATAGTCTGGAGGAGAATGACTGATGCAGGAACTCTGCACATCGATCTGCAGAGAATACGAGTGGAGGACCAATCACCCTTGGTGCAGTGCACCAGATGCCTGGGATATGGACACGGTAAGCGCTTTTGTAAAGAAAGCGTGGACCTCTGCAGCCATTGTGGCGGACCGCATCTTAGGAGTCAGTGCCCTGATTGGATGGCTGGTGATCCCCCCTCGTGCAAAAATTGCCAAGTAGCAAAATATGACCTAACTGACCACAATGCGTTCAGCCAGACATGCCCGGTACGCAGGAAATGGGACACACTGGCTAGATCCACTGTAGCGTATTGCTAAGGTTGTCCAAGATAAACAATATACGGTAGCCCAAGCAAACCTCCAGAGAAAAAAGCTGGCGACTCTGGAACTCATGGTGGAGGCCAATGCGCGAAACATTGCCTTTTCGCTGCTCCAGGAGCCTTATGTGGGTGGAGCTTGCAGGATGAAGAACTACCGAGGAGCGAGAATCTACCAGTGCGTGGACCAAGGAAACGGGACTGTCAAGGCAGCAATCGTGGTTCACGATCCCGACCTCGACATAATACAGTGCCCGGAATTGACTACGAACAACATAGCCGTAGTGAGGATCCGAACCAACGCCTGGGAAATCGCAGTAGTTTCGTTCTACTTTGAGCCAGACCAGCCCATCGAGCCCTATCTGGAGCAGCTGAAACGCATACACGAGGTACTTGGCCACTACAGAACCGTTATTGGAGGCGACGCTAACTCGAAAAGTACATGGTGGGGAAGCACAAAAAACGATCTAAGGGGAGACGAATTGTCAGGGATCCTGGAAGAACTGGACCTCCAGGTACTAAATATGGGGGAGACACCAACTTTTGACACTGTTAGGGGTGGCATCGCGATCAGCAGCTTTGTGGATGTGACAGCATGCTCGATGGACATGCTCGAATTCGTAGACGATTGGAGAGTAGAGCGAGGTTTCACAAGTTCGGACCACAATGGTATATTATTCAAAATTAATCTGCAAAAAAGTAAAGGGATAAGCATCAGTAGAACCACACGTATTTATAATACAAAAAAGGCTAATTGGACCCAGTTTCTTGAGAAACTGACCCAATTAAACATAGAAAGTAAATACAATAAAAACGAAATAGACAACATTGACAAGGAAATAGATTTAGAAGAAAAAATATTACAGTACACAAATAATATAAAACAGTCTTGTAAAACAAATATACCGCTATATAAAAATAAAACAAAATTTACCCTGCCATGGTGGACCGAAGAACTCGGAGAACTGAAGAAGAAGGTGAAAACTATGAAGCGTCGTATACGAAGTGCAGCAGCCGTCCGAAGGGAGAAGGTTGTCACAGAGTACCTGGAAATAAAGATGGAATATGAATGCAAAGCCAAGGATGCCCAGATTTGCAGTTGGAAGGACTTCTGTCAAAAACAGGACCGGGAAGGGATGTGGGAGGGAATTTACCGGGTTATAGGTCGTACCAAGAAGAGAGAAGAGGACTTGCCGTTGGTGAAAAATGGTATCCCTCTAAACCCAAGTGAATCGGCTGCTCTGCTGGCGGAGACATTTTACCCAGTAGACTCAGTGAGCACGGATAACGCAGTCCACAGGCGAACACGAGAAGTTGCAGACAAGGTAAACGAGCGTCATCATGATGAGATTCATGACCCGCCTTTTACAATGCTGGAGCTGAAGACCGCAGTGGAAAGTTTTAACCCCAAAAAGGCTCCTGGAGCGGATGGTCTCACTGCCGACATCTGTAAGCGAGCTATTTTCCAGGACCCCGAAGCCTTCCTTGCCATCTCCAACAAGGCTCTCCACCTATCTTACTTCCCAAAGCTGTGGAAGGAGGCCGCAGTGATTGTTCTGCGGAAACCTGGTAAGGACAACTACCAACACCCTAAGTCCTATAGGCCAATTGGCTTATTACCTATCCTAGGCAAAGTATTGGAAAAAATGATGGTAGCTAGATTGAAGTGGCACCTTGTTCCCCGTATTAGTACTCGCCAGTACGGCTTTATGCCCCAACGAAGCACAGAGGACGCCCTTTATTCCCTGGTCCAGCACGTGAGATCCAGGCTGGACTGTAGAAAGATAGTGACGTTGGTGTCCTTAGATATAGAAGGTGCTTTTGACAGTGCATGGTGGCCAGCAATCAAAGCGCGACTGGCTGAGGAAAAGTGTCCGGTGAACATAAGGAGGCTGATCGATAGCTACCTCGACAGTAGGAGGGTAATGTTGAGGTATGCCGGGGAGGAGCACACAAGGGTTACGACGAAGGGTTGTGTCCAGGGCTCAATTGGGGGTCCAATACTCTGGGACCTTTTATTGGATCCACTTCTGAAGCAAGCAAAAGAGAAGGGGTACTTCTGCCAAGCGTTTGCTGATGACGTCGTGCTAGTGTTTGATGCAGACACAGCACTCGAAATAGAGCTACAGGCGAATGCAGCTCTCGCCTGTGCCTGGGAGTGGGGGGTCATGAACAGGCTTCGGTTTGCACCGCACAAAACCTGCGCAATGGTGTCAACAAGGAAACTGAAATACGACATCCCACGCCTGAGCATGGGCGGGGTCGACATTGCAATGTCCAAGGAAATAAAGCTGCTGGGCTTAACTATCGACGCGAAACTAACCTTTCACTCGCACACGACAAACGTTTGCCGCAAGGCACTGAGTGTGTACAAACAACTGTCGAAAGCAGCAAAAGTTAATTGGGGATTGCACCCGGAAGTGATACGCACAATTTATATCGCAACAGTGGAACCAATCATTACGTATGCGGCCAGTGTCTGGGCGCCGGCAACACAAAAGCAAGGTATCCAAAAACAACTCAACACGGTGCAGAGAGGATTTGCTCAGAAACTCTGTAAGTCGTATCGCACGGTCTCCCTAAACTCGGCACTGGCTCTATCCGGGATTCTTCCTCTCGACCTACGTATACGGGAGGCGGCAGAGCTATATGAAACCCGTAGGGGTTTGTCCCGGCTGGAGTTGGGAGATCGGGAGGTGGAGCGTCCGGTGCGATTTGCAGACTTTCCGCACCCTGCGAAACATATAGACATACAGTTCGTTTGTCTGGTAGACCAAGAACAGGTTGATAGCCGAAACCAGCAGTCAGTAAGAATATTCACGGACGGAAGTAAAATTGAAGGCAAGGTCGGGGCAGCGCTCTCCGTTTGGAACAACAGCGCAGAGATCAAAGCCGTAAAACTTTGCTTGTCCTCATACTGCACGGTATACCAGGCGGAACTGTTGGCTATATGTAGAGCCACGAGTGAGATCCTCCGTATGAGAGAGGGAAGTTTTGGTATATACAGTGATTCGAGGTCAGCGCTCGAAACGATCGCAAGCCAAAGTTCACCTCACCCCCTCGCTATGAAAGCCAGAGCCAACGTAAGAGAGGCATTGGTGCAGAACAAAGATATATCTTTCTTCTGGATCAAGGCCCACGCTGGGCTTCAGGGAAACGAGCGTGCAGACAAGCTTGCTAAAGAGGCAGCACTGGGGCTGCGCAGGCAGCCGGACTATGACCTGTGTCCGGTTTCATTTGTGAAGCGACAAATTCGCGCTAAGTCGTTGGGCGAATGGAACCGGAGATATGGTCTGGGATCTGTGGCCTCCGTGACAAAAATGTTCCTCCCCGACGTCTATACCACATATAAAATCGTTCGGCAACTACAGCCAACGGGAATCGTGTCACAATTAATGACGGGACACGGTGGGTTCTCCGAGTACTTGCATAGATTCAAGCTCAAGGAGAGCCCATCATGCATTTGCGAACCGGATACAGTGGAGTCGATCCCTCATATAATTCTTGATTGCCCAATGTTCGCTATGGAAAAAATAGATATAGAACAGAAATTAGGTACATTACTCTGTAAAGATAACGTAAGTAAAATATGTATGGACAAGAAAGCAAGAAGTGTATTTATAAAATATTGCATAAAAATAGTAAGTATAGTAATAAAAAGAAATAAATAAAGTACAAGCTATGTTCCCAAAATATATCATATTAAATGATATATACATTAGAGCAAAAGCAAAAAAAAGCAGAGTAAGTAAGATATTGTAATTATGTAATTTGAAAGTAATGTCAACTAATAGAAAACCCACTATAGTATTAGAAAATAAAATAAAGAAGTATGAAGTGTAAAGAATGCATGAAAGGTCTCTGATCCTGTCAGAGGAAGCAGCAACGCCCTGTGATGACGGGTGTTATGTGTGAGAACCATCGGCGAGGAGCTGGGCTCAAGAGGTCTGCTGCTGGGTGGTGACAGTAACGCAAAAAGCACTTGGTGGGGCAGCACCATGGAAGATCAGAGGGGAGCCGAGATGTGTGGCACCCTGGAAGAGTCAGGTTGGCAAGTATTAAACATCGGAGATACGCCCACCTTCGACACAACGAGAGGAAACAGGACACTCACCAGTTTCGTGGATATCACGGCGTGTACCGATGACCTGTTGGGATTGATCGACGACTGGAAGGTGGACCAATCAGTTACGAGCTCTGACCACAATACAATACTATTTAAAATTAATTTAGAAAAAAGTAAAGGCCTCAAAGTCCAAAGAACAACCAGGATTTTTAATACAAAAAAGGCGAAGTGGGAAAACTTTAATAATATATTAAATAAAAGTAAGATAGAAAATAACATTAGTGCTGACTCAATAAATAGCGTAAATAATAAAATTGAATTAGAAAATATAATAATTAAGTACACCGAATTAATAACTTTAGCTTGCCAAGATAGTATGCCATTAAAAAGAAAATCAGAAACCGTAAAAATTCCATGGTGGAGTACAGAGCTCGAAAACTTAAAAAAGAAAATGGTCACATTCAGACGAAGAATTAAAAATGCCGCGTCATACCGCAGAGAGAAGGTAATCGAAGAATACTTGCAACAGAAAGAGATCTACGAGTGCCACGCCAGGAAAGCCCGTTCCGACAGTTGGAAGGCGTTCTGCGAGAGGCAGGACAGAGAAAGCATGTGGGATGGTATTTACCGGGTAATCTCAAGGACCGCCAGGAGAGAGGAAGATCTGACCCTAAAAACCAAGGATGGTGTTTACCTAAACCCGAAAGAGTCGGCAGATTTACTCGCCGAGACGTTTTACCCTGAAGACCTGGAGGAAATGGATAACACCGATCATCCCCGGATTAGAGAAATGGCAGAGCGAGTAAACGAGCGGAAGCATGATGAGTACCATGACCCGCCATTTACCCTGCTAGAGCTTGAGACCGCAATGAGGAGTTTTAACCCGAAGAAGGCCCCAGGAGCGGATGGCTTTACGGCGGATATCTGCAGCAGAGCTATCGGCCAGGATCGAGAATCATTCCTTGCCCTATTCAATAAGTGCCTGCAGATAGCGCACTTCCCGAATATATGGAAGGAGGCCACGGTGGTGGTGCTGAGAAAACCGGGCAAGGATGACTACACGAATCCCAAGGCTTATAGGCCTATTGGCCTCTTGCCGGTTCTGGGGAAGATTCTGGAGAAAATCATAGTAGCTAGGATCAAATGGCATCTAGTACCGCGACTCAGTACTCGCCAATACGGATTCATGCCCCAGAAGAGCACCGAAGACGCCCTCTATACCCTGATACACCACATAAAAGGTAAGATACAGCTGAAAAAATTGGTGACCCTTGTATCCCTGGATATAGAGGGGGCATTCGACAGCGCGTGGTGGCCGGCAATAAGAGTCCGTTTGGCTGAGGAAGAGTGTCCGGTAAACATCAGGAGGCTACTCGATAGCTACCTAGACTGCAGAAGGGTCAAGGTAAGATTCGCCACGGCTGAGAGTACGCGAAATACCATGAAGGGTTGCGTACAGGGGTCAATCGGTGGTCCAATTCTTTGGAACCTGCTTCTCGACCCACTTTTGAGGGGACTTAATGATAGAGGGGACTACTGTCAAGCATTTGCCGATGACGTTGTACTAGTCTTCCACGGCGACACAGCAGCAGAAATTCAGAGACGAGCAAATGCCGCTCTTGACTATGTCCAGCAATGGGGTGTAAAGAACAAACTCAAGTTTGCACCGCAAAAGACCTGTGCAATGGTCCTTACAAACAAATTGAAGTACGACACTCCTTTGCTGTCCATGGGGGGGATCGGCATCAGCATGTCGAAAGAAGTAAAGATCCTGGGGCTCATTATTGACGATCGCCTTACATTTAATTCACACGTGGCGGCTCAGTGCAGAAAGGCGATAGCAATATATAAGCAGTTAGCAAAAACCGCCAGAGTTGGCTGGGGCCTCAGTCCAGACATTATCCGAACAATTTACGTCGCGGTTATAGAACCTGTAGTGATGTATGCAGCAGCAGTATGGGCACCGGCAGTAAATAAACTAGGAATACAGAAGCAACTTAATATGGTACAACGAGGATTCGCACAGAAACTCTGTAAATCTTATCGCACAGTCTCTCTGCACTCGGCACTGGTGCTGTCTGGGATACTGCCTCTCGACATCCGAGTACAAGAAGCAGCCGCCATGTACGAGGCCAAGAGAGGGTTGTCTCAGACGGTGCTAGGAGATAGAAAGACCGATAGTGTGGTAAGTTTTGCGGAGGCCCCTCATCCAGCTGTGTGCATGGCTTTGGACTTCGTATGCCTGGTAGACCAAAACCTTGTCGACAGGCACAATGTGCAAGAGGTGCGAATATTCACCGACGGCAGCAAGCTGGAGGGAAAGGTCGGAGCGGCACTTTCCATATGGAATGGTGAGGCCGAGATTCGGACCCGAAAGCTCTGTCTGTCCGCGTACTGCACAGTCTACCAGGCGGAACTCCTGGCCATACACGAGGCCACCAAGGAAATCCTCAAAGCGAGGGAAAGGAGCTATGGGGTATACAGTGACTCGAGGGCAGCGCTCGAGACGATAGTGGACCATAGCGCCTTGCACCCTCTCGCTGTAGAAGCGCGAGAGAACCTGCGGAAAGCCTTCTCACAGGGCAAAACTGTATTTTTGTTCTGGGTCAAGGCACACGCAGGCCTCCAGGGCAATGAAAGAGCGGATGAACTGGCCAAGGAAGCAGCACTGTACTCAAAGAAAAAACCCGATTACGACCGGTGTCCACTATCATTCACCAGGAGGCAGATACGCTCCCTTTCTGTATCCAAATGGGACGAGAGGTATAGAGCAGGAGATACCGCGTCCACAACTAAATTGTTTTTTCCAAATGCGTCGGACGCCTATAGTATAGTCAGGAAAATCCAGCTGACAGGTCCAATCACACAGATCCTCACGGGGCATGGCGGATTCGCCCAGTACCTGAACCGTTTCAGGTGCAGGGATAGTCCGTCATGCATCTGTGATCCGACAAAGGAGGAGACAGTCCCCCATCTATTGGTAGAGTGTCCAATGTTTGATAAGAGTCGCTATGAACTACAGCAAGAAATTGGAGTCAATATAACATTAAATAACTTAAATATATGTATTAGTAGAAAAGAAAATTATAAGCAGTTCCTAACCTTTTGTATAAAAATATGTAATCTAGTAAATAAGAGGAATAAAGATGTATGAAACTTTGCTTAGAATATAATTATATGACATTATATTTCATAAGCCAAAATAGTAAATAGATATATAAAAATAGGAAACAAGTTATAATTATAAGACAAGAAGTGTATTTAAGGAAATAGTAATATAGAAATAGTAAAATAGTAGTATAGAGCCTGTAGTAGTAGAAATGTAATATTAGTATAATAGTTAAAACTAAAAAGCATAGTATGTAACAAGCATTGAATTAACCCTTATAAATAAATATCCCTGAAAAAGAATATCAGGGTCCAGAGCTCAACACCCTGTGATGACGGGTGCCTTTATAAAAAAAAAAAAAAAAAAACCTAACCTAACCTAACCTAACCTAACCTAACCTAACCTAACCTAACCTAACCTAACCTAACCTAACCTAACCTAACCTAACCTAACCTAACCTAACCTAACCTAACCTAACCTAACCTAACCTAACCTAACCTAACCTAACCTAACCTAACCTAACCTAACCTAACCTAACCTAACCTAACCTAACCTAACCTAACCTAACCTAACCTAACCTAACCTAACCTAACCTAACCTAACCTAACCTAACCTAACCTAACCTAACCTAACCTAACCTAACCTAACCTAACCTAACCTAACCTAACCTAACCTAACCTAACCTAACCTAACCTAACCTAACCTAACCTAACCTAACCTAACCTAACCTAACCTAACCTAACCTAACCTAACCTAACCTAACCTAACCTAACCTAACCTAACCTAACCTAACGTAACCTAACCTAACCTAACCTAACCTAACCTAACCTAACCTAACCTAACCTAACCTAACCTAACCTAACCTAACCTAACCTAACCTAACCTAACCTAACCTAACCTAACCTAACCTAACCTAACCTAACCTAACCTAACCTAACCTAACCTAACCTAACCTAACCTAACCTAACCTAACCTAACCTAACCTAACCTAACCTAACCTAACCTAACCTAACCTAACCTAACCATTAGAGCTCTTAAAAATACAAGGCGAAAAGATAGAAAAGACCTACCAGGAAATGGAAAACCTTAAAGAAAAAATAGAGATGCAACAAAAGACCAGTGCGACCTATGCGGACGTAGCAGCGGCAACGGCCACGAGATCGAAATCAGACACAACAGCACTGCACTCTATTGTGATCGCCTCCAAAGACGAGAAAGAGACTGGGGACGAAGTACTCGATAGAGTACGTAAAACCGTAAACGCCAAAGATGGCTGGATAACGGTGGACCGAGTTCGCAAGGTCAAGGACAGGAAGGTAATAGTGGGTTGCAGAACCGAAGAAGCTCGAGAAAAGATCAAAGAGCGATTGAAAGGCGCAGCGAGCCACCTCCACGTCGAAGAGGTTAAAAATCAAGACCCTATGGTGGTCCTGAAGGATGTACTATCCTATAACAGTGATGAGGACATACTTACAGGACTACAAAACCAGAACAAGGAAGTGTTTCAAAACCTGGAAAAGAAAGACAATAGGGTAGAAATAAGGTACAGAAGGAAGGCAAGAAATCAGTACAGCAACCATGTTGTCTTGAAAGTGTCACCAAATTTATACTGCAGACTGATAGACAGGGGTTACCTACATATTGATATGCAGAGGGTAAAAGTAGCAGATCAGTCTCCACTGGTGCAATGCTCTGGGTGCTTGGGGTATGGGCATGGACGCAGGTTCTGTAAGGAATCAGTGCCGAAGTGCAGCCATTGCGGAGGACCCCATATGCGGCATGAATGCGCGGAATGGATGGCTGGAGCGCCACCCTCATGCTGTAACTGTACCGCAGCCAAGATGTTAGACGTGGAACATAATGCCTTTAGCTCGGAATGCACAGTGCGCAGGAAGTGGGAGGCATTGGCGAGAGCTAAAGTAGCATATTGCTAAGGTGGTTAACAATCGCTCACGGGCAGGCAGCCCCGCCAGAGGATACGCAGTCGCCCAGGCTAACCTCCAAAGAAAGGAGTTAGCAACGGCAGAACTAATGATTGAGGCCAAAGAGCGAAAGATCGCAATAGCACTGATCCAGGAGCCATATGTGGGCGGGGTCAAGAGGATGAAGGACTACCGTGGGGCGAGAGTCTACCAGAGTGCAGCAGTAGGAGATGGGACGGTGAAAGCGGCGATAGTTGTCTTTGACAGTGATCTTGACGTCATCCCGTGCCCGAAACTCACCAACAACAACATTGTTGTAGTGAGGATCCGAACCAGCGCCTGGGAAATCGCGGCGGTGTCCTTCTACTTTGAACCGGATCAACCCATAGGGCCATACCTGGATCAGCTTAAGAACATCGGCGAAGAACTGGGCTCAAGAAGGCTGCTGCTGGGAGGTGACAGCAATGCTAAGAGTACCTGGTGGGGTAGCACCATAGAGGACCACAGGGGCGTTGACATGTCCGGGACCCTGGAGGAGTCAGGATGGCAGGTATTGAACATCGGTGATACGCCCACTTTTGACACCATGAGAGGTAACAGGGCGTACACAAGCTACGTGGATATAACAGCATGTACCGACGACTTACTGGGACTAATAGATGATTGGAGGGTAGACCAATCAATGACGAGCTCAGATCACAACACCATAATGTTCCAAATTAAGCTCCAAAAGAGCAAGGGTTTCGGAGTTCAGAGAACCACCCGGCTCTATAACACTAAGAAAGCTAATTGGGAACAATTCAACACTAAACTAAATGAACTAAAGACACAACATAACGTAAACAAAATAGCTATCGAAAACATCAATAATAAAGCCGATTTAGAAGATATTGTTCTTAAATACACAGAGATAATCACCTCAGCATGCAAGGAGAGCATGCCAATAAAGAAAAATAAAGATACAATAACAGTCCCTTGGTGGAGTGAGGAGCTCGCACAGAAAAAGAAGACTATGGTGACCTTCAGGAGAAGGATAAAAAACGCTGCGCCGCACCGTAGAGATAAAGTCGTCGAAGAATACCTGCAAAAGAAAGAAGACTATGAGTGCTACGCCAAGAAAGCCCGTACCGACAGCTGGAAAGAGTTCTGCGGGAGACAGGACAGAGAAGGAATGTGGGAAGGGATCTATAGGATCATCGGAAGAACCGCCAGGAGAGAAGAGGATATGACCCTTAAAACCAAAGAAGGTAAACATCTAAACCCCAAAGAATCGGCAGACTTACTAGCTGAGACATTCTACCCCGAAGACCTAGAGAGCTCGGACAACTCCGACCATCGCCGCACCAGAGAAGCGGCAGAGCGGGTAAACGAATGGAACCATGATGAGGAACATGACCCACCGTTTACTCCGCTGGAGCTAAAGATCGCGGCGGGGAGTTTTAACCCAAAGAAGGCCCCTGGAGCGGATGGCTTCACGGCAGACATCTGCAGCAGAGCAATCTCCCAGGATCCAGACGCTCTCCTTGCCCTATTCAACAAGTGTTTGCAGAAAGCGCACTTCCCGGACATCTGGAAGGAGGCCACAGTCGTGGTACTTAGAAAACCGGGCAAGGATGATTACACGAACCCCAAGGCGTACAGACCAATCGGTCTACTGCCAGTCTTGGGGAAGATCCTGGAGAAGATGATAGTAGCAAGGATGAAATGGCAGTTAGTACCGCGGATTAGTACTCGCCAGTACGGATTCATGCCCCAGAAGAGCACCGAGGACGCCCTCTATAGCCTAATACACCGTATCAAGGGTAAAGTTGAGCTGAAGAAGCTGGTCACCCTAGTGTCATTGGATATAGAGGGGGCGTTCGATAGCGCCTGGTGGCCGACAATCAGAGTTCGACTGGCAGAGGAAAAGTGTCCGGTTAATGTTAGGAGGCTACTCGATAGCTATCTCAGCTGCAGAAAGGTCAAAGTAAGATTTGCCGGGGAAGAAAGCACGCGAAACACCACGAAAGGTTGCGTGCAAGGGTCTATTGGCGGCCCAATTCTCTGGAACCTGCTTCTCGACCCACTATTACGAGGACTACAAGATGGGGGACACTACTGCCAGGCATTCGCCGACGACGTCGTGTTGGTATTCGACGGTGACACAGCACTGGACATTCAGAGACAGGCAAATGCCGCTCTCAACTATGTGCAGCAATGGGGTGTAAGAAACAAATTAAAGTTTGCGCCACATAAGACTTGCGCTATGGTCCTTACTAGGAAACTGAAGTACGACACCCCTTTGCTGTCCATGGGGGGGATCGGCATTTGCATGTCAAAAGAAATTAAAATATTGGGGCTAATCATCGACGACCGCCTTACTTTCAACAGTCACGTTGCGGCACAATGTAGAAAGGCCATAGCCGTATATAAGCAGATAGCGAAAGCTGCTAAAGTCAGCTGGGGCCTAAATCCTGACATTGTAAGGAGCATATACGTCGCGGTTATTGAGCCCATTATAATGTACGCGGCGGCAGTATGGGCACCGGCAGTCCGAAAATTAGGCATCCAAAAGCAGCTCAACATGGTGCAACGAGGATTCGCGCAGAAACTCTGCAAATCATATCGCACAGTCTCCCTGCACTCGGCACTGGTGCTGTCTGGGATACTGCCTCTCGACATCCGAGTACAAGAAGCAGCCGCGCTGTACGAGGCCAGGAGAGGGTTGTCTCAGACGGTGCTAGGAGATAGAGAGACCGATAGTGTGGTTAGTTTTGCGGAGGTACCTCATCCAGCTGTGTGGATGGCTTTGGACTTCGTATGTCTGGTAGACCAAAACCTTGTTGACAGGCACAATGTGCAGCAGGTGCGTATATTCACCGACGGCAGCAAGCTGGAGGGGAAGGTCGGAGCCGCACTTTCCGTATGGAACGGTGAGGTCGAGATTCGGACCCGAAAGTTCTGTCTGTCCGCGTACTGCACAGTCTACCAGGCAGAACTTCTGGCCATACACGAGGCCACTAAGGTAATCCTCAAAGGGGGGGAAAAGAGTTATGGGGTATACAGTGACTCGAGGGCAGCGCTCGAGACGATAGTGAACCATGGCTCTTTGCACCCTCTCGCCGTAGGAACGCGGGAGAAACTGCGCCAAGCCTTATCCCAGGGCAAAGATATCTCTTTGTTTTGGGTTAAAGCACATGCAGGACTTCAGGGGAACGAGAGAGCTGACGTATTAGCCAAGGAAGCAGCTCTAAACTCTAAAAGAAAACACGATTACGACCGGTGTCCATTATCTTTCATTAGGAAGCATATACGTAACATATCTGTATCCAAATGGGACGAAAGATACAGAGCAGGAGACACCGCGTCTACCACTAAGTTGTTTTTCCCAAATGCATCCGACGCCTACTGCTTCGTAAAGAAAATTAAGCCGGCTGGCCTGCTTACACAGATCCTCACGGGGCATGGCGGATTCTCTCAATACCTGAACCGTTTCAGGTGTAGGGATAGTTCGTCATGTATCTGTGATCCCACAAAAGAGGAGACCGTCCCTCACTTGTTGGTAGAGTGCCCAGTATTTGATAGGGTCCGGTTCGAATTGCAGCAACAAACTGACACAGAAATATCAATTAACAACTTGAACAAATTGATAGCTAGTAAAGAAAGTAGTAAACTGTTTATAAAGTATTGTACAGAAATATGCAAGGTAGTAAACAACAGAAATAAGGACTCATAACCTTTGCTTAAAATATAATTAGTGTTATATTACTTAAGCAAAGATGATAAGTAGATTTTACAAATTTAGAAAGTTAGCAATAGTTTATAAGAATAAGTAGAAAAATAGTTGTAATAAAATTAGATATTGATAACTGTTGATAATACCAAATATATACCGTAGTACTGTGCTGGGTAAGAAATATTATAATTTGTAAACTTCTCCATCATTTCTGTTTAAATATTTAGAGTTAGTAATCATTGTAAAACATAGAATTAAGGTAGTTAATAAAATAAAAGTAGAAAAGTTCCCTGAAAAATAATATCAGGGGAGAGCCAGAACACCCTGTGATGACGGGTGCCTCTATTAAAAAACCTAACCTAACCTAACCTAACCTAACCGAAACCGAAACAGGCGACGAGGTCCTTAGCAGAATAAGGGAAGCGGTAAACGCCAAAGATGGGTGGATAAAGGTGGAGAAGGTGAGGAAGGCTAAGGACAGGAAAGTAATAATAGGTCTGGAAACCGAAGAAGAAAGAAACAAAATAAAGGCCCGGCTTCAAAAAGAAGGAGTTGACCTCACTGTCGAGGAAGTTAAAAACAAGGACCCGCTTCTGATTCTGAAGAACGTTCTGGTCGTGAACACCGATGAAGACATATTGAAAGCACTCAGAAATCAGAACAGGGGGGTTTTTGACGGCCTCGACAGTGGGGACAACAGGGTGGAGATAAGGTACAGAAGAAGGACACGCAACCCACATATTGGCCACGTTATCGTCAGCGTTTCGCCCACCATCTGGCGACGGGCTATAGAAACCGGGACCGTGCACATTGACCTCCAGCGCATTAAAATCGAGGACCAGACCCCTTTGGTCCAGTGTACACGCTGCCTGGGCTTCGGGCATGGCAAGCGGCTCTGTAAAGAGCCAGCGGACTTATGCAGCCACTGCGGCGGTCCCCATATGAGATCGGAGTGCGCGGACTGGCTCTCAGGATTGCCACCCGCCTGTCGAAACTGCACGAGGGCAAAAATAGAGTACGGCACGCAACACAATGCTTTTAGTCACGATTGCCCCGTACGGAAGAAATGGGATGACGTGGCCAGGTCGACGGTCGCGTACTGCTGAGGGCACCCAAGGCAACCCAAACCTCTACAGATTCGTACAGGCGAACCTCCAGCGGAAAAAACTGGCAACAGACGAGCTCCTATTGGAAGCCGTGAAGCGCGGAGTCGCCGTTGCTCTCCTCCAGGAACCATATGTGGGAGGTGCTAAGGTTGTCAGGAATCACAGGGGCGTTCGGATTTTCCAGAGCACTGACACTGGGAATGGAACTGTTAAGGCCGCAATAGCGGTCTTTGATCAAGACCTTATAGTCACGCAGTACCCCTTATAGTCACGCAGTACCCGAAACTCACCACGAACAACATCACCGTGGTGGGGATCCGGACCAGTGCTTGGAGGATCACGCTGGTCTCTTTCTATTTTGAGCCGGACCTGCCAATAGAACCGTACCTGGAGCACCTCAAACACGTTGAGGAAGAAGTAGGGTCCAGAATGTGGATCATAGGAGGAGATGCAAACGCTAAAAGTACCTGGTGGGGAAGCTTATCCATCGACCGTAGGGGCGAAGAAGTTTCCGGAGTTCTCGATGAGCTGAGTCTCAACATACTCAACAGAGGGGAAATTCCGACTTTCGACACGATCAGAGGCGGTAAACGTTACTGCAGTCACGTCGATATTACGGCATGTTCGACGGATATTCTGGACCTGGTAGACGACTGGAGGGTAGACGAGGGCCTCACGAGCTCGGATCACAACGGCATCGTTTTTAACATAAAATTAAAAAGGTCAAAAGGCATTAAAATCAACAGAACCACTAGAATTTTCAATACAAGAAAAGCTAATTGGCCTGAGTTTCATGAGAAACTCAGCCAATTAATGCTACAGAACAAAATTAATAAAATAGAAATTGATACATTAAATACAGTCAATCAAATTAATATAATTATAAATAAATACACTCAAGCAATAAGAGACGCATGCACCTCATCAATGCCTATGAGGAAGAGCAACGATGTACTCACCTTGCCGTGGTGGTCCGAGAAACTCGAGAGGATGAAGCAGGAAGTCGCTACCAAAAAACGCAGAATTAGATGTGCTGCACCGGTCCGAAGATCGAAAGTCGTTGAAGAGTACCTGAAACAGAAAGTTGATTATGAAACAGAAGCAGCCAAAGATATGATCGAGAGTTGGAAAATTTTTTGCGCCAAACAAGACAAGGAAGGGGTTTGGGAAGGAATCTACCGGGTGATAGGAAGGACCAAGGGTAGGGGAGAGGACCAACCGCTAGTGAAGGACGGAAAGGTGCTGGACACAAAGGGTTCAGTTGAATTACTAGCGAAAACCTTCTACCCAGAAGATCTTACGGAGAGTGACAGCACATGGCACCGCCTTGTCAGGGACAAGGCCGACGTTGTGAATGCTGGAGGGCATGGTGACCCATGCGAGCCACCATTTACAATGGCTGAACTGATGGCGTCATGCAACTCCTTTAACGCTAAGAAGGCTCCAGGAGCAGATGGTTTCACCGCCGATATTTGTTGCCGAGCCATCGGAGGTGCCCCTGAGGTAGCCCTTGCTCTCTTAAACGGCTGCTTGAAATGCCACCATTTCCCCGAAATATGGAAGGAGGCGATAGTAATCGTACTCAAGAAGCCCGGAAAGGACGACTACAGCACCCCAAAGGCGTACAGACCTATCGGCCTTCTGCCAATACTAGGCAAAATATATGAGAAGATGTTGGTGGCCCGCCTCAAGTTCCATTTGATCCCAAGGATGAGTACTCGTCAGTATGGATTTATGCCCCAGAGGAGCACGGAGGACTCCCTCTATGTACTAATGCAGCACATACGCAGCAAGATAGATCTTAAAAAAATAGTGGTCCTAGTATCCTTGGACATAGAGGGAGCCTTCGACAGTGCCTGGTGGCCAGCCATAAAGGTTCGTCTGGCTGAGGAAAAATGTCCAATCGGCTTGAGGAGGGTCATCGACAGCTATCTCCAGGATAGAAGGGTCACTGTCAGGTACGCAGACGAAGAGTTCGGCAAGGCCACAAGTAAGGGTTGTGTCCAGGGTTCCATAGGGGGACCAATACTCTGGAACCTTTTGTTGGACCCGCTTCTAAAGAGCCTTGAAGCTAGGGGTGACTATTGCCAGGCCTTTGCTGACGACGTTGTGCTGATCTTCGATGGTGACGCATCGCTGGAGATCCAGGGACGTGCTAATGCCGCTCTCGAACATGTTCGGGCGTGGGGTGTACAAAACAAACTTAAATTTGCCCCGCACAAAACCAACGCAATGGTTATTACTCGCAAACTAAAATACGACACCCCATGCCTGACCATGGGCGGGATCGACATTGCCATGTCCAAAGAGATCAAAATCCTAGGCGTCGCCATCGACGAAAAGCTAACTTTTAACACACACGTCGCAAACGTGTGCAGAAAGGCAATAGGCATCCACCAACAATTAACCAGGGCGGCAAAGACCAGCTGGGGACTTCACCCTGAAGTCATAAGAATAATATATGTGGCTACCGTGGAACCAATCATCCTGTACGCAGCCGGCGTTTGGGCCCCGGCCGTTAGAAAGCTGGGCGTCATGAAGCAGTTAGGAGCAGTCCAGCGTGGTATCGCACAAAAGCTGTGCAAGGCCTATCGGACGGTCTCCTTGAACTCTGCGCTGGTGCTGGCTGGAATACTACCCCTCGACCTCCGCGTCCGCGAGGCAGCATCGTTATACGAAGCCAGGAAGGGGGTGCCCCAGCCAGCACTCGGCGACAGGAGGGTCGAGCAGGCTGCCTCGGCAACAGCAGCACCACACCCCGCGGAGCACGCTGAGCTAGAGCTCACAAGCCTGGTAAACCAAGAGCAACTTGATGCCCAGAACGAACTTGAGGTTCGTATCTTTACGGACGGGAGCAAGATTGGGGGCAAGGTTGGGGCAGCGCTCTCCATGTGGACAGGTGACGTGGAAACCAAAACTCTCAAGCTTGCTCTCCCACACTACTCCACCGTTTACCAGGCCGAGCTTCTGGCAATATGTGTCGCAACAAGGGAGATCACAAAAATCAGTGCGCAATCGTTTGGAATCTTCAGTGATTCTATGGCGGCCCTCCAAACCATACAAAGTTACGACCGACACCACCCACTGGCAGTGGAGGCAAGAGCCAACATTAAATCCTTGGCTACCCAAAACAAGGCCGTCACCTTGTTTTGGATCAAAGCACATGCGGGGTTGGAAGGAAATGAGAGGGCCGACGAACTAGCCAAGAGAGCCGCTGAAGGTTCCAAACGAAAGCCCGATTACGACTTGTGCCCGGTTTCGTACGTCAAGCGATGCATTCGTACGGCAACGCTTGACGAATGGAACCGTAGATATATTTCCGGAGAAACTGCTTCTGTGACCAAGCTGTTTTTTCCCGATGCGGTGGCTGCGTACAGGATAATCAGGAAGTGCACAATTAGTTGTGTAGTCACACAAATCATGACGGGGCACGGTGGGTTCTCAGCATACTTGAATCGATTCAAGTGTAAGGAGAGCCCATCGTGCATCTGTGACCCCGATATTGATGAAACGGTGCCACATATATTGTTCGCCTGTCCTGTCTTTGACAGAGAAAGACTAGAAGCCGAACTAGCACTTGACGTTAAACTCGATGCCGAAAATATATCTCGAATAATAGCGGGCAAAAACAGAGAAACGCTTCTAAATTTCTGTATAAAAATATGTGAAAGGGTGATCAATAGGAATAAAAGTGCATAAGCAACTAATGCTTATTTAATATTATGTATAATATTAATGATAAGTATTAAAAAAGTAGAATGTAAAAATATATAGTATTAGCAAAAATTTAAAAGCAACAAATAAATTAGATCTGCCCAAAAATAAATGCAAAGTAGTCGAAACAAGAGAGAGAATCAGAACATGTAAAATGATATTAAACTAAAATAGAAAGAAACATAAAAACGATACAACAGCCATAGGTTTAAAGAATATAAAAGCACAATAATTTAGTGAAAATAGAGTCAAACGTAAAAGTTATCCTTAGTCAGCACGAAGCTGATAGTGGAGGATCCTACGAGTTTATACTAACAAAATACACGACAGGCATAGGCTCCGATTATGTTGGAGGTAGAAGTTTATATATATAAAAAAAAAAAAAAAAAAAAAAAAAAAACCTAACCTAACCTAACCTAACCTAACCTAACCTAACCTAACCTAACCTAACCTAACCTAACCTAACCTAACCTAACCTAACCTAACCTAACCTAACCTAACCTAACCTAACCTAACCTAACCTAACCTAACCTAACCTAACCTAACCTAACCTAACCTAACCTAACCTAACCTAACCTAACCTAACCTAACCTAACCTAACCTAACCTAACCTAACCTAACCTAACCTAACCTAACCTAACCTAACCTAACCTAACCTAACCTAACCTAACCTAACCTAACCTAACCTAACCTAACCTAACCTAACCTAACCTAACCTAACCTAACCTAACCTAACCTAACCTAACCTAACCTAACCTAACCTAACCTAACCTAACCTAACCTATTGCTAACGTTGCCAGAGTCTATCAAAACGCTTATCGCATCATACAAGCAAACCTCCAGCGAAAGAAGCTAGCCACAAACGAGATACTACTCGAAGCGCGAAAGAGGAGAGTGGCAGTGGCTTTACTGCAGGAACCTTATGTGGGTGGGGTCAAAGAGATGAGAAGTCACCGGGGCGTGCGAATCTTCCAGAATGCTGATCGTGGAGAGGGTACCGTGAAAGCGGCAATTGCCGTATTCGACCACAATCTGACCGTTAAACAATACCCAAAACTCACCACAAATAACGTCGTCGTGGTGGGGATACAAACAAGTACCTGGGAGATAACGCTTGCCTCTTTTTACTTTGAGCCGGACCAACCGATTCAACCATATTTGGAACACCTCAAACGCATAAGCCAAGTAATAAGAACTAGGTGGGTCGCTGGAGGGGACGCGAATGCGAAGAGCTCGTGGTGGGGAAGTCCGAAGATAGACAGACGAGGAGAGGACCTGTCTGGAACTCTGGATGAGCTGGGGCTACACATCTTAAATCAAGGGGAAACTCCTACATTTGACACCATACGAGGAGGCCAACGTTTTACGAGTTATGTAGATGTCACCATTTGTACCGCAGACATTTTAAATGCTGTAGACAACTGGAGAGTAGATGAAGGACTCACGAGTTCCGACCACAACGGCATTGTGTTTAGTATCCAACTTCAGAAATCCAAAGGAACAGAAATAAATAGAACTACCAGAACATATAACACGAGAAAAGCAAATTGGACACAATTTCATGAGAAATTGAGACAATTAAAGCTAGAGCATGGCATAATCAAAACAGAAATAAGCAAAATTATCAATATAGACCAATTAGAATTAGTTGTTAATAAATTTATAAATATCATAAGTGAAACTTGTAACGAAACAATACCAAAACTTAAAAACAAGGAACTTCTTACCATGCCGTGGTGGTCCCAGAAGCTCGAGGAGATGAAAAAGAAGGTCACCATAAAGAAGAACAGAATCCGTTGCGCCGCCCCAGTGCGAAGACAGAAGGTGGTAGAAGAGTACCTAAATCAAAAAGAAGAATATGAGATGGCAGCGGCTAGGGCACAGATAGATAGTTGGAAAGATTTTTGTGGCAAACAAAATAAAGAGGGTGTTTGGGAGGGAGTCTATAGGGTGATCGGCCGAACTACTAAGAGAGTGGAGGACTTGCTAATGGTGAGGGACGGGAAAGTGCTGGAAGCAAAAGATTCTGTAAAATTTATCGCTGAAACCTTTTACCCAGATGATCTGGAAGACGCGGACGGCATCCAACATCGCCAAACCAGGAAAAGAGCCGAGGAAGTTAACTCTGGAGGCCAAAGTGAGCTTTGGGACCCAGAGTTCACAATGACCGAACTGAAAGCATCTGTGGATTCCTTCAACCCACGCAAGGCTCCTGGAGCGGACGGCTTTACTGCGGACATTTGCCGACATGCCATTGAGGGTGACCCTGACATGTTTCTCCAGCTTATAAATAAATGCCTAGCTCTTCATCATTTCCCGGTGGCGTGGAAAGAAGCAACAGTGGTGGTACTAAGAAAGCCAGGAAAGGAAAGTTACACCGTCCCAAAATCTTTGAGACCAATAGGGCTACTGCCTGTACTGGGTAAGATATTAGAAAAGATGCTGGTTGGCAGACTTAAACATTATTTGATACCTAGGATGAGTACCCGCCAGTACGGATTTATGCCCCAGAGGAGCACCGAAGACTCCCTCTATACCTTAACGCAGTACATCCGCCAGCAACTCAGCCAAAAGCAAATAATAACAGTGGTATCACTGGATATAGAGGGAGCTTTCGACAGTGCATGGTGGCCGGCAATAAGAGTCCGACTGGCGGAGGAAAAGTGTCCCGCAAACCTCCGACTACTGGTGGATAGCTACCTCAGTCAAAGATGCGTAAGGGTTCGATATGCCGGAGAGGAATTTAAAAAAGTTACCAGCAAGGGATGTGTGCAAGGATCCATTGGGGGCCCAATCCTCTGGAATCTGTTGTTGGACCCACTCCTAAAGAGCTTGGAGGCCAGAGGAGAATACTGCCAAGCTTTCGCTGACGACATCGTCCTCATCTTTCATGGAGAGACAGCAGCGGAAATCCAGGGACGCGCGAATGCTGCCCTCGAACATGTTCGGGAGTGGGGAGTCGACAATAAATTGAATTTCGCACCCCATAAAACGATGGCAATGACCATCACTAAAAGACTCAAATACGACACCCCACTTCTGAGCATGGGCGGGGTTGACATTGGAACGTCCCGGGAGATAAAGTTGCTAGGAGTCACCATAGACGATAAATTGACCTTTAATACCCATGTGGCGAACGTCTGCGGGAAAGCAATTCAGGTATACAGGCAATTGTCCAGAGCAGCTAGGGTCAGCTGGGGTCTGCACCCCGAAGTTATCCGCACGATTTACGTGGCAACCATCGAGCCCATTATACTGTACGGGGCCAGTGCTTGGTCTCCAGCTGTTAACAAACTGGGCGTGAGGAAACAACTGGATGTAGTTCAGCGTGGAATCGCCCAAAAACTGTGTAGAGCCTACCGCACAGTCTCCCTGAATTCTGCGCTGGTGCTGGCGGGAATCCTGCCTCTCGACCTCCGAGTTCGTGAGGTAGCCTTATTACATGAGACTAAGAGGGGTATTCCCTGGGATGCGTTGGGAGACCGGGAGGTGGAACGTATGGCTCGAGCAACAGACGCACCTCACCCGGCTGAACATCAAGTGCCATTGATTGAGACCATCATAGACCGGGAGCAATATGAACAAAGTGGGAACAGTGCAGTCAAAATTTTCACAGATGGTAGTAAGATTTCAGGGAAGGTTGGCGCAGCTTTGTCTATCTGGACCGACGAAAGCGAGACCGCCACTTCTAAATTGGCCCTCTCGGACTACTGCACTGTTTACCAAGCCGAGCTCCTGGCTCTGTGCAGGGCGACGAAGGAAGTGATCATGCACAGGGGGTCTACGTTTGGAATCTATAGCGATTCAATGGCGGCTCTCCAGACAGTCCAAAATCCTCGTTCCCTTCATCCTCTAGCGGTGGCAGCCAGAGACTACCTTAGAACAGCGTCTCTCCAGAACAAAGCTGTGACTTTGTTCTGGATAAAAGCTCACGCGGGGCTGGAGGGTAACGAAAGAGCTGATGAGCTGGCCAAGGCGGCGGCTCTGGGCTCCAAACGTAAACCGGACTATGATCTGTTCCCGGTTTCGTTCGTCAAGCGTTGCATTCGTAGTGCAACTATTGACGAATGGAATCAGAGGTATAAAAACGGCGAAACAGCGCTGATCACAAAAATTTTTCTGCCTGACGCAAAATCGGCGTACACCGTAGTAAGAAAATTTGTGGCCACCAGCATTTCTACTCAAATCATGACAGGGCACGGCGGGTTCTCCGAGTATCTGAATCGCTTTAGATGCAAGGAGAACCCGGCGTGTATCTGTGATCCAGGGACTAGCGAAACTGTACAACATATTTTGTTTCAATGCCCTGTACATGCAAAAGAGCGGTATTACATTGAACACCAGTTAGGTATAAAAATGGAAGCCCCCAATATAGCAACAGTAATGCTGAGCAAGGATAGGGACAAGTTGCTGGACTATTGTGTAAAATTAGCGGAAATAGTCATTAAAAGAAATAAAACACGATAGAGAAAATATGCTGTCATAGTATAATGTTTAATATTATTGAACAGCATAATATATATATGAACAAATAAATAGAATAGAAAAGCATAGTCAGTAGTTTAATGCAAATTGGTACTTAGAAATAGAATAAAAACTTAACCTTGTCAACAATTATTAAATGAAGAAATTAGTTAACGAGATGTAAAGATAGGCGTAGACAGAAATCCCACCCTAATAAAGGACGAAATGGAAAGATGTTACTTAATAAATAAATAAATAGATTATAGCAAAAAACTAGTTAAGCACCATGAGTGCGAGATTACAAAATTATATAACTGGAATGTAAGAGTGAGAGATTTAATACTGACTCCAATCATGTTGGAGGTAGCAAGCAAGAACAAAGGAAAGAAAAAAAAAAAAAAAAAAAAAAAAAAACCTAACCTAACCTAACCTAACCTAACCTAACCTAACCTAACCTAACCTAACCTAACCTAACCTAACCTAACCTAACCTAACCTAACCTAACCTAACCTAACCTAACCTAACCTAACCTAACCTAACCTAACCTAACCTAACCTAACCTAACCTAACCTAACCTAACCTAACCTAACCTAACCTAACCTAACCTAACCTAACCTAACCTAACCTAACCAATCCGAGGAGGGAAACGGTACAGTAGCCACGTGGACGTCACCGCCTGTTCCAACGACATGTTGGACTTGATAGACGACTGGAGAATCGACGAGGGTCTCACGAGCTCGGACCACAATGGCATAACGTTCAAAGTTCTCTTGCAGAAGTCCAAGGGTATCAAAATTCAGAGAACCACACGGAAATTTAACACCAGGAAAGCCAATTGGTCCAAGTTTCATGTGAAACTTGGCCAATTGAAAATTGATAATAAATTCACACTAGCCGAAATAGAAAAAATTAATGACATAGAGCAAATTGACATCACAGTAAATAACTTCACAAAAGCCATAGACCAAACATGTAAATTAACGATACCCACTAAGAAACATCAAGAAGAACTTACCTTGCCGTGGTGGTCCGAGAGACTCGCGGGGATGAAGAAGACCGTCGCCACCAAAAAACGCAGGATCCGTTGTGCCGCCCAAGTCCGGAAGTCGAAGGTCATCGAGGAGTACCTGAAAGAGAAGGAAGAATATGAGTTGGAAGCGACCAGGGCTCAGACCGAGAGTTGGAAGGAATTTTGTGGGAGACAGGATAGGGAGGGGGTATGGGAGGGGATATATAGGGTGATAGGCAGGACGCAGCGAAGGGAGGAAGACTTGCCATTGGAAAGAAATGGAGAGGTGCTGGATGCGAGGGGCTCCGTAAAGTTGTTGGCGGAAACGTTTTATCCGGAGGATCACCCTGAACGCGACAACTATCATCACCGCTCCATTCGATTGAAAGCTGAAAACGTTAACACCTGCGAGCAAGATGAGTCCAACGACCCACCGTTTACGATGGCAGAACTTAGAAATTCTATGGAGTCCTTTAACCCCAAAAAGGCACCGGGCTCCGATGGTTTTACCGCCGACATTTGTTGCCATGCCGTGGGTAATGACCCAGAACTGTTTTTAAAGTTTTTAAATAAGTGCCTAGAATATCGTTACTTCCCCGCGTCCTGGAAGCAGGCAACAGTGGTGATTCTGAAGAAGCCAGGGAAAGAAAATTACTCCACACCTAAGTCATATAGGCCGATTGGACTGCTGCCTATATTAGGGAAGATTTACGAGAAGATGCTGGTGGCCCGCCTGAAGTTCCATCTCTTACCAAGGATGAGCACCCGTCAGTACGGATTCATGCCGCAAAGAAGCACTGAGGACTCCCTCTATGCCCTCATGCAACATGTACACAAAAAACTAGAACAAAAACGACTAGTAACGCTTGTATCGCTGGACATAGAGGGAGCTTTCGACAGTGCCTGGTGGCCTGTAATAAGAGTCCGCCTAGCAGAAGAGAAGTGTCCACTCAACCTTAGGCGGGTCATGGACAGCTACCTCAAAGACCGAAAAGTGGAGGTTCGGTACGGTGGGGAGGCATACAGCAAGTACACCAACAAAGGCTGTGTCCAGGGCTCAATCGGGGGCCCAATTTTTTGGAATCTCATCCTAGACCCCCTCCTAAAAGCGTTGGAGCGCAGGGGAAACTATATCCAGGCGTTTGCGGACGACGTTGTCCTGGCGTTCGACGGAGAGACCGCACTGGAAGTGGAGCGATGTGCCAATGCCGCTCTCGATCATGTGCTGGCGTGGGGTGTTGAAAATAAGTTAAAATTTGCACCTCATAAGACTACCGCAATGGTGATCACTAAAAAATTTAAATATGACACGCCACGCCTGCGCATGGGGGGGATCGACATCGACATGTCAAACGACATGAAGCTTCTGGGTGTAACCATCGACCACAAATTGACATTTAACACCCATGTCTCAAACGTCTGCAGAAAAGCGATAGGGATTTACAAGCAGCTTTGTAGAGCAGCAAAGGTTAGTTGGGGGCTTCACCCAGATGTCATCCGGGTAATATATGTAGCGACAGTAGAGCCCATAATACTTTACGCTGCTAGCGTCTGGGCACCGGCTGCTAAAAAGTTGGGCATTATAAAACAGCTTGGGACCGTCCAGAGGGGAATCGCACAGAAAATGTGCAAGGCATACCGTACGGTCTCTTTGCACTCAGCGTTGGTGCTTTCCGGTATGATCCCCCTTGATCTGCGAGTTCGCGAGGCAGCATCACTGTATGAGGCAAAGAAAGGGGTGCCACAATTAGCATTGAGGGGCAGAGAGGTCGAGCAAATGGCTGCATCGGTGGAGGATCCTCATCCTGCGACAAGGGATATACTGCAATTCGACAGTTTGGCGAACCAGGAGCATCTGGATAACGTGCGTAATTTTGACGTCCGTATTTTTACGGACGGTAGTAAGATTGGAGGAGGGGTTGGTGCCTCACTTTCCATATGGAATGGTGAAGCTGAGACCAGAGCCCTCAAACTTGCGCTACCGGATTATTGCACGGTGTATCAGGCCGAGCTTCTGGCGCTAACCAGGGCTACCAGGGAGGTAGTTAAGATCAAATCGTCCTCTTTTGGAGTTTTCAGCGACTCGATGGCGGCTCTTCAGACGGTCACAAATCCCGGTTCGCGCCACCCTCTCGCTGTCGAAGCTAGGGATAATATAAAATCAGCATCCCACCAGAACAAGGTAGTAAACTTGTTCTGGATTAAGGCCCACGCTGGACTGCTGGGAAATGAAAGAGCTGATCAGCTAGCGAAAGAGGCCGCTGGGAACTCCAAAAGAAAGCCCGACTACGATCGATGTCCGATCTCATTCATCAAGCGCAGCATACGAACGGCGACGCTTGATGAGTGGAATCGAAGATACGAAACAACCAACACCGCATCAGTGACGAAGCTATTTTTCCCGGATGTGCGACTAGCTTATAGTGTAATACGCAGGATGGGCACAAGCGCCATAAACACGCAAATAATGACGGGACACGGCGGATTCTCCGAGTACTTGAACCGATTCAAGTGCAAGGAGAGTCCATCGTGTATTTGCGACCCAGAGGAAAGCGAATCTGTCATGCACATACTCTTCGATTGCCCTCAGTTTGCAAAGCGCCGATTTGAGGCTGAAAATATTTTGGACATAAACATAACGCCGAATAGCGTAAAGATAATAATGCCCAGTAAAAATGCCGATAAATTTTTAGACTATTGCCAATATGTAGTAAAAATAGTGATAGCTCGAAACAAAACCGCATAAGTAAATATGCTGTCATAATATAGTGTATATATTAGTGACTAGCATAGTAGTAATAAGTTTGTTAGAAAAAATTTTTAGAAATAGGAAATATTGTGCGACATGTAACAATAGAAATACGATTAGAATAAATAAAAATAAAGCAAGAGCAACAATATTTGCCCCCTGCTCTGTGTAATTAGAAAGGAATAAGAAGCTGTAAGTAAAGTAAAATTAAGTTAGCATTAAGGTACTAAAATTGTGAGTAGAGTTAAGAAAAACATAGAATAAGTCTACATGTATAGGAGCTCATATTATTAAAATCTTGTCTCCCTGTTATTTATTATACCTGAAAGTAAAATTAAAATAAGATAGCTAGTATTACGATGATAGTTGGGAATCCCACCCATAAAGGACATGAATGAGGATGAATGTGAGAAAGAACTAGTATGAGGAATGTAAGTGCGAGAAGCACAAATGCGAGAAATGGAACGAAAGAGAAACGGACAGGCATAGGCTCCGATTATGTTGGAGGTAGTAGTAGAAAAAAAAAAAAAAAAAAAACCTAACCTAACCTAACCTAACCTAACCTAACCTAACCTAACCTAACCTAACCTAACCTAACCTAACCTAACCTAACCTAACCTAACCTAACCTAACCTAACCTAACCTAACCTAACCTAACCTAACCTAACCTAACCTAACCTAACCTAACCTAACCTAACCTAACCTAACCTAACCTAACCTAACCTAACCTAACCTAACCTAACCTAACCTAACCTAACCTAACCTAACCTAACCTAACCTAACCTAACCTAACCTAACCTAACCTAACCTAACCTAACCTAACCTAACCTAACCTAACCTAACCTAACCTAACCTAACCTAACCTAACCTAACCTAACCTAACCTAACCTAGCCTAACCTAACCCCCCAGTTGCACGGAACCCCTTGCCGCGATCAGATCGTTTTCGAGTCGCTCCGCGCTTAAAAAACCCGTTTAAATAGCAAAAGTCCGAATTTAAACCCGAAATTTATACCACAGTGAGTGTTTTAGTGCCTACTATGAAATTAGTTCAGTGACTCGGTGGAAACCCTGCTGGTTTCCCTTGGAAATCCCAAAAACTGCGATTTCTGAGGTTATCTCTCCGAAAAACACGTGCCGGAAACAGTTTTTGGCGTGCGGCACCGGATTCATCGCGGTAACCCCATATTTTTATACTGCTATTTGGAGGGAACCACTTCGCCGCACATATTGGCAAAGTATTGGATTTTTCTCGCCACGCCTCTCGCCGCTACGGGGGAAAATCTGAAAACCACGTGCAGCGAGACTTCAGAACCAGCGTTCCTAGGATCACAGATAGCATCACATCTTGGAGCGGACCACGTAAGCAACATACTGCCGTTTTTTGCTTGTCGATAAGTGGCCTGGGAGCGGCGATAAAAAATTTTCAAGAAATTTTTAAATATACCCAAATTGTGACAGCCGTACCTCGAAGGAACGATCGATGACCTATATTTTTTAATTAATTTATAGATTGGACAACTCATTGAGAATATTTGTGCAGATTTTCAGATTTTTCTTTAGTACATCTGCTGAGTTATCAACAAATTAAAATACCTATTGAAATACCTAACTTTTACCTAAACTTTTTGTATGGTTTTGACAGAAGAGAAACAAACGTTATTCGATGCGTTATTAGCTCCTTATTTTGTTATAAAATTTTCATTACTGTCGATTAATATTTTCACTCATAAATTTCCGAAAAACTGTCTTTTTGCGTTTCTTGGTTTTTAATATTTTGTTTTCAAGGGGGTATTTCTCAAAATTATTTTATGTAATAGTATATAAGTTTTAACATAGTTCAATAGAACGGTTTATTAGCTTCTTACATTATTTTTTCTAAAATTTATTAGTTAATTACTGCTGAGTTGTAAATTTTTTACTGGAACGCGGACTGTCCTGAAAACCGCACAATAACTGTGTTTTCAGTTTACAGGTAAACCGAGCGTCCTAGCTCAATTTTGACCATTTTTACGGGGTCCCCCCCCCTAACAACCCCCCCCACGGTTTGTACCGGAGACAAACCCTTTACCCCCCAACCGATCATTTGGACAAAGTTTCATCCCCCTCCTCCAACTTTTGGACTTTGACTTAGTCTCTGGGGTAGAACTTTCCTCCTTACACCATTCTGGCCATAACTTTGCAACCCGTTGTCCAAATCAAACGGGGTTTTCGGCTCGGGATAGAGCGGACAATAGGCGGGCAATAGGAGAGTCCCTAGGTAGAGTCTAGAGTCTCTGTGAAACGTAACCCGGAACCCGTCCGGCTGGAGTAGAGGTGTTTGGTCCATTGTGGGGGCTCGGGGAGGCCCGCCTAGTGGAGAGATCGACTCTACATAGAGTCGAAAAACATTTTTGATTAAAATTGTATACTTTAATTTTAGTTTTATTTAGTTTTATTTTAGTGACTGACTCTATATAAAATTATAATATTTGTCTTATTTTATATCTTATAGTATAAGTACTAGTATAGTAGTAAGTAATTAGGTAAGGACCATTAGACACCGCTCCCGCTCTACATAGAGTCAAATTGACACTTGTATATTTTTATACACGTTAGACGGCAAGTGAGCCGGATCTTTACGGGAGTGGATGGGGCATTTTTAGGCGAGGTGACAGGTAACTCTACATTTAGAGCAAGAACCTATGTTATTTCCTACGACATACAAATCAAAACTAAATTACTTGACATCCCGGTGAGCATCCCCCGCCGGAACCGCGACAGAAGGGTAGAGCGCGACCTGAAAAAGAAAACACCAGATCAGCACAAAAAATATAAATACATTCATACACACACACACACACGTATACATACACACACACTCACACGCACACTTACGTTCATATACATACACCTACACGCCTACCTATAATTTTACACATCTTACTCGTCTTACCTGCCCCCGTGAATCGAGTCTTTTGACCGATACACCTAGTTTTAGTATTTACCCCTTTCACTCGTTGTCTTTTTACTCATTTTACCTGTGTGCGTGAATCGAGTCTATTGACCGATACACCTAGTTTTAGTATTTACTCCCTTCATCTTATTGTTTATTACATAAATTAGTACCATTGTGTGTAGTGATTACCTACAAATTTAACAAGGCTCTCCCCATCGAGAATGTTTGCCATCGCCCACACCCCCAACAAAAAGACGGCAGATCGGCCTACCGCGTCCCCAAACGAGAAAGAGAGGGCAGGATCCTCCTCTAAAGTCGAGACGCCAGCCCCTAGCGTGAGGCGTAGTATCGGCGAGTGGGAAAGCGGAAAGACCGACCCAAAGCCGTGTATATCATCCACACAACCACACCCGCTTTTAATAAACACATCTCCTCCGACAAAGGCGGGCCAAAAGGCAGCTAGTCAGCCGAAACCAAAACAAAAAACAGCGCCCCCTACCGATACTCGGCTGACGGCACGTAAAACATCATTGGAGGCACCGACACCGACGACAAAATCACCAAAGGTTGATCCCACTAAGCCCAAGGACAGGGTTCAAGAAGGGCGGGTCTGGCTTCAGAGGGCGAAGACTCACCTAAGTGACTCCCGCAACCTGAGGGGAGACCTGAAGGAGGGTATGATCCTGGCCTTGGACAAGCTCTACCAACTTTTGAAAGAGGTGGCCACCGAATTGGAAGTGGAAAAGAAGAAAAATCTAGGCGACATAAAGAGTAGTGTGATAGAGAACAAAGAAGGAACAGGGGATAAGAAAATAATGGAAATAAAAGATACAAATGAAGAGCTGGTAAAGCTCATCAAAGAGCAGAATAGCAGGATAGAGCAAACAAATGTAGAGATTGTGAAACTCAGGGAGTCTGTGCTTAATAACCAAGTTGTCACCCAAAAAGCCACATACGCAGACGTCACCGCGGACCAAAACAAAAAGAGGATGAGCGATCGGAGCTCCTTACACTCCATCGTCATCACGTCCAGGGACGAGGCTGAAAACAGCGAAGAGGTCCTAAAACAGGTCCGACAGGCAGTCAATGCCAAAGATGGCTGGGTGACTGTAGAAAGGGTCAGGAGGGTGAAGGACAAGAAGGTCATCATAGGATGCAGAACTGTCGAGGAACGGCAAAAGGTTCAGGACAGACTTAAAAGTGCGGGAGATCGACTCCTGGTCGAGGAAATGAAGAACCAGGACCCGATGCTGGTGCTCAGGGACGTACTGTCGTACAACAGTAACGACGATATCGTTGCTGCCCTGAGAAACCAGAACGGAGGGGTTTTCCATGGCCTCGACAAGGAGGAGAACAGGCTGGAATTTAAATTTCGCCGCAAGGCAAGAAACCCATTGATGAGCCACATTGTCGTTAAGGTGTCACCGCAAATATACAATAGGATGTTGGATAGTGGCACGGTGCACGTCGACATGCAGAGGGTAAGGGTCGAAGATCAGTCCCCCCTCGTACAGTGCTCCATGTGCTTAGCATACGGACATGGGAGACGCTTCTGCAAGGAGACCGTGCCAAGATGTAGCCATTGTGGTGGACCGCACATGCGGCAGGAATGCGCGGAATGGCTGGCAACAGCAGCACCAACATGCTGCAACTGCGTGGCCGCGAAGGTTGACACCCCCTTAGAGCATAACGCATTTAGCTCTGGGTGCCCAGTACGCAGAAGGTGGGAGGCACTAGCCAGAGCTAAAATAGCGTATTGCTAAGGGCGACGATAGCCGTTCCGGGGCAGGCAACCCCACTAGAAGATATACAGTAGCCCAAGCAAACCTCCAAAGGAAGGAACTGGCAACAACAGAACTCATGATTGAGGCCAGTGAGCGAAAACTCGCATTTGCGCTACTCCAGGAGCCCTATGTGGGCGGGGTGAGAAGGATGAAGGACTACCGTGGGGCGAGAGTCTACCAGAACGCGTCAGTAGGAGATGGGACGATCAAGGCGGCAATAGCTATCTTTGATGACAGCTTTGACGTCTTCCAGTGCCCGAAACTCACAAACAACAATATTGTTGTAGTGAGGATCCGAACCGCAGCCTGGGAAATCGCGGCGGTGTCCTTCTACTTTGAACCGGATCAACCCATAGAGCCATACTTGGAGCAGCTACGTACCATCAGAGAGGAGCTGGGTTCCACACTGCTACTGATAGGAGGCGACAGCAACGCCAAGAGTACCTGGTGGGGTAGCACCGTAGAAGACCACAGGGGTAAAGAAATGTCCGGGACCCTGGAAGAGTCTGGGCTTCAGGTACTGAATAATGGTGATACGCCTACCTTCGACACCGTCAGAGGTGGAAGAGCGTATACCAGTCACGTGGACATAACAGCCTGTACCGCAGATCTACTGGACTTAGTAGAAAACTGGAGGGTAGACCAGACTGTGACGAGCTCGGATCATAATACCATCCTATTCCACATAAATCTCCGCAAGAGCAAAGGACTCAAAGAAGAAAGAACCACCAGACTCTACAACACAAGAAAAGCAAATTGGGACATTTTTAATTCAAAGTTATATGAACAAAAAACAATTAATAACATTAACGTAGACACAATAAAAAATATAATAACAAAAAACGATTTGGAAAATATTATTGTAAATTATACAATGTGCATCTCGGCCGCGTGCAAGGGAAGCATGCCGGCCAAGAAGAGTACCGAGGTACTCAGAGTCCCATGGTGGAATGACGAGCTCGCGAGGCTGAAAAAGGCTGCCACTACCTTCAGGCGCAAAATAAAGAATGCGGCACCGTACCGCAGAGAAATAGTGGTAGCACAGTACCTAGAAAAGAAGGAAGCCTACGAGTGCCAAGCCAAGAAAGCCCAAATAGAGAGCTGGAAGACGTTCTGCGAGAAGCAAGACAGGGAAGGACTCTGGGAGGGGATTTATAGAGTCATTAGAAGGACCACCAGGAGACAAGAAGACTTGACCCTAACCAAAGATGGTGCATTCTTAAACCCAAGAGAATCGGCGCGACTGCTAGCGGAGACGTTCTACCCAGAAGACCTGAAGGAAACAGATAACGAAGACCATCGCCGGACCAGAATGGCGGCAGAGCGAGTAAACGACCTGGAACATGATGAACACCATGACCCACCGTTTACTTCGCTGGAGCTAAAGACCGCGATGGGAAGTTTTAATCCGAAGAAGGCCCCAGGAGCGGATGGCTTCACAGCAGACATCTGCAGTCGGGCTATCTCTCAGGATCTGGACGCATTCCTTGCCCTGGCCAACAAGTGCCTCATGTTGGGGCACTTCCCGGACATTTGGAAGGAGGCCACGGTGGTGGTATTAAGAAAACCGGGCAAGGAAGACTACACGAACCCCAAAGCATATAGACCGATAGGTCTCCTGCCAGTCTTGGGGAAGATCCTAGAGAAGATGACAGTAGCAAGAATGAAGTGGCACCTAGTACCGCGGATCAGTACTCGCCAGTACGGATTCATGCCCCAGAGGAGCACTGAGGACGCCCTCTATACGCTAGTACACCATATCCAGGGTAAGATTGGGCTGAAGAAGCTGGTAACCCTAGTGTCACTGGATATAGAGGGAGCCTTCGACAGCGCATGGTGGCCTGCTATTAGAGTCCGTCTGGCTGAGGAAAAGTATCCGGTCAATATCAGGAGGCTACTGGATAGCTATCTCGACTGCAGAAAAGTCAGAGTGCGGTACGCCGGGGAAGAATGCACAAGGAGCACGAGCAAAGGATGTGTGCAAGGGTCAATAGGTGGCCCAATCCTGTGGAACATCCTCCTTGACCCTTTACTGAGAGATCTGGACAGCAGGGGATATTACGTGCAGGCGTTCGCGGACGATGTGGTAATGGTTTTCGATGGGGATACCGGTCTTGAAGTCTCGAGACAGGCAAACGCCGCTCTTGCTTATGTTCAGCAGTGGGTGTACGCAACAAATTGAAGTTTGCGCCACACAAGACTTGCGCAATGGTACTGACGAAGAAATTGAAGTACGACAACCCACTGCTGACCATGGGAGGAGCAAGCGTTCAATTGTCAAAGGAGGTGAAGTTATTGGGCGTCATCATCGACCAAAAGATGACCTTTAACACCCACGTCGTGACACAGTGCAAGAAGGCAACGGACGTTTACAAGCAACTGTCAAGGGCTGCGAAAGTAAACTGGGGCTTGCACCCAGAAGTTATAAAAATCATCTACGTCGCCACAATCGAGCCGATAATTATGTACGCGGCAGCAGTATGGGCCCCTGCAACCGAGAAGACGGGAGTGCGCAAGCAACTATCCACTGTTCAAAGAGGTTTTGCCCAAAAGCTATGCAAGTCTTACCGCACAGTTTCTCTGCACTCGGCACTAGTTCTGGCGGGGATACTTCCTCTCGACCTCAGAATACAGGAGGCAGCCGCCCTGTATGAGGCAAAGAGAGGGTCGCCCCCGCTGGCTCTGGGAGATAGAGAAACCGAGAGTGTGGTGAGATTTGCAGAAGCTCCACATCCGGCGGAACATATAGACCTGGAGTTCGTTAGCCTGGTAGACCAACACCTTGTAGACAGGCATAATGTGCAGGCGGTGCGAATATTTACCGACGGCAGCAAGATTGAGGGGAAGGTCGGAGCCGCATTATCCGTATGGAATGGTGAGGCCGAGATTCGGAACCTCAAACTTAGTCTGTCCGCGTACTGCACCGTCTATCAGGCGGAACTCTTGGCTATATGGAAAGCGTCTGGCTTTATCCTGAGAGGGGGTGAAGAGAGTTATGGTGTTTACAGCGATTCGAGAGCCGCTCTGGAGACGATCGCAAACCATGGCTCACTCCATCCTCTCGCAGTGGAGACAAGGAGGAACCTGCGGACGGCCTTGGCCCAGGGTAAAGCTGTGTCTTTGTTCTGGGTGAAGGCCCATGCGGGCCTTCCAGGAAACGAGCGTGCTGACGACCTAGCAAAGGAAGCGGCACTGACGCTGAAGAGAAAACCGGACTATGACCGGTGTCCGATCTCATATCTGAAGAAGATCATACGTACTACAACATTGTATAAATGGAATAATAGGTATCAAGAAGGTGACACCGCGTCGATTACGAGGCTCTTCTTGCCAGATGCCGTGCTAGCATATAGGTTCGTCCGTAAGGTAGGACCAGCAGGTATGCTCACCCAAGTTCTAACGGGGCATGGTGGGTTCTCCCAGTACTTGAACCGCTTCAAGTGCAGGGACAGCCCATCATGCGTCTGTGACCCAGTATGCGAGGAAACAATCCCCCACCTCCTAATAGAATGCCCTATTCACGACCGTGAGCGCTACGACCTTAGTAGTAAACTACAGACTAGTATATCGATAGAAAATCTACACAGCCTCTTAACAAGCATTAACAGCTCAGAAGACTTTATTAACTACTGTCTGAAAATATGTAAAATAGTGAATAAACGTAATAGTACCTAAAACTTGCTGTAACATATAATTGAGGTTATATGCGTTAGCAAGTAGAAACAAGGCTAGAAAATAAGACAAGAAAGACTAGAAAATATGTAATACATGTAAGAAATAGAAATGTAACACCAAATTTTGTAAAATACAACCAGTATTAAGACAAGAAAAATGTAATAGAATAAGAATAAATAAATAAAGCCAGCGAGGCAACAAGAAATTAGTATATAAGAAAAATGAATAAAAATTCCTTGTAGTACAATCCTTGACGAATATCAGGGGAAAACTGAGCCTAACGCCCTGTGATGACGGGTGCGTTCAAAATAAAAAAAAAAAAAAAAAAAAAAAAACCTAACCTAACCTAACCTAACCTAACCTAACCTAACCTAACCTAACCTAACCTAACCTAACCTAACCTAACCTAACCTAACCTAACCTAACCTAACCTAACCTAACCGGCAATAGCCCTAATCCAGGAGCCGTATGTAGGCAGCATACGGAGGATGCGAGACTATCGTGGGGCGCGTATATTCCAGGCGTCGGAAGACGGAAGTGGAACTGTAAAGGCCGCAATAGCGGTCTTCGGACAAGATCTAGATGTCATATAGTGTCCGGAACTCACCACTCACAACATCGTAGTGGTGAGGATCCGAACCCGCGCCTGGAACCTCGCGGTGGTCTCCGTCTACTTCGAGCCGGACAAGCCTATAGACGGCTACCTCGAGCACCTTCGAGGGATTCGGCGGACGCTAGGACCCCGAGGCCTGCTCATCGGAGGGGATGTAAACGCAAAGAGTTCCTGGTGGGGGAGTAACACTGAGGACAATAGAGGGGAGGAGCTATGTGGCACATTAGAGGAGTTGGATTTGCAGGTGCTCAACAGCGGCACTACACCTACGTTCCATACCATAAGAGGCGGCAAAATCTTTAGCAGCCACGTTGACATCACTGCTTGCTCAGCGGACCTAATCGACTACGTGGAGGGTTGGCAAATAGACGTCGGAATGACGAGCTCGGACCACAACGGCATCGTATTTAACATTCGGCAAATTAAATCCACCGGCATCAACGTTCAAACAACAACCAGGCTCTACAATACTAAAAAAGCTAATTGGGACCAGTTTCGTGAGAAACTGGCACAATTAAAAATGGAAAACAAAATTAACAAACAGGAAATAGATAATATAACAAATAAACAAAATTTAGAAATTATTGTAGAGTCATATTTAGATATAATTAAAACATCGTGTGAAAAAAGTATACCAAAAAAGAAAATATATAAAAAACTTACCTTGCCGTGGTGGTCCGATGAACTCGCCGCGTTGAAACAGGAAGTTGCCACCAAAAAGAGAAGGATCCGCTGCGCCGCACCGGTTCGTAGGAAACACGTCGTTGATGAGTACCTGCAAAAGAAAGAAGAGTATGAAAGACAAGCGAGATGCGCCCAGATCCAAAGCTGGAAGGATTTCTGCACCAAGCAGGACAGGGAGGGGGTCTGGGAGGGTATTTACAGAGTGATAGGAAGGACTGTGAAAAGGCAGGAGGACGTAGCCTTGGTCAAAAACGGCGAAACGCTGGATTCCGCCGAATCCGCATCGCACCTGGCTGAAACCTTCTATCCGGAGGACCTAATGAATACAGACAGCCAAGACCACAAGGACACCCGGGAGCTCGCACAGCGGGTAAACGACCGGGTCCATGATGAAGTGCATGACCCGCCGTTTACAGCGCATGAGATGATGACCGCGGTGTCCAGCTTTAACCCGAAGAAGGCGCCAGGTGCGGATGGTTTTACGGCGGACATCTGCCGTCGAGTCATTCTCCAGGACCCTGATGCTTTCCTTGCCCTGGCCAATAAGTGCCTCACCCTGGGCCACTTCCCTAACAAGTGGAAGGAGGCCACGGTAGTGGTGCTGAGGAAGCCGGGCAAGGACAGTTATCAGAGCGCCAAATCGTACAGGCCCATAGGCCTTTTACCTGTACTGGGAAAAGTCCTGGAGAAAATGGTAGTAGCAAGGCTCCAATGGCACCTTGTACCGAGGCTCAGTACTCGCCAGTACGGCTTTATGCCCCAGAGAAGCACCGAGGACGCCCTCTATACCCTAGTGAACCAAATTAAAGCGGAGGTTAAATTGAAAAAACTGGTAACGCTCGTCTCACTGGATATAGAGGGTGCCTTCGATAGCGCATGGTGGCCGGCCATCAAGGTCAGACTGGCTGAGGAAAAGTGCCCGGTCAATATCAGGCGGCTGCTGGACAGCTACCTCGACGGCAGATGTATAAACCTCAGGTACGCCGGTGCGGAACATCGCAGGGCGACACAAAAAGGCTGCGTCCAAGGGTCCATTAGCGGACCCATCCTGTGGAATATCCTCCTAGACCCTCTCCTTAAGGGTCTGCACGAACGGGGCGTCACCTGCCAAGCGTTTGCGGATGACGTGGTTCTGCTGTTCGCCGAGTGTACAGCGCTAGAGGTGCAGCGACGTGCCAATGCCGCCCTCGACTTTGTTCGGGGGTGGGGCGTTAAAAATAAATTAAAATTCGCGCCACACAAGACCTGCGCCATGCTTATAACAAACAAGTTAAAGCATGACACCCCGCTCCTGAGCATGGGCGGGGTCGACATTGGCATGTCCCGAGAGCTGAGGATTTTGGGGCTTACTATAGACGACAAGCTGACCTTTAACACCCATGTCGGCAACGTCTGTAGGAAGGCCCTAAATATCTACAAACAGCTCTCGAGAGCAGCGAAGATAAGCTGGGGGCTGCACCCCGAAATAGTGCGTACTATATACACGGCGACGGTAGAGCCAGTCATCACATACGCGGCAGCAGCATACGCGCCCGCCACCGAGAAGCTGGGTGTCCGTAAGCTTCTCAACGCTGTGCAGAGGGGATTCGCGCAGAAAATCTGCAAGTCCTACCGCACTGTCTCCCTTAACTCGGCCCTGTTACTGGCCGGGTTACTGCCTTTGGACCTCCGTATCCAAGAAGCGGCTCGTCTATACGAAGCTCGCAAAGGGTCAACCCGGCTAGTGCTGGGAGACCGTGAGGTAGAACGTGTGGTGGGATTTGCAGAATTACCGCATCCGGCTCTGCGTATGGACATGAGTTTCCAGAGTCTGGACGACCAAAGCCTGGTAGACCAGCATAACGTGCAGGCGCTCCGCATCTTTACAGACGGCAGCAAGCTACAGGGCAGGGTCGGTGCCGCGCTGTCCATGTGGGACAGCCGGACCGAAACCAGAAGCCTCAAACTGTGCTTGCCAGCGTACTGCACAGTCTACCAGGCCGAGCTCTTGGCCATATGCAGAGCTACGAGCGAAATCCTCAAGTGCAGCGTGGAGAGCTTCGGCATCTACAGCGATTCGAGGGCGGCGCTGCAAACAGTTACGAACCCCGGGACTCTGCATCCCCTCGCGATCCAGGCACGCCGCAACCTCAGCCAAGCCTTGATCCAGCACAAAGATGTATCCTTGTTCTGGATTAAGGCCCACGCCAACATCGATGGAAACGAGCGTGCCGACTTCCTGGCAAAGGAGGCGGCGCTGTCGAGTCGGAGGAAGCCTGACAACGACCTGTGTCCGCTTTCATACGTCAAGCAGGAAATTCGCAGCGGTTCCCTTGACGAATGGAACCGGAGATACCAGTCGGGGCAGACGGCCTCCGTCACGAGAGCGTTCTTCCCAAACGCGAGGGATGCGTATCAATTGGTGCGGAAAATCCAACCGCAAGGCGTGGTAACACAGATATTAACGGGACACGGGGGGTTCTCCCAATACTTGCATCGCTTCAAGTGTCGGGAGAGCCCGTCGTGTATCTGCGCCCCAGAGGTAGAGGAAGATGTAATGCACGTCATCTTTGAGTGTCCAGTATTCGGCTCCCGTAGACACGAGGCTGAACAACGCCTAGAAGCGCGAATAGCCAAAGATGACGTGCATACTCTGATCGCTAAAAAGGAAAAAAGGGAGCACTTCTTGAACTTCGCAAAAGATATATGCAAAATAGTGATAGAGAGAAACAAACAAGAATAATTTGTTTCTCTCTATCACAAACAAAATAAATAAAAATAAAGTGAAAGTAAACTAAAATATTAAAATAAATAAAATAAATAGAGTGAAAAAAGGCTCTTGTAATGCAAGAGGGATAGCCGCAAAATTTAAAAAAAAAAAAAAAAAAAAAAAAAAAAACCTAACCTAACCTAACCTAACCTAACCTAACCTAACCTAACCTAACCTAACCTAACCTAACCTAACCTAACCTAACCTAACCTAACCCCGATTGTGCAGGCTAATCTTCAAAGGAAGGAACTGGCGACCGCTGAATTGTTCGGGGTTGCCGAGGATAGGAATGTGGCAATAGCCCTAATCCAGGAGCCGTATGTAGGCAGCATACGGAGGATGCGAGACTATCGTGGGGCGCGTATATTCCAGGCGTCGGAAGACGGAAGTGGAACTGTAAAGGCCGCAATAGCGGTCTTCGGACAAGATCTAGATGTCATACAGTGTCCGGAACTCACCACTCACAACATCGTAGTGGTGAGGATCCGAACCCGCGCCTGGAACCTCGCGGTGGTCTCCGTCTACTTCGAGCCGGACAAGCCTATAGACGGCTACCTCGAGCACCTTCGAGGGATTCGGCGGACGCTAGGACCCCGAGGCCTGCTCATCGGAGGGGATGTAAACGCAAAGAGCTCCTGGTGGGGGAGTAACACTGAGGACAATAGAGGGGAGGAGCTATGTGGCACATTAGAGGAGTTGGATTTGCAGGTGCTCAACAGCGGCACTACACCTACGTTCCATACCATAAGAGGCGGCAAAATCTTTAGCAGCCACGTTGACATCACTGCTTGCTCAGCGGACCTAATCGACTACGTGGAGGGTTGGCAAATAGACGTCGGAATGACGAGCTCGGACCACAACGGCATCGTATTTAACATTCGGCAAATTAAATCCACCGGCATCAACGTTCAAACAACAACCAGGCTCTACAATACTAAAAAAGCTAATTGGGACCAGTTTCGTGAGAAACTGGCACAATTAAAAATGGAAAACAAAATTAACAAACAGGAAATAGATAATATAACAAATAAACAAAATTTAGAAATTATTGTAGAGTCATATTTAGATATAATTAAAACATCGTGTGAAAAAAGTATACCAAAAAAGAAAATATATAAAAAACTTACCTTGCCGTGGTGGTCCGATGAACTCGCCGCGTTGAAACAGGAAGTTGCCACCAAAAAGAGAAGGATCCGCTGCGCCGCACCGGTTCGTAGGAAACACGTCGTTGATGAGTACCTGCAAAAGAAAGAAGAGTATGAAAGACAAGCGAGATGCGCCCAGATCCAAAGCTGGAAGGATTTCTGCACCAAGCAGGACAGGGAGGGGGTCTGGGAGGGTATTTACAGAGTGATAGGAAGAACTGTGAAAAGGCAGGAGGACGTAGCCTTGGTCAAAAACGGCAAAACGCTGGATTCCGCCGAATCCGCATCGCACCTGGCTGAAACCTTCTATCCGGAGGACCTAATGAATACAGACAGCCAAGACCACAAGGACACCCGGGAGCTCGCACAGCGGGTAAACGACCGGGTCCATGATGAAGTGCATGACCCGCCGTTTACAGCGCATGAGATGATGACCGCGGTGTCCAGCTTTAACCCGAAGAAGGCGCCAGGTGCGGATGGTTTTACGGCGGACATCTGCCGTCGAGTCATTCTCCAGGACCCTGATGCTTTCCTTGCCCTGGCCAATAAGTGCCTCACCCTGGGCCACTTCCCTAACAAGTGGAAGGAGGCCACGGTAGTGGTGCTGAGGAAGCCGGGCAAGGACAGTTATCAGAGCGCCAAATCGTACAGGCCCATAGGCCTTTTACCTGTACTGGGAAAAGTCCTGGAGAAAATGGTAGTAGCAAGGCTCCAATGGCACCTTGTACCGAGGCTCAGTACTCGCCAGTACGGCTTTATGCCCCAGAGAAGCACCGAGGACGCCCTCTATACCCTAGTGAACCAAATTAAAGCGGAGGTTAAATTGAAAAAACTGGTAACGCTCGTCTCACTGGATATAGAGGGTGCCTTCGATAGCGCATGGTGGCCGGCCATCAAGGTCAGACTGGCTGAGGAAAAGTGCCCGGTCAATATCAGGCGGCTGCTGGACAGCTACCTCGACGGCAGATGTATAAACCTCAGGTACGCCGGTGCGGAACATCGCAGGGCGACACAAAAAGGCTGCGTCCAAGGGTCCATTAGCGGACCCATCCTGTGGAATATCCTTCTAGACCCTCTCCTTAAGGGTCTGCACAAACGGGGCGTCACCTGCCAAGCGTTTGCGGATGACGTGGTTCTGCTGTTCGCCGAGTGTACAGCGCTAGAGGTGCAGCGACGTGCCAATGCCGCCCTCGACTTTGTTCGGGGGTGGGGTGTTAAAAACAAATTAAAATTTGCGCCACACAAGACCTGCGCCATGCTTATAACGAACAAGTTGAAGCATGACACCCCGCTCCTGAGCATGGGCGGGGTCGACATTGGCATGTCCCGAGAGCTGAGGATTTTGGGGCTTACTATAGACGACAAGCTGACTTTTAACACCCACGTCGGCAACGTCTGTAGGAAGGCCCTAAATATCTACAAACAGCTCTCGAGAGCAGCGAAGATAAGCTGGGGGCTGCACCCTGAAATAGTACGCACTATATACACGGCGACGGTAGAGCCGGTCATCACATACGCGGCAGCAGCATACGCGCCCGCCACCGAGAAGCTGGGTGTCCGCAAGCTCCTCAACGCTGTGCAGAGAGGATTTGCGCAGAAAATCTGCAAGTCCTACCGCACTGTCTCCCTTAACTCGGCCCTGTTACTGGCCGGGTTACTGCCTTTGGACCTCCGTATCCAAGAAGCGGCTCGTCTATACGAAGCTCGCAAAGGGTCAACCCGGCTAGTGCTGGGAGACCGTGAGGTAGAACGTGTGGTGGGATTTGCAGAATTACCGCATCCGGCTCTGCGTATGGACATAAGTTTCCAGAGTCTGGACGACCAAAGCCTGGTAGACCAGCATAACGTGCAGGCGCTCCGCATCTTTACAGACGGCAGCAAGTTACAGGGCAGGGTCGGTGCCGCGCTGTCCATGTGGGACAGCCGGACCGAAACCAGAAGCCGGAAACTGTGCTTGCCAGCGTACTGCACAGTCTACCAGGCCGAGCTCTTGGCCATATGCAGAGCTACGAGCGAAATCCTCAAGTGCAGCGTGGAGAGCTTCGGCATCTACAGCGATTCGAGGGCGGCGCTGCAAACAGTTACGAACCCCGGGACTCTGCATCCCCTCGCGATCCAGGCACGCCGCAACCTCAGCCAAGCCTTGATCCAGCACAAAGATGTATCCTTGTTCTGGATTAAGGCCCACGCCAACATCGATGGAAACGAGCGTGCCGACTTTCTGGCAAAGGAGGCGGCGCTGTCGAGTCGGAGGAAGCCTGACTACGACCTGTGTCCGCTTTCATTCGTCAAGCAGGAAATTCGCAGCGGTTCCCTTGACGAATGGAACCGGAGATACCAGTCGGGGCAGACGGCCTCCGTCACGAGAGCGTTCTTCCCAAACGCGAGGGATGCGTATCAATTGGTGCGGAAAATCCAACCGCAAGGCGTGGTAACACAGATATTAACGGGACACGGGGGGTTCTCCCAATACTTGCATCGCTTCAAGTGTCGGGAGAGCCCGTCGTGTATCTGCGACCCAGAGGTAGAGGAAGATGTAATGCACGTCATCTTTCAGTGTCCAGTATTCGGCTCCCGTAGACACGAGGCTGAACAACGCCTAGGAGCGCGAATAGCCAAAGATGACGTGCATACACTAATTGCCGATAAGGAAAAAAGAGTGCAATTCCTAAAATTCGCAGAGGACATTTGCAAAACTGTGATAGAGAGAAACAAACAAGAGTAACTTGTTTCTCTCTAACATAAATAAAATAAATTAATAATAAAGGAAAGAAAAATAAACTATTAGAAGAATAAAAATAAAAAGATGGAAAAAGGCTCTTGTCATGCAAGAGGATAGCTGCATCACTTACTAAAAAATAAAAAAAAAATAAAAAAAAAAAAACCTAACCTAACCTAACCTAACCTAACCTAACCTAACCTAACCTAACCTAACCTAACCTAACCTAACCTAACCTAACCTAACCTAACCACCCTAGTGAACCAAATTAAAGCGGAGGTTAAATTGAAAAAACTGGTAACGATAGCGCATGGTGGCCGGCCATCAAGGTCAGACTGGCTGAGGAAAAGTGCCCGGTCAATATCAGGCGGCTGCTGGACAGCTACCTCGACGGCAGATGTATAAACCTCAGGTACGCCGGTGCGGAACATCGCAGGGCGACACAAAAAGGCTGCGTCCAAGGGTCCATTAGCGGACCCATCCTGTGGAATATCCTCCTAGACCCTCTCCTTAAGGGTTTGCACGAACGGGGCGTCACCTGCCAAGCGTTTGCGGATGACGTGGTTCTGCTGTTCGCCGAGTGTACAGCGCTAGAGGTGCAGCGACGTGCCAATGCCGCCCTCGACTTTGTTCGGGGGTGGGGTGTTAAAAACAAATTAAAATTTGCGCCACACAAGACCTGCGCCATGCTTATAACGAACAAGTTGAAGCATGACACCCCGCTCCTGAGCATGTGGTCAGGCGTGTAAATAGCCCAACCAGGGTGTGATTGCTCAACGGTTAGCGTACGAGGTGTAGGGAAGTAAACCACTTCTATCGATCAAAACAATCATGCCAGCACTAACCTGCAACACCGACCAAGTCCCGATCCTCCAGAAGGCAGCGAGCAGCGGCGAGGTTTCTACGGTCTCTTGCAAGGTATTGACCGGCCGGTCACGATCGTAGACTGGAGCACTCCACATACACCTTGTAAAGGTTACAAGCGAGTCCAAACACTACACGGCTATAGGACTAACGGAAAATCAGCTTCTTTTCACGAGAAATATAACTGATGTCCGTGGCGGAACAAAATTTTTATATATTAAAGGGGCGTCTTCTTCGCGAAAAGCGATGAGAGCAGGGTATGTCCGTTTTTTCTTGCACCAATCAGGTGCCGCGCGTTTACATTATTTGAAGACTGCTAACGCCATCTCTTGAGATCGTCGAGTACATTGGCAATATTACAGCAGTACCAGCACTAATTGCATTCGACAAACAGAATGTGGTTTACTATAAAGACTATGAAATTTATAATATAACGAAAGATATTATGGTGCGATTATGTATGCATTTTATAAATATATTGGCGCTCCACCATGCACCCGCCTTGGAACATCACAAGATGTTTCAAAACACGCGAATTTTCTAACTGACTGAGAGTAACACATGCATTATGCGATTAAATAATAAATATGATAAATATAGCGGCCTAAACTAAAAAATAAGGTTTAAACTAAGTTGAATTTATTGTGTAGGAATAGGATATAATTTAGTTACAGCGCGTTTGTAAATTCCAGTTTGCGTTTTAACTATCGCCACGCGTACAACGTTATCAGAGCCTCTGAACACGTCCGTAATTACTCCTAACGGCCAATGCAACGGTGGAGAATTCTCCTGCTCAAGAAGAACAACAGATCCGATTTCTACCGGTTTGTCGGGAGTAGCCCATTTTTGCCTAACTTGCAACGTGTGCAAATACTCTAAGTGCCATTTCTTCCAAAAGGATTGGACCATACTATCTAACAACTTTTTACGTTCTAACAGACTCAATCGTTGATCTGACAAATCAGCAGCGGGTAAATATTGCAACGGAGTAGACATCAAAAAATGCGCGGGAGTTAACACCTCAGGATAAGGGTCTGACGATAATACGCTCAATGGACGAGAGTTAAGAATACACTCTATCTGAGTAAGAACAGTTTGCAGTTCTTCGTATGTAAGTAACTGACTTCCTATTACTCTATATAAATGCGTTTTCATGCTCTTTATATTCCCTTCCCACATCCCACCAAAATTTGGTGATCTTGGGGGAATCATCTTCCACTCTATGCGTCGAGAGAGCAACTCATTCGACAGCGCGTTTTTGAAGCTAGAGTTCAATAAAAAACTATACAGCTCATCTAAATGTGCCTTCGCACCGATGAAAGTAGATCCATTATCGGAATAGAGACATGAAACTGGTCCTCGACGGGAAATAAAGCGTTTAAAGCGGCTAGAAAGTTTTCAGTAGTTAAATCACTGGTCACTTCAATATGTAGACTACGTGTGACCATGCAAACAAAAAGAACGATGTACGCCTTTTGCGCATGTTGACCTCTGCGGCGAGAAAGGATTGTCCTTATCGGACCAGCGTAATCTACACCAGTGTGACAAAATGCCTTGGCCTCTGAAACACGGTAATCAGGAAGATCAGCCATTATAGGCGTTGGATGCGTTGGGTTGCATTTAAAGCAAGTGTTGCACTTTCGCAACTTGGACCTGATAACAGTCCTAGCATCCAAGATCCAGTAGCGTTGTCGTATAATAGAAATAAGAAGTCCAGGTCCGGTGTGACAATTGACAACATGAAAATGCTGTATTATTAAGTCAACGACATGATCGCGTTTAGGGAGAAGAACCGGATGTTTAGCTTCGAAAGGAAGCATTGATCCAGAAAGTCTTCCTCCAATGCGTAAAATCCCTTGTTTGTCTAAGAAGACGAAGAGGCTTTGCAGCTTTTTTGAAGGTAATTTATCAGCCTTGATCAATTTGATATCTTCACAGAAGTGCACAGATTGAACGGCGAGAATTAACGCATTCTCAGCACTTGTCAACCCTGCTATAGAACGAGGTTCGACCTTAACTTTAGGTCTTGCGAATTTTAATACATATGCGGTGATACGTAGCAACTTTTCCCAAGAAGAAACACGTTGTGCTAACGTACACAGCAACGGCGGCTCTGTGTGAGTAATGGCAGCCAACACATTTGCCTTGAGTTCAGGCAAGACAGAGCAATTATTAAGCGAGAATGGCTTAATCGGCCACTTCTCAGATGAGCTGCGAATCCACGGAGGACCTTTCCACCACAAATCGTGGGTCAAAAGTTGCGATGGAAGCATACCACGCGAAAGACAATCACTTGGATTACTAGCTCCGGCAATATGATAAAAATGTTTAGAGTCCAAGTTTTCTTGGCACTGAGCGACGCGATTACCGACGAAAACTGACCAACGATGTGGTGAAGAATGAACCCATGATAAAGCAATAGTGGAATCAGAAAATGCGTATATCCCGGCAATGGTCATACGTGTTGCATATGTGTCTCGCACAGTTTTTATTAATTTTGACATAAGTAAAATAGCGCATAATTCTAAGCGAGCGAGCGTAGTGATTTTTGTTGGCGAAACCTTTGATTTAGCGCAAAGAATGCGAGTTTGAATGCCAGACGGGTAGGTACAATGGGCATAAATGACACATCCCAGACCATTCATGCTAGCATCACAAAAAGCAACAAGACGTAATTCACAACCAACTTCGACGCCTACATGACGTGGAATCCTTAAAGTGTCAAGCATTTGAAGTTCTTGCGCAAGAGCGAAAAAACGGGTGCGTATGTGCTCCGGTGCACGATCGTCCCAATCACACTTGCTGAGCCACAGTTCCTTAATTAACAACTTGGCATAGAGAATCACAGGCGCGACCAATCCGAGCACGTCAAATAGTCGTGCAACCATCGAGAGTATGTTTCTCTTGGTGCACCTTTCATTAATTGCGGCGCATGTGAAATGAAAATTATCTTCACATGGTTCCCATGAGAGACCTAAGACCTTAGAGACATTATTGTCAACATCAAAATCAAGCGACTTGCGGTGCGTGTCGGGAAGCGAGTCAAGTAGCACTGGTGAATTGCTAGACCACTTCACTAAGTCAAAGTCACCCGATTTGAAAAACTTAATCAAGTTGTGAGCTAATTGCGTGGCAGTATCCTCATTTGCAATAGAAAGAACCAAATCGTCCATATACAGACAGGTCTCTGCCACTTTCGCGGCATCAGGATAGAGCGGACTCATGTCAGTAGCCAGCTGTCGCACAGTGCGCATAGCTATGTAAGGGCTTGACTTGAGACCGAAAGGTTGCCTATTAAAGGCATAAGTTCGAATTTTTTCCGATTCGTTGAATCTAAATAAAATGCGTAGGTATTTATGTTGGTCTACTGGTACACCAATCCGTAAATAATATTGTTTTATATCAGCGTTCATTGCAATAGGAAATAATCTAAAACCTAACAATAATAAAAACAGATCGGCCTGTAAATTGGGTCCAATATGTAATATATCGTTAAGCGAAAGTCCTGTATGCGTTTTAGCACTCGCGTCCAATACGATGCGTGGCATCGGTTTATCAGGTCGGACTACTGCGTGATGCGGTATATAATAACCATCAGAGGACAGCTCAGATTCTTTAACAGGACTGAGGTAATTGTTATCAATATAATCCTGAATAACCTTGTTATAATTTTCGCGCACTATCGGTGCCTGACGGAGCTTACGCTCGAGTGAAACGAAACGGCGATAAGCGGTAGCGTGCGAATTACCTAATTCCGAAGGGTCCCTACAGAACGGTAATGCAACTGTATAACGACCTACGTCGTCACGGGTCACGGTAGCCGTGAAAATATTTTCGCAATCTGTCTCCTCTGGTGACAACAAGCGTTTCATGGGTACTTCTTCAAGTTCCCAGAACTTTTGCACTATATCATTAAGCGCTAACGCAGAAAAAGACGCGGCAGTAGGTAAAATATGTTTACGCGGGTAATCTCCCATAAGTACGTAACCAAATGTTGTAGATAAAGCACACGGTGCGCGCGGCCCACACTCGACCATATTTCCTAAGTATATAAATGGGAATAGCTGGGCACCTAACAATAAATCAATCTTGCCCGGAATATTCCAGCTTAAGTCAGCGAGCGGAAGGTTACGAAAATCTAGGTCGCGATCACAATCGATAAATTTCGAAGGCAATTGATCCGTAATGCATTCTACAACAAGCGCATGTATAGTGTATTTCTGATCCGGATAAATACGGGATTCAATGTCTAAATGAACATAACCGATTATCGGACTTGAAGCGGAACCAACACCTTTAACATAGGAATTATTCAACGGTATTATCGGTAAATTTAATAAACTAGAACAAGCAGATGTTATTAGATTATTCTGCGAGCCATTATCTATCAAACACCTAACTACAGATTTAATCCCAGCGCTACCTTTAGAGCGCGCGTATACCTGAGCGGTTGACAAAAGTATATCACCCCTATGACAAGAAGTGTAAGACTGTGTTTGTGTAACTGGTTCTGTAGCAATGAGGGGCGCTCGAATGCATGACGAAGTCGTGTGAGCGCGATGAGAAGGCGCGGGCGAAGTAACGGTCGCGCGATGAGCGGGCGGCGGCGAGTACGCGACGGCGGTATTTACCATAGCCGCATGCGATTGCGAATTATTACTATCAAAATGCAATAACCTATGGTGTCTTTTATTACAGAAACAGACTGACGTACTCTTACAATCCGGAAGTTTATGTAGAGTGCTTAAACAATTAACGCAACCGTACTTCGATTTAATAAACTCATATCTAGCCCTTGCGTCTCGCATAGTTTTAAACTGAGCGCAATCATATAAATGTCGATGGTTACCACTACACAAACAACAATTCGCGGTAACTGCTGCGTAAGATTTGGAGGTGTGATGAACGCGCCGGTCGCGTGAGGGCGACGTAACAACAGCAGCGGGTTTCGTATATGACGAATTTCGCGGGTTTGAGCGCTCCAAAATCTTAGCCTGATCTTGTATAAAAGCGATAAGCTGTTGTGTCGTAGGCACTTCCACATCCCGAATCGAAAGTTCAAAGGCTTGGATGGTTTGAGGATCCATCCTTCTCAAAGCGCATTGAAGAAAAATAAAATCAGTTAGATCAGTTATGCCTAATTCTTTTAGAGCTGATATCGAAGCGGAGTATTTACTAACAAAGGTATCAAGAGCGTTCGCAGTGTGCGAGCAAGTTTTTAAGTCCAGTATATTATTGAGATAATATGTACCTAATGAGCGTTTGTCGTGGTATTTCTTAACCAAACTATCCCACAGTATTTTATATGTTTCACCTGACGGAATAATACCGGAAGTGAATTTTAGTGCGTCGTGGGTGAGTTTAGAAATTAGATACTGTACACGTTGCGAGTCAGAAAGCTGTTGATTCAAATGAATATTAGCTTTAAAAGACTGATAAAAGGTATTCCAGTTTTCAGGGCGTCCGTCAAAACTCGGAATTACTAAAGGTTCTAATTTCACTACGGACTTGATCGAGCTACTGGTCTCGAGTGAACGCACCTTAGAAGTGGTTAATATTTTATTTCTAACGCGTTTAACTCTCGAGTATAAATCATCAAATGAATCGAGGCAAGAATACTCGGGATTGACCGTAATCTTTGATAACAAATTTATATTATTTATTTTATCAACAATGGACTCAAATTTATCGCGTAACTCATCTATCATCTCCGTTTCAGCCAGAAAATTCTCGTTAGCTCGCGTTGATGAATCGAAAGAAATTATACCTTTCGACGATGTGTACATACGATTAATACGTTGAAATAATAATTCTTTCTTTTGATTCAACATAACCAACATGACTTCGCGGCTTGATTCACTTTCCGTCATGTTTATAAAATAATATCACAATACAACTACAAAGTGATAGGTATATCTACCTAGTTAGTGTAAAAACACAAATTAAATTTAAATCTTAAAATGACTTAGCGTAAAGTACAGTGGTGGAGCGGTTAATAAGTGGGTAGGTATAAATAAGTTCAACTAAATTGAGTATAATGGATATTATTACCAATTAATACGTAATTCACCAAATCTAACAATTAATTATATTTAAATACGAGTCTACCAATAATTACGTAGTTCTCGTGCGTTTTAAACACAGAATTTACCAATTTTACGTAAATCTGTGAGCGAGGAAAAATGGCGGCAAGAATTCACTAGAATTACGTGAATCTTTTTTATGATATGAATAGAAAAGTAAATTCACCAATATTTACGTGAATCACTGGCCTATCCGTACTCGTAAGGACCAAATTATATGGTCAGGCGTGTAAATAGCCCAACCAGGGTGTGATTGCTCAACGGTTAGCGTACGAGGTGTAGGGAAGTAAACCACTTCTATCGATCAAAACAATCATGCCAGCACTAACCTGCAACACCGACCAAGTCCCGATCCTCCAGAAGGCAGCGAGCAGCGGCGAGGTTTCTACGGTCTCTTGCAAGGTATTGACCGGCCGGTCACGATCGTAGACTGGAGCACTCCACATACACCTTGTAAAGGTTACAAGCGAGTCCAAACACTACACGGCTATAGGACTAACGGAAAATCAGCTTCTTTTCACGAGAAATATAACTGATGTCCGTGGCGGAACTAAATTTTTATATATTAAAGGGGCGTCTTCTTCGCGAAAAGCGATGAGAGCAGGGTATGTCCGTTTTTTCTTGCACCAATCAGGTGCCGCGCGTTTACATTATTTGAAGACTGCTAACGCCATCTCTTGAGATCGTCGAGTACATTGGCAATATTACAGCAGTACCAGCACTAATTGCATTCGACAAACAGAATGTGGTTTACTATAAAGACTATGAAATTTATAATATAACGAAAGATATTATGGTGCGATTATGTATGCATTTTATAAATATATTGGCGCTCCACCAGCATGGGCGGGGTCGACATTGGCATGTCCCGAGAGCTGAGGATTTTGGGGCTTACTATAGACGACAAGCTGACTTTTAACACCCACGTCGGCAACGTCTGTAGGAAGGCCCTAAATATCTACAAACAGCTCTCGAGAGCAGCGAAGATAAGCTGGGGGCTGCACCCTGAAATAGTACGCACTATATACACGGCGACGGTAGAGCCGGTCATCACATACGCGGCAGCAGCATACGCGCCCGCCACCGAGAAGCTGGGTGTCCGCAAGCTCCTCAACGCTGTGCAGAGAGGATTCGCGCAGAAAATCTGCAAGTCCTACCGCACTGTCTCCCTTAACTCGGCCCTGTTACTGGCCGGGTTACTGCCTTTGGACCTCCGTATCCAAGAAGCGGCTCGTCTATACGAAGCTCGCAAAGGGTCAACCCGGCTAGTGCTGGGAGACCATGAGGTAGAACGTGTGGTGGGATTTGCAGAATTACCGCACCCGGCTCTGCGTATGGACATGAGTTTCCAGAGTCTGGACGACCAAAGCCTGGTAGACCAGCATAACGTGCAGGCGCTCCGCATCTTTACAGACGGCAGCAAGTTACAGGGCAGGGTCGGTGCCGCGCTGTCCATGTGGGACAGCCGGACCGAAACCAGAAGCCGGAAACTGTGCTTGCCAGCGTACTGCACAGTCTACCAGGCCGAGCTCTTGGCCATATGCAGAGCTACGAGCGAAATCCTCAAGTGCAGCGTGGAGAGCTTCGGCATCTACAGCGATTCGAGGGCGGCGCTGCAAACAGTTACGAACCCCGGGACTCTGCATCCCCTCGCGATCCAGGCACGCCGCAACCTCAGCCAAGCCTTGATCCAGCACAAAGATGTATCCTTGTTCTGGATTAAGGCACACGCCAACATCGATGGAAACGAGCGTGCCGACTTTCTGGCAAAGGAGACGGCGCTGTCGAGTCGGAGGAAGCCTGACTACGACCTGTGTCCGCTTTCATTCGTCAAGCAGGAAATTCGCAGCGGCTCCCTCGACGAATGGAACCGTAGATACCGGTCGGGGCAGACGGCCTCCGTCACGAGAGCGTTCTTCCCAAACGCGAGGGATGCGTACAGACTGGTGCAGAAAATCAAACCGCAAGGCGTGGTAACGCAGATATTAACGGGACACGGGGGGTTCTCCCAATACTTGCATCGCTTCAAGTGTCGGGAGAGCCCGTCGTGTATCTGCGACCCAGAAAAGGAAGAAGGGGTGTTGCACATTGTGTTCGAGTGTCCAGTGTTCGGCTCCCGTAGGTATGAGGCTGAACAACACCTAGGAGCACGAATAAACCAAGATGATGCTCATACACTAATCGCGGGAAAGGAAACAAGGGTGCACTTTTTAAATTTCGCAGAGGACATATGCAAAAATGTGATAGAGAGAAACAAACAAGATTAATTTGTTTCTCTCTATCACAAACCAAATAATAAATAAAATAAAGAAGTAAAATTATAGAAAAAAAAAAGTTAAACAAAAGAAATAGAACACCAAAGACTCTTGTCATGCAAGAGGATAGCTGCATTACCTTTATATTAAAAAAAAAAAAAAAAAAAACCTAACCTAACCTAACCTAACCTAACCTAACCACAGCGCATGAGATGATGACCGCGGTGTCCAGCTTTAACCCGAAGAAGGCGCCAGGTGCGGATGGTTTTACGGCGGACATCTGCCGTCGAGTCATTCTCCAGGACCCTGATGCTTTCCTTGCCCTGGCCAATAAGTGCCTCACCCTGGGCCACTTCCCTAACAAGTGGAAGGAGGCCACGGTAGTGGTGCTGAGGAAGCCGGGCAAGGGCAGTTATCAGAGCGCCAAATCGTACAGGCCCATAGGCCTTTTACCTGTACTGGGAAAAGTCCTGGAGAAAATGGTAGTAGCAAGGCTCCAATGGCACCTTGTACCGAGGCTCAGTACTCGCCAGTACGGCTTTATGCCCCAGAGAAGCATCGAGGACGCCCTCTATACCCTAGTGAACCAAATTAAAGCGGAGGTTAAATTGAAAAAACTGGTAACGCTCGTCTCACTGGATATAGAGGGTGCCTTCGATAGCGCATGGTGGCCGGCCATCAAGGTCAGACTGGCTGAGGAAAAGTGCCCGGTCAATATCAGGCGGCTGCTGGACAGCTACCTCGACGGCAGATGTATAAACCTCAGGTACGCCGGTGCGGAACATCGCAGGGCGACACAAAAAGGCTGCGGCCAAGGGTCCATTAGCGGACCCATCCTGTGGAATATCCTCCTAGACCCTCTCCTTAAGGGTCTGCACGAACGGGGCGTCACCTGCCAAGCGTTTGCGGATGACGTGGTTCTGCTGCTCGCCGAGTGTACAGCGCTAGAGGTGCAGCGACGTGCCAATGCCGCCCTCGACTTTGTTCGGGGGTGGGGTGTTAAAAACAAATTAAAATTTGCGCCACACAAGACCTGCGCCATGCTTATAACGAACAAGTTGAAGCATGACACCCCGCTCCTGAGCATGGGCGGGGTCGACATTGGCATGTCCCGAGAGCTGAGGATTTTGGGGCTTACTATAGACGACAAGCTGACTTTTAACACCCACGTCGGCAACGTCTGTAGGAAGGCCCTAAATATCTACAAACAGCTCTCGAGAGCAGCGAAGATAAGCTGGGGGCTAGTGCTGGGAGACCGTGAGGTAGAACGTGTGGTGGGATTTGCAGAATTACCGCATCCGGCTCTGCGAATGGACATGAGTTTCCAGAGTCTGGACGACCAAAGCCTGGTAGACCAGCATAACGTGCAGGCGCTCCGCATCTTTACAGACGGCAGCAAGTTACAGGGCAGGGTCGGTGCCGCGCTGTCCATGTGGGACAGCCGGACCGAAACCAGAAGCCGGAAACTGTGCTTGCCAGCGTACTGCACAGTCTACCAGGCCGAGCTCTTGGCCATATGCAGAGCTACGAGCGAAATCCTCAAGTGCAGCGTGGAGAGCTTCGGCATCTACAGCGATTCGAGGGCGGCGCTGCAAACAGTTACGAACCCCGGGACTCTGCATCCCCTCGCGATCCAGGCACGCCGCAACCTCAGCCAAGCCTTGATCCAGCACAAAGATGTATCCTTGTTCTGGATTAAGGCCCACGCCAACATCGATGGAAACGAGCGTGCCGACTTTCTGGCAAAGGAGGCGGCGCTGTCGAGTCGGAGGAAGCCTGACTACGACCTGTGTCCGCTTTCATTCGTCAAGCAGGAAATTCGCAGCGGTTCCCTTGACGAATGGAACCGGAGATACCAGTCGGGGCAGACGGCCTCCGTCACGAGAGCGTTCTTCCCAAACGCGAGGGATGCGTATCAATTGGTGCGGAAAATCCAACCGCAAGGCGTGGTAACACAGATATTAACGGGACACGGGGGGTTCTCCCAATACTTGCATCGCTTCAAGTGTCGGGAGAGCCCGTCGTGTATCTGCGACCCAGAGGTAGAGGAAGATGTAATGCACGTCATCTTTCAGTGTCCAGTATTCGGCTCCCGTAGACACGAGGCTGAACAACGCCTAGGAGCGCGAATAGCCAAAGATGACGTGCATACACTAATTGCCGATAAGGAAAAAAGAGTGCAATTCCTAAAATTCGCAGAGGACATTTGCAAAACTGTGATAGAGAGAAACAAACAAGAGTAACTTGTTTCTCTCTAACATAAATAAAATAAATTAAAAATAAAGGAAAGAAAAATAAACTATTAGAAGAATAAAAATAAAAAGATGGAAAAAGGCTCTTGTCATGCAAGAGGATAGCTGCATCACTTACAAAAAAAAAAAAAACCTAACCTAACCTAACCTAACCTAACCTAACCTAACCTAACCTAACCACAGCGCATGAGATGATGACCGCGGTGTCCAGCTTTAACCCGAAGAAGGCGCCAGGTGCGGATGGTTTTACGGCGGACATCTGCCGTCGAGTCATTCTCCAGGACCCTGATGCTTTCCTTGCCCTGGCCAATAAGTGCCTCACCCTGGGCCACTTCCCTAACAAGTGGAAGGAGGCCACGGTAGTGGTGCTGAGGAAGCCGGGCAAGGACAGTTATCAGAACGCCAAATCGTACAGGCCCATAGGCCTTTTACCTGTACTGGGAAAAGTCCTGGAGAAAATGGTAGTAGCAAGGCTCCAATGGCACCTTGTACCGAAGCTCAGTACTCGCCAGTACGGCTTTATGCCCAAGAGAAGCACCGAGGACGCCCTCTATACCCTAGTGAACCAAATTAAAGCGGAGGTTAAATTGAAAAAACTGGTAACGCTCGTCTCACTGGATATAGAGGGTGCCTTCGATAGCGCATGGTGGCCGGCCATCAAGGTCAGACTGGCTGAGGAAAAGTGCCCGGTCAATATCAGGCGGCTGCTGGACAGCTACCTCGACGGCAGATGTATAAACCTCAGGTACGCCGGTGCGGAACATCGCAGGGCGACACAAAAAGGCTGCGTCCAAGGGTCCATTAGCGGACCCATCCTGTGGAATATCCTCCTAGACCCTCTCCTTAAGGGTCTGCACGAACGGGGCGTCACCTGCCAAGCGTTTGCGGATGACGTGGTTCCGCTGTTCGCCGAGTGTACAGCGCTAGAGGTGCAGCGACGTGCCAATGCCGCCCTCGACTTTGTTCGGGGGTGGGGTGTTAAAAACAAATTAAAATTTGCGCCACACAAGACCTGCGCCATGCTTATAACGAACAAGTTGAAGCATGACCCCCCGCTCCTGAGCATGGGCGGGGTCGACATTGGCATGTCCCGAGAGCTGAGGATTTTGGGGCTTACTATAGACGACAAGCTGACTTTTAACACCCACGTCGGCAACGTCTGTAGGAAGGCCCTAAATATCTACAAACAGCTCTCGAGAGCAGCGAAGATAAGCTGGGGGCTGCACCCTGAAATAGTACGCACTATATACACGGCGACGGTAGAGCCGGTCATCACATACGCGGCAGCAGCATACGCGCCCGCCACCGAGAAGCTGGGTGTCCGCAAGCTCCTCAACGCTGTGCAGAGAGGATTCGCGCAGAAAATCTGCAAGTCCTACCGCACTGTCTCCCTTAACTCGGCCCTGTTACTGGCCGGGTTACTGCCTTTGGACCTCCGTATCCAAGAAGCGGCTCGTCTATACGAAGCTCGCAAAGGGTCAACCCGGCTAGTGCTGGGAGACCGTGAGGTAGAACGTGTGGTGGGATTTGCAGAATTACCGCATCCGGCTCTGCGTATGGACATGAGTTTCCAGAGTCTGGACGACCAAAGCCTGGTAGACCAGCATAACGTGCAGGCGCTCCGCATCTTTACAGACGGCAGCAAGTTACAGGGCAGGGTCGGTGCCGCGCTGTCTATGTGGGACAGCCGGACCGAAACCAGAAGCCGGAAAATGTGCTTGCCAGCGTACTGCACAGTCTACCAGGCCGAGCTCTTGGCCATATGCAGAGCTACGAGCGAAATCCTCAAGTGCAGCGTGGAGAGCTTCGGCATCTACAGCGATTCGAGGGCGGCGCTGCAAACAGTTACGAACCCCGGGACTCTGCATCCCCTCGCGATCCAGGCACGCCGCAACCTCAGCCAAGCCTTGATCCAGCACAAAGATGTATCCTTGTTCTGGATTAAGGCCCACGCCAACATCGATGGAAACGAGCGTGCCGACTTTCTGGCAAAGGAGGCGGCGCTGTCGAGTCGGAGGAAGCCTGACTACGACCTGTGTCCGCTTTCATTCGTCAAGCAGGAAATTCGCAGCGGTTCCCTTGACGAATGGAACCGGAGATACCAGTCGGGGCAGACGGCCTCCGTCACGAGAGCGTTCTTCCCAAACGCGAGGGATGCGTATCAATTGGTGCGGAAAATCCAACCGCAAGGCGTGGTAACTCAGATATTAACGGGACACGGGGGGTTCTCCCAATACTTGCATCGCTTCAAGTGTCGGGAGAGCCCGTCGTGTATCTGCGACCCAGAGGTAGAGGAAGATGTAATGCACGTCATCTTTCAGTGTCCAGTATTCGGCTCCCGTAGACACGAGGCTGAACAACGCCTAGGAGCGCGAATAGCCAAAGATGACGTGCATACACTAATTGCCGATAAGGAAAAAAGAGTGCAATTCCTAAAATTAGCAGAGGACATTTGCAAATCTGTGATAGAGAGAAACAAGAGTAACTTGTTTCTCTCTAACATAAATAAAATAAATTAATAATAAAGGAAAGAAAAATAAACTATTAGAAGAATAAAAATAAAAAGATGGAAAAAGGCTCTTGTCATGCAAGAGGATAGCTGCATCACTTACAATAAAAAAAAAAATAAAAAAAAATCCTTACCTAACCTTTTTTTTTCTGTCACCCCACCGGGGTTTTCGGTGGGGCGGTGTGTCGGAATCGAACCGACTAAAACCACACGGTGTGCCGTACTGCGCCTTAAGTAGGAGGGATCCGGGAACAGCTTTTATTAAGACATCCGGAACCCTCCTAGCGCCTGCCCGCAAAAGCGCGGGCACCACCTTCGGGTAGAAACCTCTCAAATAGGCGACGTCCAGGCACACGCGGACGCCGCCTCCTCGCGGGGGCCACTATAGCAGGTGGAGGGGAAAAAACCCGTCCCGTCCACCCGCGGCCACACTCAGGGCGGCATGAGGCGCTGGTAAGCGCGCCTCCGCCGCCCGGTTCGCCGGCGGCGAATTAAGTCCAAGGGCGGACGCAGCGCCGACCAGCTTTGGAGCAAGCTGCAGGAAGTGCTCGTCGAAGCGCCACCTTCCGTCAAGGATCAGGCCCAGATACTTGATGTGGGCCTGAACCGGTACGAGGACAGAGTTGACCTCAATAGAGGCGCCAGGGGGTGGACCACGACGGGGCCCATGAAATAATAGGGCTTCCGTCTTATCCAGGGCCACCCGCAAACCCAGCGCCTCTATGCGCCCGACCACCAGAGAGACTCCCCTGGTGGCCAGGCGCGCCGCCTCCTGAAAGTTCACCCCCCGGGCTGTGACCAACGTGTCATCGGCGTAACAAATTACGCCGAGCCCGGGGGGGAAGTCGCCTCGGAGGGCCCAGTCGTACCCCGTGTTCCACAGGAGTGGTCCAAGGACAGACCCCTGCGGAACACCGCACGACATGGGCCGACGACTCAAAGCTCCATCTCGGTCCTCGTACATGACGGTACGCTCCTCTAAATAGTCTGCCACTAGCCGCCTCAGGTACCCTGGCACTACGTGATAGTGGAGTGCTTCCCTGATGCAGCTGAATGGCAGACTATTGAACGCGTTGGCGATATCCAACGACACCGCCAACAGCACGCCGCCACAGCTCACTACCTCTTCGGTCACGGCCCTCAAGCGCAAAATGGCACCGACCGTCGAACGCCCCGCTCGAAAACCGAATTGGGCATCCGACAAGTCGGGGCCAACCTCGCACAGGTGCCGGACGATGCGGGCAGAGAGGACCCTCTCAAACAGTTTACCCGCCTCGTCCAGCAACACGATGGGCCTGTAGGCCGCGACCGAGTCAGTAGGCCGTCCCGGCTTCCTTAAAAGGACCAGCTTCCCGCTCTTCCAGCAGTCAGGGAAGCGTCCGGACGCCAAGCTAGCGTCGAACACCTCCCTGAGGCGGTCGGACATATGGTCGAGAGCCAGGGCCAGCACTCGGGCAGGGATCCCGTCCGGCCCAGGGGCGGTGTTCTTGGAACGGATCCGTAGAACAGCCGCCCCTACCTATGCCTCCGTGACGGGCGGAACACCATCCTCCTCATTCTCCCCGTCGTCTCCGGCCAAGGGGGCCATCGACGGGGGTACGTGCTCCACCCGTTGCGGGAAAAGGCCCTCAACCACTTCCTGCAGGAAGCTGGGCTGGAAAGTCTCCGTAAGGGGGGGGCCCGACGCGCGGAGCTTTTGTTGCGCCGCGCGATATGGGCGACCCCAGGGGTCACGATCGAGACCCTCCAGCATCTCCTTTCTTTTCGCCTCTTTGGCGCGGCTAATGGCCAGCTTCAGAGTTTTCCGTGCTTCTCGGTACTCCTCATGAAGCCGGTCTTCCTCCCCATCTCCACGGTGACGCCGCCGGCTGCGGGTGTAGGACCTCCGGGCACGAGTACAGGCCACGCGGAGGTCCGCCAACTCCTGGGACCACCAGTAGACCTCCTTCCTTGGAGGCCGACGACCTCGAACGCGGGGCATGGCCGCATCGCAAATCTGCGTAAACGCATCGCGAAAGCGGCCTGCCCCCATGTCTACCTCCTCGGTTGGAGGCTGCGGCTGTGGAGACAGCCAAGAGTAAACGATGGCTGCCTCCTCCAGCAGGTCCCTATCTAATTTTGATACAGCCCACCGCGGAAAGTGGGAAGAACGCCGCGCCATGTGACCCCTTCTGGGGTCCTGGGTCCGGGAGAGCTCAAATCGGATATAAAGATGATCCGAGAGCGTCTCAACCTCTTCCAGGACACGCCAGTTCCTTACTCGTGCGGCAAGAGCCGGGGTAGCGAACGAAAGGTCCACTATCGACCCCCCCTGCTGTCGCACGCACGTGTTGGTGGAGCCTCTGTTTAGGAGACAGAGGCCCACCGATGACGCCCACTCCTCTACGGCATCGCCCCGTGCATCCGTCCTGGGGGAACCCCACGCAACGGACTTTGCGTTGAAGTCCCCCAGCACCAGCACGTGCCCAGACGCTAGTCGCCGCATCGAGGTCTCCAAGTTGTTGAGGAAAACCTCGAAATCGCTAAGACTCCGGTTGGGAGAGAAGTAGACACCATAAATGGCGATCCCCCCCCATACGGCAGCAACATATCCATTACCCTTGTCTCTTAGCGACAAGGGCGGGGAATGAGCCGCCGTGGAGCCGACGACTGCCACGGAGCCGTCCCGGTCACCCAGCCAATTTGGCCGGGGGGGAACGTAATAGGGTTCCGCGGCTACGGCCACACCAATCGACCACTCCGCCATGGTTTGCAGGAAAAGGTCCTGCGCACCGGCGCAGTGGTTTAGGTTCGTCTGGACAAGGAGACTGGAGACTTGGTCCATTTATGAGACCGTCTCTACAGCCTCCTCCATGGGCGACGACGACGACGCACGATTGATATCAGAGGCTGCCTGGGTCGATTGGCTAGCCTCCGATGTTTGCTTAGAAATGCGGGGAGGCTTACAGCCCCCCTGCCCCATCTGGTGATTGGCGGGCAGATTACCCGCCGCACACGCTGGGCAGAGAGGGGCGGCGGAACATTCCGCCGCCTTGTGCCCCGGTCGACCGCAGCGGAAACAGAGTCCGCTGCAGTCGAAACAACTACCGCACTTGATGCGGGTGTGCCCTGATGCCAAACATTTAAAGCACCTCATCGGTCTCGCATCCAAAATTGTTACTTTGGCATTCACGAAACCGATGAGGATCCTCCCGGCATCTGCTAGTATTTTGGCAGCAGCCACAGGACAGCTGACCCACACCGCACCAAGACCTCCTTGACCGGGGCGGATGGTGCCGATCCTAATATTGTCCGAGTCGCAACCCGTCTTTTGCTGGATTGCTACCCGGACATCGTCGACCAACACGGAGTCGTCCAGGCCCGATATACGAATCTCCGCGCACTTGGTGGGCCTGGCAATCCGTATCCCATCCGTCTCTGCAAATATTCCCCGCAGCTTTTCAGCGAAGATGTCTGCCGTCTTCCCGCCCTCGGCCCCCGGGAACTCGAGGACTCGAGCTCCCGTCTGGGCGAGGCGTAACCGAACGCCTACGCTCCCAAATTCAGAAGCGAGGTTGTCTCGGGCCTTCTTGAAGACGGCAGCGTATGAAAGGCCGCCATCAACCGCCGCCGGCAGCACCGTAACGACTACAGCTGCCGTTTTCGGTGGTTGAAGCTTCCGAGTCTTCTTTGCCGTCCTTGTTTCAGTCCCTCCTGCTGGTGCTTGTGACGAGGCAGCCTTCTTGTTGCCCTTCTTCCTCTTCCTGCGGGACTTTTTGCCTCCTTCAGCTGTCTGCCAACCGTCGTTGGAGGGGGCAGATGTAGAGGGGCCAGGTGTAGGCTCAGCACCAGAAGGAGCGTTTACGGTGCTCGTGCTTGTAGATGCTGGAGAGGGGAGAGGAGGGAATTCCTTCACTACTTTTGTAGCGGCCTTGGACGGGCGCGCTGTCTTCGACGCGGCCGCAGGCGCTGGCACTTGTGCAGACGTCGCGGCCGCATATGAGACCACGACTCGGCCACCCACAATAGGAAGCGGCGTCGGAGCTGGAGCGGGCTTACCCTTGGCCGCAGCGAGCGGTGGCCGAACTATTGGTGCTGGGGGCAGCCTTGCTTCAAGTCCCGCCAGGCGCCCGTCCATCACTCGCCACACTGCATCTATAATTTGCCGCAAGTGGGCATCAGGAACAGGGGAGGGAGAGGTGGAGGGAGCAGGTTGCTGCTCAACCGAGTTCGACTGCTCAGGGCAATCTGGGCGCACCCCTGCCCGAAACTGAGCAAACTGAGCGCTCAGCTCAGCAACCTGCTCCGTCAAGCGTACATTTGCCGCTGTAAGGCGGTCGTTAGCCTCTTGGAGGCGCGTCACATCAGTAATGAGGGTCTCAACGACCCCAGTAACCGCAGAGGAGGAGTCCTTAAGGGCCCTAACAAAGGGACCCTTAAGGTTGGTGGACTTGGTGGCCACTTTGTGAATGATGGCCACCGCCGCGTTCGTCCGTTCCTGCATGGACACCGGTGTTTGGGGGACTGAACCCTCTTCCACCGGCGTACGGATCTTCTGCAGGAGATCCGCGATCTCCTCCTCAGCAACGACCTCGCCCTCCATGCGAGCTCGCGCATACGCTTCGGCCTTAGAAAATACCGAGCCTGCTGGAGCTGAGATTGGCGTACGCGATCTCGACCTCCCTCTTAAGCTGGTAGCAACTTTGGGAGGAAGCATCACCTGGGACGTGTCAGTATCTTCATCTATGGAGCGTCCGCGTTTACGGCTGTCAATGCCGCGAACCTCCACTTCCATTGCCTCTGTGTTCTCTGCCGTCGCATCGGTATTCCCGTCTGATGACACGACAGACCTGGAACGAAGACGTTCTGAGAATCTTCTGCTGCTCCCAGGAGTCGGATTGACTTCTGGGAGCTTCTCAGAGATAGGCGTCCTGACTAACACCTCCTCGTCATTAGACGAGGTGTCGTCCGCCTTCTCATTTTTATTCTTCCTCGCACACTTCTCCTTCTTTTTTTCTTCCATAAATTTATTTTTAATTATATTTTCAAGTTCCATAATAGACCCACGAGATGGGGAGAACTAAAAGTCAACCCGGGCAGAGATCCCCAATACCCGGGCAAGCGAAGATTTATGCCCAACCGAGGGGTCCGCAGGTGCCCCGGCTGGGAGTGCGCTTGCAACTGAACTACCCATCAGCCATGCATTTCCCTGGTCGCGCACCAGAACACGGGATTCGGGGTAATTTTTTAGAGAGGTTTTCTTCCTCGCAGTCCGGGCGGTTAAGCCAAGACCCTCGTCCCCGATCGGAGTCGCGAGACATGACCACGACTCCTTTCGAGATTACGATATGCCGGCGGTGGCAAGGAAACTACATTTCCGATGCCTGCTCGGTGGCAGTGTGAGTGCACGCCGAGCCCGTCCTCCTTCACCACTGTGGACAGTGGAGAAACTCCGACCCATGGCAGGGTCCCACCTTCATGATTTTTTACTGAGGTTCACATTCCTCATTGCTCCGGAGAGCGAAGAGCCAACAGAGGAATCGGCACAAACACCCGCTCTGTTGGGCCAAGCCTCGACAGACTAACCAGCCGAAGAAAAATGGCCTCTTCTTCTTACTAGAATATTAGCCGTTGGCAATGACGCCCCCCTCCAAAACGGACGAAGAAAAGGCAGCGTCATCGCCAACGTTTCCAGGGTGCACCACGTGGAGGTTTTCTAGACCGCACCCCTCTCGGTCCAACCTAACCTAACCTAAAAAAGGAGAGTCAGTGGGAGGGTATTTACCGCGTAATAGGGAGAACAGCTAAGAGGGAAGAGGTTACACACCCTTGGAAGAAAGCGGCATCACTCTTGATGCAAAAGGCTCGGTGGAGTTGTTAGCAAAAACGTTTTACCCGGAAGATCTAAGGGAGAACAACCGTGCCCGGAAAAAACCTGCGTCAGTTGGAAGGAAAGGGTCCCGTGCTGCCGCCCTGCCCACTCGACGATGACCGGCTGGAGCGCCTCCACGGCGGCAAAGCCAGCACGTGGAGCCTCCAGCCGGGACGACCAACGAGCCATAGTGGCTCGACGAGCGGCCTCACGCCATTCACGTACCTCTTCGGGCGGGGGCCGACTGCCACTTCCCGCACTCAGCCATTCCGGCTCCAAACTCTTTTATTGCATCTGTCTGGTGGACATGGTCTTAGACGTGGGCTCTCGTACTATAATCGTGTGGTAATTTTTGTGTGCTAAAGAAAAATCGGTCTAGTTTGAACATACTATAAGAATGCAGAGGGAGAAAATATTTATAGAAAGAGGGAAGAATATGTTAGAATATTGAAAAACACTTTATCATTTACAAAAATAAAAAATAAATTCTTAATCTTAATAAAATTGGCCACAAGTAAGTATTAGGCATTAGAAAGCTCCTTTTAGTTAATTTTATTCGATTTAAATTAATAAACGGTACGAGTACAAAAAGTATAGTATTCACTGTAATTGTAAGGAGTTTGTAAACTTCGAATTACTATTCTCGTAATTGTTCAATCTTTGCTCATTTATTGATGGGTAAGCATAAATTTATGTGACACCCTCTTTTCTTGATACCGACGTATTGTCAATGCGTCGGGGCACTTATTTGTCTTTTTACGCCGCGCGTGTATGGAGGGGACCTGTTCTATATCTCGCTAAATTTGGGGCCGTGGAAGTTCCACAAGGACAATTCGCCTGTTGCTATAAACTGTTATATGGAGCATCAAACACCCTGTATAGTGCCGAATAGTGGATTTTGGACATACCTGCCGTGTGTGGTCTCTTGAGCTGCTGATCTTCGCATGCGAAGGTGGATGCTTAAGGTTGGTGTCTTTTTGGCTTATCTGCTATTGTGAGCATTGATTTTTTATACTCCAAACCTACACCTTTTCTATAGAAAACTAAAATACAGTCCACTTAATTTTACATCTCAAACCCAGCGACATCTATTGCTTGAAAACTGCACATAATTATTGTTCTCTGTTCAATCAAATGTATGAAATGAAACAGCAATTTTCATCAACTGTCACTCCCATCGACGCTATGTTTTGCGTAAAATAGCTTTCGAGCTACTTTACATAAGGGTTCCTTTTTAATGCCTAAAAATGCCTCCAGGGGATTGATGTCAAACTACAGACCAATCGCACTAATCCCAGTATTTTCTAAAATTTTTGAAAGATATATATATATAGGGCTAAATAAATACTTTGAAAGAAACAACATCATCTGCAAAGAGCAATATGGCTTTAGACAACATATGACGATAAATAAGGCTGTTTATAACTTCTTATATAAAACAATAGTAAACGTTGATAAAAGAAATCCGGTTTGTGCCATGTTCTGTGATATGACGCAAGCCTTTGATTATGTAGACCATAATATCTTAAAGAAAAAACTGGAATGTTATGGTATAAGAGGTAATGTGCTGGATTTAATATCATCATATCTAACAAATAGAAAACAAGTCACGCTTATATCCAGAATAAACATAAAAACCAAAAAAGAGTCTGTTTATACGTCTGAGACCCGCGTAGTCAAATATGGAGTGCCACAAGGAAGCGTATTAGGCCCCTTGCTGTTTATAGCATAAATAAATGACATACCCAAATCCACTAACTATCCAATGACCTTATTTGCCGATGACAGCACTATTATAGTACCATGCCAAAGTAGAGCTTCTTACGAAAATGATATAAATGAGTCACTTTCCTCTGTAATATCATGGTTAAATAACAATAACCTTAAAATAAACCTTAACAAAACGCACATCATGCATTTTAGCCAGCGGATTCCACTTACTCAAAACTTAAATATTAAATTCCAAAATAACGTCATAAGTGAAGTAGATAAAACTAAATTCCTCGGCCTAATAATAAACAAAAAATTAAATTGGAAACCGCATATAGAAGAACTTTGTAAAAGAATTAGTAGTAGTTCATATGCCCTATATAAGCTTGCACCTATTGTAAACATCACCACTCTACTTACAGCCTACCATGGCCTAGTTGCTTCCATAGTGAGATATGGGATTTTATTTTGGGGGAACTCTGTCGATAAAGATATTGCTTTCAAGCAACAGAAACGGTGCATCCGAGCTATGTTCAGTCTGCAATTAACAGATAGCTGCAAACCGTATTTTATAAAATATAAAATCTTAACTGTTCCCTCATTATATATACTTGAGACTGCTTTATTTGTTAAGTCCAATTCGCACTTGTTTCCACGTTTGTCAGAAATTTCTGAACGAAACCGAAGAGACGGCAAAAGACTGTGCATGCATGGAGCAAACACGGCACTGATGGGGAACAGTATATTCTGTATGGCACCCAAAATCTATAACAAGATACCAAACTCTCTTAAAGATTTGAATCTAATCATGTTTAAACAAGAATTGAGTGCGTTCCTATGTGGTAAATGTTATTATACAATAAAAGATTTTCTTGACGATTATGATTATGTTAACCTGTTAACCTAAATATTATACTTCCCCAAATGTATTTGTATGTCTGTAACTTACTGACACAGCATGTTAAAACTATGTTTATTATATAAAACCGCTATTGTACACATGTCTGACACAAATATATTTATCTTATCTTATCTTATCTCATATAGCGTTGTCCATCGCTCAAGTATTGTTCAAGAATTGTAATTGCCGACTGTGCCGATTGCCGATCGAGGTACCCCCTGTATCTCGATCTTTTTATACTATTCGGCTAAGATTACGTTAATCATGCAGGGTGTATCTGACAATGGAACACTTACTTAAATCGGTCTGTTCCACTATTCCCTACCAGCTGTCCGTCCTGGTAGGGAAAATTACTGAAAGGGCATGACTCCTTTGCTCAAGCATGCTGTTATAAAAATATTTAAAAAAAAAAAACTATCCGTAAGTTATGACCGTTTGTACTTCCAGGTATTTTTAACAAATTTTCTGATAAATTTAAAATCGTAGTATATATTTTTTCATTTTGGAACTTTTTACTCAGTTATTATTGAGAAAATCTTAGTAGTAAAGTGAAGGCATAGTAGAAAAGTAGTGAGAAGGCCCTTACGGCGTATACAAAATTTAATTTCAATAGGTTTATCGGATTCCGAGTTGGTCTGGGTATGAAAATGGTTCATGTAAATGTACCTGTAGTGCTTTGGGACGAAAACATGCCCGCGCACTCCTGTGCGCATAGATATCGCTTACATATTCGAAAGTCACTATTTCATATTTCGTCTCAGGGCCGGCGGGCACCATCGCTCGTAACATACTATATGTAATTACCCATTAAAATAATTCATTTCACGGAAGTATAATATATTTCTTTTGCATAAGGTAGTCGTTATATTACAATCGGTAACGCTAATTAACAAACTTAAATTAACAAAAAGTATACTTAAAATACATAACTTTTATTCGTTTTATTGCCATAGATATTTTGAATATCCAAATGTGTGTACGTCACACGGGCAGCGGCAAGCGAGCGGGAGTGGCGGTGCGCGCCGCCACCTTGGCGCGGTTGTAGGCGAGCACGCCGAGCAGCGCCAGCGCCATGCCCGCCAGGTTGAGCGGCGGCGCGGGGTTGCGCAGCAGCAGCAGCGACGCACCCACCACGGCCGCGCGCTTGGCGGCCGACGCCACGGCATAGGCCAGCGGCGTGATGCGCGACAGCACGCTGAACGCGGCCACGGCCTGCAGCCATGCCAGTAGCCCGTCCGCCGCTAGCAACGCGCCGCCCGACGTCCAGCCGCCGCGCGGCCGCGCGCCCTGCCACAGCGCCGCGCCGTCGCGCCACACCCACACCGGCAGGAACATCACCAGCGCCATCCGCCCCAGCGTCTGCGGCAACATCAGTTCATTACCAACAGAAATAACGTTGCCTACGCCTACGTCACTTATCCTAACCCAATCCTTCCCTGTTTGGCTTCGACGATTCTCAAGAATCACGCAAAAACGTTTCTTGAGAATTGTTGTTATGTTGGATTCAAAAGTTTCTCCTGATATCGAAACAAACCTAGCTACAGAAAAATACTCCATGCGAGGCCTAACTTATTACTTAGAAAGAAACATCCTTTGTTTTGCAGTTAGATAGGTACGTAGGTACTGTTTCTTAATATAATAAAGTTTATTTTGATAGATTTTTGAAATGAAAACTACTTTTTTTAAGTTTTCACTTCTGTCGGCAGTCCCATGACTGCCTATTTTTTTTTGTGAGCACATCCGTATTCTTTTGAAGACCTATTTATGCATGGTAAAAAACTGAATTTCGTCACGAAACGTTCGATTGCAATTTCTACGGGGACCCATTTGTGTGCCTGTCACCTTTGTACAACCTTAGAGCTTCGTAAAAGAAAGTCGAATAAAATAATGTATTAATGTAATAACTAGAGATCGGATAATAGGATGCATATTTACCTAAAGTTATTTTTTGGATAACAAATTATGGAAGCGGCTTCTAAGTATTATTTTATTTACGAATGCACTTGTATTGTCGCGTCGCTACTTGCGCACAAGCAAGTAGCGAAATAATTTGCCGTCTCACTCGCATTCTTACAAAATGCTTACATTTCCTGGGGTTTAATAGGCCCGATTTGACACTTGTTACAACGTAATAAGGTTGTTTTTGCTTCGTCAAAAATCACTGTCAATAAAAGTAGGGAAAAGCAACCATTATACCTTGTAACACAGCAAGTGTCATTTGTGTCAAACTGGGGTTTATTACATCTCACGGAGTATAGGTACACTTAAATTTGAATTTCCTGGAATCGCGGGATTCTTTCGATAAAAAAGTGCTTTCCATAATAGCCAACATCTCAACTTTAGGTAAATATGCATCCGAATATCCGATCTCTAGTAATAACCGACTATATTAGGTAGTGTTCAATTTTATAAAATGATAAAAATTGCTTTATTTCGGTCTCTGAAATTTACATTTTTTATTTTAATAAGTAAATATTCTGAAGCTTAAAAAAATAATGAATAATATCAAAAAGCGAGCATCATAGCGTAACCAAAAAAAAAGGCGGTCAGAAAAGAAAATGTATTGTTGTCTAGAAATATAATTCTAAACATTTTTATTATTACGAAATATCTATCAAGGTCAATTATTATAAGCAGTTATATAAACAAGATTTATTTATTGAGTGGATGTAAGTATAGAGGCGAGTAAAGACTAAATACCTAAAGCATTAATATAATAACTTATAATAATATTGAAACGTCTTTTGTCAGGTGGTAAATGTGGCAATAAGGTTAGGCCTTTGATTAGATTATCTATAGCATATACTATCTGTTTTGGATTTCGATCGGGCTGGTGGCGCTTGTTCGCAATAAAACACTTTGATACTAACTAGTACTTGTATTTGACACAGTGCTACAGTACAACGTACAAATAGTGTATATTGGCGTCGATGCCATCAAAATCCGACTACGAATTCATATATAGCTCGTGGTAAGTGAACCATAGCACGATTCAGATTTCTTACTAAGCGCCATCTATCGAGCCGTGAAGTAAACTTTGCTTAAATCTCAGACACTATCAGACCTAACCTAATCCTTTGGCATACTTAGACTCAGTGGTGGACTCAGACTGAACTAGATGCCCCGGATAGAAGAGGTTGTACATTGCACGTGCATCGGTATTGACAATTTTATATTTTTAAACATGTTTGAATGTATTTAAAAATGCAATAAAGAGAAATTATGATCGTGCTTATTACACAATTGTTTGACCTGGCTGGAAATCTAAACCAAGCCAGAGGCTCAGCTGCCAGCACCACCAACCACTAGACCAAAAGGCCAGTAGACCGAAGACCAAAAGTAATAACTGAAATAATTTTTGTGACTCAATTTTAAAGGATTTTGCAGATTAAAACGTAATATAACATAATAAATCATTTACTAATTAACATTTAGTAAAAGCTTACATTTCTTTCGTCGGCAATGAAATGAAAAATTTAATTAAATATGTTAAATTTTCACTGGTTTTCTGGCGCTTACAACCGTAGGTACCGTACCATACATACCTTCCTCGCTACCGCTTAGTAGCGGTGGATTAATTAGCATTCACATTCATATTAAATTTGTGAATCTTGATTTAGCAATTAGCAAATTAATTGAAGTTGTGAAATTTCGTGAACGAATTAATTCATTGCACTTCGTTCGTTAACGCTTCACATTCACACAGCGTGTGCTCTCTTTCGCATTCGCGTGCTAACTAAATTAAATTAAATAATTCGTCGTGCTGTTGCTATTGTTGCTAATGCATAATGCTAATTTACCTACGTCACACCAGTGAAATAGCAGATTTGGTAAGAGAAGAGAGGCCGTGCATAGGAGTTATTATTTATTTTAAAAGAAATGCACGTATTTAAAGTTGCATTTTGCGTGAATGCGTAATGCGTATCATTTCATAATTATTATTGTTTATTAATTTTAATACGTTTATAATAGGTTGTTTTGTTGATCTTTAGTACGTTTTAGCAATTGACCGTGAGAGGTTTGTTTACGTATTCTTTAGTTTTTGAACTTGTCTGTTTTTTATTGCGCTATCTTTAGTTTATAATAATATCGTACATGGTTAACGTATCACAAAATAATAGCGCGTTTTAAATAATATAGTTTGAACGATACACTATTTATTAAGTTTCATATATCTATATTTAATGTTACCGAATTAGCAAATAGCATAGCTAAGACATGAGAATTCGCATGATCGTGAAATTAAAGTGAATTAGCATTAATTTCCATCACTACCGCTTAGCTAACCGCCCCTACCGGGCACTTGTGAACCCGACGGAACGCTAACCGTTAAGCCGTTAACCGACTTTAAGCGAGTGATGTAGCCTTGACTTCAGTATCAAACTGCGGTTGCGAATATCTAACCGTTCAAGCTATAGTGTAGGTTACACTGAACTAACCTGTAGCAGACGCAGATGGTGAACGCCGGTGTCTCGCATGACGCGCTTGGAGTAGATGTGCTGGAGGCTGAGCAGGGCGGCGGCCGTGAGCGCGGCCCCTAGCCCGACGGCGTCGAATTGCAACTCGGTGGCCGAGGCGACGCCTACGCCCAGTGCGATCACAACCAGCGCCAGCTGCACGCCACGCGTTTGTCGCTCGCCGAACAACACAAACGAGAGTCCGGCTGTCCATAGCGGTGTCGTCGCCTTCACTGGACACATGCAAGACACTCATTACAAAGTGTTTAATCTGCTTAGAAGTTGTATTACAAATTATTTTATTTTTATTATTTTGAGTTTGTTGTTTTAGTTCTGTTTCATTGTTTTGAAAATGTTGCACTATTATGTGTGCTCTTAAGGAATTGAATTCACTCCACAATAATTATGTCATGGTAGCATGATTACATATCTAAATTTCGTTCTTTATTAAGCTGTTTATATCCCTAAGTTTTACTTATTACGTTACTAGCTTGGCACCGACTTCAAACAGACCAGTAGGTACCTGGTGCCTTTTTAATGTTACCTATTATGTTAAAAGTTTCACATGTATCTAGGTTTTCAATTAAGTTTAAAATCGATTATTTTTCACTTTTCAGTGCCCTTTCTTAGTGCTTTTTGAAGTCGGTTTAATTTTTTTTGAAAGTGTTTAAATTTGCGTCTAAACCATGTTGTTATTGGTAATATGTAGATAGCACATAAAGTACTTTTTAAGCCCCAACGCAAAAAAAGGGTTGTTATAAGTTTGACGTGTCTGTGTGTCTGTCTGTGGTATCGTAGCGCCCAAACGAATGGACCAATTTAAGTACTTTTTTTTTTTGTTTGAAAGTTGCAAGTCACCTTCGAGAATGTTCCTAAAATTACCTAATTCAAGAAAATCTATTCAGCGATGTTCACTTATCAGTACTCTCAGGCCCCTCTACAGCGCCTACTTGCGCCAGTGGTATAGGGACACAAGGTTTCTCGCTTCCAGGTCCCATGGTAAAGTCCCGGTTAGGAGACTCGTCGCTTCTAAGGACACCGTGCGGTATCCTCTAGTAATCCTAACGGCCATCACCCGTTGCGGGCGCCGCAGTATCGCGGCATTGCGGGTCGTTAAGTTCTCCGCCCAAATTGGGGCCCCATAAAGGGCCATTGACCGCACGATTCCGATATAGAGTCTCCTACAGGAGGGCCCCCCTAAGTTAGGTGGCAGCCGCGAAAGCGCAGCCGCCATCCCTGTGATGTCCGAAGTCCCATCAACTATCGAGTACGAGCCCCAGATATTTCATCGAGGGCTCGATGCCGATGCAAACACCTCCCATAATAATGCTGGATCCTGATGGTGACCTCTTCTGAGGCCCATGGAAACAGAGGGCCTCCGATTTATGTAAGGCCACCTCGAGACCAATTTTTCCAACGACTTGAGCAACCCCGGCCGTGGCTTTTATGATTGCGTCACGGTGTGTCTTGCCTCGCGCCGTTACGAGAGTGTCATCAGCATAGCTTACCAACCTCGTCGAGCAGCACGATGGCTCGGTAAGCAGAGGGTGAGTCTTGCGGACGTGCCACCTTCTGGATGAGGACCAGTTTCCCCGTTTTCCACAGTTTCGGAAATTGGCCCTGCTCTAAGCAAACGCTAAAGAGCCCTTTTAGTCGAAGCCCGAGAGCCTTAAGAGCTAGAACCTAAGCCTGGCCTGGGATGCCGTCAGGTCCTGGGGCGGTGTTTTTGACTTGAAGCCGTTGCACCGCCGCCCTTAGTTCCACCCAAGTAACTTCGGGGGCGTCGTCGTCTTCGGCGTAGGGCGCCTGAGATGGAGCCATCGGTGGAGGTATGTGCTCCTCTACTCGCATTGGAACAAGGAGCCAATAACTCCTGCAAGCAGCTCAGGCCAGAGACTGTGAGTCAGCGGGCGAGCTTAAAGACGCAGTTTGCCTCTTACCATAAGGTAGAGGTGTCGGCATGGATTTCTTTTCTCCCGTAACTCGCAGCGGGCCTCTGATTTGGGCTGCTTTATAGTCGTTTGAAGGTTTCTCTTGGCAACGCTACAAACAGAGAGGAGTTCCGTGTCCAGAGCTATTGCATCATATGGTCAGCGACGCCTCCTGCGAAACCTGGAATATTGGCGGCGCACGGTTACGAATGATTCCCGTAGGCGCGCAACCTCTGATGTCCACCAGTACACCTGGCGTTTTGCAGTCCTGGGCTGGACCCTAGGCATTGCAGCGTCACATATATGCGACATAGCCCCCCTGAACCAGTCTGCTTCTACATTAACATCCACAGGCACAGGCCTCCAGGGTCAGGACGGTTCCACATAGTCGTTGCAGACACCCTGCACGATGGAGGCCTCCAGGAGGAACTCAAGATCCAAACACTTGAGCGCCCATCACAGCTATGTGGAACCATCCTGACCAACAAATCCACTTTACTCAATACTTCAATAATAAAGGATTTTTGCTAATTGGATGGACTAACTAATAATTAATAGGTCAATAGCAAGTGGCCCTGGGCGGCCGATAATATAAGTTAAACATATTTGAGGCTTTAACTTGTAAATATTAGACCAAGAGGCCCTGGGTGGCCAGGGTACCTTGAAGCAGATAGACTTAAAATCTGCTCTGTCAATATAAGTTGAAAATATATGAGGCTATAACTTATTAATAGTAGATCAAGTGGGCTTGGCGGTACCGTGAAGTAGATAGACTTCAAATCTGCTCTGTCATTATAAGTTATGCCTATTTGAGGCTATAACTTATAAATAGTAGACCAGTAATAGTTAAATTTATATGAGGATATAAATTCAGTAGTAGCAGTATCTAAACTTGGCTGCTATTGTAAACCAGCAAAAATGTACATAGCCTAGTATGGTTTGTCGCATGGTACCCAGTAATAATAATAACACAAGTTAACCTAAGTACCAGATGGTAGCCTTCTCTAACCAGCTACTGCTTTACTTGAAATAATCAAAATGCAGCAGACCACTCCTGAATTATAAACTTCTATAATTATGTAAACATGTATGAGGCAGTGATAAGTCAATAAGAGTGGTAAGCATGTAACTGATACAAATAGTTATCTCACCAGTGTGTGCATAAGAGATAGGCACTTTCCAGATAGAGACTTGCGAGCATACAGTGGTGAGGAACTTGGCGAAGGCTAGCGGTACGAGCACGCGCCAGTAGAAACGACGCGTGAAGTCGGTCGCACGACGCACGCCACACACCGCGAAGGCAGGATAACTGCACACCACAATCGACAGCAACTGCACCATCGTCACTGACATCGGGTACGGAAAGTCTGTAAGCACCAATTTACCCACCACATTGCTAGCCGAGCTTATGGTATACCACGCTAAGCACAATCCTACCACTATCAAAGCCTCGCGGCGGGAACCGTCCATGCCCATGGCTACAGTTAAAACACTTTCTCATTGAGTACCACTGGTGATACAGATGTGTCAACTTATTATTATTATATTATATTATTCATTTAGAATCAGGACACATCATAACAAAAACTTCTCTTCTATATATTATTTTATTTTATTATGGACTCTATCCCGCGTGAAGAATTAGCACTTCTCTTCTGAAAAAAGTAGTACCGATTTTGTTGGAAATGTCATAACATCTCCGTGTCAACACCTGTTACTTCACGACTTTTATATAGATAAGATGAATGATACGTGGTTAAAATACATTGGAACTTTTAACTTATATACACCCTTTTGTGGCCAAACCTCAAATTATATGGGCACATTTATTTTTATCAACAGTAAACTTGTTCAAACAAAATGCAGAGCTTTCATATTTATAAATGTGCTCTGTGGCAGAGCTCCTCAACAGCTGTCAGCTTGTCAAAAATTGACTACGTCAAAAACAAGGTTGCCAGTGGTTGCCAGTGGTTGCCAGTAAAATCAACTTAATTCATATCTACATTTGATCCAACAAATCCTACTAATTATATTGTTACGAGCTGAGGTTCGGGATTAGAAAGTTATACCAAGTTGTAACCAAAAATACCAAAATAGACACAATTGATTTTAATAGATCACAAAATACACAGGGAAACTAGCAACAACACAATTACAATAATTTATTTTCACTATTACACTTAATTTACTTCTACTTTACACATTACTCGCTGTTAATTCACTTAACACCCACTTGATAACTAAGTAACTACGAACAGTACACATAGACTTACTTTTTATCACGATTACTTACTTGGTGGACTTACGTGGGCGAAACTGCGGGGCTCAGCTAGCACTTAATAAGTAAAGAACATGCAAAAAAAACGATGCTAAAAAATTAAACTATGCTAACTATTTATCCTTTAACAATGCCTGGTGTCCTAGTCGTACATCGTCGATACAAATCTAAGAGTAAAGTGTACTGCCAAGCACCGACGTCGGTTGCTGTATCTCTTGAGTCAACTCAGAAAATCATCAATAAGCATGCAGATATTCATTTTAAATTAAAAATAAAGAAATAATTGTAAGAAAAGTAATTGTCTTTTTACTGTAAATAATCTTGCACCTTAATGATAATAATAATAATATCTGTAATATAGAAATATTGTAGCATTGGACCTCCTTCGATGCAGAGCCAAAACTTCTTCAAGGCATAGAGGTCCTGGCTGGTAGCACCAAGTTCGAGTCAAGTTTAAATGTGCTATGCTTTGAATTTATATAATGTGAAATTTATAAAAGAAGACTCGCGTCGCAGACAGCAGTGAGAACCACAAACCAAAATATATTATACTAGCAGCGCCTCTCGGTTTCGGGATAAAAAGTAGCTTATGCGTTAATCCAGGTCTCCAGCTATGTACATACCAAGTTTCATCGCAATCGGTCCAGTAGTTTTTGTGTGAAAACATTACAAACATACATACAAAAACACAAATGTTTCCTCTTTATAATATTAGTTTAGATATTAGTTTAGATTTTTGAGAACTGAGAACAGTCCGTCGTTCGAGAGGCGAGGCTTCGATGAAGAAAATATAAAACTGATAATATTTGTTAAGTGTGATAATGATCAGTTTTCAATATATCCAGTTTTTTCTTGCAGCTGTTTCAATTGAACTCCTCGTAATAAAGACACCCCCCTCCTATCCCCTTTTCTCGCGTTGCAAAGTACGAGGCTTCATAATATCATGTGCGAAAAGCTTAAGTTGGCGGGGGGAAGTTATTTTATATAACTTTTTGCTATTTCAATTATTCGTTAACCGTTCTTCATTGTTCTATCAAAACTGTTATTTGTTCGTCCTCAGTTTTTTTTTTTTTCAATAAAATAAATGACCCTCAAGTTAGCACCAGTTCTATAGATTTTGGAACAAAAAAAATTGATAGAACAATGAAGAACAGTTAACGAACAAAATACCAAAAGAACATTATATAGCTAGTGTCACCTAATACTTAAAATCTGGCATCACTGAAAAATGTATTATCTGTGACCTAGGTACATCTGTCATGTTGAAAACAAGAAAGTTTTTATTTTCCTATTACAAGTATTACTTTATTCAATTTATATAATTTAATTTATTATGATGCATTAACTTATAATAGTAATTAATCAAAGTGCTTTAAATAATACGTGTATATATGAAGCTGTGCTGACAATAGAACAAGACACAAGGAAGTCCCAAACTTATTCAGAACATACGTTCTCGTAAGAACCGTATTCTACATAATTTGTTGTAGTCATCTGATCGCCTCCTGGAATCCTAAGGTGAGTGAACAGCCATTATTGGACGTGGTTCCGATTTCAAGATACATAAGGTGGCAAGAGACCATCGGGTACTCCACCCATTTTATAATAAATGTTAATCAGATTATTATTTCCCTTATCATTATCACGGCGTGCAATCTTTTGAATATTGCTCTTTATTGCTCACCATATATTTTACCTGTTTATGAAATCGTAGTTTTTGTGTATTACTAAATAATACGAAAAGTTTGGATACCATAAACAGGTGGTGAAACAAAAGAAATGTAACACTTAAGTGGGTAAAAAATGTTTCCAAATACACATTTTTAAGCATGAAATTAAGTAAGCAAACATTCGATGTTAGGCAGTGAGAATTGGACTCTGAGTCTCAATTTTACTTTACAAGTATACTTTACTAGCAACCTTTTTAACCTGTTTATTCCAATGTTGTAGGCCTACAAATGTAGTAACATGAATGTCATTGATGTCTCTAGGATGTCAAGTAATTAGTAACGAAAAGACATCACATGATTGTCGTATAAGGCTAAAGCATAAGTATCTGGTCTGCTTCACAAAATGGACTTAAAAGATAGAGTCTCTATTATGTTACTTTGTTATTTACTTTACCCCAAAAATAATTGACCACATGATATAATTCTGTACGTTCAGTGAAAAGTGATACATGTATCGATTTTAATTTCTTTCCATCGTAAATATCAGTAAAAATAAAACTATTTTTCAATCCAATTCTCGTGTTTCTACACCTTAAAATGAGAGAGTTGATTTTCGTGTATAATAATACAAGTCAGCATGTTTAACAGCAATCAATGTGTAAAATGATACATTTTTATTCATAACAAAGTGAACTGAACTAATATTTTACATTTCTTTAATGTGTATTAATACAACTCAATTAATCACTTCTTACAGGATCAAAATATATTATTTGAAATAAGTGCATATTGAATTAATTAATTTTTGTCAATAAAGACAATGGACCAAAATAAAATCATCTACTGAGAAGCAGTAAAATTGCATTTAAAAACTTGACACAACTAAAACACAAAACTTATATCACTGAACACCAAACCAATAAACAATGTGTAAAATGGTATAAAACATGCTATATTATTTTACACAAAAAAGTAAGTAAATAAATAATTAGTGTAAAAAGTGATATGAATGGAATTTTTTTTTTTCTTTAAAGCTATATACAATAATGTTATATTTCATGTAGTGAAATATTTTGTGAGTTATTTTCTAACAATGAGAGTAATCAGCGTTTTCTTAATTGAAGTAGAAAATGAGAGGGATTTTTTTTTTACTTCAAACACGATTTTCTCGAAACTATGATTTTAGAGTTAAATCACTTTTTACTGAAGGTACAGAATTACTGAACTGATTTTATAATAAACTTTGTCACAATTAGGAATGTACATTTCAAACAAGAGCAGCTAGTAAAAGATAATATGAAAACATCAATGACATTTATGTTACTACATTTGTGGCCTACAACATTGAAAATAATCTACAATGGAATAAACGGGTTAATAAGGTTGCTAGTAACGTTGTAAAGTAAAATTGTAACTCAGAGTTTGATTCTCACTGCCTAACATGAAACGGTTGCGTTCTTAATTTCATGCTTAAAAATGTGCATTTGGAAACCATTTTTTGCCCACTTAAGTTTTATATTTCTATTGTTTCACAACCACTTGTTTATGAAATCGAAACTTTTGGTATTAGTTAGTAACAAGCAACCCTCCCCGACTTCGCAAGGGTAGCTGAGACATCTTCAACAATTATCATCATATTTTAACCAATTTACACAAAAGCTTAACAAATAATATACCCAAACCTTCCTTATGAATTTTCTATTGGTGAAAACCACATGAAAATCCATTCAATAGTTTCTGAGTTTATTGCAAACAGACAGACAGATGCGGCAGGAGACTTTGTTTTATAATATGTAGTGATACCAAAAGCTTCGAGTTCATAAACAGGTGGTACTTCTACTGCTACTTCATCTGCATAGAAAAATAACTAAACATTTTTGCATAAATATAGAAAAATATAGAATATAGATATAAAATAAATATAGAAGTGGATATAAGATAAAAGTGGATATAAGATAAATATAGAAGTGGAATGTTTACGATTTTTTGAATATTTATTATAGTGTTAATATTGGGCTTATGTTATCCATCTGATAGGGCAATGATCTTCGAAGCATCACTTACCCATGAACATGCTACATTATGACTTTATGAGAATGTTTAGCCTTTGGATTTATTTATTGTTATTGAGAAACCAACAGCTGGAGATGGGGATTTGTAGTCTTTTAAATGGGAACGGATAATTCATAGGAATTATGAGTATTCTAGGGATAAAATCTGTTTCGCCTTTGCCAAAACCTGTTATTATTATAGTCTCCATTCTATAATGTCATTAACAAGTTTTGGGGTAGATTTAAATAACAAAATGACATAATAGAGACTAATTTTTAGATTTATTTTGTGAGTCAGACCATTAGCAGTGATACTTATACTTTATACAACAGCTTATACAACAATCATGTGACACTTTTTTCGTTATTAATTACTTGACATCCTAGAGAAACCTAATTTTTTTTCTAGAAAATGATTGTAGAGTCAATATTTAAATACGTATTTTAAAGTGAAATCTGTAAAATACTTTATGTATATTAGTCTCTTTAATTGTCAGACCTAAGCCTTGAGAAACGAACGTACGAAGAGAAATCGTTTTTTTTTAATCAATGAACTCCGTAGAGGTGTCAAAATTAAATAATTCCCCTTTTCATAACTAAAAAAGTAACTTTTATGTAACAATAACATAAAAGTAACATGAAGGAAAACAAAGGTTGTATTTTATTTAATCATTAAATCTCTTATATTATGAAATTACTGGACAATGGACATAGTGTATCTAATATATAAACTTATGTTCGAACATAATTTTATTAACCGACGAAAAAAAAAGGAGGTTCTAAATTCGACCGTATATATATTATTGGATAGGGTATACCTCAAGGGTGGTCCCATGTGAAGGAAGTCAGGATCTGATGATGGGATCCTGATAAAATTGAGAGAAACCCTCGAAAATTTTAGGAACAAATAGTTTTTTTATTCGAGGAACGAATAGTGTTTTTGTTTACTTTTCATTACTTTATCAGGTATTTGCTTTAGAAATCATCACTTCATGTAGCTGAGCTGATGATGAAAAAAAATCATGATATAAAAATCTTTAAAAAAAAAAATTTAACCGACGAAAAGAACTAAAAAGCAAAAAATAAATAAACTAAGTCTTAAGTATAGACCTTATTTACATAAACTATGAAATTTTATATAAACTTATTTTGAGTCGGCGCCAAATAATAAAATGATCAATTACCGACGTAGAGCCTACGTAGGTACATAAAAAAATTTGATAATTATATAATTGAGTTTTGCTACTTACAAAAATATGAGGGGACTTCGTTTGTTTGAAGACCGGTACAAATTACACTCTATTATTTAAACTCAATATATAACTTTATATTTAAACTCAAATTAAATTAAGTATTTACAACATATTATATTGCTTGCTATTTGCTTGACACATAGGAACACATAAGGCCGTGTACCAAGAAAAATTGAAGTATGTATCTATTTTTATAGGCACTTATCTATTTTTATATTATTAATTATACATCATAAAATCACGCCGTTTTTAATGTGAAAGAGTCGCAAGTAGTAAGCAGGGTCTGTGGCTTCTGCCTACCCCCATGATTTAACTCGAGACTAAACTCAAATCACAGAACATAATTAACTCAGTTGTTGCAGCTAATAAGCGACAGAATAGAACAAACCTAATAGTTTTCAGACAGTAAGAAATAGTTTAAATTTACTTACCGAACGTATTTTTACTAATTTGCCAAGGAAAGCCAGTCTTTTGTTCTTTTTTCTTCACGCACGACACTCAACTTATTTGACGAGAATAAAATGGCTGCCGTCCTGTGATTGTTTGCCTGAAGTCCGAACAGTTACAGCTAACGTTGCCAGTATTAGAGGGCTTATAACACTTGACTAAATTTAGTCGTCTAAATTCAGTCGTTACTGAATTTAGTCAAGTATAATCGCATTTAGCAAGTTAACATTCTAAATTCAGAAGCCAGGTTGGACGTAACGAACTTGCTTAACCAAACCCCTAGCGAGAAACATCAATAAATTATTAGAACAATTAAATTCACAGTCTCACGAAACCAAGAGCAAAGAAAAAAGAAAATAGAGAAGAAAAGTTAAAAATCATTTGGGAAAAAAAGAAAACAATGGACTTAACCACATTTTTAGATGGTCTTGCATACTTGTGCTATTTTAAACGATGACTAAACTCATATTTACATATTTTTATTAGGAAGTAAATAATTTATTGATGTTTAATATAATAATAATTTTGCTTAATAATTCATGCTTTTACAAAATTTTTCATTGTTGCTCTGCTCCTATTTATGGTAGCGTGATGTTATATAGCCTATAGCCTTCCTCGATAAATGGACTATCCAACACAATATTTTTAGATTTTTTCAATTCGAACCAGTAGTTCCTGAGATTGGCGCGTACAACCAAACAAATAAACTCTTCTGCTTTATAATATTAGTATAGATATGATGTAGTGATAAATGTAAAGAAGAGTATTGCATAGTTATGTATATTGTTGATATTCCTTAATAAATAAATAAAAACCTTCAATAGTTTATGGGAAAAAATATAAATACATATATAACGCTTTATATAAATAATACATTACCATAGCAGCTGTATACATTCCACCTAAGTATGCGCTGAAAACAGAGCAGTACAGGAATCTATTGAAAGTTCTTGGTAACTCATTCATATTAGGAGGTGACTTCAATGCAAAGAACACACATTGGGGGTCCAGACTAACTAACACCAAGGGTAAGGAATTGCTATGTGCTATCAGAGAAATCAAGTGCAATGTATTTTCAACAGGGAAGCCCACCTATTGGCTTACTGATATAAGAAAAAAACCAGATCTGATTGACTTCTTCATTTACAAGAAACTGTCAGCTACATACCTTAATATAGAAGAAGGATATGATATGCATTCCGATCATTCGCCTATTAAGCAAGACAATAATACAAAAAGAAAGCAACCCTAGTCTACTAAACAAAAACACTGACTGGGAGAGCTTTAAATTTGATTTAGATTTCAGAATAGACCTCAAAGTACCACTCAAAAACAAACAGCAAGTAGATGAGGAAGTAGCAAAGGTTGTTACCGACATCCAACGCTGCGCCGGGCAAAATAAACCTGTCATGAAAACAAGAGTTGTAACTCACCGATATCCAGTAGAAATAAGAAATCTTATAGATATAAAGCGAGTCCAAAGACAAAAGTGGCAACGATTTAGATATCCGCCTGATAAAACACTGCTCAATAAACTCACAAAAAGACTAAGCAGAGCAATTCAGGAATTTCATAATAAGACTACAAATGATTACTTTAGCCAACTATCAAGTAATGGAACATCAGATTACTCACTATGGAAAGCCACTAAAAGCTTAAAAAAGCCTACCATTAACGTTTCACCTATTAAAAAATTTATGGGAAATGGGCCATAAGTAATGAACAGAAAGCGACTGTATTTGCAGAGCATTTAGAGAAAATTTTTCAAACGGACAGTGAGGAAAGCTCTGAAAACATAGCATTGGACGTAACTAACCATGACGATTTAGAAATAAAACTCGTCACCCCAAAAGAAGTTAACAGCATGATCAAAAAAGTGACCAAAAAGAAATCACCGGGATACGACCTTATCACTGATGAACTTCACCAAAATCTCCCACGTAAAGCCATAGTAAAACTTACAACCATCATCAATGCCACATTTCGACTAAAACATGTGCCTAGTATGTGGAAAGTTGCCGAAGTTATCATGATCCCTAAACCAGGAAAACCACCGTGTGAAGTAACATCACACAGACCCATATCACTTTTACCAATCATATCAAAATTATTTGAAAAATTGCTACTCAAGCGTTTGAAACCTATTATAGAAGATAGAGAACTGATTCCTAATTACCAATTCGGTTTTAGAGAAAAACATTCCACAATAGACCAAATACACAGAATTACCAATGTTATTGAGAAAACATTAGAAGAAAAGAAAGTTTGTTGTACAGTATTTCTGGATGTAGCTCAGGCGTTTGATAAAGTGTGGCATAGAGGTCTTATATACAAATTAGGTAAAATGCTTCCAAAACAGTTTGTACACATTTTAGAATCTTACTTAACAGACAGGACATTTAGAGTGAGACATGAGGATGCTTATTCAGATATCAAACAAATAAAAGCTGGGGTACCACAGGGAAGTGTTCTTGGACCTACCCTGTACCTATTGTATACCTGCGATATCCCTGAAACAAAAAACAGCACCATTGCTACCTTTACAGACGACACGGCTATCATGGCTACAGGCGTCACTCACAAAGAAGCAGTGGAGAAGGTGAATGCTATCACCGATTGGACAAAAAAATGGCGAATCAAATTAAATGAGTCAAAATCAACTCATATAGATTTTACAAACCAACGATCTAATCATATACCGGCATACATTAACAGTCGTGTAATACCATATGCGAAATACTTGGGTATGACGCTAGACGCAAAACTTCGCTGGAAGGCTCATGTCAAAAAGAAACGCCAAGCCTTAGACCTACAAAAATATACTACAAAAATATACTAATATATACAAAAATATGTACTGGCTACTTGGTAGACATTCTACTTTGTCAGTGTATAACAAAGTACTTTTATAGAAGCAAGTACTCATGCCTGTATGGACATATGGCATTCAACTTTGGGGCTGCACAAAACGAACTAACGTTGAAATCATTCAAAGATTCCAAAATAAGGTACTTCGGAGTATAGTAAATGCTCCCTGGTACGTTAGAAATGATGACATCCACCGAGACCTAGGAGTAGATCTTGTTAGTGAAGTTATAAAACAATACGCCGAAGCACATGAACAAAGGCTTCTTCAACATGTGAACGTTGAGGCTATCCAGCTCCTTGACACCACGGACATAGTTAGAAGACTAAAAAGAACTAAGGTCTTTGAGTTAGTTTAGTGAAGTTCGTGTTAAGTAGTGCAGTGAGTTTTACTCTTAAAGAACACAAGAACAAAGTGTCTTTCCATGATATTAGAGACCATAAGAAAAGTGCCAATGGACACATTCTTAACTTTGTAAGTTTTTAGCAAATTAAGTTAAATTTAAATTACTTATTAGCCTCAAGGTCTAGATTGTAACTTTTATGAGTAACCGTTTAATTACGAGTACATCATAATGAAAAAAAATAATATAAATAATGATTCAAAACTTAAATTAAAGTTGCGTACATCCAAATCTTTTCCCAATCAAACGCGTGGAATTCGCTACACGCGTAAATGCGTCGTTGTCCTTGACGTCAATAGTGCCAAGATTTAGCCGGCTGGCCGCACCGCTAGCGCGGTGGCGTTTTGAATAAAAAAATAAAGTACCTAGGTACTTTATTTCGTGTAGTTATGGCATTGTTAGAAATATAAACTAATGAAGTATAATTAACTTAAAAATTATAAAGATCTGGTAGTTAGTGCTTACCTAAGTATATATTTTTTCCATAAATATAATCTTAAAACCGTTTCAAAATTACGTATGTTTACTTTACTTTACTATATAAATATTTAATAAGAATAGTAAACCATTATTAATTACTTTTATTACAGAATTAACTATTTGTATTCGAAATAAATACTTGATTCGAATGGTTTAAACTACTAGAAACCATGTCAATTTTCCCCGTGAATTTGACTGTATTTAAAGTATAATACATAAGTATATTAATACGATTTAGAATTACGTTTTTGTACTTTAAAATTTTAAAATAAAAGCGAGAACGCCGGGCGGCCCGTAGTTGTTTAGCGCACGTAAGTACATCGAGTGGCATAGGCCTGCCTATACGTACACAATATAATGGTATATGAAACAAAAGATATAAATGTACATAAAAATATTGCCATTTAGATCCCTCCGATCAAACAGAGAAATCATTCCAAACTGCCTGAGCTTTAAATGGTATTTAGTTCTTTTTTTAGTTTTTAGTTACTGTTTGATAAATGCCATAAGAATCTTTTTTTAATTCGTTCCAAGCGCAACAAGTGAACAGCAAAAAGTGGTCTCCAGACTATACAGCAGTATTCCAAGATACTACGGACCAAACAATTATATAGTAGTAATTATATAGGTTTAACACGACGAAAAATTTTGGCGTTACGTATTACAAATCCTAGCATTCTAGACATGTGAGGAACAAGTCGATTTAATAAATAATTATTATAATTAAAAATTATAGATTAACACACACAGAGTCACCGCAACAATAGTTTGCTTCGTCAAATGTAAAATGATTAAAGAAAACAAAATGGATAACATAATATTACATCTGCCTGTTTCGATCTATAACCGCCCGTTTTCAAATGGTTGAGCCTTGTGAGAAGAAATCGTGTAGTAATAGTGTTAGCTTCCTATCCATGATTACACCAAGGTCTTTTATTTGATCAACTACCTGAATCTTCCCATTACCCCTAAAGTAGTTACAGTCTAATAGGATGGCCTTTCGAGAGAATTTGATATGAAAAAAATTTTGGGCATTAAGTTGCATCTCGTTTTGGTCGCACCATTCACACAATCTGTTTAGATCATCTTGGAGCAAAGAGGCATCGTCAGCAGGGATTCGACTATTCAGCCAAACTTCAAGTCATCTGTATACATATAGTTCTCAAAGAAATGGAAACATGTAGGTATATTTTTATGTATGCATTTACAAAGAGATTGAACAATATTTGGCCGATATGGGAACCCTGTGGTACGCCGGATGTAACAGCTCGAGTACCGGATTCAAAACCGTTAACGACTACAGAGAAAGTACGTTCATGAAGATACGACCGTAACCACTTTTGGTAAGGTGCCTGTAATACCGTACATAAATAGTTTCCGAAGGAGAATCTTATGCAAGACACGGTCAAAGGCCTTACTGAAATCAGAATAGGCCAAAATTGTGCTAGTAGATCTAGAAGTGACAAATCCATGCTGATTGTCGAATGTTTATTTATAAATGGAGACACTTGATATTCAAAAACTTTAACAAATGTTGATAATATTGAGATAGGCCGGTAATTGACAGCATCGTCTTTGTCTGATTTATGGATGGGAACTATTTTAGCTTTCTTCCACTCTTTTGGAAAGATTCCAGAAGTCAAATATTTTATTAAAAATTATCAGCAGGGGCGTGACGAGATGTCTAGCACATGAAATTATAAAAACGAGCGGTATACCATCTGGACCTTACTACAATCTAGACTCTTCAATTTTGCCAGTAAACTGTCATGCTGTATGGCTGGGGGTGTTAAATCTAGACTCAAGTTATACATAATACATGTTAAATAGTCAGATGATTCAACTACGTTTGTGTTATTTATGCAAGTATATACTGATGAAAAATATGTCGCGAACATTTCGCAGATGTGGGTCCCATCCGAATTAGTTTCATAGCCATCTGTCATTGAAAATGGGTAAGAACTGGAGCCACCCCGTTTTGATTTTACGTAAGCCCAGAAGTGCTTTACATTTTTTGAAATGTTGTCCTCCAATCTCTCAACATACCGATTATAGCAAGAGTTGATACGAGAAGAACATCTCTTGCCGACTATTTTCAGTTCAAGCTCGTCTCGTGGGTTTTTATATTTTTTGACACGACATTTTAGTTTATACTTCTCTTTCAAAGCACGGTTAAACCATGGAGGATAATGACTGCGTTTACTAACATGTTTTGGTACAAAATTTTCTATAGCTTTCCTGATAGATTCATAAAAAACTTTAACCATTTCGTCTACGTTAACTATACGATCAAATTTTTTTTTTGTACTTTTGTATCTTCTCATAATCCGCTTTATAATAATTGTATTTTATTGTATTAGTATTATAGGTAAGTTTGACTTCGTCGACTATTGGGATACAAATGTCTAGTGGAGGATGAAATCCGCGTCATCTAACAAGTTCCAATCCACATCTCTTAAATTAAAATCAACAATTATGCATATACATCTGTGCGTTCACGAATAACGTTACAATTGTCTATAAAATGTTTCAACATGGTGCTTTTTAAGGGAGATGGTAAATACACTGCGCAGATAGCTATACGACGCACAGTTCGAGCAGTATGAATGTCTAAAGTATCCTCACACTTACTGTCCCTTTTTTAGATTTTGAGAGATTCGAAGACTTTGATGAACGAGTTCCATAATTTGAAAGATTATGCCTAAGGCTAGCATTAATAGAGGGATTAGCAAATATTTTATTTTGAGGGTAGACCACCACCCTCCAAATATAAAAAACCAAACACAAAAAGAAACAAACAAATGAACAAGAACAAACATTACCATTCAATTCTAAACATAAAGAAAAAATACAATAAACATTTGCATGTCCAACGTCAGATCTCTGTCTTGCAACAGAACGATACCTACAACTTGCTCATACAGTAGAAAATGTATTATGTCAAACAGTTTCTCGGAGCACAATCAATTATACAAGCGGTAGAACAGCACAGGGAGGCAAAGTCTCTCTTTAGGCTTAAGGGTTCAATACCACTTGTGACTTTGGGATCGTCGACGATTCTCACAGTACATCTTTGGATCGAGTCTAAAGGCCCAAGCTCGCATCCAGATGCCCTCGCCTAGAGATGACAGCAGTACTCCATATGGGACAGACTTGTAACTGGTATTATAAAAGTCTTTGTTGCCCCGGGGTGAAGTACCGCATTGCTCTATTAAGCGCTCCAAGCTTTTTGGATGCCAGCTTGGCTTTGCCTTCTAAGTCGAAAGTGGACGTCGCTCGAAATGTCGATACCAAGAATCAGCTCAGGCCTTGGTCCAAGCCCTGTATGCGGTTTGCTTAAGACCTCTAGCACCCTTATAGGGCCAATTCAACCAAGGTCGTTTTTTTTATCCTGCAGCTACCAGCTAATTGGGAATTAAACATTCCATACCCTCTTGGATCGTCTCAGCGACAGCAACTGCGCAGGAGTCGGGATCTTCTAATGAGAAACAAAGCTGTCCCCACGGGTACGATGAAAATTCACGCAATCCATCCTAATTTGCTGACTTATACTGCTACACCCGTTTTAGGCTACTTGGCCATGGTGGGTCAGGCCGCGCGCATGGAACCTGCGTTTGGATGAGATAGTGATCGGACGAGCCTAGTAGTGCATTCACTGAGGTAGCATACCCGTCCAGACGTGAGGTCAGCAGAAGGTCCAGTAGAAAGATCGTATGGTCCTCGATGTCTGGTATTCTCGTGGGAGAACGTAACGTACTACTTCGCGCAGAGTGCTGTGGGTTCGATTCACACACATTCCACACGGGACGAAAATTTGTGCGATCCACAAATTCCTACAAGATCCCAAATCTGGTTGTTCTTTGTGTCCGTTGTTTCAATGTTTGACACAGGAATCATTCCTATTCAAAAACATTGTGAGTGTCCATAGGCCAGAGAAAATTCGTGAGCTGTCCACCCCGCGTATAATCGGTGGCCCGAGAACCGAGCCACTCAAAGAGAAGAGCGTTGAAGTCTCCTAAGATCACAAGCTCTGCAGAGAGGTACTGCTCGAGAACTTTGTCGGTCGTTATTACTTTTTTTTTTTTTTTTATTTATTTACCAAATTAAAATACAGGGTAAGTAATTAGTAGAATAGCATTAAGAAACCACTAAGGTTTGTAGTGAATGCTACAACAGTCTACAAAGTAAAAAATTTAAATAAACAAAAAGCAAGTTACAGAAAACAACACACAAATAATAATATAAAATAAAATACTCAACAAGTAGGTACTTAATATAATAATAGGCTTAGAATTGGTAGAAACATTTCCCAGTGTAAATTACATTTCCATGTTCTGGAGAAAGTAAGACTTGAGTTTAAATTTAATATTCGATGGCCTAATTTTATGGACCGTGTGTATACAGAATGTTGGATTGTATTAATTATACTGTCATTAAAAATTGTTCTTTTAGTGATGTACATTTAAATGGCGTTTGGACGGGTAGTACATTGCAATGCTTAAATAACTCGAATTCGTCATGTTCAAATTTTTCTTTAATTTTGGCTGATACGACATTCTTAAGGATAGGGTAAGAGTACTTAAGGTAAGAGTTATATGTACGACCGTAACTACTGAGGCCATTATGTATATACGATTCAGTTAGGGAGTTATATAGCATAAGTTTTACTTTAAACGGGATACGATTTTTGACAATGGCAATAATGGCCAAAAATTGCCTTAACTTATTACAAACGTGTTCGATGTGCTTACTCCAGTTAAATTTGGAATCAATTTCCAGTCCTAGGTACTTATGAGAGTTAACTACATCTATATGGGTGCATTTGCATGTTGTATTGTTGGTATCATGCAAGCAGTTATGGTTGTGTGCAATTATGATTGTAGGAGGAATACATTTTCTGTAGGCTGATTTTATTACAATCAATTTGGTTTTATCTGAATTGAGTGCAAGACCAGCGTCGTGGCACCATCTTGTTAAGTAGTTTAAATCAGTTTGCAATAGGTCACGAGCTTTCTTAGGGTCCTTATCAGCTATTATGAGGCATGTGTCGTCTGCAAATTGTTAACAAGAGCAGTGTCTTATACTATTGCTCATGTCGTTTACGTAAGATAAGAAGTGAAGTGGTCCTAAAACTGACCATTGAGCCGTGCCCCTTGTAACTTCAACGGGATCACTTAATGAATTACCGATCTTGACGGTAAACTTTCTATTTTGAAGGTAGTTCTTACACTAGTCTAGCAAAGGGCCACGTATCCCACAAGAGTTCAGTTTATGGATAAGTTGCTTATGATCTAGTGTGTCAAAAGCACGAGAAAAATCTATAAACAGCACATATAATCATTTTCTGATTTAGGTACTCGTTTACTTCGTCACTGAATTTTGATAATAAGTCTGATGTATATTTCCGTAGAACGCATGAATTTGTTGACTAACATACTTTTCTACTATTTTGTCAATTGCAGAAAGCAGTGAGAAAGGGCGATAGTTAGTGTACTCATCCCGTCTGCCCTTTTTAAAAACTGGTCGTACACAACCTATTTTCAACTCATCGGGGTACATGCCAGACGTTAGACTGCAATTGATTAATCTAGCTATAGTTTCTGACATATCCAGACCTGCCATTTTAATATCGGACACTTTTATTTTATCTATGCCTGGTGCCTTGTTTGAGTTCAATTTATTTACTATTTTCTGTATTTTTTCCTCAGAAGCTTTATTAAAATATAAGGTAGAATTAAAGTGATCAGAATATTGTTGATTGTTTAATAATTTAGTGGGACAATTAGAAATTCGCAGGCGCTCGAAAAACCGAGTCGTGCTCATGTCACTGCTATGAGATCTGAACAGGCACGCGTAATGGCAAGTCCCCATACATCATTAATAATAATAATAATAATTTTAAGTGAAATGGTAGAGCGTTTAAATATGAAAAATTGCCTAAAACACTTGAGAATTTATTCCTGTCCATTCTGGTAACAAAAGTTTTAGCGAAAGAAGTCTAGGAAAAAATATATTCGATTTTAAATATTTCGAGGTAAAGTACTAACATATTGTCAATGACGTTTGTTTGACATTTTAATACTCATAAGCAACCCTATTATGCTGTTAAAAGTATTAGCCGGTTATTTGCAACAATAGCTTTTTTGGCCTAAGTACGTAATGTCTGACATATTCGCCATCACGTATAACTGACTAGGGATGCGTGATGGTATTATTATATTATGGAACGTTTTATCGATAATCGATTTTATAGCTTTGGCTGAAATACCTACCGAAGGTTTACATGGTAGAGTAATGATAGGAGTAAATTTTTTGAACGCTTAAGTTTTAGGTAAATATGTTTCTGCCTATGTTCTTTCGTAGGGAGGTAGTTTATGAGTAGCACACGTCAGCTTAGAATGGATTGTGCGATAGGGCTGGATTAAAGAGGTCTAAGAGCATAAACAAACTTCATTTTCATGGGTCAAGTAGTTGTCCAGTTTTCGTGATTAGTCAGTAGATGAGTAAGTATTCTTTCGCTTTTATACAGGCTGTTACAGAAAGGTGTATATTTTAATGTCCGTCAGAATGGCTGTCTCATTTAGCATCGAGGTAGTGATTAAAAATTGCTACCTATTTACTACTATATGCTACCTACAACTAAATAATAGCTACCTCATTATTTAAAAAATGTAAGGAATATCAATAATATCTTTATAAATTAATATCTTATTAAATATAATAGAAATTAAAAAGCGGTTATTTGAAAAATTTAAAAAGAAAAGATATACATTTTTAATACAACGCGTAAAATAGGTATACCTCAAAATGGGTATTCCTACAGTGTGCGTTCGCGCAGCGGAATGTTGTTGAATTTAAAGATTGTAATTATGCAGATATTTAGTGTATGACGTCGTGTAATTGTGTATGGTAAAAAAAAAATTGTTCATGCAGCCATTGTGGAGAAATTCGCTAAAAACTGATTCCGCTGGGCGAACGTTGTCCTGGCGGAACTTTTTTTTAATCCATGGACTTAGAAGAAAAAAAATGTGTCCAAAAATTAGTGTGTATTTGTGTGTAATTGTGTATGTATGAATAAAATTAGTGCATGCATAAGCTTCGGAGAAATTCAAGTTTCCGCTACGCGAACGTTTTGCCATTAACTAGTTTTCATATAAAGCGCTTATATAGAGAGCTGTAGATTTTTACATAGGTTGTTTTGAATTTGTTTATATTTGTTTAAAAATCAGATTTAGAAAAAATCGTAGGGTTTAAAAGATAAAAATATAAACTTAAAATACGCTTATTAGGTCTTAGTTCGTAAAGTATGCACTTTGATCTAGATTTTCACGTTTATACAAACCTTGTAAGTTGCAACATGTTGCCAAGTATCAATGATGTTCCGTTAGTAATTAAAGAGTTATAGGACAATTTACCACGAATAAACCACTGTTTACTAAGCAGCAAATATCACGACGTTCTAAAGGAATTGCATAGTAAAATGTATTCCAATAATTAGTGTATTAATTCAATTACTCACATGCAAAATTTCATCTCATTAAATTCAATAATTAAAGATAAACAATTAAAATACTGACAAAGCATCGAAAACCTACATAACCCGACCAAGTTCGGATGGCTACAAAAAAGCGGCCGTGCCATATATCTAAGTAACATTCTTAACCTTCCAGTATAGTATTTATTAATATGGTACAGTTGCGTACATAAACGAGCACAGACGGGTCACCTGATGGTAAATGACTACCGCCGCCCATGGGCACCTATAACTGAAAGCTGAGGGGGGGAGGGGTTGAGAGGGGAAGGACTGAAATAAGGGAGAGGGTTAGAGCCTCCGGTAACCTCACTCACTCGGCGAAATGCAATGCAAGCATTGCTTCACTACATGTAATAATTATGTATTTATTATTTATTTCTCGCCATCTGTTACGTAGAAACCCAAAAATTGGCAAAATGTGGGTGTCACAGAAATGTCACACCTCTGCCTACCCCTTTTGGGACTACAGCCGTGAGCATATGAATGAATCAATGAAAATACAGAAAATAACCTCAAAATTTCTAACCCTCTTAGGGACTAGTCACGACAATCCCTGGGGCGCGCGCCCCAGTAACGGCTGAACTTGGCTTATAACTCATGTGCGCGCACTAGTCTCTTGTTCATAAAAACTTAACCTTTTTTTCGTAGCCGCTCAAACGTCCGGGCGTACTTATACGCCCGAATTGTCAAACCGTCAAACGTCCGGGCGTATATATACGCCCAAACAAATGAGGCCCGAAAAATTTTTGGCGCGAAGCGACTCGCACGCTATAATCGATTTTTAGTCAACATATCCATTGCGCCTCTTTTAACAATGTTATACTAATCTCTTCTCTATGAAATACCGCGTCGTTTGGTTCCTTTTAATCTATGGTAAGAGACGCCATTAAATTCTCAGAAATTTTTCAAAAGTCAGTGAATTGCGGTGAAAGTGGTGAAAGTTTTGTTGGTTTTTTGTGTTATTTTTGTGTGTGAGCTCTGCTTTTAAAATGTAAGTAATAATGTATTTATTGTTCTTCTGTATTAGTATTATATATCAAAATTATCCTTATGAATCATTCTTTTAGTATATGTAAACTTTTTATGAATCCAAAGTTTGTTATGATGTGTTTAGATGTGATAAAACTTTTTTGGTATATTATTTCAATTAAAACTTCGCCTTTGTTCGCCGGTTTATCGTAATGTTTTTGTATGTTATATCATATATTTTAATATATTTTATCTGGTAATTAGGATGAGTGGTTAGTATTAATATTTTAAATAAACATTAATTAGGATTTTACGTTCTTGTAATTTGACTACAGCCCCCTATAACGATTACGATGGTCTAGAAATAGGCAAAATTCGAAATTCAGAATTTTCTAATTAGAATAAATTCCAATTAGATTATAATTATATATGTCTAAATTAGCATCATATTAAAGGGAAATGAATCTAGTTTTGTTTTTATAGTGTTTTGTTTTTAAAAAGTATGATATTTTATGCCTATAAAACAAATTAAGTGAAAGTTTGTTTTTTTTTAGTAGGAATTCATAACAAACCTCCTTTGAAGTATTTTAAATTATCACTATCGAATTTTGAAATAGATAACTTCTTTCTATAAACGTCTAGCTATTTTTCAGTATTTTTATCTACTCTCTAGATATTATTATTTTAGCTATAAAAAGGTTTTTGTTACCAAGTTGCCGGCACATTTCCGCGCTATTCAGGGCCGCGAATAGTCGACCTATAAAGATGTATTTTTTAAAGCTACTGAGAAATAATTATATATCGAGATATTAGTATCATAATTTATGGAAATGAGTCTAGTTTTGTTTTTAAATGCTTTATTGGTAAAAAATATGATATTTTAGGCTTACGAAACCATTTTATAGAATTTTTGTTTTTTTTTTCTCGAGACCTCACAATAAACCTTCTTATAAGAATCTTATAAGTATTTATTTGAATTTAGAAATAGATAACTTTCATCTATAAACGTCTAGCTAGGTGCCAGTATTTTTATCTTGGCTGTAGCTGTTATAGATAGCTGATAGGAGAGGTTTTTGTTACCAATTCCGCACAGTGGTCCGCGCGATTTCCGCGCGATTTCGCGAAATCCCCCCCCCCCAAATTGGTGGACGTGGTGTCTGGTTTCGAACTGTCAAAGCGGACGTTCTAGCGGGTAGGAGCTTTAGTTTTCGCTCCAGACGCGAAAAACCATTTTTGTCACTTTTTTTGGTACCTTACCTGACAATATTATGCTATAATTTTACTTGCAATAAATTCCTGATACTTAAATGTTGATAAAAAGAGATATTCCGCTTTAATAGCAATTTTTTGGACCAAAAGGCTAATTCGATCTGACTAAGTACATAGCAAGCAGCTCGTAAAAGAGGCCGATTCCTCGTGGCACGCGCTTATACAGGATGTTAGTGAAATGCTCCCGAAAACGAACACAGACGACAGTACTAATTGTAGCTTTAATGATGGGTCAAAAAAAAAATTGATCCTGATAAAAAAAACGATCACATTTTCTCTTCAATTGCTCTCTTCAATAACTAAGGGCAGTTTTATTTACCATGTTGGTGTAGATGTTTTTTAAATAATTTCACTAGTTTTTTTTTGGAGAAAACGTATTGAATGGCCTGTTGGTCTAGTGGTTAGTGATCCTAACTACTAAGCCAGAGGTCGTGGGTTCGATTCCCACACAGGACAAATAATTGTGTGATGAGCATGACCATTTGTTCTGGGTCTGGGTGTAATTTATCTATAATATGTACCTATGTATTATCAGCAGTCTGGTTACCATAGTACAGGCTTTGCATAGTTTGGGATCAGACGGCCGTGTGTGAGGTGTGTGGAGTTATTATTATTATACATTTTTGTAGACAGTTTTACAAAAAAATTGAATTATTTTTTACGATACGGCCTGTTCTTTCTGAATGGATACAGATTATTATAATTTTATAATTTATTATTAAGAACTGGAATGTAAACTCTTTAAAACTGCAAATAAAATTAGAATATGAGCAGATTTTTTTTAATGAGTTTTTAAAGGAATAAAATTGGTTTTTCTAAAAAAAAAAACATAAATTCAATTCTTACGAAAATTATTAAACTTTGGATAATAAGGGGTCAAAATTGTCTCAAAGGATCTCCCCTATGATCTCTTAAAAGGATCCGGTCTAATTACCAATAACCTTGTATAATGCTGATGGCAATACCAATTTCATCACCATCATCATCGGCCTATCGCCGTCCACTGCTGGACGAAGACCTCCCCCAAGGAGCGCCGGCTAACTCAATTTAGACACGGGTGATTTCTGAATTGAATTACCATCAACATTACGAACTAGCTACTGAATCGTGTACCTACATTACGTAAGCGGTAAAGTATACACCGTGACCTGCGGTATGTATGCAGGTGCGGGAGCGGTCGGAGGGAGCGCGACGAGGTGATGGTGCCATGGCCTCGCGGCGCGTGACGCGCAAGTGGGAGGTGTTCGCGGGGCGCAACCGTTTCTGGTGCGACGGGCGGCTGATGACGGCGCCGCACCCCGGCGTGTTCGCGCTCACGCTGGCGCTTATCTGCGGCACGTGCGCGCTGCACTTCGCTTTCGACTGTCCCTTCCTGGCCACGCACCTGTCGCCCGCCGTGCCGGCCGTGGGTGCGGCGCTGTTCGTGCTGACGCTGTCGGCGCTGCTGCGCACGGCGCTGTCGGACCCGGGCATCATCCCGCGCGCGGCCGCGGCCGAGGCGGCGGCGCTGGAGGCGGGCGAGGCCGCGGCCGTTGCGGGCGCGGGCCGGCCGCCGCCGCGCGCGCGCGAGGTGCTGGTGCGCGGCCGGCCCGTCAAGCTCAAGTACTGCTTCACGTGCAAGATGTTCCGGCCGCCGCGCGCCTCGCACTGCTCGCTGTGCGACAACTGCGTGGAGCGCTTCGACCACCACTGCCCGTGGGTGGGCAACTGCGTGGGCAAGCGCAACTACCGTTACTTCTACACGTTCGTGGTGTCGCTGTCTTTCCTGGCGGTGTTCGTGTTCGCGTGCGCGGTTACGCACCTGGCGCTGGAGACGCGGCGCGCGGGGCTGGCGGCGGCGCTGCGCAGCTCGCCCGCGTCGGCCGTCACGGCGGCCGTGTGCTTCCTGTCCGTGTGGTCCGTGCTGGGGCTGGCCGGCTTCCACACCTACCTCGCCTCCACCGACCAGACCACCAACGAGGATGTGAGTTACCCACCGCCGTGTACATATATTAAATTGACGTCCACCGAAAACCTTAGAAGTTAGAATCTTGCCATTTCGACGGCAGACACTTCAAGCGAGAGGGGGGTTCGAAATCGTTGTAAGAATATCTGTCAGCCATGAAATAGTATTTATTAAAACTGATATTTGCTTTACATTTTAAATAAACATCACTCTCTCGCTGCGTCTCAAATTATTGTATTCAATGTTTAGAACACTATTTTTGTAGATGTCATTATAGACAACATTTTTTACCTGTACTAACTTTTAAACTTTCGCGTTCCATGATATAATATTATCTACGTATTTACGCGAATTAACGTGATCACGACAAGGTATTACATACCTCTGAATTGCCTGACGTATCGACCAGGTTGCACTGGCCGTGGTCACTGGCTGACTGGCTCCACGGTGCACGCCGTCCGTCGTCGACATCGTGAGGTAGACAGTTCTTCATCCACCTCCACTTTTTCAATGTTTTTTGATATTTTCGTTTCGCCATGTACCTACCGTCACATACTATACTAACAGTATCCCTATTCTGTAAGCAAACCGATGTGGCCCTATTCAGGGGTTCACCCGACTGCGCATAAAAGCGAGGTGGCATGTTTTTCATCACTGGATTCCACGCTGTAGATAATTTGAAACCATCTTCCCGATTGAAAGTTTTATGTTTTTTAATTTCAATTGCTTCACGTACAACTCTTGAGTAAAAGTGACGTTCCGTGGAGAGGACTTGCGTACGGTGAAATTCAATCCAGTGATTGGTGCCCGCTTCGAGTGCATGTTCTTCAATCGCTGATTTACTAATCTGTCGGTTCCTCACAGCAGTGATGTGTTCTTTGACCCTTTCAGCAATAGTCCGCTTTGTTTGGCCTATGTAGGAACTACCGCAGCTGCAGTTTATTTTGTAGACACCTGGAGTTTGTAACGGCAAGACATCCTTCGGTGTACCCACGATGTTTTGAACCTTTATGCCTGGTGTGTACACTGTCGGAATGGAGTATTTTAATACGGAGCCGATCTTGTCCGTTACTCCTTTGACATATGACATGTAGGGGCTGGTTATCTGTTCACCTCCGGATGCTTGCGTCTCATTGTCGGTTGTATATATGTAATACCTTTTCGTGATCGCGTTAATTCCCGTAAATACGTAGAATATATTTTTTACCTGTTCAAAATGTAAATAAATGCCGATATTCTCGATCGATCGATCGCACGGGGCTGTCAACTGTACTCGCATAGGATCCGCTTTAAGCGTTGCGGGTTCGACCCTCAGATACTCAGGTGAGTCCCTGTAAATTGTAAGCGGTGTGCGGTGTGTGTGCAGATCAAGGGCTCGTTCTCGACGCGGCGCGGCGTGTCCAACCCGAACCCGTACTCGCGCGGCAACGCCTGCGCCAACTGCTGGCACGTGCTGTGCGGGCCCCTGGCGCCCAGCCTCATCGACCGGTGCGTATACGTACTGACATATATATATATATATACGGACCTCGTTATTATTAAAAAGTCTTTTCGACTCCAAGTCGATGTAACTAATCGACGCAACACAATTTTCATAAACGACAGACGACTCTATGGGAATTTATTTAATCTTTAACACCAGCCAAAAAAGTAGAGATCATTAGTAGAGTGTGTCGCGAAGTTCACGGCACGTTCTGCAATTGCTTTAATGAGGTACCAAATGAAAACAAGAAGAAGTTAGTTTCACGACCAAGAAAATTATAACAATAACTTGACACATCTTACACGCGGCCCTCTGATCCCCAACTAGGCAAAGCCTGGTAACCAGACTGCTGATAAACATATATTTCTAAATACTGACGGTTCTCCAAAATTTGGTTAACTCGGTGTTAGCAGCGATTTTCACATATTTATATCAATCTTATCCAATATTTGCAACGACAGGCAATATTATAAAGTTCATGTTATTTGGTCACTCACTTTGATTTATATCACAATATTTTTTATTTCGAAAATTTTTTCTTACTTTAAATATCAGTCCCTAGCCATGTAAGATCTCCCAAATTTAGTAAGAATTTCACTGTTATTCTAATTCTACAAAATACTTTGATTTAACTCGACTTAAACACGTTTACTATTACATTACTAACCACGTCGTTAGCACTTCAAAAAAGTAAATATCTTTTCTTTGTTTATTGAGCAACACAAGTTTATTATTTATTATACATATTTATTTATATAGAACATGGAAGACTTACAGCTACAAATGTTAAATACGATACAAATTTCAATAGTCACCTGAAAACCAATTACAAGTCTTCACGTGTTATACTAATAATTTGATATGCAATCTAAGAACAGAAAAAAAAAGAAGCGGTATACAAATTTAAAGACTAAATTGACTGACACACGATCTCACCGAGCCGCTTGGGTTATATTATGTGAGTTCTAGGTTTTAATACTATTTACAAGAGAAAAAAAGACCGCTTAAGCACCTTCTAGCCGAAGGAACACTGATAGCAAAGGGGTCAATATTGTGCTGTTTACATAGTTTGTTAAAGTTTCTGCTTGCTCGCACAATATAGCTATTCTGCCTATAATAAGATGTAGTTCTAGGTACACTTAGCGGTGGATTGAAGCGAGTTGATTTAGGTACATGGAATATTAAAATATATTGCGCTGTATTAAGCACTGTTCTAATCTATCTAATACCTTTAAACGAGCAATTCATGTATATGTATATATATATATACATCTTATTATAGGCAGAATAGCTATATTGTGCGAGCAAGCAGAAACTTCAACAACTATATATATATATATATATATATATATATATATATATAATCTGAATCAGGGGATTGCGGAGGCGACAAATCGATCTAGCTAGGTTTCATTTTTAGGAAACATAAGGTCATCTAGATACTAATATGTTAAGCTCTTTGGTTATCAAATTGTCATATACATATAACGCGGAAATAACGTAAGTTACCGAACTCAAACGGCACTCGTTCCAGACGCGGAGTGTTTACGATCGACGTGAGGGACGAGCTGCCACCGAGCTTCGTGCGCGCGCTCAACGCGGCCCCCGCTCCCGTGGTCGCGCAAGCGACCGCCGGCCTGCCGGGCCCCTTCGGCGCGCCGGGCCCCTTCGGCCCGCCGAGCCACTGCGGCCCGCCCGAGCCGCCGGACACGGCCGCGCCCGGCGCCTCGCTGCAGCTGTCGGCCTACGGCGGCAGCTACACCAACCTGTTCGAGGGCGGGGACGGCACTCGCCACGCCTACATGAACCGCTCGCTGGACCTGGACGCGCCCGCACCGCCCGCGCTGAGCGCGTCGCGCCTGCGCCTGCTGCACGACACCACCATGATCGACGCCGCGCTGGACCTGGACGAGCCGGAGCCGCCGCCGCACCTGCCGCACGTGGCGGTGCACGCGCTCGCGCCCGCGCTTGCGCTCGCTACCGCCCGCGCGCCCTCGCTCGCGCTCGCTCCCGCCCGCGCGCCCGCCCGCGCGCTGGCGGCGCTCTGACGCACGGCGCGGGCGCCGGCCCCTCGTCTGTAAATATATATATAATAAATAGCTTGTATTGTAGAGTTCGTCCCGCGTTTCATTCACCTTCCGACCGGTGCTCCGGCTCGCCTCCTTGGGGATCGATAACCTAAAACCTAGACGTTCTCCACCGATGAAGGTTTACTTTGGAGTAACGTTAGTTTCGGTTAGATCCCGACTTTATTTGTAAATCCGGAGATATAGGGTCGGTTACGCTGGCTTAAGTCTTAAGTAAGTTTTATTACGGCCCTGTGACTTGGCTGCGCTAGCTTCATAGACACGATCTCTGTCACGATTGGAACATAGCGATTGAAGCTGTTCCCGCAAAAAGGCCTTGTTACAAATCAAACTTTATGTTAATAATTTTTCACCGGCCCACCTACATTTTAGTAATTTATAATTATACATTTTTACGTTTACTGGAGCACATCGTATTCTTTTAAAAATCCCTGAAATAATACCTGGAGCAATCCGAAACATGGTCCTATCGAGCCTGGATGTGGAGTTTTAAAACATATTGTACGATCTCCGTACACGATTTGATAGATAATGCTAATGATACTACTCGATAATATACTAGATGATTTATTGATACAGCTATTATTCAAGTAATTACAAATAATGTTATAAAATATATGATTCTAACTGCTACGCTATGTTGCTATGAGTACCGTCCTATTGCTAAACGTGCACTGACACTAAATTAGTTCACACTTCATATTGTTACTTATTTTGCTGACCGAACGTAATGTACGGTCATTAGCCCGTACATCCTCCCGGGCCAAAAGATGCACGAAACTACGGCAGGTCCTTTAGAAAAACACATCTTTTTGGTATGGGAGAAGTTGATTGGTCTCTTAGATTGCTGACGCGAATCGAGTCCACTGGGACGTCACTAGACTGACAGTCAGCCGTGTTTTGACGACGCAAAACACTACACTTTGCACTGCAGTTTGTGAACAGGCCACTCTGTTGGCGGCTCGTCTCTTCTTCCACAGGAACACTGCTACTGCCAATACCGCCACTCCCAACACTGTGTACGTAATGGCGTACTGATGGATGTCATGTGTAGACAATAGCTCATAAGATGGATCATTTGCCGCTGATTTCAGCTGCTCTATCTGCTTGCCCAGATCATTCAGTGTTTGGTTTATATGCTCATCTCTAGGTTCAACATATTGACCCACAGATATGTTCACCATATGATTTAGATCGAAGATTCTTGGAGTGACGATTTCCGGCTTCAAGTTTATAGTGTGTACTGACCTTGATCGTGAATATAATGCAAAGTCGGTACCTTTTATGATGCAATTCGAGTCAAGGCTTATTATGCCGGCTCCGACCAGCTGTTCGGAAGTAACCCGATCTTGACATATGACTCGTATAGAGTATGAATCGCAACAAAAATAAAAATACTTGGACAGGTCAGTTAACTCAATCCACATTTGATTGCACGTAGATTTGCTTACAGTGCACTCATTCTTGTTGGCATATGTTTGACAGAAATTTTCGTCTGCGGATAGATAGTGAACAGGCGTGTTGATATGACACAAATAGGAATATTCATTGTGGAAACAATCTTGTAGTTCAGGCGTCGACAATGTTACGAAAGTATCTTTACCCACATTGACAGCGATGTATTCGTTCATTGCACGGACAGTTAACATATCATTTGCTATCTGGTGAGGAATCGGAATAGTTTTATAAAGACTATAAGCTTCCCTGCTGGTGAGCGGAAACGTAAATTCAAATATAAAATAGTCTCGTAAAGTTCTTGCTTTAATCCTCAATAGGGTATAAATGTTTTTGAGATCTGTTTGTATGTTTTCTATAGGTAATGTAGTGTCCTTTGTTAACTGGCTGGCAATGACTTGGAGCTCATTACGCAATTGATCAGGGGTTAACAAATGTGTGTTGAACTTCCCATGATAAATGTCCGTAATGGTATCTAACAGCGTGTCTTGAATTCCTTTTAAGTTTTGGATAAGGTTGCTCGTAACCATGGCTGATAGTGTGAAGTCCTGCACTTCACTTACGCTCAGTATCTTTCGCGAGGCGGAGTTGGTAGCTGCGTCTAATGCATTGAGATGTTTGTTTATAGTCTTGTGTTGCAAGGATATAATATTTTCAGTCCGTTTTAATAAGTTATACGCTTCAACGACAGATGTTTGGTTTCTTAACAATTTTGTTATATGATGTTCGTTTTGTCGTATTAGCTCAGTCTTTCTTGTATTGTTCCGCGAATCGCTCGTCCAATACGCCGAAAAGGCTGTTCGCTACATATCCTATGCCATTGACAAGCCCCCGACGCTGTCTGGCGTGCGCGTCAAAATGCTGATCTAACAACAACCGATTGTAGTGTTGTAGTTCTTGGTATTCGTGTTGTAATTGTAGGAGTATGGTGGTACATTGAACTTGATTTGTGAGCAATTTACATATTTTTTCCGAATGATTGAATGCCTTGGTTACTGCTGTGTTACCTTCCCAATATGGGGACATGTTATAATAAACCACAAGAGTCCATTTATCGCGAATAATTCGCATATTGGAAACATAATCAAAGTACAAGGACATATTTCGGGGCAATGACGAGATGTTGTATGCTCCATGTGAGGGCGTCAATAAGAACATAAAAAGGATTAGTGAAATCGCCATCGATATGAACGCCCCTGGCTTACTATTTTTCAATTTCGGAACGTCATTTTTTGCTTTGCTCTCCTCATTAATTGTCGTGTTGCTGTTGTCTTTTTCAGGTTGCATGGGTAAAACTGATAGTTTAATGATGGGCCTCTGAATAATGCCGTTTCTGGTTCTTAACGACACAACTCTGACCAATTTATCGTGACCGTGATGCAGATCTATCATTCTTCCCATTAACCATTTGCCGGCTGGTAGGTGCTTCTCTTGGATAGTAACCAAGTCACCCAACCTTATACTTGCTTGAGGTGTCTGCCATTTTGATCGAATGGACAATTGCGTCACATATTCCGTCCTCCACCTTTTCCATAGATCTTCGAATAATTTCGATATGAGATGCCATCTTGTTCTGGCATCAGCTGCTGTTTCCATTATTGTTGACCCTGGCCTTGCGGTTAGAAAGTGAGAGGGTGTTAAAAACTCCAGATCCTCCGGGTCTTCTGTTAGTGCACAAAGCGGTCTCGAATTAAGACAAGCTTCTACCTTTGATAAAAGAGTAGCATACTCTTCATAGGTCAACTTCTGTTGCCCCACGCACCGCTTTAAATGGTGCTTTAAGCTTCTCACTGCAGCTTCCCATAACCCTCCGGCACTCGGCCAGGACGGGGCGTTGAAATGCCACTCAATACCCATTTCTGTTATCTCGGACGAAAAACTATTATTGAACATTTGCTGCAAATGGTTATATTGTTCTTGTAGAAGCCTATTTGCGCCCACAAAGTTTGTTCCATTGTCGGAGTAGATGTGTCGTGGAGCGCCTCGCCGGGAAGCCATTCTGGTAAGTGCTGCTAAGAAAGCTGTGCTTGATAAGTCAGAGACAAGCTCTAAATGGACAGCTTTAGTCACCATACAAATAAAAACTGCTATGTACCCTTTAGTAGTTTTTATCCCCCGACCCTTGCTTGATTTGACGTCGAAGTATCCTGTATAGTCGACACCCGTATGATAAAATGCCTTTACAGGGTTTATTCTAGCTGACGGTAAATTCCCCATGAGCTGATGTTGTAAAATCGGGTTGTGCTTCCTGCATGTGACACACCTACGTATGAACTTCTTAGTTGCTCTATTACCACCGATCACCCAATACCTTTGTCTGAGGTTTGACAATGTCAGTCGTGCTCCTCCATGAAATGTAAGTTCATGGGCTTGTTGTAGAAGTAAGGTGGTAAGGCGACTGTCATGTGGTATAATGATGGGATGCTTCATTTCATCATTGATGTTGGCTTTGTGAAGTCTCCCCCCAACTCGTAATACGCCTTGGTTATCCAGGATAGGGTGTAAATTTGTCAGTATGCTTTTTGATGATAGGTTTTTGTTGTTCTGCAGTGAAATGATGTCTGCAGAAAATGTTTGCAATTGAGTACTTTGAACAATCAGCATTTTTGCGCGACGCAATTCTCGCAACGTAAGGTAAGGTTGTTGAACTTGTTTCATGTAAGTAGGTAATCGTAATATCCATGCCAATATTCGCACAATTTTATTGATAGAACTGTATTTGTTTAATAAATGATCTATGATGTTTGTTAAAACGAGTGATGTTGATTGAGTTTTGATGATAGTGTTTGTTTGCTTGACTGATGCTTTAACCTCCAAATTCGTTACAAACACTATTTCCTCTGTCTTTGTAAAAGACGGTAACCAGGATGGTCCATCCCACCACAAACTATGTTCTTTGAGTTGTGTTACCGACAAGCCTCGGCTAGCACAGTCTGCGGGATTTTCGGATGTTTTCACGTAGCTCCAACCTGAGGAGGGAATGATGTCCCGTATAGTTCTCACTCGATTTGATACAAATGGCTTCCTCCAACGAGCTAGGTCTCCTTTTAACCACCCCAATACAGCAGTCCAGTCTGTCCAGCCGTAGACCTCGGTAGGATATTGGGCCAAGCACTGTCGTACCTTACTCATTAATTTTGATAATAGTTCTGCGCCCATTAATTCCAACCTAGGTATCGATAAGGCCTTGCTCATGGGAACTACTCTTGCTTTTGCAGCGACTAACGAAATCACTGATGTTCCGTTTCTGTTGATTCGGCAATAAATAACTCCTGAATATGCTTTCAGAGAAGCGTCACAAAAGCCGTGCAGTTCGAGTTTGTCGTTCTTTTCTATCCCTAGCCATCGCTTAATCTCAAATGTATTAATATGTGACAATTCTTGTCGCAGAGTTGACCATTTGATGTTTATTTCGACCGGCAGTTTATCATCCCATTGCAACTTAGAGAGCCAGACGGTTTGAAACAGTACCTTCATACTAGTGCTTAGTGGCGTGAGCCACCCTAGCGGGTCAAATAACTTTGATATATCTGATAGAAGTGACCTTTTGGTGTGAACTTTCTGCAACGATGGTGATAAGGTAGATTTGAATATGAAATGATCTCCTAGAGGATTCCAACCGAGACCCAGAGTTTTTGTTGATTCAGGCTCTTTAAATTCAAACGTTTTGTGATTGCACTGCTCGTTACTTAAGCCTGTTAATAACTGGGGCTCACTGGAGGTCCACTTTCTAAGATTAAATCCCCCTGATTGTAAAAGTGATATTAGGTTGTTTCGCAGTTGTATGGCATTTTCTAATGAATGATCACCTCCACAATAATCATCAACGTAGAAACATTGTTCTAAAGCTCTTGCAGCACTAGGAAACTTCTGTCTTTCATCTTCTGCGAGTTGTTTCAAGCACATCATCGCTAAGAACGGTGCTGGCTTGGTGCCGTAGCTTACCGTTGAGAGCTGATAGGATGTAATCTGCTGATTACATGTATCTCGCCAAACGATCTTCTGATATTCTTGATCCTCTTCTTGTACGTATATTTGGCGATACATCTTTTCTATATCTGCTGTGTATGCATATTTAAACTGCCGCCAGTTTAATATAATTTGCTGCAGATCATTTTGTAAATTAGGACCTTTATACATCACATCATTCAAACTATAGCCGGTCGATGACCGAGCCGAAGCATTAAACACTACGCGCAACTTGGTAGTAGTTGAGTCAGCGCGAGTGATCGCGTGATGCGGTAAATAATACCCCGGTGTCGAGTTCTTCATTGACGGTTTCATATGACGTAATTGTAAATATTCACTGATAAATTGTTTATATTCCAGCTCCAAAAGGCTATTTTTTGTAAATCTTCTTTCTAATTGAAGCAACTGCGCTACAGCCATCGTTTTTGAAGACCCTAGTTGCTGTTTATAATTTGGTTGGAATGGCAAGCGGACTTCGTAACGGCCATCTTCTCGACGTACGGTTGTTTTTCGAAAGTACTCTATACACTTTTGATCGTCTGTTGAAGTTGAACTTTCCTCCGTAACGTCTTCTATCTCCCAAAACCTCTTAATATCGTTTAAATAGTTGACGACATAACATTGACGTATTGGTGACGGTGAGGTCTCAGTACTGCCACAGATTATCCAACCGAGCTCAGTTTCTTGTGCGACTGGCATCGTGGGGTTATTTCCCTTGCGAAGGCCATCTAAAATAAGTTCTGGGTAAATGTCGGAGCCTAATATCATGTCCACTGACCCACTGATATTGAAGTTACTGTCTGCTAATTGTATTCCTTCTAGGTGTGGCCAGTGCTGCTTCTTAAATGTGGAGCTAGGCAGATCTTTGACTAGTTTGTTCATGATGTATGATCGGTGAATATGAACTTCGGATTGTATAAGGACGCGCATGTTATAGTAATTATACCCTTGCAACTGTTCTCTTTTTCTCCCACGCCTGCTATATAACTCCTACACCTTTTTCTGGGTAACTTTAAACGCTGGGCAGCTCTTTCAGTTATTAATGTTATTTGTGAGCACTGATCGACTAACGCTCGCATCTCGTGATATGTGCTGTCCCCCGCTTGTACCTTGACCATAGCGGTGGTTATTAATATTTCTGATATAGCGTGCTGATCTTCGCGTTGCGAAACGTATGTACTGCTCTGTTGTTTTATTTCCTGGTTTGATCTTGTGCTTGTAGAAGTAGAAACTGTGTCATTCGTAAATGCCTCGTGTAAAATCGTATTGTGCTGATCATTACATACACGACACCTTTTATTTGAAAAGCAAGATTTATTTTTATGGTCAAATAGGCAATTTATACACAAGTTATGTTTCGAAATTGTTTTTCGTTTCATATCTGCTGGCATACTTAGAAATTGTTGACACTGATAAATTCCGTGCTGTTCACCACAAATTGGACATGTTCCAGGCGATTTATTGAACCGATTTTGTTTTTTAATTTGATTGACTGACTCTGATGAAGCTTTGTTAGTTGCAAACGATTTGAATTGATGAAATTTTTGCTGACGCTGAACTCCTGATGCTCCAGAGTCTCCATTATTTGTTTTATTTTGATTTTCATGCTTCCGCCTTACTACTGAGGATTCCATGGTTGTGAATTTGGTTTCTAAGAACTTTAGGAAGTCTTCTAACGTGGGTAGCTCTCTCGGCTGTTTCAAGGATTCTATGTAATCACGATGAGTGTCCGCGTCCAGCTTTTGAGAAAAAATATGAACCAATAATGGATCCCACGTGCTTATGTCTACGCCGAGATTCTTAATTGAGTTCAAGCACTCATTAGTGGTGTCATGCATGCGTTTAATTAACGTTGCATTTGGTTGCTGTATAACTGCTAAGTTTAACATCGTATTAACGTGTGACGTGAAAATAAGCTTTTTATTCTGATACCTGTGGTTTAAAATATCCCAACACACTTGATAGTTATCAGAACTAATTTGGAGATGCTGTATCAACTTTTCTGCTTCGCCCTTTACCTTACTTTTCAAAAATTGCATCTTTTGAGCATTTGAGAGAGACGGGTTTCGGTGGATTGTCTCCGTAAACAAATCTCTGAATGATACCCAGTTGTAATAGTTACCATGGAAAGACGGTATTTCCATTTTTGGAGTTGAGTTTTCTCTGTGAGAGCTGGACCATAACTTACTATTGATTGCCTTTTTCATAAACTTGTACGTTTTTTCATGTGTCGTAAATGTTTTTCCATATGCCTCGTTATCCCCACCCAGTTCACTATCTAACTGCCAGTGGAGGTTATCTATTACCGACCATCTTGTTTGAAGCTCGCTTAATATGTCTTCAAACTCCCATTTTTCCGTCACTGCCTCTAAGTCGATATTGTTCACTGTTCGCGAAAAGGCTTTAAAGTTGCTAGCTTGCCTTTTAAGCATTTCATCTGTCTTACTGTCAGTTGCTTGCGTTCGTTTCTCAGGATTAACTGCCCACGAAGACGGATTGCTGGCACCCGTGTTTAAAACACCCTTGTTTTCTTCTTGGGCTCTACTCGGAGTAGTGGGTCTCGGTAAACCCTGCATTAACTGTGTTCTTGCGTCATTGTAGAATTCTAACGCTTGTCTATAATGATTATCCTGAAAATACAAATCACTATCGTCTCCGATCTCACACAATCGCGAATGATTATTTTGAAATTCTTTCCAATAAGTATCTAATGTATCTAACTTTCGCTTAATATATTCGGCCGTTCTGCGGTCACGAGCCGTTTTCTTGAACGAAGATAGAAGTTGCTCCATCGCCTGGCCAGTTTGCTAATAAGTCTTCCATTTTTATAGATAATAAATAATTGGAAAGATCTTACTTGATTTGCTCCTACAACACCTGCTTGTGGGCTGCTGAAGGTTCGATACTGAGCTCTCTTGCTGGCTCAGCACTGGTACTGCTTTTCCTTGATTGTCGCTGATAAACCACTCACGCGTCTGATCCTTGATTTTAACCAAACCGCGCGATAGGTTAAGCTCTCGAAGGACCACTTTTGTACGATCTCCGTACACGATTTGATAGATAATGCTAATGATACTACTCGATAATATACTAGATGATTTATTGATACAGCTATTATTCAAGTAATTACAAATAATGTTATAAAATATATGATTCTAACTGCTACGCTATGTTGCTATGAGTACCGTCCTATTGCTAAACGTGCACTGACACTAAATTAGTTCACACTTCATATTGTTACTTATTTTGCTGACCGAACGTAATGTACGGTCATTAGCCCGTACACATATTTACTCAGAGCAGCGTTATTTTTACAAGGATTGCATGGGAATTTGTGGATTTCAAATGTTATATTCAACGCCCTTGCGAGGACGGTCAATTCTGCGTCATTCAGAAGAAGTTGGATTTTCTGTGGTCTGGACACATAATAGCTAAAAAAAGGCATGTTTATTATTAAATTAGTCCACCCAACACTCTTTTTACCAGGTAATATTAGTTTAAGTCGGCCGTAAGTTACCAGGTTAGTACTTGAACATCTATTGTAATGTTTTCTTTGTCTGTGAGTGGGTATAACTTGTAATAATTATTAACTGATCAGTGTCGTTTTGCTTTTTTTATTATTTATACATTGTGAAAGAGTAGTTATTAGAAGTAACTGCATTATTTTTAGCTTTACAATGTACCTACTTAAAATAGTTGGGTAAGGCCGTTAAACCATATATGTTTCTAAGGGCATATCTACAATGAAGGAAAACATTCGTTTTTAGCAAATTTAATTTGATCTATTTTTTAAAGTAACTTAAAATAAAACTCAGTTTTCGTTTTAAAGATATATTTTATTTGTTATTCAAAATAAAAACAAACTTAATCACATGTTTTCAAAGTAAGTGAAATCAAAATTATCTCTTAACAGATATTCGTTTTTTTTATCATGTGTAACCAATTCTAAAGTTTTTACAATCGACGCAGAAGGTACAGTGTCTCTGTCTATTTTCTTCGTGACAACGAATTTCAGTGAAGGGTTTTTTACTGTCTTCAGGAAATTAACCGTGTGTTTATCCTCTGTGGTATTGATTTGTTCTACACGTCCGATATAGTATTTCCAATGGTTACGAATATAATATCTTACTAATACATTTTGGTTTATCTCATATCTTTTATATTTGTTCTGTTTTTGTGTTCTAAGTCATCAGTCTTTTCGTTTTCGTTAGCTTTAACAGTAGTTAAATCCGGTTTAGCTTCTTTAGTACTCAAATCTAAGTATTTTAAGCTACAGTCAGCCAACTTAATTTTTTTAAGACCACTGCTTTTATTAATTCCAGAAGTACTCGCTACCGGGTTTTTGTATGGATCAACACTCTCTGTACTTACGAGGGCGGCACTGAAAATTTCGGGAATCAAGGAAGTGACACAACATTACTATTTAAAAATGTATTTATTGCTTTTCGAAAATTGACACATTTTTCCATACGATGGAACCAATCATTGAAGCAACCATTCCATTCGGAAGCTGGGGTCTCCAAAATGGCCGTTTTGTAGGCGTCCACAGCTTCTTCAGGTGATGAAAATCTCTGACCACGCAATTTATTCTTTATTTTAGGGAAAGTATAGAAATCATTAGGGCTTAGGTCGGGGCTGTACGGCGGATGGTCTAATAATTCTATGTTTTCTTGCTTTAAAAACTCTTTTGTTCTGTGCGCGGTGTGAGAACTCGCATTGTCGTGATGGAGGATGATGCGGCGGTTGCAGTTCTCTTTACGGAGTTCACAAACGACCTGTGGCAAACAAATGCTAGCATACCATTCTGCATTAACCGTTCTTTGTCCCTCAAGAGAAATAGTCGCAACATGGCCGGTTTTGGAGGGAAACGTGGCTACCATTTTTTTTGCAACACTCCGTGAACGAACAATTTTTGTTGGCTTTAACTCATTTTCGAACACCCAAACTCGTGACTGGTTTTTCGTTTCGGGTTCGTACGCGTATATCCAGGATTCGTCACCTGATACGAGATTCTTTACCATAAATTACATATTAGAGTGTTTTACACAAGCACATGTGTCACGGTCTGCTGTGTGATTAAATGGTCTATATTTTTGATGCAGGTTTTTTATAGTAGCCAATAGATATCTTCTCTGTAATTTTAGTTTATTTTTAGTCTTATACTCTTTTTTTCCTGCCGTTGCACGACTATTATCATCTCTGTTATAAAATTCATTGATTTCGTTTAATATTCTGTTTTTCCTTATTTTTCTGTCTCTATTGTTTCTAATGTTAGTTTTGAGCCCCAGTGTATGTGTAAGTTTATTTTTTAATTTGTATTTCTTCACTATTTCGCGAGTTACTATTTTTTTTCAAAGTTTTCTTTTCCGTTCCAACAGAATTTTTGTATTCTTCTTTTAGTGATTTTGACAAAACATTGTGTTCCAAAAGCTTCCTTTTCACTACCTGTTTTTGCGAGACGTCAATATTCACTAAATTTTCGTAGAAGTTTTCGGCTTGCTTCATAGGTGTTTATGAATCATCACTAGCAATCCCTTTACTTTCATTACTCGTCTTCTCAGAATCTTGTTTTTTAAGTCTTGTAGTGATTTGTTGATATTTGTTATTAATTTCCTCTAAAGCTATATTTAATTCGACAATTTTTTTTGACTTCCGGTAATGTTTTTTTCTTAATGCTTCGAATCTCTTGCGCAATGTAATTATTTCTCTTTTCAGTTTTTGATTTTCCTTACGAAGATTTTCTGTATTTTTGTTTTCTTTTTCAATATTTTTACCGTCATTGCTTAGTTAGTTCAGTTCTTACCTTATCATGTTGAGCTTGTTTTAGGTTTTTTCTTTCATCTCGCCATTTTTGCCTTTTCTCTTCTTTATCCTGTTCTGTATATTGACTGGTTTTTTTTTCTATAACAACGTAAAGCGTATTCCGCAGTTTTCTTTTTCATTTGTGCATATTTCTCTGGGTTTTCTCTTTGTAGTTTCTCACAGAAAAAAATTATGACCTCATTAGTAATTCTTATTACATTATTCATAATATTAAATTTAAAGCATTCCTTTTTAAAGATTAAATGAAGTTTTATCATTGTATTGACGCTTTGTTCTTTAGTTCCAAATGTGTTCTAAGCTTTTCATAACTTTTATGTTACGTAACTTAAAAATAAACAACAATGGTAACATAAAAGTAACTTAAACCTACTTTCTTTTCAAAAGATGTTCGAATCTAGGGCACTATGATGAATAATTAACAACGTTTATGGCTTAGAGCTCTTATTTAAACATTAAACTTACTAAATAATCCTTTGATTTAAACAAAAGAATGCTTGAAACTTACCTTAAAATCAGTTAAAACTTTTTTTTGTGCCGGATAAACACACGATGCGGGCCAAACTAACTGACCTAACATCTCACTAATGGCCGACAAGTACGTGACATACCATAGACAAGTTAGATTCTGGCGCTGCCAATTATAAATAATATTCTTACTGCTCAATGCTTACTATGATTGTAAAAATTGTGGTAACTTAAAATCAGTAACATAAAAGCTTAACAGACTAGGACGTGATGTTAAAATACGAAAATAATTAATATTTTAATAGCAATTTTTTTATAAAGTAATTAAATATTGCCTAACATAGATGATTCTTTAAAAAAATATTAATATTGCCGGTGGAATAAACTGAAACTTATATAATTCATTTCAACTATGATGGGGGATCATGGCGGATTTGGGACACTTTAATTTGTTCTAGCAATTTGTAGTATCGTAGTAAAAACTACATAATTAAATACAAAGTAGTAGTTTTACAGACGTTTGCGTATTTATAACAGTTGTAAAAATGATGCTTTTTGCCAGGAAAACAATAAAATATGATAGTATTATTGTATTTATTCCAAAAAAAAAGCCGGACGCCATTCATCAAAATGGTTATTTTTTGGCGGCCTTGCCCAGTTACTGAGACAGTTACTTAATCACATTAAGTTAGCACAGGTACACAATAGAAATCTTGTAATTTTAATTATTTATGTTTAGTATTAGATAACCATTTATACGTATAGTTTATTGTAAATTCTAACTATTAATCTATATTGGTCTACCCTAAATTCGGTATATTAGAATTCTTATACGTATTACAGGCTGCATCATTTAAAGATTTGTATGTTAGGAATGGCAAAAAAAGAAATAAAAATTAACATAAATGCCAATATTAATAGAATACGTATACGACCTCACAAATATTTTATGCCATAAATATAAACAATTGAGTGACATGGAACGTAACAGTTAATACTTTCATTGTTTGTATACTCTTTGCTTTCATGTTGAAATGTCAGTCATTTGACGTGACGTTTACAACGTAGGGAGGTGTTCTGTGTTTACATCATTATTATTAGAAAAATTGTGGGGCCGGCGTACAAAAATAGACAATAGTGTATAATGAGTCATGAATGAAAAGAAGGAAACAAGTATATATTATACAGATAAAAAAACATGACAAAAGGGGGTGTGGATGACGGATGACGAAACTTAAACGTAACATACGAAATGAAGCTGGTGGCACTACTTTTTGGATGCGACACCACATCTGGACTTCCCACTAGGCGGCTTTGGAGCTGTAGTGGCACTCTCAGTACCTTCAGCGGCAATCTCGGGAACCTTAATATTGCCCAGTTCACTTTGTGTAGTGATTCTGTGACGCGACCCATCAGAGCCAATAATGTGGATAAATCCGTCACGGTTCCAGCATTTGTTAACGCCAAACGTGTCATGCCTTGGCTTTGTAAGGAACTCCGATACAGTAATGCTTGAGTTTAGTTTTTAAAAACCAGATATTATCTCGGTCACTAACCTTCTGAAACTTCACTAAGATGGGCCTCGGCTTATGAGGAGCTGAAGGACGTCCCATTCTATGACAACGATGTACATCTGCTGCCATAAAAGTGTCAAATTTAAGTTGGTCTTTGACAAGTCTGGCAACCACCTCTGCCGTATCTTCGGAAGTCTGCTCTTTTACGCCATGCAATAGGAGCATTTTACGACCCCCGCGCATTTCCATGGTGTCTACTTGTTGAGCCAGTGTCTCCATTTGACGCTGTAGCAGGTTCAAGGCATCGTGAATGTCTTAAAGGCTGCGAAATCTGCTGCTAAGCCTGCTCCTCCTGGTGAAGTTCTGCGGGATTTCTCTAACCTCGCCTCGAAGCTGCTCCTTTGATCCCGAAACATGGTTGTTAAATTTATCATAGACTCTTGAAGACTTGTATCCATAGTTATGATATGATATATGTAAGATATTATTGAAGTATGTGATTGATGTTATTGAATGGAGATAACACTCAAACTGGTAGGTGACTATTACTAGTTAGTGATTTGGACCATTAATAGCTATATAATTATGTAAATATATTTTTTTTTTATTTTGAATTCAGAACCCTAAAAAATTCCCAGTTACAGAAAAACTAAAGTATCACTTATGTTTTCCTGTTGTGTGTTGTTTATTACCAGACTGTAATAGCAAAAATAGTACCTTAGCATACTGAAGTTAGTATTTTTAAGGTAATTAAGAAACATGAATTACGAAATCAGGAACTTCAGGAGTCAACAGAAACATACGATCTGTCTAGTATGATTGTTGATGAGTGGGCAGAGCAAATTATGACAGTAATTTATTCTGCTTGCTTCCACTACGGTATTTTTAGATAAATTATTTTTCAGATGTACTATAAATTATTACGTTTTTTATAGATATCTATACACGAGAAAACAAAAAAAAAAGATTTAAACATTATCTTTTGATTGGTACTCAAAAAACAATGTTTTAAAAATAAAAAAAAAATCAATATTGAATTTATGTAAGCAATTACTACGCTAACTTTTTTTATGAATGGAAATCGGACGGTCATCCTAACAATTTCCGTTACTGAAAAACGATAAGCACTTACCTGTTAATCATCAGACCTTCAAAATGTAACATGTAGTAGCACCCGTGCACAATTAGGTAAATGTTGAAAGCTAGGTCATCCTATTTTCGTTGCTGAGAACTGATACGCACTTACCTGGTTATCATCAAACCTTCAGAATGTGTTATGTAGTATCACCCGTGCTCAATTAGATACATTTTAAAAGCTAAGTCATCCTAACTATTTCCGTTACTGAGAACCGATATGCACTTATCTGGTCATCATAAGACTTTCAGAATGTATCATGCAGTAGCACCCGTGCTCAATTAGATACATTTTAAAAGCTAAGTCATCCTAACTATTTCCGTTACTGAGAACCGATATGCACTTATCTGGTCATCATAAGACCTTCAGAATGTATCATGCAGTAGCACCCGTGCTCAATTAGATAAATTTAAAAAGGTAGGTCATCCTAACTATTTCCGTTACTTAGAACCGATAAGCACTTAACTGGTCATAATAAGACCTTCAGAATGTGTCATGCAGTAGCACCCGTGCTTAATTAGATAAATTTAAAAAGCTAGGTCATCGTAACTATTTCCGTTATTGAGAACCGATAAGCACTTACCTGGTAATCATCAGACCCTCAGAAGGTAGTAGCACCCGTGCTTAATTAGAGAGAGTATAAGACTACAAAAACTAGAGGTACAAAATGTTAATTAATTCTCTCAGAGAGCGAATGAAATAGGCAAAATCGATAACAACTCTGCGACATATCTGTGTTCTTGCTTAATCTGTGGCCCTTAAAATCTTTAGTATGGTCGTTGGCCGGTAGGCGGCGCCAAAGTAACAAATACTAGTACAGAGATCAAATCTTCAATGTCATTGAGCAGGGTAAGCTTAAGCAATGAAGGTCGGTATCAATTGTTACCTAAACATAAGATTTGTTATAACTGATTTAACCCGGGACATTATGCAAACAACTGCAAAAAGCTTGGTTGTAAAATATGCCGCCGCAAGCATAATACTTTAGTTCACGTTGACAATGCTTTTAAGTCCTCAAGGTTAGACTCCACTGGTGTTTCTTCTAACAGAAACGACGCGAATAGCAGTGCGAATGTCTCCACTCAGCCAGCTGTCGGTATCGGTTTGTCACTCTCGGCGAGTGTTGAACAGGGTGATGTGTTTTTGCATACTGCATTGGTCAAGGTCATGGCGATAAATGGTCAGCAGTATGTTGCTCGTAGTATGCTTGACAGTGGCAGCACGTCATGTCTCATGACAGAAAGGCTGTATAGCCAACTAGGGTTGACTGCAAAGAATGTGAACAATTCTATTTTGGGTATTAATAACTCGTCATCGTTTATCAATAAAATGTGTACTTTATCAATGAAATCTTTAAGAAATAATTTTAGTGTTAATATGAATTGTTTTATTCTCCCTTCAATTACAGATAAGGTACCGAGTACACATGTTAACCTATTAAAAATTACACTTCCATCTCACGTTTGTCTTGATGATCCCAACTTTCACTCACCGACCCCTATCGACATGTTGCTCGGTGTTGACATCTTCTGGGATTTATTGGTGTCACAGCGAATAAAACTAGGTGATGCGATGGTCAACCAATTCTTTGTGAGACTTAATTAGGCTGGTTGGTCCATGGCTACTATTATGTATTCTGTGGCTGAGTTCATAAAAAGGCGTATGCGTATGTTGTGTGAACGCCACAGAATTTGACATTTTTACTGACGCGTCTAAACGCGCATACGGCGCTTGTCTTTATATTCAAAGTGTTGACAATCAAGGTCAGGTCTTAGTGCGTTTGTTGCTGTCTAAAACTCGAGTGGCGCCACTCAAGCCGATGACCATCCCCAGACTCGAACTGTGCGGTGCTCTTGTAGGTGTTCGCATTTATGAAAAAGTCGTTGCTGCATTACGAGTCAGTGCGCGCCGCATCTACTTTTGGACTGACTCCACTATCGTTTTAGGGTGGCTCAAAATGGTACCAAATAAACTGCAGCCTTTTATTCGCAACAGAGTTGCCGAGATTTTAGACAAAACTGGTGGCTGTGAGTGGAGACATGTCCCAACTGACCAAAACCCCTTCAAACTTTTTACGACTTCAACGAACAGTAGCTTATGTCGTACGTTTTATTGACGCTTGTAGGAAACAACCTGTTCGTGATCCTATTAATCCTAATGAATTAGATAAGGACTACCAGTTGCTACTTAACAATAAACCGTTACCTAAGAAAAGTGAACATTTTTCTAGACGAAAATAAGATAATGCGTATTCGTGGTAGGTTGCAACATTCAGATTTTCCTTACCATAAAAAACACCCGAATACTTATCCAATCTAGTCTTAATTAGTCTTAGTTTCTAAGTTACTTTTTAATAACATAGCCTTACTTAGTTAAAGTTTACATAGCCATATTTGTTTGTTTTTCTACAAAATCAATTCATCTTGAACTAGTCGGTGATTTAACTAGCAATACTTTTATTATGGCGTTAAAGAGGTTCATCTCGCGTAGAGGAAAGTTTAAAAATATTTACTCGTATAATGGTGCCACATTTGTTGGTGCATGTAATGACCTCTCCAAATTTCTTGTGCCTAATTGCGATTCGGTTTCCGACTAGATGGCTAAAGACGGAATGAACTTTCATTTTATACCGGCCTATTCTCCTCATTTCGCTGGCCTTGCGGAAGCTGGTGTCAAATCAACCAAAGATTATTTGAACAGAGTGTTGGGCCTTTGTAACCTTACCTACGAAGAGATCATCGAACCACGAGGTTCTGACGCCGCTCACACCCGGGCACTTTTTGATTGGACGTCCTATGACATCACTGCCGTCGCCTAATATCGAGATCAATCCATCAATTCTGTAACTCGATTTCAACGTATTCAGCATCTTCGACAACATTTTTGGAGTAGATGGAGTAAGGAATACATATCGGAGCTCTAACTTCGGATGAAATGGCGAGCATGTAAATTATTGAGAAGTCGATCAAGTTTGTTACGCAGATCTGCATTCAGGTCGAGATAGCATAATCGATAATTGGGAAGTTCAAGGCCTGTACAAGCAATAATTTAGTGCTGGTTGGAAGAAAATTCTTAAGTCGATAGTGATCGCAAGGTCCCAGTGACTTTTTACTGACATTCGCAACGTGAGGTTGCCAACTGAGGGTAAAGTCAATCCACAAGCAGAGGTCTTTCACAGATTGGTTGATCGGTAGAATAGATCCGTCGTAAATCACGGCCGGCAATATTGACGTGTCCATTCTGCTTACCATTCCGGGGCTACCTACTATTATTGCCTGGCATTTGGAGGGATTAACACTTACGCCGAAGCGCTCAGACCAGTTTTTGATTGCCTCCAAGTCGCTGTTAACATTCTGGACTGCTTCTTTCAAATTATCTAGTTTAGCCTGTGAATAAATTTGAAGGTCATCTGCATACAAATGATACGCACACTGAAGATCGAGAGTAATGAAATTGATAAACTTCGAAAATAACAGTATAGATAAAATGCCACCCTGTGGAACGCCAATGTCAAGTTCACACCAACTTGATGATAATTCATTAATTCGCACTGTCTGTTGACGACCACGAAGATAAGATTTAAACCATTCCAGTGCTTTAGAGGAAACCATGTAGTGAGAGAGGATATTAGAATATCGTCGTTTACTATGTTGAATGCGTTTGAGAAGAATCAATTAGAACTATAACAGTAAGTTTTGCATCCTCCACACCACTTCTAATATCACTAGTCATTTTGAGCATAGCTGTAACTGTGCTATGTCCAGGTCTGAATCCCGATTGATATGAGCTGTGGATATTATTCTGATGGATAAACTTTGGGAGTTGTTCTTTGGAGTTTGTGAACACAAGCCTCTAGAACTTTAGATAGGAATGGGAGAATTGATATGGTGGAATATTGTAATATTTAATCACTTGGTTCATAACTAGAGATCGGATATTCGGATGCATATTTACCTAAAGTTGAGATGTTGGCTATTATGGAAAGCACTTTTTTATCGAAAGAATCCCGCGATTCCAGGAAATTCAAATTTAAGTGTACCTATACTCCGTTAGAGGAAATAAACCCCAGTTTGACACAAATGACACTTCTTGCTCTGTTACAACGTATAATGGTTGCTTTTTTCCCTACTTTTATTGACAGTGATTTTTGACGAAGCAAAAACAACCTTATTACGTTGTAACAAGTGTCAAATCGGGCCTATTATACCCCAGGAAATGTAAGCATTTTGTAAGAGTGCGAGTGAGACGGAAAAATATACTTGCTTGTGAGCAAGTAGCGACGCGACAATACAACTGCATTCGTAAATAAAAATATACTTAGAAGCCGCTTCCATAGTTTGTTATCCAAAAAATAAATATGGACGTCATATGGCTGAAATGATGATGATGAAATATGCATCCGATTATCCGATCTCTATTCATAACAGACGGTTTCTTTCTTTCTTTCTAACATATAATAATATACTCATTAAATCTATAGTCATCGGACTGCCTTTTGAGATCTGTCTTAGACAAAACCCTTCTCATTTCCTGGATCCAACATCACAAAACAATTTGCGCAACAAATGAATCGTAGGTACACAAAGATTTTGGAGTCTCTTAAGCTAAATTTGAGATCCATTTATTATTAGACTTGCCATAAAATGTATACATGTTGAGGTGTGCGTTCGCGCAGCGGAATGTTGTTGAATTTAAAGATTTTAATTATGCAGATATTTAGTGTATGACGTCGTGTAATTGTGTATGGTAAAAAAAAAATTGTGCATGTAGCCATTGTGGAGAAATTAGCTCAAAACTGATTCCGCTGGGCAAACGTTGTCCTTGCGGAACTTTTTTTAATCCATGGAGATTAGAAGAAAAAAAATGTGTCCAAAAAGTTAGTGTGTATTTGAGTGTAATTGTATGTATGAATAAAATTAGTGCATGCATAAACTTCGGAGAAATTCAAGTTTCCGCTACGCGAACGTTTCGCCATTAGCTAGTTTTCATATAAAGCGCTTATATAGAGAGCTGTAGATTTTTACATACGTTATTTTGAATTTGTTTATATTTGTTTAAAAAACAGATTAGGAAAAAATCGTAGGGTTTAAAAATAATAATATAAACGTAAAATACGCTTATTAGATCTTAGTTCGTAAAGTATGCACTTTGGGGTCTAGATTTTCACGTTTATACAAACCTTGTAAGTGTCTGCAACATATTGCCAAGTATTAATGATGTTCCGTTAGTAATTAAATAGTTATAGGACAATTTACCATGAATAGACCACTGTTTACAAAGCAGTCAAATATCACGACGTTCTAAAGGAATTGCATAGTAAAATGTATTCCAAAAATTATTGTATTAATTCAACTACTCCCATGAAAAATTTCATCTCATTAAATTCAGTTATTAAAGAGAAACGATTAAAATACTGACAAAGCATAGAAACCTACATAACCCGACCAAGTTCGGATTGCTACAAAAAAGCGTCCGTGCAATATATTTAGGTAACATTCTAAAATTTACAGTATAATACCGATATTGAATTGGTACAGGTGACAACACAATGTTTCGATATAATTTATAGGTCATTTATTTTTCTACACCTGCTTTTTTAAATGTATTTGACTATGACAGTAAGTACTATTTACGTAGGTACTTTATTTAAGTATGCGCTTGAGACTTGCGTCAGTATATGATATTACCGTTGTACTGGTAGTGACTTATGTATGTATGCATTTTAAGTCTATTGCTGTCTCTAACCAATGACAGAGTATGTTTAGCAAGCGTTTGTTAACGTTAAGTTTTTATGAACAAAAGACTAGTCATGACAAGCGCCTCAGCTGCGCTCCCGATACGCTCAAAATACACGCGCCTGTGCGCGCACATAAGTTGTATGCCAAAAATTTTGAAGTAATTTTCTGTATTTTCATTCATTCATTCATATGCTCACGGCTGTTGTTCCAGAAGGCAGAGGTGTGACATTTCTGTGACACTCACATTTCGCCAATATTTGGGTTTCTACGTAACAGGTGGCGAAAAATAAATAATAAATACATAATTATTACATGTAATTAAAAATATTTTTGTACACGGATATTTAATTAAAGAAGTACTTGTTAATTGAAGATTTATTTTTATCGTAGATAGTGGCGTTATTATTAAAAAAATATTGGCGTTATTATTAAACGTGGGAGAGCCATGCTTCGGCATGTATGGGCCAGCTCGACTCCGCTCGATACCACGGCCTCACAGAAAACCGGTAGTGAAGCAATGCTTGCATTGCATTTCGCCGCGTGAGTGAGGTAACCGGAGGCCCTAACCCTTCCCTCTCCCTCATTCCCGTCCTTCCCCTCTCAACCCCCCACCCTCCCCCTCTTCTCCTACTCCCACCTTAAAGGGCGGCAACGCACTTGTGACTCTTCAGTTACAGGTGGCCATGGGCGGCGGTAGTCATTTACCATCAGGTGACCCGTCTGCTCGTTTGCCCCCTATACCATAAAAAAAAAATATATATATTTTCATTTGAGAAATACAATTGTTTTATTTTTTCCTAACGCTTGTGTAACGCAACTGTATCATATTAATAAATACTATACTGGAAGGTTAAGAACGTTACTTAGATATATGGCACGGCCGCTTTTTTGTAGCCATCCGAACTTGGTCGGGTTATGTAGGTTTCGATGCTTTGTCAGTATTTTAATCGTTTCTCTTTAATTACTGAATTTAATGAGATGAAATTTTGCATGTGAGTAGTTGAATTAATACACTAATTATTGGAAAACATTTTACTATGCAATTCCTTTATAACGTCGTGATATTTGACTGCTTTGTAAACAGTGGTCTATTCATGGTAAATTGTCCTATAACTCTTTAATTACTAACGGAACATCATTGATACTTGGCAACATGTTGCAGACACTTACAAGGTTTGTATAAACGTGAAAATCTAGACCCCAAAGTGCATACTTTACGAACTAAGACCTAATAAGCGTATTTTACGTTTATCTTATTATTTTTTAAACCCTACGATTTTTTCTTAATCTGTTTTTTAAACAAATTCAAAATAACGTATGTAAAAATCTACAGCTCTCTATATAAGCGCTTTATATGAAAACTAGCTAATGGCAAAACGTTCGCGTAGTGGAAACTTGAATTTCTCCAAAGTTTATGCATGCACTAATTTTATTCATACATAAAATTACACACAAATTTTTGGACACATTTTTTTTCTTCTAATCTCCATGGATTAAAAAAAGTTCCGCAAGGACAAAGTTCGCCCAGCGGAATCAGTTTTTAGCGAATTTCTCCACAATGGCTAAATGCACAATTTTTTTTTACCATACACAATTACACGACGTCATACACTAAATATCTGCATAATTAAAATCTTTAAATTCAACAACATTCCGCTGCGCGAACGCACACCATGTTGAGCGCATCAATGTGTACTGTATAAGCCAGTTGCAAATAAATACTTGAAGCTAACACACGTTGTTTACTTGCGATAAATGTATACATGCGATAGTAGACTTTATCACTGTTGCATAAAGTTCATAATAATAATAATAATAAAAAAGAGAGTTTTTCTGAGAGTAAAGATAGCATCTCATGTTACCAACAACTCTGTTATGTCTTACTCTCAGAATGGATGTAGAAGTGGGGCACGTGGCACTAAAGAGCTCCTTATTATTGACACGACCATTAACCAACAAGTTCGCCGTAACCGAAAAGATCTGGCGACATGTTGGATAGATTATAAGAAAGCTTATGATTCTGTGCCGCATACGTGGCTCCTGAGGGTGATGGAGTTGTATAAGATTGATACAACTCTATGCACTTTCTTGGAGGCATGTATGCAGCAATGGAAAACGATTCTTTGCTATCCAGGATGTCGACAATCTCAGGGTGACGGCGAGTATATAAAGATCAGGCGGGGTATATTTCAGGGTGACAGTTTGAGTCCCTTGTGGTTCTGCCTAGCTTTGAATCCTCTCAGCACTATGTTGGAGGGTTCAGGACTAGGCTATCGTTTGCGGAGAGGAGGTCAGGTTATATCCCACCTCCTTTTCATGGATGATTTGAAACTTTTTGCCTGCAACAATTTCCAACTGATAAAATTACTAGAGGTAACTGAAACTTTTAGTAAATGTATCAGGATGGAATTTGGTGTGGATAAATGTGCAGTCATGCATGTAAAAAGAGGTAAGATTGTGGAATCTGAAGGTATGGAACTCTCAGATTTTACACACCTTAGATGCCTTTCCGCGAACGAAACTTACAAGTATCTAGGAATGTCACAGGCGTTAGGTTTAAATGAATTGACTATGAAGCAATCGTTACAGGAACGCTTCTTTGGCCGCCTGAAAAAAGTATTGAAAAGTCTTTTGTCAGGTGGTAATAAGGTGCGGGCCTATAACGATTGGGTCATACCAGTCCTAACCTACTCCTTTGGCATACTTAGATGGACTCAGACTGAACTTGATGCCCTGGATAGAAGAGTCCGTACATTGCTAACCGCGTACCGAATGCACCATCCACGTTCATCGGTTATGAGATTGTATATCCCGCGGAAATGTGGGGGTCGTGGTTTTTTAAATGCCAGGACACTACATAACCGCGAGGTATGCAATCTTAGAGATTACTTTCTCTCTGTTGACGTGGAGATGCATCAGGATGTTGTGGTAGTGGACAACGGACTCACTCCGCTTGCTCTAGGTAGAGAGAACTGGCGCAAACCTGCAGTACTCAATATTACAGATCGCAGGGAGATATGGAAGAGCAAAGAGCTGCATGGACGTTTTTATCGGGCCTTAAATGGGCCCGAAGTAGATCTATTATCATCTGTGTCCTGGCTACGTTTCGGTGATCTCTTTGGAGAAACTGAAGGTTTTATCTGTGCAATTACTGATGAAGTTGTTATGACGAACAACTATCGGAGACATATCCTGAAGGACGGCACAGTTGACATTTGTCGGGCATGTCATCGTCCCGGAGAAAGCCTCAGGCATATAATTTCCGGTTGTTCTCGTCTTGCCAACGGCGAGTACTTGCATAGACATAACCAAGTGGCCAGGATAGTCCATCAGCAACTTGCTCTTAAATATAACCTTGTGACTGCGGAATTACCGTACTACAGGTATGTGCCCGACCCAGTTCTTGAAAATGGTCGTGTAACATTGTACTGGGATCGGTCTATTATCACTGACAGGACTATTATTGCCAATAAGCCTGATATAGTGGTAATAGACCGATTAGAGCGCCGAGCAATGATTATTGATATTACCATTCCCCATGACGACAACCTCTTAAGGGCTGAAAAAGAAAAACAAATGAAATATTTGGATTTGGCCCACGAGGTGGTCGACATGTGGGATGTGAATTCAGCAATCATTGTACCGATAGTCATATCAGCCCATGGGTTGATTGCAAAGAGCCTCGACCAACACCTTCAGAGGCTCTCGTTAGGCAGCTGGACTAAGGGCCTGATGCAGAAGGCGGTCCTTCTTGATACGGCACGTATTGTGAGGAGGTTTCTGTCTCTGGAACCCTAACCACCGGTAGCTTGGTCCCTGTACCCGATACCGGTGGGGCACTATTTTTTATATTTTTAAATGTATTTTTGATATTATCTGAATGTATTTAAAAATGTAATTTATATGTATATTTAAATGAATAAAGAGAATAATAATAATAATAATAAATCTTTATTTCCAAGAACACGGTCAAAAAGATACATAGGTGTTGGTATAAATAGCTCGGTGCAGCATGTTCTGCCACTTGTGGCGTGCAAATATGGTACATTATACAATATTAATGTTACTAAATAATATATGTGTTATAGATAATTCAGTAGACGCTAGTACTAAACCAACTTTTACTTACTCTGCAGAATTTATACAACATTATTACATTCATAAGAAAATTTGTGTACCCAAATATTTAAGGATATAATATCAAATTATTTAGAAATTTTGTCTTCAAAGTATTCATTAATTGTATAGTAAATTTTTTTTTGAAGTACTTCATGTAAATGTCTGCGAAATTGTGTTAGAGGCAGCATTTTCATAGTGTCCGGTATGTGGTTATATAATTTTATGGCCATACAATAAGAGTTTCTCCTAAATAGCTCTAAGTTAATTTTAGGTATTATTAGTCTGTTTTTGTGTCTAGTTCGACTATTTTCCATATCTCCGTATCTCTTAAATAATTCTGGATGTCTTTTAACAAATATACAAGATTCAAATATATATAAGCATGGTAATGGAAGAATTTTATATTTTCTAAAAAACGGTTTACAACTATCAGTGTAATCGGCTCCAAACATTGCTCGAATGCATTTCTTTTGTCCTCTGAACAAATTAATCATTTCTACTGAGTTGCCCCATATGATGATACCGTAACGGAGAGTGCAAGCCACATATGCGTGGTAAGTAATTATTGCGGTCTGTATATTTACTGTTTCTCGTATCTTCTTAAGTACGAATACAAATCGATCTATTTTTTCAAGAGTTTTGTTGATATGTGGCTTCCAGTTACTACTCATCTCAAACTAAGTGTTATTAGTATTAGTGAACCCGGTATCTTACTCAAACATATTCATGATGAGATGCTTACTAATAGATTTTTTTTTTTATGGTATAGGGGGCAAACGAGCAGACGGGTCACCTGATGGTAAATGACTATGAGGGGGGAAGAGCGGGAAGACGGGAGAGGGGGATTAGAGGGAAAGGACGGGAATAGGGGAGAGGGAAGGGTTAGGGCCTCCGATAACCTCACTTAAGCGGCGAAAAGCAATGCAACCATTGTTTCACTGTCGGTTTTCTGTGAGGCCGTGGTATCGAGCAGCCCATACGTGCCAAAGCATGGCTCTCCCACGTAATAATGATAGTATCTAGTAGTAGATAGTAGAAAGAAATAATAATAAAAGGCTTATTGTATCCTCTATATTAAAACGTATGTTTAATCAAAGGAAAATGCAAACCCAAATGGCACATCATATTAAATTGCTATTAGACACTACTACGGAGTGTTTGAACAATCTTAAAAACTTACAAATTAATGTTGACACCTGGGATCCCATGATCATATTTTTATTAGTACAAAAACTTGATTCGGAGTTTCACAAGGAGTGGGAAGAGTACGTAAGTAAAACCCATGAGAATGACTTGCCTACATTTGTAACACTACAAAGATTTCTGGAGACAAGATTTCGTACATTAGAACTAATTATACCTACTTCGTCGAAAGAGAGGTCTACTATTCGCTCATGCCAATGTCAACAACACCACATGTGACAACCACGGGCTTTGGGATTGCAAGGAATTTGGAAAATGGAATTAGCTGAACGTAGCGTGTTGGTGAAAGAAAACTCCATTTGTTTTAATTGTCTGGTTCTTGGACATGCAGTCAAAGCATGTCGATTATCAACATCGTGTAGAATCTGTAAAAAACGACATCACACTCTGCTACATGAACCACGTTTGACGAGTAATGTTGGTGGCTCATCACAAGACATAGAACAGCCCCACATAATGCATTCCAATGTAGAAGAGATAGAGGACATACAAGTCAACACGATGGTGACGTCATGCAACTCTACACTGCAACAACCAGCACAACTTTATTAGCTACAGCAGTAGTAATCGTCAAAAGTATTCCACCATACTTAGGGCATTGATTGATCCGGGATCACAAGGTTGTTTAATTACGGCAAGAGCAGTGCAGTTACTGAAGTGTACGAGATATCCAATAAAAAGAACTATACTTGGCGTGGGATCTACATCAAGGGTTAAGCACGTTGTTCAAGTCGACGTATTATCAAGATGTCGAACTGAAAGCCTACAGATAAAAGCATATGTTATATCCAAGCACCTGACGTCAAAGTTACCCACGCGCACAATATCATCACTCAGTTGGTCGCATTTAGAAGGACTCAGCCTGGCTGACTCAGAGTACCATAGGCCAGGCTCCATTGACTTGCTTCTTGGAGTCGATGTATATGCCAAGATCCTTCAGAATGACGTCATCAAAGGTCCACCTGGTTCCCCGTGTGCCCAAAAGACTTCACTAGGCTAGATTTTATTTGGTAAAATTTACAATGACAATACTCCAGAGCGGTCAATTATAGTCATGCATTAGACTATAGCGATAGATGACATGCTTAAGGTTTTATGGGAACAAGATATAGATAACAATAGAAAATTTACAGAAGCAGATACCTGTGAAAAGATTTATAAAGACACACACAAGAAACGATCATGGACGATATGTAGTGAACTTACCACTTAAAGTTGATTCTCCACGAACCTCAGAAGGGAATACCAGAAGCATAGCACTGAAAAGGTTGCTGCAATTAAAACAATTTAAAAGAGGCTTACACTAATGTTTTTAACGAATATCTGGAACTAAGACATATGGAAAAAGTACGAGATAATGAGCGTGACAATTGCGCGGTATATTTACCTCATCACACCATTGTTCGCGAAGACAAGGAGATAACAAAGGTCTTGTTTTTGATGCCACAAGCAAAAATTATAGTGGTGTTAGTTTGAATGATGATTTCATGTCTGATCCATTGCTTCAAGAGGACTTAAGAAGTATAGTAATGAGATGGCGTATGCATAAGATCTGCTTTGCTAGTGACATTGAAAAAAACACACCGATTTTCAACGTATCTTATGGTACCAAGACGAGTTAATCAGAGAATATAGACTCCTCACCGTTACGTTTGTAACCGCTTCAGCACCCTATTCAGCCATCAAAACGCTGACACAGATCGCAGAAGATCAAGGCAAACTTTACCCTGTGGCATCAAAAATACTAAAAGAAGATCTGTATGTTGATGACATCATGTCCGGATTTTACTCGACCGAAGACGCCATTGTAGTTGGTAAGCAATTACAAGCTATTCTACAGAAAGGTGGAATGATCTTACAAAAATCGTCATCCAACAATTTGGAATTCTTGAAATCTATCAATCCTGAACGAGTATCGACGAAAGCAAAAATGGATATATCAATCGATGGTACTGTTTGTCTAGTCAACAAGTTCAAAAACGTGTTAAATAGACATAAAGCTCCTAAAAATACGTGCGATAGCTCATTCGATTCGGAATGACGTCTAGAAAAATGTTTTTTAAGGGTTTATTAGCACATAAAAAATTGCGATTGTTATTAACAAAATAAGAAAAAAAAAAAGGTTTTTCGTTTTTTTTTGTTAATAACTTCCAAAACGAATTTTATGACGCCTGTAATTTCATTATAATATAATATTTAAAAATGCTGTAAAAATACAAAAAAAATATTTTCTATGCACTGCTATATATGGTTGTTTTTGTAATTTTTTGAAGTTTTAGAATAAAAATATAACGGTTAAAATGTATTGTTTATAACGAATTGTTAAGTTAATAAACAATGAAATTATTTATATAAAAAAAAAACCGTTAATCCATTGAGAAGGGTCAATGATGATTTTTAAGAACTGTGAACCATTCCAAAAAAAATACTTTTTTGATAACATTTTTTGTTAATTTAAAAAATCATAATTAACAAAATAATAAACTTTAATAATTTTTTTTTGCATTACTTTATTAAGAACCTATATGAGAAGAGCTCCACGAAGCGAAATATTTATAGGCCAATTATATAATATATAATTTATACTTTTATGCCGTAATTTATAAAAAGAGAGATTGGAAAAAATTTAGTAACTTTTTGAAAAATTTACAAAAACTTTTGTTTTCGCCAAAGTTTTTTTGTTCAAGTACATTTTACATTTTTTTAAATTGTTATTTAATACTAAAAAAAATATATTTTAGGTGATATACCGGCTTTTTAGACGGCGCGCTTATGCCGTAATGATCGCGCGGAGCCCTATTTTCAGCGTTAATATAAAATTATAAATAATAGAGATAGAGCTCCGAGAGTTAGGACTTTTTTATCGGAAATTTCCTCCTCTTTCTGGATCTTTTTTTAAAATTCCTTAAATATCATTATTTTGGAAGTTATTAACAAAAAACCTTTTTTTTATCTTATTTTGTTAATAACAATTGCAATTTTTTATCTGCTAAGCCCTTAAAAACATTTTTCTAGAAGCTTTATATCTATTTAACACGTTTTTGAACTTGGTGACTAGACTATGTAAGGGCTCTCGGCTTATCATGGAATCTAAAAGATAAATTTCACTATTCCTTGAATTTGCCACCTATTCCAAAGAACATCACTAAAAGAACGATTTTGGCTGATCTACGACGTCTTTTTGATCCATTAGGGTGGATAGCACCTGTTATTATCATGCCCAAAATATTAATCCAACTATTATGGTTAGAAGGAGTTGATTGGGATGATAAAATAGATGATCACTTAGAAACCAAATGGATAGCAATCAGAGAAGACTTAAATAATGTTGGGAAAATTAAGGTGAACCGATGGCTTACTAGTTACCAAACTGGCAAGGACAATATTGCTTTATGGATTCTGTGACGCATCCATGCACGCAATCGCACCTGTTGTGTATTGTCAAGTTGAGAATCCTGATGGGTACGTCACTGTAAGCATAGTGGCTGCTCGTTCCAAGGTAGCACCTGTAAAGACCTTAACATTACAATGTCTAGAACTATGCGGTGCTGTGCTAGTTGCCAAACTACTACATCACGTAGCCCAGGCCATGAGAATTCCATATACCCAAACATACGCCTGGACAGGCTTGGATTTTTGGAGACCAGGGGAGGTGGAAGCCGTTTGTTGCAAATCGAGTAGTAGAAATACTGCAACACGTAAACAATAATCGGTGGCATCATGTCCGATCAGAACATAACCCGGCCGATGTTGCATCAAGAGGTTCTACGATTACGGAATTACAGAGGAACACATTATAGTGGCAAGGACCAAATTGGTTATCACAAAAACCTCTACAATTTAGCAAACCAGATAGCACAGTTACAGATCTTCAAAAAACAAAAACTAGCAGCACAATGTTTCTCACCTTAAATACGAAATATAGAACTGAAACAGGCATTGATGTCGAAACCAAATCACTTACCGAATTAAAAAATGTTCTTGCATATTGTAGAAGATTCCTCTACAGTAAAAAGTCGACCAACGAAGGTAAAACATTAACTACAGAAGAATTAGACAAGTCACTGAGAATTTTCATTAGAAAAGCACAAATTGAAGATTTTGGTGAAGATATAGAACGGATAAACAAACATAAAGCAGTAAAACAGAGAAGTCATTTAAAATCTTTAAATCCGTACCTGGACGAAGAGAACCTACTTAGGGTAGGTGGAAGATTGCGGCATGCCAACCTCGACTCTGAAAAAAAAAAATTCTCTAATATTAAATCATAAAAATCCACTTACATTACTAATCGTAGCTGATGCTCATCAGAAAACGCTCCACGGAGGGCTCCAGTTGATGTTATCCTACTGCGAATTAGATACTGGATTATAAAAGCTAAGAGTGCTGTCAAAACTTTTATTCACAAATGTTTAATACGTGCTTAGATTAAAGCCAAGGCTGGGAGACTTACCTAAAGTTCGAGTAACTCCAGCTCGTCCATTTTTGCACAGCGGCGTGGATGTTGCAGGTCCGTACAACATATTGATGCCACGAGGAAGAGGCGTGAGGAGCACAAAATCATACGTTGCAATCTTTATATGCATGTGCACAAAGGCCATTCGTATTGAATTGGTTGGAGACCTCACTTCACAATCATTTGTTGCAGCATTCAGAAGGTTTGTTGCATGTAGAGGCCGGTGTTCTGACTTGTGGAGTGATCAGGGGAGGAACTTTGTTGGCGCGAATAAAGAATTGATGGATGCGTGGACGGAGGCTTGCCTTAACTTCAGGGGGGATATAGCAAACACACTTGCACAATATAGTACCCAGTGGCATTTCATACCACCTTATAGTCGTAATTTCGGTGGTTTGTGGGAGGCAGGTGTAAAATCAATTAAATTACATTTAAAAACAATACTAATTACAACCCTAACATATGAAGAACTATTGACAGTCTTGTGTCAAGTGAAAGCATGTTTGAATTCGCGCCCCTTGTGTCCATTAGATGATACAGATGTCTACAACCTAAACCCATTAACACCGGGACACTTTTTACGGCGAGCCTACGGCTTTTGTTCCCGCACCAGATTTACAAGAAGTTACTGTCAGTCATTTGGCAAGATGGCGGTACTTACAAAAGCTGTTGAGTGATTTCTGGCATTAATGGTAAAATGAATATCTTACCAGACTACAGCAACGCCTTAAATGGTTAACGGAAAGACCTGAATTTAACATAGGCGACATTGTGTTAGTGAAACGGGATAACATACCTCCGTGTGCGTTCGCGCAGCGGAATGTTGTTGAATTTAAAGATTTTAATTATGCAGATATTTAGTGTATGACGTCGTGTAATTGTGTATGGTAAAAAAAAATTTGTGCATGCAGCCATTGTGGAGAAATTCGCTAAAAACTGATTCCGCTGGGCGAACGTTGTCCTGGCAGAACTTTTTTTTTTTCCATGGACTTAGAAGAAAAAAAATGTGTCAAAAAATTAGTGTGTATTTGTGTATGTATGAATAAAATTAGTGCATGCATAAACTTCGGAGAAATTCAAGTTTCCGCCACGCGAACGTTTGGCCATTAGCTAGTTTTCATATAATGCGCTTATATAGAGAGCTGTAGATTTTTACATACATTGTTTTGAATTTGTTTATATTTGTTTAAAAAACAGATTTAGAAAAAATCTTAGGGTTTAAAAGATAAAAATATAAACGTAAAATACGCTTATTAAGTCTTAGTTCGTAAAGTATGCACTTTGGGGTCTAGATTTTCACGTTTATACAAACTTTGTAAGAGTGTGCAACATGTTGCCAAGTATCAATGATGTTCCGTTAGTAATTAAAGAGTTATAGGACAATTTACCATGAATAGACCACTGTTTACAAAGCAGTCAAACATCACGACATTCTAAAGGAATTGCATAGTAAAATGTATTCCAATAATTAGTGTATTAATTCAACTACTCACATGCAAAATTTCATCTCATTAAATTCAGTAAGTAAAGAGAAACAATCAAAATACTGACAAAGCATCAAAAACCTACATAACCCGACCAAGTTCGGATGGCTACAAAAAAGCGGCCGTGCCATATATCTAAGCAACGTTCTTAACCCTCCAGTATAGTATTTATTAATTTGGTACAGTTGCGTACACAAGCGTGTACAAAAATCTTTTTGTACACGGATTTTTATACATGTTATAATTATGTATTTATTATTTATTTCTCGCCACCTGTTACGTAGAAACCCAAAAATTGGCGAAATGTGGGTGTCACAGAAATTTCACACCTCTGCCTACCCCTTCTGGGACAACAGCCGTGAGCATATGAATGAATGAATGAAAATACAGAAACTAACCTCAAAATTTCTAACCCTCGTAGGGACTAGTCATGACAATCCCTGGGGCGCGCGCCCCAGTAACGGCAGAACTTGGCATACAACTCATGTGCGCGCACAGGCGCGTGTATTTTGAGCGTATAGGGAGCGCAGCTGAGGCGCTTGTCATGACTAGTCTCTTGTTCATAAAAGCTTAACGTTAACAAACGCTTGCTAAACATACTCTGTCATTGGTTAGAGACAGCAATAGACTTAAAATGCATACATACATAAGTCACTACCAGTACAACGGTAATATCATATACTGACGTAAGTCTCAAGCGCATACTTAAATAAAGTACCTACGTAAATAGTACTTACTGTCATAGTCAAATACATTTAAAAAAGCAGGTGTAGAAAAATAAATGACCTATAAATTATATCGAAACAACAATTGTGTTATCACCTGTACCAATTCAATACCAGTATTATACTGTAAATTTTAGAATGTTACGGCGGAGATGAAATTTTGCATGTGAGTAGTTGAATTAATACACTAATTATTGGAATACATTTTACTACGCAATTCCTTTAGAACGTCGTGATATTTGACTGCTTTGTAAACAGTGGTCTATTCATGGTAAATTGTTCTATAACTCTTTAATTACTAACGGAACATCATTGATACTTGGCAACATGTTGCACCCTCTTACAAGGTTTGTATGAACGTGAAAATCTAGACCCCAAAGTGTATACTTTACGAACTAAGACCTAATAAGCGTATTTTACGTTTATATTTTTATCTTTTAAACCCTAAGATTTTTCTAAATCTGTTTTTTAAACAAATATAAACAAATTCAAAACAACGTATGTAAAAATCCACAGCTCTCTATATAAGCGCTTTATATGAAAACTAGCTAATGGCCAAACGTACGCGTGGCGGAAACTTGAATTTCTCCGAAGTTTATGCATGCACTAATTTTATTCATACATACACAATTACACACAAATACACACTTATTTTTTGGACACATTTTTTTTCTTCTAAGTCCATGGATTAAAAAAAGTTCCGCCAGGACAACGTTCGCCCAGCGGAATCAGTTTTTAGCGAATTTCTCCACAATGGCTGCATGCACAAATTTTTTTTTACCATACACAATTACACGACGTCATACACTAAATATCTGCATAATTAAAATCTTTAAATTCAACAACATTCCGCTGCGCGAACGCACACCATACCTCCTGGTAAATGGTTGATGGGACGCAAAATGGAAAAACACCCAGGACTCGATGGCATTACTCGCGTATATAGTGTCAAATCTGGGAATGCCATAACTAAAAGATGTGTCAGTAAATTGTGCCATTTGCCAATGAAATTGTAAGGGTCTAATCTGATATATATACTTTCTCTTTATTTTTTTGTTGATTGCTTTAGAGTAATTATTTTAAGGATAGTTTTTTAGCAACTAGAAGTTGTAAACCCTTTTGGGGTGCGGCATGTTGAGTGCATCAATGTGTACTGCAAGCCAGTTGCAAATAAATACTTGAAGCTAACACACGTTGTTAACTTGCGATAAATGTATACATGCGATAGTAGACTTTATCACTGCTGCATAAAGTTCACTCACATATTTCATTGATTGATTGTACTTACTTCTAAAGTACGTACGGAATGAAAAAGTGTACGTTATAAATATAATTTATTTACATTAAACTAATAATTATAATCTCACACGGAGCACACCAGCAAGTACAAAAAGTTCTAGTGCCAAACATACCGTCTCTCGGTCGACAACAAGTATAACTAGCGGTCACAGTGGGAACAGTCCTGAGGCGCCTACAGCTCGCTGTGCTCGTCGGCGTCGAGCTCCTGCGGCTCGTCCTGCGCGTCGTCGGCCGCCTCGTCCAGCGGCTCGTCCTCGGCTACGGCGTCAGCCGCCACGCCCAGCATGCCCTGCAGCATGCGCTCCACCGAGTCGGCGAACTCCGTCGCCTGCCCCTCCTGCAGCATGTAGCCCGACCTGATGGCGGCGGTGCGGTACAGCGTGTCGGCGGCCAGCGCCGTGTCGCGGTGCTCGGGGTCGTCCTGCACGCGCCGCAGCAGCTCCAGCACGAGCGGGTGGCGCGGGTTGATCTCCATCATCTTCTTCTGCGTCAGGTGGTGCTTGCGCTGCGCGTCATCAGCCTGTAACACGCACGTATTTAACGTCGAGGACCGTACGAACGCTTTCATTCCCCGCTCATTTTTTAACACCTACATTATTGCAGTACCATAAAGATTAGCATAACATTTCATATTCCTATTCAGTGACTGAAATACACACGCAGACTTTAAAAACCTATTGTTAAAATGTGCGATGTTGTACCTCCGTGTGCCCAGTCTATAGCAGTACGAATCTCAGGGTAGGACGACGCACACTCACCTTCTGATGCGTTGGAGAGTGCGAGGCGCTGCATGTTGCCGGTCCAGCCGAAGGTGGTGGCGGCGAGCGCGGCGGGCGATCCCGGGGTATGACGCACGCTCACCTTCTGATGCGCGTTGGAGAGTGCGAGGCGCTCCATGTTGCCGGTCCAGCCGAAGGCGGTGGCGGCGAGCGCGGCGGGCAATCCCGGGGTACGACGCACACTCACCTTCTGATGCGCGTTGGAGAGTGCGAGGCGCTCCATGTTGCCGGTCTAGCCGATGGCGGTGGCGGCGAGCGCGGCGGGCAATCCCGGGGTACGACGCACACTCACCTTCTGATGCGCGTTGGAGAGTGCGAGGCGCTCCATGTTGCCGGTCCAGCCGGAGGCGGTGGCAGCGAGCGCGGCGGGCAATCCCGGGGTACGACGCACACTCACCTTCTGATGCGCGTTGGAGAGTGCGAGGCGCTCCATGTTGCCGGTCCAGCCGATGGCGGTGGCGGCGAGCGCGGCGGGTAATCCCGGGGTATGACGCACACTCACCTTCTGATGCGCGTTGGAGAGTGCGAGGCGCTCCATGTTACCGGTCCAGCCGAAGGCGGTGGCGGCGGGCAATCCCGGGGTACGACGCACACTCACCTTCTGATGCGCGTTGGAGAGTGCGAGGCGCTCCATGTTGCCGGTCCGGCCGATGGCGGTGGCGGCGAGCGCGGCGGGCGATCCCGGGGTATGACGCACACTCACCTTCTGATGCGCGTTGGAGAGTGCGAGGCGCTCCATGTTGCCGGTCCAGCCGAAGGCGGTGGCGGCGAGCGCGGCGGGCAATCCCGGGGTACGACGCACACTCATCTTCTGATGCGTGTTGGAGAGTGCGAGGCGCTCCATGTTGCCGGTCCAGCCGAAGGCGGTGGCGGCGAGCGCGGCGGGCAATCCCGGGGTACGACGCACACTCACCTTCTGATGCGCGTTGGAGAGTGCGAGGCGCTCCATGTTGCCGGTCCAGCCGAAGGCGGCGGCGGCGGCGGCGAGCGCGGCGGGCAATCCCGGGGTACGACGCACACTCACCTTCTGATGCGCGTTGAAGAGTGCGAGGCGCTCCATGTTGCCGGTCCAGCCGATGGCGGAGGCGGCGAGCGCGGCGGGTAATCCCGGGGTATGACGCACACTCACCTTCTGATGCGGGTTGGAGAGTGCGAGGCGCTCCATGTTGCCGGTCCAGCCGAAGGCGGTGGCGGCGAGCGCGGCGGGCAATCCCGGGGTACGACGCACACTCACCTTCTGATGCGCGTTGGAGAGTGCGAGGCGCTCCATGTTGCCGGTCTAGCCGATGGCGGTGGCGGCGAGCGCGGCGGGCAATCCCGGGGTACGACGCACACTCACCTTCTGATGCGCGTTGGAGAGTGCGAGGCGCTCCATGTTGCCGGTCCAGCCGGAGGCGGTGGCAGCGAGCGCGGCGGGCAATCCCGGGGTACGACGCACACTCACCTTCTGATGCGCGTTGGAGAGTGCGAGGCGCTCCATGTTGCCGGTCCAGCCGATGGCGGTGGCGGCGAGCGCGGCGGGTAATCCCGGGGTATGACGCACACTCACCTTCTGATGCGCGTTGGAGAGTGCGAGGCGCTCCATGTTACCGGTCCAGCCGAAGGCGGTGGCGGCGGGCAATCCCGGGGTACGACGCACACTCACCTTCTGATGCGCGTTGGAGAGTGCGAGGCGCTCCATGTTGCCGGTCCGGCCGATGGCGGTGGCGGCGAGCGCGGCGGGCGATCCCGGGGTATGACGCACACTCACCTTCTGATGCGCGTTGGAGAGTGCGAGGCGCTCCATGTTGCCGGTCCAGCCGAAGGCGGTGGCGGCGAGCGCGGCGGGCAATCCCGGGGTACGACGCACACTCATCTTCTGATGCGTGTTGGAGAGTGCGAGGCGCTCCATGTTGCCGGTCCAGCCGAAGGCGGTGGCGGCGAGCGCGGCGGGCAATCCCGGGGTACGACGCACACTCACCTTCTGATGCGCGTTGGAGAGTGCGAGGCGCTCCATGTTGCCGGTCCAGCCGAAGGCGGCGGCGGCGGCGGCGAGCGCGGCGGGCAATCCCGGGGTACGACGCACACTCACCTTCTGATGCGCGTTGGAGAGTGCGAGGCGCTCCATGTTGCCGGTCCAGCCGATGGCGGAGGCGGCGAGCGCGGCGGGTAATCCCGGGGTATGACGCACACTCACCTTCTGATGCGGGTTGGAGAGTGCGAGGCGCTCCATGTTACCGGTCCAGCCGAAGGCGGTGGCGGCGGGCAATCCCGGGGTACGACGCACACTCACCTTCTGATGCGCGTTGGAGAGTGCGAGGCGCTCCATGTTGCCGGTCCGGCCGATGGCGGTGGCGGCGAGCGCGGCGGGCGATCCCGGGGTATGACGCACACTCACCTTCTGATGCGCGTTGGAGAGTGCGAGGCGCTCCATGTTGCCGGTCCAGCCGAAGGCGGTGGCGGCGAGCGCGGCGGGCAATCCCGGGGTACGACGCACACTCATCTTCTGATGCGTGTTGGAGAGTGCGAGGCGCTCCATGTTGCCGGTCCAGCCGAAGGCGGTGGCGGCGAGCGCGGCGGGCAATCCCGGGGTACGACGCACACTCACCTTCTGATGCGCGTTGGAGAGTGCGAGGCGCTCCATGTTGCCGGTCCAGCCGAAGGCGGCGGCGGCGGCGAGCGCGGCGGGCAATCCCGGGGTACGACGCACACTCACCTTCTGATGCGCGTTGGAGAGTGCGAGGCGCTCCATGTTGCCGGTCCAGCCGAAGGCGGTGGCGGCGAGCGCGGCGGGCGAGCGCGACAGGCGCCGCGACACGGTGCAACGCGTGATGAAGTCGCCCAACTTGTTGCTCAGCCACGTCGTCAGCGGCTCGAACTGCTTCCTGTACGCGTCCATGCGCTCCTGCTCCTGTTCGTCTGACACACCACAACGGACATTGGTAAAGATCAATCGCTAAACATTTGTGTACCAAAAGGAAAGAGTAATAGAAGGCCAACTCACTCTCCTCGAGGTCGAAGATCTCCTTGGCGATGTTCTGGAACTTCTTGCCGTCGTACTCGGGCAGCGAGGACAGGCAGTACTCGTCCACGGCCTCGGTGAGGTACAGCACCTCGTATCCGCGGCGCACGAGGCGCTCGGCGAAGGGCGAGCGGCGCACCTCGGCCTGCGACGCGCCCGCGATGTAGTAGATGTGGTTCTGGCCCGGCTTCATGCGCGACACGTAGTCCGCCAGGAACGTCATCTCCGGCCCGTGCGACGAGTGGAAGCGAAGCAGCTTCGCCAGCCGTGACCGGTTCGACGGGTCCTCGATCACGCCCAGCTTGATGCTGACGACCGACACCACAGAATATACTTTGAAGGCAAATTCTTGCAGATACAGAGAAAATAATTACGGCCCGGTCGGTTGACCGATAGTGCAAGTTTTGTTATATTTATTGTTTCATGAACAGATATGATCTGTGGTAAGTCCACATTCGTGTCGCTATCGTACGAGTCTACACTTACTTGGTGGAGTACTCCTTCCAGAAAGCCAAGTATTCGTCGTCGGGAATCTTCTTGAGCATGTCGAGCACTTTGCGGACGAGCTTCTTCTTGATGATCTTGATCAGCTTGTGCTGCTGTAACGTCTCACGGGACACGTTCAGCGGTAAGTCATCGCTGTCCACGATACCCTAGATACATCGAGGACGTTAGAACTTTAAAGCTGTTAATAGCAGCTAGTTCAACCAGTCAAACTCGTCACTGATGGGTTAAAGTGTATGTTCTCTCGGTCATCAGGTCAGGTCAGGCAATTCAAAGGTATGTATTACCTTTTACTTGATCGTACGTACGGGATTTACCCGTACATATACATAATTACATCATGTTATGCAAAGTTTAAGTATTAGTATAAACTACTTACGAAATGTACATTTTTAATGTTGCGACTTTTAGGTGTAAGTAATTTAATATTAATATACCTGTATGAAGGCGAGGTAGTTGGGCATGAGATCGTTGAACTCGTCGGTGATGAAGACGCGTCGCACGTAGAGCTTGATGTGGTCGGTCTTGGCGCCGTAGCGGTTGAACGAGTCCGACGGCTGCACGCGCGGCACGAACAGCAGCGCGCGGAACGTCACCTCGCCCTCCGCCACGAAGTGGGCCCTGCCACAAACGTTACGTCACCAGTCGGGACTAGTGTGTACAGCTAAAGCGTGCGTCAAATTTGTGTAAAAACGTAGCTTGAACGAGTCCGACGGCTGCACGCGCGGCACGAGCAGTAGCGCGCGGAACGTCACCTCGCCCTCCGCCACGAAGTGGGCCCTGCCACAAACGTTACGTCACCGGTCGGGACTAGTGTGTACAGCTAAAGCGTGCGTCAAATTTGTGTAAACGTAGCTTGAACGAGTCCGACGGCTGCACGCGCGGCACGAGCAGTAGCGCGCGGAACGTCACCTCGCCCTCCGCCACGAAGTGGGCCTTGCCACAAACGTTACGTCACCGGTCGGGACTAGTGTGTACAGCTAAAGCGTGCGTCAAATTTGTGTAAACGTAGCTTGAACGAGTCCGACGGCTGCACGCGCGGCACGAGCAGTAGCGCGCGGAACGTCACCACGCCCTCCACAACGTTACGTCACCGGTCCGGACTAGTGTGTACAGTTAAAGTGTGCGTCAAATATATGTAAACGTAGCTTTCATTCAAACTAACCTGGCGAGAGGCGCTGAAGTGTCTTTCGTGAGGCTCTTGTAGAACTGGTTGTACTCTTCATCATTGACTTCAGAGGGCTTGCGGGTCCAGAGGGGCTTGTTGTCGTTCATTAGTTCCCAATCCCATACCGTCTTTTCTGTCTTCTTAGTCTCACGCTTTTCCTCGGCAGCATCTTCCACCTGGCACACGTCAATTTATATAGATCTGGATAACATGCTTTATTATAAATATATATGTGTAATATAATATTATAAAGTTGGTAGGAACTCATATCATACGTATTTTAGTTTAGAATGTTAGTGAAATGAATTTATACCTGGGCATCATCATCGTCGTCGGCCTTGTCTGCGTCAGCCTCCGGTTCGTCGGGCTCCTCCACTGTCTCAGTCCGCGAGGCCCACAGGTAAATGGGAAAGTTAATGAACTGGGAGTACTTCTTCACCAAGTTGCGGATCGTGTCGGGCTGCAAGTAGTCGGCTGCCTCCTCCTTCACATGTAACCTGTTGAGGACATATCATTACTCACTATAAACCTGTGCTAGAAATCTGTTGCTTTTTTAAATGCAGCTTGTTAAACCGAAACTGATAAAGCGTCATTCACAGATTAAAACTATTGTTTAACATGTACAATCGTCGATGTGTTTGTTATTAGAAAAGTTAATTGTAGGGTGACAAGGAGAGCGGACAGTTTCTCTGGCCCTGTATAGCGGTAAATGATAAATATCCATACGTGAGTTGCGTGCCGCGTTTGAGCGAGTCCCCGCGCGGGTCCTCGACGATGCTGAAGGCGTTGGCGTCCGACTCCCAGATGTGCTGCTTGTCCTCGTTGTGCTTCGACACCACCGTCACCTTGTCGGCCACCAGAAACGCCGAGTAGAAGCCCACGCCGAACTGACCGATCATGTCGTTCATCTCTTGCGCTCCGCCCTGTAACACATGCCGACGCCTCGTATATGACTGCCATTGTGGTCACTGTCTTTCGATATATAAAAAGATGAAGAATTATAAGCACCTTCTCAGAATCCTGCATCTTCGAGAGGAACTCGGCGGTGCCGGATTTGGCGATGGTACCGAGATTGTTGATAAGGTCGTTGCGCGTCATTCCGATACCGGAATCGATGATATGTAGCAGGCGTTTCTCCGGATCAGCTTTGATACGGATGCTGAGGTCGTTGTTAGCGTCAAGAACGTTACGGTCCGTCAACGACATCAGACGAATCTTGTCCAGAGCGTCGGACCCGTTCGAGATTAATTCACGAAGGAAAATCTGCAAATATACATAGTGTACGTGAGTTTATCTTAAAGACGTTCGCACCTGCACTTGCTTATATGCAGTATACATATGTCAAGTTATAATGACAATTTTAGGCTTCAATATCAGTTTGCGAGTGACTATAGAGTAAGTGACCAAATGCTCACCTCCTTGTTCCTATACAGAGAGTTAATGATGAGTTTCATCATACGGTTGACCTCAGTCTGGAATGTGTAGTTCTGAGCCTTCTCCTTGAGCTCGCGCATTTGAGCCACGCTCAGTTCGTCCGGAGATATTGCCTCTTCTTCCCGCAACACCGCTTCAGCATCTATACAAGACAGAAACCCCCGTGTTTAAAAAATAACCTACGACACCTATGTATAACCACCCACAACAACATTCTATACACGAATGTGTGCAGTGATACGTAACATTTTGTATCTACGGACGGTTCCCCTCCGTAATTTAATTCATAATCCTGCTTAGAAACGGAGAGCATTGATCAAACAGCACTAAGCGGGAGTATAACGAGCGCCGGCATTACATAAATAGAGGTGCGAGGCGCGACATGGCGAGCGAGCACGGCGAGAGCGAGGCCGCTTCTGCTATCGAGCTGGTTCCCTGCGAAGCGCACGCTCCTACAGCAGTGTACCGCTCGCTACACGCGCGCTCCTTCAAACTGCGGTTTGCTTCACAACGCGAACCCGGCCGATCCTACGTGTCCCTAGTGAAGCCCCTCGGCCTGCGTCAGTTTCTACACTTTTTAGTTAATATTTAAGGGTTAAGTGCACCTCTCAAACCTATCTGAAAAGGCACCATTCTCACATTTATATTTTACTGTTGACAGCCGCCACAGTGACTGGTAAGTTTTATTGTCGCGAGCAGCCGACTCAGGTGGACGAGGAGCGCACGCAACAGGCTTTACAACGGATCCAGGTCATGTTCGAGCGCGGACCTCGCGAGAGATACGACGGCCCTCGCACCAGCTCACAAGTGTAGGTAACTCATACGCGGCGAACATACCGAGGTGGATGATAAAATAATCAGCATTCTAATAAAATTGTGAATCGTGTATAGGTACGGCTGGTACGGGGAGGGGCCCGACGCGGCGCTGGTGCGCGCCGACCGACGCCTCAGCCACCACATCCGTGACTCGGCGTGGCTGCGAGCCCGCTTGTGCGTGCTGGCGGCGGACGACAAACTCAAGCAACGATAACCACAACATTGTACTAGGTTTAACAAATGTCACATCAGATAACGATTCTTATGAGTATGATATATGACCATGCAATGTAAATAGGTTAATAATGAATACTACAAAAACAAACATTATTTCGTTCAAATCTACTGCTCGTAATACTGATAACTTGAGCGTACAATTAATGGGAGACTAAATGGAAAATGTAAACATAGTCAAATTCTTAGGTGTACATATAGACTCGTTACTGAATTGGCAAAATGAAGTAAATGCAATTGAGGAAACAATATCATCCTCTTGCTATGCCCTTACAAGTTTGAGAGATGAAGTTAGCATCAGTCAATTAAAGACTGTATATTATGCTCTATTCGAATCAAGATTAAGATACATTATTCAGTTGTGGGGTAACAGTTACAAGTATAACTGTGAAAAGGCGTTTATAATACAAAAATGGGCAATTAGAACTATAGCCCGATTTCCGCAATGGGAATCTTGTAGAGAGCATTTCAAAAAATTATTAATATTAACTGTACCTTGTCTCTATATACTGACTGTCTTAGCCATTTGTCAAAATACATTACTGTTTTTGAACCTCAAGATGAAAGGTTAATCAGGGAAAGTACTCGAAGAAAGAACTTAAGAAACAATTGCATACCAACCTTAAATATAGCAAAGCATAGTGTGCGATATCAAAGTGAAACTATTTAACTGCCTACCAACAGAAGTAAACTAGAAATCTATAAGACACAACTATTTAAAAAAAGGGTTAAACCCTTCTTATTGGAAAAATGTTATAATTCTGTTAATTAATTCACTGGCTGATCTTGTAAACTGATATTAAAACCGCAGTGACATGATATGGACATCATTTATTTATTAAATGATCTTTTATTTCTAATGACATAATAATTCTAACTGACATTAGGTACGTATTTTTTTAAATTAATTTATATTGTTTAACATTATTTTTGACATTGGGCTATATTAAATTATTAAAATGGTTGGTTACAAAATTGTGAATGTTATGTACCTAAAGTTCAAAAAGATTTTTATCTCCTATTGTATTATTTTATTGTTAAATGTTTTAGGGATTATTTGTATAGGTGTATGTCATCTTTTTTTTTTATTATATGTTTTATTTTTTCACTATTATAAATTGCTACATTCAGACACAATGGTAATAAATTGTTAACGAATTAAATAAATAAATAAATCAATGCACAACAATGTAGGTATGTCTAAACAATTTTCTTTATATCTATCTATATAATGACCAATTAAAAAAAAAAAAAAAAAAACCAATTGCTGTTCGTTAGTCTCGCTAAAACGACCAATACGGCTAGACCGATTTGCATTTTTTTTTAATTGTTTTGTTCACTTTTATACAGGAAAAGAAATTGGGAAAATCCAAAAGAACAGCTCAACATCAAAAAAATCAAAATTAGTAATTTTGTATGAAAATCCTTCGGATTACTTTTAATATATGGCGTTCGAAGAGGACCTATCGTCCAACTGACGTGCTACAGAAAAAAAACCGTGCCCGCAGCAGGCCCGCAGAGGTAGATTTCGTGTTTTTTTAATTCTTTTGAAAATCTGCCCCGCAGTCTAACTCTTTGGGGGATTTTCCCCCATTCACGAACATAACCTTCATTTTTGCCCTGTTGATTTGTCGTCCAAGTTTGAAAGCAATCGCTGCATAATTGCCGACCTCTATCGTGCCGGTAAAATTGAGGTACATACATTATATATATATTTTGTCTTTTATTCCGTGCAGTTGTGTAAAATATATTAGGTAGATTTCGAAGAGAAGTCTACCTATTGGTTTTGTACGAGTTATTGAGTTTTCCAAAAATTTCTTCACAGGAGGTCTAGTTATGATATATATACTCAAATATTTATAATATATGTGAAATTCATGACTTTCACAATTTTTCGCATTTTTTGTTTTGAATAATAAACATGAAATGTGTCGGACAAGCTATACGCTGCTTTGTTTCTGTTGGACACTTTTCACTTTTTTCTATTCAATACAAAATGTAGAAAATACTATATAAAATGTATTTTCTTACATATGCTGTAAGTGGCGGACAAAAGGTTTTAAATAAAATAACTACCCGAAAATCGACATGTTAACCGCGTCAGACTCGGTACAAGATGCGTAATTTTTGTCGGATACGTGTACCTGACGACTTACAATATACAAACGAGACGATTCACTAAGTATTAGCTTGTAGGTAATAAACTGGAACGGTGGCGGCCATTTTGTCCGACAAGCATTATTTCTTCAATTTACCGTAATTGGTCCCAATTCTGTTACTAAATTTAAAATTCACTAAATTTTCTTCATATAAGATGTAAACCTTGTACACTTCAAAACAAGGTCTTATTTCAAATTGAAACAAGTAGGTAACATATGTCGCTATCGAAATAAGCAATTTATTTGTCGACTAAAGTCTGATACGCTTAAATAAACTTTAATACCACGTAGCGAGAGCCGCTATCCGTTGAATACCATCTCTTTTGCTCTGTGTTTTTAGTAAGCGTCTTCGTAGGTGTAGATTAAAAACGCGTCTTCGTAGGTGTAGATTAAAAACACGTCATCCTTGTTCGTTTTGAACAAGTTTTTATACGGCAATTATACAGCGTCTGAATAAATGAAGACTCTCGTTGCGTGGAAATAAAGTTGATTACACGTTGACAGGTGTTAGTAAACTTTAGCGGCGCTGAGAAATAGATGCTAGTAACAAATAGACCTTATTAGGAAGAACACTAGGTTGATTTCATATGAAGAAATTAAGTCAGGTTTTAGTTTAGTCGAGTGTACAATAGAATCGGCACCATTATCTTATAATTTGAATGAAAATTTACTGGTAGGTAATAAAAAAACATTCTACCGTACCGTTAAATTGACGTGTTGCAGGGCGGGGGCGTAAAAATGCTGCCTATTTCAGACTTGACACGTGAAAAACTTGTGCGATTCAGTAATATGAATAGGTTGGCTAAGTTTTAGCTTGTAGGTAATAATTTAAAAAAAAGGTCCTGGGCCCGAGGACTATTATATGTATACCGTAGCTACCTGCCCAGCTTTGCAAGGGTAGCAGAGACATCTTTAACAATCATCATCATAGTTCAACCAATTTATACAAACCCTTAACAAATTATAAACCAAAACCTTCCTCATGGATTGCTATCTATTAGTGAAAACTGCATGATTGGTCTAGTGGTTAGTGACCCTGACTGCTGAGCCAGAGGTCATGGGTTGGATTCCCATCTGAGTCTGGGTGTGCTTTGTGTCCGTTGTTTGTATGTTTGTAAAGTCCCCCGCGACACAGGAGTAGTTCCTAATGCGGAAGTTGTCTTTTTATTAAAAAAAAAATCCCTTCATTCGTTTTTGAGTTTATCGCAAACAGATGGACAGATAGACAGACGCTAGATAGCGCGATAGATAAATATTTCATAAATAAACATATTCATAAATATTACTATCAAGTCCCTAGTGTTGTTAAACACCTGAGTTTAGTGAATATGATTATTTTTTCTGACCCAAGGCATTGATTGGCTGTTGGTAAAAAATTATGTGACATGCACTATAGGTTGTAGAAAGTTTGAGAATCAAGGCATACAGCATAACAGGTTAACATAGGTTAAGTAGAGTTATATTCCACTACGTATTATTTGTGAATATATGCTTTAGAAGGGTAGATAGGTGAACATTGATTCTTTTCATCCTTAATTTTTCTGCATCATTGTTCTCCTGCAGAAATATAATTCATCATTGGTAAAGGTCTGAAAATACTATATTATTTAAGTGAAGTACTTGACATAATGATAAGGATTTAAAAATTTCCAATTTATTTTGAGAGATTAATAAATTTTTAAAGATTTTTGTATTGCAAACAATGACCGGAAAGTAAAAAGAACGAAGAATCACCCAAGTAGTAGAATACTGCCCATATTAATGTTAGGAGTAAAGTGTACAAGAATATGGGTATCGCAACCAGCTCCATTATTTAACCACCAATACTACAAGCTATCTATAATATTAAGGTTTTTTTATCATATAATACATTAAGTTAAGATAGTGTGATAATAAACTGGCCAAATGTAATACTGTAGATAACCAATAATGACTTGGGTTTACTCAATGAAAGGTCAGGCCTGTCGATGCTTTGTACTTGGACATAATAACCATGTACTAAAACATTGATGACTGGGTGGAAGCCCCATACATTTGAATATGTTTATAGCCTAGCATAGGGACATTCAATACTTTTAACATTTATTTTTCATAGAGACCACATTTTACAAGATTAAGTAAAAAAATAAAATAACAGTTACACAGTAAATACATCACTGACTTAACTATGCACAAGAACACTACATTAAATATATTTTTAAACAACTTACTGATAAGATACTTTTCATAGTAAGCTACTCACAGTCAACTTGCTACTAAGCAACTCTTCCAGTAATCCAAATTTAATGAATTATCATCATTTAATTTATAATATTTAAGTATTCAACTCTAATAGTTGGCAGTGCTAAATCGTAACTGTGGTGACTTGACTTTTTGTAATGAACAATGCATACCAGTGCGAGATCCCTCTCGTGACGCGCCGAGGTCAGCGTCCACCGTTACTTCATCCACGGTGCCGACCCCCAGACCCTCCTCTTGAGCATGCGTCCATCCTGAAACACAACATTTTTACTGCACACTTACACAGTTGACATCACTAGCATCATCGAAATTTCTAGTCACCGCGGCATGACTATGAATCTACGTAAGTACTACATTAGAATACATTTAAGAACTTTTATGAGATTCCTAAGAGTTAAAATTAAGAATCTTCTTTCAGAAAACTTGAGAAATTAAAACAATCGAAACAGAAACAAAATACGGTGAGTACACTACGTAGACAGCTCACCTGCAAGCAGCAGAAAGCCGGCTCCCAGCAACAAAATATATTTCATGTTAGCAATTCCTTATAATAAAAGTGCTTAATAACTTTCTCCCTATGAATCAAATAAATTAGTGCATTAAAAATTAATAATTATACAGCTCTATGTTACAAACGTGTCCACGTTTCGTACACTCGTTTGAATGAATCGCGTATAACTAGTAACAAGTCGAAGTATTAACTTGAAGTTTCATATCGGTGATGGGTGGATGATGGCGACTTATTGGCGAAACAAAACTATGTGATTGTATTTGGACGAATCATGTCTAAACACGACATATAATTGACAAATAGTAGATTAAGAAATACAAATGTCGATTCCTCATTGGCTGATACTAAATATCAACATTGAAACGTCATCTGTTGTTCCATTTCACTCAACTTACTAGCTATATAGGAAAAATCTAATGACTTTCGGCATCAGCACAATCAGACATTATTTCTTTAGATGCACCTTGATGGCTTTATATATTGTTTAATAAGTAAGTAGTACATCGGTAAAGCTGTTTTTTTCTTATAAGAGAGTGTGGCAGCAATGTAGTTGGACCTCAAATGTTGTAGATGCCTTCTTTGCCAGCTCATCGGTGGTGTCGTTCTCGGGTCCTTTGATTCATTGGAGGATTACCCCTATGGTAGAGGCTAAACGCTCTAGCGTATGGAGGCATTTATAAACGAGACCGGAGTTCATTACTTCAGTACCCTCCCTATCCAGTGTCCCTCCCATATGACGACACCGGCGGCACTCGGTGCAGTCGCACCGCTCGCACCACCCTAGGGCCGACGGCAATCTTAAGTTGGCGGGGAGAAGCCGTTTTTTACATTTTTTTTTTTGCTATTTCAACTGTTCGTTAACTGTCCGATCAAAATTTTTATTTGTTCGATCTTAGTTTTTTTTTTAAATAAAATAAAAAATTACCATTAAGTTGGCGGGCAGAAGTCGTTTTTTTATATATTTTTTTGCTATTTCAATTGTTCGTTAACTTTTCGTCATTGTTCGATCAAAATTTTTGTTTGTTTGACCTTAGTTTTTTTTTTATAAAGAAAATAAAAAATTTGATTCCTTAAGTTGGCTGGGAGAAGTCGTTTTATTATATATTTTTTTGCTATTTCAACTGTTCGTTAACTGTTCTTCATTGTTCAATCAAAATTTTTATTTGTTCGATCTTAGTTTTTATTTAAATAAAATAAAAAAATCTGTTTTGTAATTTTTTTTTTGCTATTTCAACTGTTCGTTAACAGTCTGTTCGTCATTGTTCGATCAAAACTTTGTTTGCTGTCGCCCGCTCTGGCGTGATGCGTATAATCCATTTTGGATATTAGACGTGAAACTGAATTACTAAGTGAGCGACAGTAATGGCTAGGTTTAGGTTAGGTTAGAACTGTGACCATAACGCACGAGCCGAGCGAGCGAAGCGAGGGTGCCGCGGCAGCGGCTGGGGAGGGCCAGAACCGAATTTTATTTGATTAAACAATGACGAACAGTTAACGAACAGTTGAAATAGCAAACAAAATATTAAAAAACGACTTCTCCCAGCCAACTTAAGGGTATTTTTTTATTTTATTAAAAAAAAAAACTTGGATCGAAGTTTTTTTTTTTTTTCATTATGATGTACATGTAATTAAACGGTTACTCATAAAAATTACAATCTAGACCTTGAGGCTAATAAGTAATTTAAATTTAACTTAATTTGCTAAAAACTTACAAAGTTAAGAATGTGTCCATTGGCACTTTTCTAATGGTCTCTAATATCATAGAAAGACACTTTGTTCTTGTGTTCTTTAAGAGTAACACTCACTGCACTACTTAACACTAACTTCACTAAACTAACTCAAAGACCTTAGTTCTTTTTAGTCTTCTAACTATGTCCGTGGTGTCAAGGAGCTGGATAGCCTCAACGTTCACATGTTGAAGAAGCCTTTGTTCATGTGCTTCGGCGTATTGTTTTATAACTTCACTAACAAGATCTACTCCTAGGTCTCGGTGGATGTCATCATTTCTAACGTACCAGGGAGCATTTACTGTACTCCGAAGTACCTTATTTTGGAATCTTTGAATGATTTCAACGTTAGTTCGTTTTGTGCAGCCCCAAAGTTGAATGCCATATGTCCATACAGGCATGAGTACTTGCTTATATAAAAGTACTTTGTTATACACTGACAAAGTAGAATGTCTACCAAGTAGCCAGTACATATTTTTGTAGCGTAGGTCTAAGGCTTGGCGTTTCTTTTTGTCATACCCAAGTATTTCGCCGTATTTTCATATGGTATTACACGACTGTTAATGTATACCGGTATATGATTAGATCGTTGGTTTATAAAATCTATATGAGTTGATTTTGACTCATTTAATTTGATTCGCCATTTTTTTGTCCAATCGGTGATAGCAGTCACGACAGTTTGTACCTTCTCCACTACTTCTTTGTGAGTGACGACTGTAGCCATGATAGCCGTGTCATCTGCAAAGGTAGCAAGGGTGCTGTTTTTTGTTTCAGGGATATCGCAGGTATACAATAGGTACAGGGTAGGTCCAAGAACACTTCCCTGTTTTACCCCAGCTTTTATTTGTTTGATATCTGAATAAGCATCCTCATGTCTCACTCTAAATGTCCTCTCTGTTAATTAAGATTCTAAAATGTCCACAAACTGTTTTGGAAGCATTTTACCTAATTTGTATATAAGACCTCTATGCCTCACTTTATCAAACGCCTGAGCTACATCCAGAAATACTGTAGAACAAACTTTCTTTTCTTCTAATGTTTTTTCAATAACATTGGTAATTCTGTGTATTTGGTCTATTGTGGAATGTTTTTCTCTAAAACCGAATTGGTAATTAGGAATCAGTTCTCTATCTTCTATAATAGGTTTCAAACGCCTGAGTAGTAATTTTTCAAATAATTTTGATATGATTGGTAAAAGTGATATGGGTCTGTATGATGTTACTTCACACGGTGGTTTTCCTGGTTTAGGGATCATGATAACTTCGGCAACTTTCCACATGCTAGGCACATGTTTTAGACGAAATGTGGAATTGATGATGGTTGTAAGTTTTACTATGGCTTTACGTGGGAGATTTTGGAGAAGTTCACCAGTGATAAGGTCGTATCCCGGTGATTTCTTTTTGGTCAATTTTTTGATCATGCTGTTAACTTCTTTTGGGATGACGAGTTTTATTTCTAAATCGTCATGGTTAGTTACGTCCAATGCTATGTTTTCAGAGCTTTCCTCACTGTCCGTTTGAAAAATTTGCTCTAAATGCTCTGCAAATACAGTCGCTTTCTGTTCATTACTTATGGCCCATTTCCCATCAATATTTTAATAGGTGAAACATGAATGGTAGGCTTTTTTAAGCTTTTAGTGGCTTTCCATAGAGAGTAATCTGATGTTCCATTACTTGATAGTTGGCAAAGGTAATCATTTGTAGCGTTATCATGAAATTCCTGGATTGCTCTGCTTAGTCTTTTTGTGAGTTTATTGAGCAGTGTTTTACCAGGCGGATATCTAAATCGTTGCCACTTTTGTCTTTGGACTCGCGTTATGGCTATAAGATTTCTTATTTCTACTGGATATCGGTGAGTTACAACTCTTGTTTTCATGACAGGTGTATTTTGCCAGGCGCAGCGTTGGATGTCAGTAACAAATTTTGCTACTTCTTTATCTACTTGCTGTTTGTTTTTGAGTGGTACTTTGAGCTCTATTCTGAAATCTAAATCAAATTTAAAGCTCTCCCAGTCAGTGTTTTTGTTTACTAGACTTGGGTTGCTTTCTTTTTGTATTATTGTCTTGCTTAGAGTTAATATAATAGGCGAATGATCGGAATGCATATCATATCCTTCTTCTATATGTAGCTGACAGATTCTTGTAAATGAAGAAGTCAATCAGATCTGGTTTTTTTCTTATATCAGTAGGCCAATAGGTGGGCTTCCCTGTTGAAATTACATTGCACTTGATTTCTCTGATAGCACATAGCAATTCCTTCTGATGTTAGTTAGTCTGGACCCCCAATGTGTGTTCTTTGCATTGAAGTCACCTCCTAATATGAATGTGTTACCAAGAACTTTCGATAGATTCCTGTACTGCTCTGTTTTCAGCGCATACTTAGATGGAATGTATACAGCTGCTATGGTAATGTCATGAAGTTTGGTTCTGACTACAACGGCTATAGTTTGTACGAACTGTTCTTCGCATTTGATGTCTAAGTAATGGTAGATGCTCTCTTTAATAATGATGGCACTTCCTCCGCTCGCTTTGTTGTTGGGATGAAGTGCATGATTTACTTTATAGCCTTTTATGTGAATAAAGGATTCTCTTGTAAAATGAGATTCCGATATTAGGCACACATCAATTTGCTCTGTTGATAAGACTGCCTGCAACTCGTTCCGGTGCTTTAGGAGTCCGTTTGCGTTCCATGTCATCATTTTTAGTGTGTTTCTCATTTTTGTTTTGGATGAATAGGTAGTTGCATACTTTCTATGTTTCTCAACCTTTGGTCAAAGGAGGTTAACATGTTTAGAATTTTATTGATATTTTCATCTGTAGTAGTATTTCCAGACTTGGGGGGCACCGACGGCTGTGGCTGTAGCTGCGGTGCTTTTGTCATTTGCGCATAAGATACATTATTTGTTACCCTTCGATGAGTAGGACGTAACGGTTGTCTCTCAGCACCAGTGGCTAGGATGTTAGGTGAAGCTCCTTTTTTTTTGGAGGCTTTATTTTTTAAGTTTTGTAGTTCTTTAGCTACAATACACACTCTGTAATTAGCCGGGTGGGGTTCGCCACAGTGAACACATTTGGGCTTTGTTGCTATTGACTTTGTGCAGTCCTTGGTGAAGTGTTTTCCAGTGCACTTCACACACCTAGGTTCCTTTGAACAATATTTTTGGGTATGGCCATATGCTTGGCATCTTTTGCACTGTGGGATTAATTTGGATGTATTTAAAGGCTGTACATATACCTTACAACCTAGTATGGTCTTAATACCATAGATATGGTTTATGTCTTCATCTTTTTGAAAAGATAACATAAACATGTTAAGAGGTTCCTTAGTCCTCCAGCTTAATTTGTTTACCGCGTCCTGGATTTTATAGCCTTTAGCATTCAGGTCTTCGACTATTCTGTTTGGCAAACATGACGAGTGCAGATTTTTAGCCATTACTCTTATCGGTCTGTCTTACTTATTCTCATACGAGTGCCAGAGACAGTTATTTTGCAACAATAATTTAGTTATCGTTCTATATGAGTCTTCGTCCTTGGAATTTATTTTAACGGTATCTCCGTTCACCATTTTTACTATAAATGAATCTTTATTTAAACTAGCCAAAAGAAGGTCATAGAACTGCTGGTAGTTCTTAATATTTTCAACTAGTGGTACTTTTTTTTCTTTTGGTTTCTCGGGTTTTGTACTAACCTGAGATTCATTTAAACTTACTCCTTGAGAAGGAGGAGACAGTGTAGTGTTCAACTTTCTTTTTTTTCTACTCTTTTGTCGTACCCACTCCGTTTCTCGGGCAAGGTCCTCTTCGTCAGTCCCGTATTCGACTGCCTTCTGAGGTTCATCGCTCGTTGAATGTTCCTTCTCTGAAGTAACACTCTTTTGTTCCTGAATGAGTTTCAGCTGGTGTTGTAGTGCTTCTATCTGACCACTGAGGTCTTTTACTAGCTGCTGTAGTTCTATGCGCTCATTCTGTTCCTCTTTGTACCGGGTGTACAACTGATGCTCGAATTCAGTTTTGAGGAGTACTTTGTTTGGTGAAGCCATAATTGAGTACAAGTTATAAATTTAAAAAACTATAACTTACTGTTTATTTGCACAAACACACATGATTCACTTACGGCGAAATGTAGGTCATCGCGGCGACCGTGTCGACAAGACGCGCTGAAATAGGCTGCTGCGTCAACACTTTTACACGGGCGCGGGTTTGTGCTAGCGCGTGTATGACGCGACCATTCTCGCTAGAAGTCGATCGACCACTGAATCGAACTGGATCGAACTTGGATCGAACAAATAAAAATTTTGTTCGAACAAGAAATAGGAAAAAAGTCGTTTTTTTACACTTTTTTTGCTTCGCTCGGTCAGTTCGTGCGTGATAGTCACAGTTCTAATCTAATCTAAACCTAGCTTTTTCTGTCACTCACTTAGTAATTCAGTAGCACGCCTAAAATTTTAATATCCAAAATGGATTATACGCATCACGCGAGAGCGGGCGAGATCAGAGAGGGGACTTTAATATTACGTTAGAGACGATTTAACATTCGTAGCATAGGTCAATTGAAAAGAAATGGCTAGATTTAGGTTAGGTTAGAACTGTGACCATAACGCACGAGCCGAGCGAGCAAAGCGAGCGTGCCGCAGCAGCGGCCGGCGAGTACCAGAACTGAATTTTATGACAAGCGAAGTATTTGTTCAAACCGCCAACTTGACGGCAATTTTTTTTTTTGATAACTAGGATCGAACAAAAAAAATGTTGATCGAACAATGACGAACAGATAACAAACAGTTGAAATAGCAAAAACAAATGTAAAAAAAAGGGTTCTCCCCACCAACCTGAGGGTAATTTTATATTTTATTAAAAAAAAAAACTAAGATCGAACAAAAAAAATTTTGATCGAACAGTTAAGAACAGTTAACGAACAGTTGAAATAGCAAAAAAAATGTAAAAAAACGACTTCTTCCCGCCAACTTAAGACAGCCCTCGAAAACTCCAGTGCTCACAGTGCAAAAATGGCGACGTTTAGACTTTATATATTTCCCTACGATACTGCGGCAGTATACTGTTAGTCCATAGCGGAACGAATTTTTCCCCAGTATCACAAAATACATAATAAAACAATAAAAGACACCAGAGAGCATAGAACCGTTGAACGTACAATATTATGAGTTCTGTGCATTGAACAGTGCTCGCAGTGTATATCGGAACATACCCATTGTCAATTGTCAACTCTTCCCTATGGCACTTGTCAAAAAGATTCGGTCTTAGATTTGGTCATCTTCATCTATTGAAAACAAAGCAAAGAGTAAAATAATATAACGGGAAATACAACGAAAACTGAATAATTTATTAATCACATGTGAATAAATAAACAATTTTTTTTTATCAAAACCATATCTGTTTCTTATATAGTTTTGAAATTGGTTAACTGGATAATGCAAAAAAGTAGTTCACCTAAAGTCTCAAGTTCCCGAAAACGAGTAATCTATAAGCCAAGTGCCTGGGGCATACATCAGTTTGAAATATGGAGCGGCGATCTCCTGTGTAAAGCAGTGGCTTTACGTGTCCAGGGAGCCTTGCTGCTGTGGTTGGGTGGTGGAGGCCCGGCGCAGCTCAGCGAAATAGCTTTAGGTATGCCGGCCCCGACTGATAGCGGCAACCGCGATGCGCTTTCGACGACACTACTAGGCGCGGAAGGCGCTGCAGCAGCAATGGCGCGCCGCCTCTCTGTGGCACTTTCAAGACCTGTCTATGTGTGCAGTGGAGTTGTCTTTGACCGTTTCACAACGCCACTTGTCGAACGAGGTCTAGTTGCAGAAATCAAAAGTAGACCAGAGTGTTTTTAGTTATATGTAATGTATATTATACCACTCACTAAATATAAGGGATAAAAATTATACTTTATTCAAATTTAGAACCTGTTTTCATTGTTACTATAATTCCTTTGAAATAACTTGAGCTCATTATATAATTATTTATTTATTTTTATCTTTATTGTACACCTTTAAGTAGTAAACAATGGAAACAAATTACACATATTTAGGTATCGGCGATCTTATCTCACACGGGGATTTCTTTCAGATAACCTTTGTACGGATAGGCGGGATAGGTACCTACTGTCCAATATCAATTTTGCATAGTCTGTGGTGTACTAATAAAAGGTTATATTAAAATATGATATACTTTACTCTAGACTTATATTAACTATAAATATATTACAATAACAATTTTTTTTTTATGGATATTGATATTTTTGCATAAGTGCCTATCTGTTTTTGCTATGTAATGCAATCTTATCTTGAGGTGTTGTTTGCGTGTTCTAATAGAGTTTAATTTAATTACTGCATGATTTTTGTCCTGGCATTTTGGAGAAAATATTTATTTATTTATTTAGCCCTAACGGGCTAAATAAATAAATAAATATTTTAATAAAGAAATCTGGACATATTTATACCAAAAATACATGTTGCTTTACTGAACCGAATTGTTCAAAAGAAAGGAGAAAGAGCGTTAATATTTACGATTATGTATTAAAGCAGAAATGACGTATTGACATCTCTGGTTCCAGACATCACAGATCTGGAATACAAACATCACCTTTTTTACTAGTTTTATCTAATCTAATCTTATTTAGAATTATGTATTGTATTTAAATATATTTTCTTACCTTAAATAATCAAAAGTTTATTGCCTAAACCAGGAAACTTATCAAGCAGCAATATCTAATCCGAATATCTATACTAATATTATAAAGCTGAAGTGTTTGTTTGTTTAGTTGAACGCGCTAAGCTCAGAAACTACTAGTTCAAATTGAAAAATATTGGATAGCCCATTTATAGAGGAAGGCTATATGACATCACGCTACAACCAATAGGAGTGGCGTCATCAATGAAAAATTATGCAAAAACGGGGAAAGTTTGTAAAGGCGGACGAAGTTCCGTTGGTCAGCTAGTAACATAATACATGCGAAACTTTGTGGACATGTTTGTTGATCAATATACAACTGATCAAAAGATTTTCTTGAAACTAGGCGAGATAGAAGAAAAAATACATTATATATATATACACAACATTTTTTATGTTTTTATCACTAAAATTGCCAATTTTTCATTTGTTTGCCCTATTTTTAGAACGCTTATAGACTAATCAACATCATTCTACGACCCTTCCAAGCGGAGCCGTCAGCATAAACATGGGTGGAGCTGCAGAAAACGGCTAGTTAGTGAATAAATGTCAAACAGAAATGTGTTAAGTAAAGAAACAGTTCAGCTTTCCTCAAAGTTGTTTTTACTGGGTGAGAGCCGTTAAACTGGGTGAGAGACAGTGGCGTAGCTAGGTAACCAAAGGCCCTGGGGCAAAAAAAAAACTAGGGCCCCAACTAAAATATTTAAAATAGTTTGTTCCGTATTCGTTGTGTATCGTGTTCCAAATTCAACGTACTCAAGATTTGTCGTAATCCAGGTTCGTCGTACTCCATATTCAAGTTAGCAATGGCGGCCCTAGCTACATTTTTAGGTGGTTCGAGACCTCAAAGTGACGCCCCTATAAATTCAAAACCTTAGTATTCCTATACTATGCAGCAGTGCTTATAAATGGTGTTAGATATATCTAACAAATAAATATTTAAGGTGTATCTGAGTAGCAAGCAGTCTGTCGTGGTTGACATAGCAAATTTTTTTTTTCTATTTTAAAAGACAACTCCCGCATTAGGAATTACTCCTGTGACGCGGAGGACTTTACAGACATACAAACAACGGACACAAAGAACACCCAGACTCAGGTGGGAATCGAACCCACGACCTGTAGCATAGCAGTCAGGGTCACTAACCACTAGGCCAACAAGCCAGTCAACGTTGTTCTGCTCATCCGCGTTAAAAAATGTTGTCCACCATGTTGTTTTTTAACTTATTTTAATTCTAAACGAAGTCATATGTAAGAGACTATTGCACGTTTTCAAAAAATGTGCATACAATAGACGAATGTCCATCAAAAGATTTTGTATCTGTTGTGGTAGTTCCTATAGATTGGGAAGAATCACTTTGCTGGATGCACAGTACACACCGCACGCTTCATCTATCCATGTTTTGTATGGCACTTAGTGCAAATCTTACTCATTCCTGCAAATTTACAGTAGTTTAGATCGTAACTGAAAGCCGACCTATTACTGTGAGCTAAAATTCAACTGCGCGCTGTAGATGTCGTCACTTGTTGTCTTTCTCTTTGTACCCTGAGCCGCTATGGACGGGCGGCCGCAACGTCCTAAAATGTTGTGCAGTGGAACGTTGTGACCGCTCAATACTCGATTCCTCAACTACGCGTGCAAATAAGTTGCTGTAAATGACAAAGTTTATTTAAATAAGATTATCTTTACATTCTAACTTTTTGAAGTGAAAACTTCTTTAGGCACGTTGTGCACTTTTGGGTTGGGGAAAAAACACTGAACTCACATGACCGTCATGCTCAGAAGCAGAGCTTTTATTATAATATAGTAGGTATACAAAAGTTATTTTGTTTGTTTATTAAATGTAAACATTTCTGATTGACAACTCATTTTTATTATTTTTCATTTACTTTTATTTAGGTATCCAATTTTCCAGGCGTAGTATTTAATCGTATAACTATAAATCCCTTATTTTCTTACAAAATATTCGAAAGTAGCACCAAAAATAATAAATATGCACACAAATGAAATAAAATGTAGTATACTGATTAATAGATGAAGCAAACCTGATTTACTATCTGTTATAATAATCATTAGGGTTCCGTACCTCGAAAGGAAAAACGGAACCCTTATAGGATCACTTTGTTGTCCGTCCGTCCGTCCATCTGTCAAGACCCTTTTTCTCAGCAACGCGTGGAGGTATCAAGCTGAAATGTACTATTATAATACTCAGCTTTACTGTTCCTTGAAGCTGTGAAAAAAAAACAAACTTCTAAGCCAACGCAATCAAAAGATACAGCCGTTTCCGCAAATTTTCGACACTCGCAAGGGAATCAAAACCTACAGGGTACTTCCCGTGAACTCAGAATCTTGAAATTTGGTACGAAGCAACGTCTTACAGTAGAGATAGAGGAAAAAATTCGAAAACCGTAAATTTTTTGTTACATCATATAATAAAAATGTTTTACGGAACCCTCGGTGCGCGAGTCCGACTCGCACTTGGCCGGTTTTATTTTTATTTTCAGACAACAAAAATCCATTGCGTTAGTATGTTATATCGTACGTTTATATTATCTACGTACGTTTATTATTATCTTAAAGTAAATCTAATAATTATTTGAGTCAAAATAAAATATGATATCTATTTTATGGAAACTTATTATCTAATACATCGAGTTTTCAAAATATCTAATGTTTGTTACAAAAATTTGTGATTTTACAATAGGATTCGGTTCTGGCACTCGCCGGCCGCTACCACGGCACGCTCGCTTCGCTCGCTCGGCTCATGCGTTGTGGTCGCATTTCTAACCTAACCTAAACCTAGCGGCTAGCTTATATGTATGCTCTGTAGAATAAAATTTGGTCGTGCATACAAAATTATATTATTGTAAAGCAAGTTAGAAACTTCATTGTAACTTTTGATAATTTACTGTGCAAGTCAGTATTTCTGCCATACAATAAATATTTTTGTTTTAAAAGTAGTATCTGCTGGATCAGCTAGATGTTAGATGTTAATGAGAGAAAAAAAGTAATCTTATTTTAACTAATTTCAAATATTTTTTGTTTGGAAATATTTAGATACTCAAAAAGATTACTTGCTGAATAGCCATTTTGTTTCATTTCTGGTATACAGTAAGGTTATTAGTGGAGACACTTCGTTAGCTTAAATTGAAAACAAAAGCGCTGTTATAAATTTTTCATTTTGAAATACCTACTCAATTACATAAAAGTTAATAAAATTGATGTGTATTTGTGTGAAAAATATAACCCATGTTACTCGCTGATAATATACCTTTCTATAGGTGAAAGATTTTTTCAAATTGGTCCAGTAGTTACGGAGCCACACAGGACAAAAATTTGTGTGATCTGCAAGTAGTTGTCCCGACCCTGGGTGTTTTTTGTGTCTGTTGTTTATACATTGGCCCTTTGCGACACACAGGAATATTCCTAATACGGAAGTTGTCTTAAAAAAAATTATACATTTATTTTAAACATTTTGCATTACAAAAATAATAATCATTATTGTTGTGAAAATGTGAAAATTTTATTACTAAATTAATAAGTACGTTGATAAAAATAATGTCTCTAATAAAATACTTCCTAAAGATAACAATCCAAAAATAATGTTTATTTTACAAATTGAACTTGAACTTGAAACGGAATGTGACACGTCGTTTTAAGTTTCTTCTGTCGGCAGTCCCATGACTGCCTATCTTTTTGTAAAGGTTAATATGCTATGCCTGTTGGGAATCGAACCCAACAACGAGGCGCGCCGTTCGCGCTGCCTGAGCGCACTAGTGCTGCATCATCGAGTGGCCTACGTGACTTACGGCACGACAGCGCAACAGCGACTCGGCCGCGACGGGGACGATGCGCAGCTTCGGAGGGCACTCGAGCTTTACTCTCCATCAGAAACGGTCGACACACCAATCTTCTTTTTCTCATGTTTGCTCGGGATCGTTACAATTGTAATTTGCTGACAGCAATAATAACCTAGTTTATACAGTCCACTAGTTTCATTTAACTGAGCCCGAGGGATAACAAGAACATGGTCCATCGAGGCCTTTTCAGAAGAAGAGGAATTAAATTATTTAACGGTTCCGAGAATAGAACATCGTGAAGATCTTCAGTGGTCGTCTTCGACTGATAGAAGTCCAACAGGAGCAATTCGGTCAACAGCGCAACCTGTTGACAGAGCTTTACAGCAACCGTCCACGCACATGATTTACTAAGAAAAATTGGCGATCGTGTGGCAACGCACTTTGAACCCTAGCATGAGTCATCTTGGAAGTGAAGAAGAAAAACCACAAAGACGTCTGCAGTCGACAAGTGGGAGGACATAAATATTGGTATCGTTCCAATTTATCCTTTATCTTACTTTTCTTTGCCATATTTCCATTTAATTCAGCTTCTATTTGGCGCCTTATTTATAGACTCGTATTAGTAGTCTGTTTACAGCGCAGCAATCCAATATTAGCTTAAGGTAGTTATTTACTTTGCTAATTAGCTACAAATCATATTTCATTTCAAAGTGAATGTTCTTGCACTTATTCGCTTACAATACAACCGATCACCTGACCGCGCCGATAACAAACCGGTTCGTACATACACACAATATAAGTATAGCTTTTTGCACGTGTCTGTTTGCGGTTTTGTGCACATCGCAACATAATCAGCGCGAGGCATCTCGCATTATTATTTATATTAAATTTATATTAATTATATTTAAAGCTTGCTTTTAGTTTATTAGAAAATAGTGCTCGGTGCGTGCGTTTGCTATAACTACCGACATGTCTAGTGAAAAATTAGAAAAATTAATTCGAAAACGTAGTTGTATGAAATCTAAGTTAACTATCTTTGGGAACTATTTAAATTTATTCAAAACGTGTAGTGACCCAAGTAGTGAGCAGTTTATTGACTTAGAAGGCCGGTTTAAAAAAAAATATGGGTTATATGTGGATTTCGATGCCTTATAGACATCGAGATGCTTTGCGATGACCCCGACGTGGAGTGTGAATAACGTGAGCAAATTGAGGACCACTATCACAAACTGGTGGCGACGGCGAGGAGCCTGCTCAACACCCGTCCTCCCCAGCAACGCGAGCCTCAAGATGGATCTGTGACGGGTTACGAGGATGTTCAGGCAAGTGGCTTTAAATTGCATTGCGTCAGATTGCCTAAGATCAATTTGCCCACCTTTCACGGACTATATCAACACTGGCTTGAATTTAGAGACACATTTATTTCACTGATACATTCTAGAACGGACATAGATGACATAAATAAACTGCATTATTTACGTGCGCCTTTAAAGGGTAGTGCATTGTTGGTCATAGATAGCCTAGATTTTAAAAGCTCAAATTATGAATCGGCCTGGAATTTAATCTGCAGTAGATACAATAATGAGAAATTACTCGTAAATAACCACGTTCAAGCTTTATTTAACGTGGAGCAAATTGCGGAGGAATCGTGTTCATCAATTCGTCATATAATTGATGTGACAAATAAAAACCTCAGAGCTTTGGCAACATTAGATCAACCAACGTAATATTGGGATACACTCATAATTCATATGATGTCATCAAAACTCGACAAAATTACACGTAGGGAGTGGGAAGAACATCGCAACTTACTTAGTAATTCTCCTACTTTAAATACTTTTTTTAGTTTCCTTAGCAATAGGGCAGACCTATTGGAAACCTTGCAGGAACACAATAAAGGTAACAATAAATTAAACAAGTCCTCTAGTAGTTCTAATATCACTATACATTCAAAAGACAATCAAAAGTTGAAAGGCAATAACAAAAATAACCTAAATAATAAAAAATCTAAATGTCCAGTATGTAATCAAAATCATTCCATGTATTTTTGTAAGGAATTTAAGTCTCTTTCCATAGAAGACCGCATTCAAAAGGCTAAGGACGCAAAAGTCTGCCTGAATTGTTTTCATCCAGGTCATGTTGATACCGAGTGCCGTTATGGGTCTTGTAAATATTGCAAAAAGAAGCATAGCACCCTGTTGCATTTGCATGGACAAGAACCAACCCCCCAAGCTCCTGCTGATGTTGTGCAGTTTACTACGGCATCGTATGTTTTACTGTCCACAGCGCTCGTGAAGATGGCCGACGACAGGGGTAACCTGCACAGTGCTCGCGTGCTGCTTGACAACGGAAGTACAGCCAACTATGTCACAGAGTCGCGACGGAATTCTGGCACCACTGTGACAGGTATCAATAATCAGACTTCTCAATGCACACAGTCTTGTAGTCTAACTATCATGTCCAGTTATAACGACTATAGCGTTAACATAGATTGTCATATCTTACCTCACATCACAAAGGCCTTACCATCTACATTCATAAATATAGATAATTTTCTATTCCGATAGGTGTGAGTCTCGCAGACCCTAAGTTTAACATTCCATCAGTGATAGACATATTAGTCGGGGCGGAAATATTTTGGTCAGTGTTATGTAACAATTCAATAGAATTAGGCAAGCATCAGCCTAAGTTATATGAGACAAAGTTGGGCTGGCTAGTGTCAGGATATGTAGGACGTAGCAAGTGTCACATACAAGCAACCTCGATTTGTAATTTTTCAAATGACAAATCAAATCCAGACTTATCTCGCTTCTGGGAGTTAGATACTGTAGCAAACAAGCACTCATTTTCTACTGAAGAACGTGCTTGTAAAAAAAAATTTTTAGAAACTACCATACGCAAAAATGATGGTCGTTTTGTCGTCACAATGCCCCTTAAAGAGGATCCCTCCGTTTTAGGCGATTCCTATTTTAAAGCAAAATGTCGATTTTTGTCTTTAGGTGTAGGTTTTCACGCGAGCCTAAATTTAAAAATATGTATTTAGAGTTTATGCGTGAATACGAATTATTAGGGCATATGACAGAAAACAAGGAAGCATCACCTCGCTTACAACAGAGTGTATTAACTGTATTATTTACCACATCACGGAGTGATTCGTGAGTCGAGTATCACTACAAAGCTTCGTACAGTTTTTGATGCTTCAGCCGTTACTAATTCAGGGTTGTCATTAAACGACATCCAGATGGTTGGCCCTACTGTTCAAGAAGATATTTACTTAATTTTAGTACGTTTTCGACAGCATAAATATGTCGTTACGTGCGATGTAGAGAAAACGTATCGCGCTATAGAACTAAGTCCTCTGCAGCGTCCTCTGCAAGAAATCATTTTTAGATACAGTCCCGAAGAGCCGTTAAAAACTTATACTCTTAACACGGTAACTTATGGTACAGCGTCGGCCCCTTACTTAGCTACCAAATGCCTAGTTAGTTTAGCATCCGACGACACCATTGATAGTGACGTAAGGCGCTCCATACAAAGAGATTTTTATTTTTTGATGACTAGAATAGAAAAAACTGTCCAATTATGTAAGGGAGTCATTAGTACTTTAAAAACAGCCCAATTTAATCTAAGAAAATTCAAATCAAATAATTTACAGATATTAAAGCAAATCTCTCCATGTACTGATTATGACAATAATATCTTAGATCTTTCAAACACAAACCCACAGGCATCATCTAAAACTCTTGGTCTCAATTGGATTTGTGATGCTGATAATTTATCCTTTGTAATAGACATACAATTACACAGTAAGGTAACCAAACGTCATATACTTTCTGTCATTAGTCAAATTTTCGACCCGTTTGGTCTTGTAGCGCCATGTGTAGTGGAAGCGAAAATCATTGTGCAGAAATTGTGGCTCAAACAATATAAATGGGATGATGAAGTGTCCCAAGAAATAAAAGAACACTGGTATTCATTCGCTAATACGTTACCACTTCTCAACTATTTAAAAATTTCTCACTGGATACTGGCTGACGATTGTTTGACATATGAAATGCACGTATTCTCAGATGCTTCAGAAGCAGCCTACGGGACTTGTATATACATTCGGTCCGTAAATCAAGCAGGGCCAGTTAAAGTACAGCTCTTAACTGCAAAGAGTAGAGTAGCACCCATAAAGCCAACAACAATTCCACGACTTGAGCTTTGCGGGGCATTGTTAGCTGCGAGACTGTGTGCTAAGGTATTGGCATCTCTAACATTATCGATTGATAAATGTAGCTTCTGGTGTGACTCTACAATTGTATTAGGCTGGCTATCTACACCTTCCTTACAATTAAAGAATTTCGTTAAGAACCGTGTTCATGAAATTCAAGAGTGCACAGAGGGTCACGCGTGGAGCTATGTACCATCGAAAGACAATCCGGCGGATCTCGTTTCCCGCGGGCTGAATGCTGATTACATCAGTGCTTCAACTCTTTGGTGGTCAGGTCCCACTTTCTTAATGAAAGGTGAACATGAGTGGCCAAGTATACTAAATCATAAAGGCTATCGGAAGCACGATTTGCCTGACTTAATTGGTTGTAATGTAGTACATAACAGCAATATTAGTGTTGATTTGATTTTAACTTTAATTAATAATAGATCGAGTTTTAGTCATTTACAAAGATCAGTAGCATATTTACAGAGATTTATATACAATTGGCAAAACAAAACAAATAGATTATTTGGTGAATTGTCAGTTAACGAGCTTAGTAATTCTTTGAATTTGATCATTAAAAAGGTTCAGTTAGAAATATTCCCTGAAGAATATGCTGTTCTTAAGGGAGGAGGTACCTTTTCTAAGAAGAATAGACTCAAGGCCTTGTCTCCGTTCCTGGCCCCGATAACGTGCTGCGAGTTGGTGGCAGATTAGACAATTCCCCTTATAGTTATAACACAAGACATCCAATCTTACTGTGTAGCAAACACCATTTTACAAAAATTCTGTTTCGTCATTTTCATTAAAAAAATTTACACAACGGTCCCCAGTCATTATTGTCTAATACAAGGCAAACTTATTGGACCTTAGGTGGTCGAAACCTGTCTAAATGTGTCGTAAATAAATGTGTTCAATGTTGTAGATTTAAAGCGGAGACTGTTCAACCCATCATGGGGCAGCTACCGTCTTCCCGCATTGAACTGGAGTTTCCGTTTCTTCACTGTTCTGTTGATTATGCCGGGCCAGTGTTGATTGCAGATCGTAAGGGCAGAGGTTCCAAATTAATCAAATCATTCTTGGCAATCTTTATTTGCAATTCGGTTAAGGCCTGCCATATCGAGCTCGTCACGGCTCTATCTACAGACTCATAAATAGCTGCCTTAAACCGGTTTGTATCCCGTCGCGGGAAACCGCAAAGCATAACGTCCGATAACGGCTCGAACTTTGTCGGTACTTATAAGGAACTTTCCAAATTCTTACAACACTCAGACCTTGAAGGTCCAATAGCTCAAGAAGGTATCGAATTTAAGTTCGTACCTGCCTATAGTCCCCACTTTAATGGCTTAGCTGAGGCAGCCGTTCGTTCTACAAAGCACCACCTCAAACGATTGTTGCAAACGACTCATTTTACATTTGAAGAAATGGCTACAGCGAAGCTGTATTAAATTCCCGGCCTCTTACTCCTCTTTCATCAGATCCCTTTGATTTTTTCCCTCTAACTCCTAATCATTTTTTAATTGGACGGTGCCTAATGGGAATTCCTCATTCACAGGTGTCTGATGTGAATATAGACGGCATCAATCGCCTTGAGCGGTTTAAAAGAATAGAGATTGTGAATTGTGTGTGGAAACGATTCTCCTTAGAGTATGTCACTCTTCTGCAGCAGAAGGTCAAATGGCAGTCGTCCAACAAGGATTTGAAGTTAGGCGCTCTGGTATTAATTAAGGATAGAACACTGCCGCCTTTGTTGTGGTCATTGGGATGAGTAGTCAAACTCTATCCCGGAAGCGATGGAGTATCTAGAGTCGCTGAAATTAAGACCAAACGTTGCACCATTAGGAGGGCCTATAATAATATCTGTCCTTTTCCAGACTTTTGAAGTTAACATGTACTTCAACTCGGGCAGCATGTTGGGAATCGAACCCAACAACGAGGCGCGCCGCTCGCGCTGCCTGAGCGCACTAGTGCTGCATCATCGAGTGGCCTACGTGACTTACGGCACGACAGCGCAACAGCGACTCGGCCGCGACGGGGACGATGCGCAGCTTCGGAGGGCACTCGAGCTTTACTCTCCATCAGAAACGGTCGACACACCAATCTTTTTTTCTCATGTTTGCTCGGGATCGTTACAATTGTAATTTGCTGACGGCAATAATAACTTAGTTTATACAGTCCACTAGTTTCATTTAACTGAGCCCGAGGGATAACAAGAACAATGCCTTGTAATGACGATTGAAGTTCACGTTTTAATTTTTATATTATTTTCGACAGAAAATGCGTTATTGTGCCTTTTTTATATAAGATACGTATATGGTCCCGCAGATTTTTTTTTTAGACCTACTAAAGACCAACACTTTTGTAATACATATTTTTTTATGTATGACTGACCACTTAGTCAGCGCACGCGGATAAAGCAGCTCGGAAGCGCTTAACTGCTGGCTTGCATCACGAATGCCGTTATTTCAGGCTGAAATCTTATAATTACTGGAATAAAATATGTAAATAAATTTCTCATAGTGTAGCTTGCTATTAAAATCAGTCCGTTAGTTATTTCGGTTAGTTTATCCATTAGGATAGGCATTACAATTAAACAAATAGTATATCAAATCTCTCCTCTTTATAATATTGGCGTAGATATTGCACTACACATATTCACTTAACTTCACTTAAACTATCTATCTATTATCTATTATGTTTATATTATACACAGATGGCGCAATAGGTTAAGTAGTCACCTCGCCACTAAATCTCATCATCAAAATATCTTTAATGTACAGAATTGGACCTGTAACAGTTTTATTATAAGTATAGATGCGTGTGTTCTATGCTAATAATAAATATCTAAAAAAGAAATGACCATTTATTTTAACGTTGAAAGTATTGTAAAGTTAGTAAGTACTTCTTTGGACGCTGTGCGGTGCTTATAACTTATAACTTTGCATTATTTTTTCTATTCATAGAGAGAACCAATTGTGATCAATCAAATACTAAATGTTCACTGAGTTACACACAATACTTTTGCATAATACGTTTCCTGAATTATTTTGTACTTTTAACGTGAAGAAACCAAACACAAACTCGATGTCTATAGATTTATTATACACATAGATATAGAAAAAAAAAAATTACGTGACAAATACAAGTACTACAAAGTGCCTCCTTTCCAACAAAAAGAATGATCGCAATCGGACTACGCAGCAATGAATTACAACGAAGTACACATTTTTACTTTGATCCCCCCTCTCAAGGAAACCGTTATGAATTTCGGGATTAAAAGTATCCTATGTCCTACCTCGTAGTATGAACTCAAATCATGCCAAGTTTCATTTGAATCCGTTCAGTAGTTTCAGCGTGATGCGCGGCCATGATACAGACAGACAGACAGACAGACAAAAATAAAAAAAAGTATAGTTTTGGCTTCAGTATCGATCATAGAGTGCCCCCAAAAGAAAAAATTTCAAAATATCTTCCATGTACAGAATTGGACCTGTTATATTTTTATTATAAGTATAGATGAATAGGTACGTTGATAAAAATAATTTCTCTAATGAAATACTTCTTAAAGATAACAATCCAAAAATAATGTTTATTTTATCAAATCGGACTTGAACTTGAAACGGAATGTGACACGTCGTTTTGAGTTTCTTCTGTCGGCAATCCCTTGACTGCCTATCTTTTTGTAAAGGTTAAAATGCTATGCCTTATAATGACGATTGAAGTTCACGTTTTAATTTTTATATTATTATCAACAGAAAATGCGCTATTGTGCCTTATTTATAAGAGATACGTATATGGTACCGCGGATTTTTTTTTAAACCTACTTAAGACCAACACTTTTGTAATACATATTTTTTGTGTATGACTGACCACTTAGTCAGCGCATGCGGATAAAGCAGCTCGGAAGCGCTTTATCTCCTGGCTTGCATCACGAATACCGTTATTTCAGGCTGAAATCATATAATTACTGGAATCAAATATGTAAATAAATTTCTGATAATGTAGCTTTCTATTAAAATCGGTCCAGTAGTTTTTTCGGTGATGGATAGACAATACAATTAAACAAATAGGAAATAAAATCTTTCCTCTTTATAATATTAGCGTAGGTGCACTGCACTACATATATTCACTTAAAGTATCTATCTATCAGTATCTATTATGTTTATATTATACACAGATGGCGCAATAGTTTAAGTGGTCACCGTCGCCACTACATCTTATCATCAAAATATCTTCAATGTACAGAATTGGACCTGTAACAGTTTTATTATAAGTATAGATGCGTGTGTTCTATGCTAATAATAAATATCTAAAAAAAGAAATGACCATTTATTTTAACGTTGTAAGTATTGTATAGTTTGTACTACTTTGGACCAATAGATGTCGCTGTGCGGTGTTTACAACTTATAACTTTGCATTATTTTTTCTATGGTTAGAGAGAACCAATTGTGATCAATCAAATACTAAATGTTACACTGAGTTACACACAATATTGGTGCATAATACGTTTCCTGAATTATTTTGTACTTTTTACGTGAAGCAACCAAACACAAACTCGATGTCTATAGATTTATTATACACATAGATATTGAAAAAAAAGACGTGACAATCTATGAAGTGTGTCCTTTCCAACAAAAAAAACAATGATTGCAATCGGACTACGCATCAATGAATTCTAACGAAGTACACATTTTGACTTTGATCCCCCCTCTCAAGGAAACCGTTATGAATTTCGGGATAAAAAGTATCCTATATCCTACCTCGAAGTATGAACTGAAATTAGGCCAAGTTTCATTTGAATCCGTTCAGTAGTTTCAGCGTGATGTGCGGCTATGATACAAACAGACAGACAGACAGACAGACAAAAAAAAAAAACTTATAGTTTTGGCTTCAGTATCGATCACAGAGTGGCCACAAAAAAAAAAATTCAAAATATCTTCATGTACAGAATTGGACCTGTTACATTTTTATTATAAGTATAGATTAATGCAAATTAAGAGACTCGTCTCTGTTTCACAAATTCCAAGCAATTTTTTAGCTATTGTAAAGCGTTTGCCCAGGCAAACATTATAATATGAAAACAAATTGCTCTATGCACCTACTGTATAATCTCAGATGCTGTAACTGAGTCATTTGTTTCTTTATGAAGATTTAGGAGGACATCACGAAGTGAAGTGTATTTAAAGCGAACCGCAGGAAGGCTAGAAACTCTACACTCCCAAGTATAATACGTGGGAGTGTAGAGTTTCTTTGATCCTTTTTTGATCGATAATCTAAAAAGATATAACTTCCCATAGCTTTGTTGGTCAAGAGAAACAAGTCTTTAGAGAAATCCAAATAAAGAGACCAAATTCACGGAAGTGTTGACTGCATCGGCGACTAGAAACCACATGGTGTGCCGTACTGCGCCTAAAATAGGAAGGATCCGGAATAGTTTTTATTTTATTAAGACATCCGGGCACCACCTTTGGGTAAACATCTCAATTAGGTGACATCCAGGCACACGTGGACGTCGCCTCCTCACGGCATGAGGTGCTGCTAAGCGCGCCTCCGCCGCCCGGTTCTCCGGCGGCGAATTAGGTCCGAGTGGAGATCGTTCTCCCACACCCGTTCCTCCTCCCCTTCTGCGAGATGACTTCCACACAGAAAGTTGCAACTGTGGTAAAATTCCTGTAGCTACTGGCCATGGAGCGTATGACTCAACACTCGACGATATCCGGCTGAAACGCCTCCACGGCGGCAAATCCAGCACGTGGAGCCTCCAGTCGGGCTAACCAACGTGAGCCATCGTGGCTCGGCGAATGGCCTCACGCCCCTCGCGTACCCCTTCTGGGCCCGATAAGTACCTGCGTCAACCGCTAAACTTTCCAGCCTATCCTCCCGTCTCTTACTACCACAATTGTGGCGCTCGGTCGTTGTAGTCGTTCTTTCCATTCAGCCATTAGGCCCTGGCGAAGCCGGGACCGTCGCGCCCCGATTTCTTGATCTAGTGCCTCCTTACGCCATTGACATATGACACCTCTTGGTCCCATGGGGCAGAACTATTTAATAGCTGCTTCGTGGGATATCGTACAGTATCCTCTTATGACTTTGAAAGACATCGCCGCTGCGGGAGCCCAGCGCCGCCATTATGGGGGGGGGAGGGGGGCAAAACCAAGCGCTGCTTAGGGGCGCTATGACGCCAGGGGAGAAATATTTTTTTCAAATTGTATTCGAGAGCGTGACAAACAAATGCTAACATACCATTCTGCATTAACCGTGCTTTGTCCCTCAAGAGAAATAGTCGCAACATGGCCGGTTTTGGAGACAAACGTGGCCACCATTTTTTTTGCAACACTCCGTGAACGAACAATTTTTGTTGGCTTTAACTCATTTTCGAATACCCAAACTCGTGATTGGTTTTTTCTTTCGGGTTCGTACGCGTATATCCAGGATTCGTCACCTGATTCGATGTTGTATACAGCATTTGAGGATCCTGCGTGGAATCTTTCGAGAGTTCTGACGCACCAAGTAACGCGAGCCGCTTTTTGCTCTTCACAGAGCGAATGCGGTATCCATCGGGAAAACAACTTTTTTACACCGAATTGTTCATGCAAGATTATTTGTATTTGACTCATGCCAATGTCTAAAGTTGCCTGAATTTCGCGGTATGTTACATGTCGATCTTCCTTAATCAGCTTACGCACAGCATCAATGTTTTCTTGGGTGACTGCAGTTTTTGGACGACCTTGACGGGGATCATCACTGAGCTTGACACGTCCACGTTGAAATTCATCAAACCAGCGATAAATTATGGTTTTGGATGGGGCTTCATCACCAAAGGCAGAAATCATCCGGTCAACACACTCTTTTTGCGTTAAACCAATTCGAAGGTCATAATAAATCATCGCTCTTGAATTTTCTCGAGTCAATTCCATTTTCTCAACGACTAAACAAGTTTGACAAAACCTTGTGATAAGACCGAGAATCTTTTTTTAAATAAATAAATGGTATTCGATTTTTAAAACCAAGGAGTTTTCAATTAAAAAGATTTTAATATGACAGAAACAGTGAAAATATTCCATTCCCGATACTTTTAGTGCAGCCTATGTACCCTCAAATTTGCCTAAGGGCGCCACATGTATGTACTATATAAGGCCGGCACTGCTGATGCCACAGTATCGCAGATTACGGGTCGTAAAGGCCTCCGACCATGTTGGGGTGCCACATGTAAGCCCAAAAAAACTGTCAAATTGTTAATCTCATTGGTAGAAGTCGATTTTAAGTAGGTTTAAAAATTATATTTTTGTTTTTTTTTATTTCTCGCTTTTGAGTTTGTCGGTTTGTAGTTTGTCCAAGTTTCAATAGCCTGGTGTGTGGTGAGCTGCCGATCCCCTTTAACAAAATATTGTTTTTCTCGTACTTCAAGTTCTTCATTAGTGTCACGTCAGTACAATCCAATATGATAGAGGAGAAGTATTTAGAAGACCACGTAAGTATTCACCATAGATTATTAGCCTGTCCCTATCGTCAATGCCTAAACGATCGTCGGTTATTAACGATTATAGTAACGACTCGGTGACTGCCCCTGGTGGTAATTTTTCGGTTGATTTGGGCGCCCACCGTATGATGGCGCCCGGTGCGGCCGCACCTGTTCATGTACGCAATTTAATATAAATAGTGGTTTAGTCACAACTCTAGTACAAACCTGATAACTTCTGGGCACTGCCCCGTCTAGCCCTACGGTAGCTACGCCACTGGTGAGAGATTTAATCTTTATGGCTGTATCGTTTGATTCGTTTGGCTATAGGATGTCTCTCAACTCTGTGTGTCCAACTCCAGTAGTTTCCATTGCTTCCTGTCTTGAGCAACTCTCCTCCATTCGGGTCCCGCAGTAAGTTTCAGGTCATCTTCCCAGCGCATTAGTTGTCGTCCCCGACGTCTCTTGCCATCTCTTGGATACCAATTCGTTATAATTTGACTCCACTTTTCTTGTGTAGATCTCAACGTATGGCCGGTCCATCTCCATTTTTGGAGGTCTATTTTTCCAGGATATTGGTTAATTTGGTTTTTGCTCTTAATTGTACATTGCTAATTCTATCTTGCCTTCTTGTTCCTGTCATGCTTCGTTGCATACCTCTCTGGCACTTTCCTAGTTTGTCTCTATGGTATTTTGTAAGGGACCATTTTTCGCAGCCGTAGGTGATGCATGGAAGAATACAAGCGTTGAATATTTTTTCTTTTCGTTTCCATATTGTGGTCTTTAGATTTTAAAATTTCCGCTAGAGACCAGTATCTTTTCCACCCATTAGCAATCCTCTTATTTATTTCCTTGGTTGTTCGGTCTTTAGGGGAGATGATCTGGCCCAAGTAGCAATGCTCATCGACATATTCTATTTGTTGTCCTTGAATTTCGATGGGTTCCATTTTTGAGTTGGTCATCAGTTTCGTTTTTGTTATGTTCATTTTTAAACCCACTTTAGAGCTGTCAGTATTGAGAGTTTGGATCATTTTCTCGAGTGCCTTTGGAATTTCTTCTAGTATAATCAGATCATCCGCAAATCTTAAGTGGTTTACTTTTCTTCCGTCTATGCAGGTCGGGACTTAGAGGGCTAGGGCCTCTAGGGACTTGGCATTTGGTTCCCCCTCCCCCATCTCGAGATCATTCCATTTTGGTTTAGCAAATTAAATGCACTTAGTACAAGACAAATAATTTTCAATCGACTTTAAATACTTTAAAACCAACAGAACTACGCAGTCTATGTTACGTAATCGTCACGCAAATCCTACTTATATTATAAACGTGAAAGTTTGTGAGTATGGATGTATGGATGTTTGTTACTCTTTCACGCCAAAACTACTGAACTAATTGCAACGAAACTTGGTATGTAGATAGCTGGAGACTTGGATTAACATATAGGCTACTTTTTGTCCCGATATTCCTACGGGATCGGGACTTACTCGGGTGAAACCGTGGGGCGCTGCTAGTAGTAAATAGTTACGTAAATGTATTTTATAGAATCATACGGCGAGCTTTCTTCTGAGCAAAAGAACGAATGACGTCATCATAGTCGATTGTCTGCATATTTCTTAATCTATGTACATTACAGAAAGTGAATTTAGCCTGTTCTTTTCTATGGTACATCAGATACCTATCCAAAACTGTTCAGCAGAACGGTCGTTTTCAGCGCTAAAGAGATTTAGCGTTGAAAACGACCGTTCTGCTGAGCAGTTTGTGTACACAATAGAATTCGGAGCGCAATGCCTACGTTTGGATAAATATCCAAAAAGCCCTTTTCTAATAAATATTTGTTCAGCTTTAGTGCCGATAGCTCTATAACTTCATCATTGGATGACAAATGAGCTCACAGGTGCAGACACTCATTTTCCAAAGTCCTATCCAAATTCTCTGGATAAACAGCTATCAGGTTTCTGGTTCCTTCACTGATGTGTTTTGATTCCAACCGATTGAGTAACGTAAGAAAGTCTTTTACTTAACTCCTTATAAGCAGATCCGCGTCTCTGTAGTTTAGTTTCGACAGCAAAACTTCCCATTTGTGTGTTAATGCAGAAAAAAAAAATTGTACAATGATTGCAAAATTCCAAAGAAAGATATAGCAACTTGACAAGACTCAGCCGCACATGTTCCAACAAGATTAGTAATAGAAATGCCGAACAGGGAACGAAATCGATCAGAGGATTCACTTGTTTTATTCTCGCTTGAAGGTCAGAATACACACCCGACATATTGCTTGCATTGTCGTAGGACTGCCCTCCACAATCGGATATATCCAAGTCGTGTCTTTTCAATTACTCTAGGACGATTTAAGCCAGGTCTTTTTCAGAGACATATATGACTATAAAAGAAAGTTGATCTACGTGAGAAATGTCTGGAGTAGAGTCCACAGAGATGGAAAAATATTTGGCATGTTTTTTTCTCAGTCACGATTGTATTTATGACCTTTTCTGCCATGATGTTTATCATTTCATCGCATACTGTTGACGAAAGCTGATATGTGTGGCGTTTTATGCGAAAGACGTTCTCTAAAACTGCTGAAAACAACATTAGGGACATTGGATCTCCCTGTCTAACTCCTCGATTGATCCGGAATTCTGTGCCCAAAGCTTCTAATTGGATTTTTGCTTACTGTTTGATTATATAATTTTGATAATGTTAATATATGTTACAGGTAGGTACCTTGCCTTTCTAAACTCTCCCATATTGCCTTATGACTAATGCTATCAAATGCTTTTGCATATCAAATCAATCAAATCAAATCAAATCAAAACCATGTATTTCAATTAGACCAATAATAGGTATTTTTGAATTGGTAGGAGTCAGTCACACTAAATCAGTCGTGAAGCTAGTTGCCTGTTCCAATACGTAGATCCTATGGAGAAGAACAGGCAAGAAACTCCAAGGACACTCTTTTTCAAAATGTTCTTTACAAATTTCTGGTTACATTGCTTATAAGCGTAAATGAAATGTGAGGACAATGTAACATACCTATTATTCTAAAATATAAATAGACGCGCTAATAACTACTATAGATATTTAAGTAATAGCAGTCCGGAGATGACCAGCCTCGACTAACGGCACCCGTTCAAGAGCATGACGCACACGCCAGCCATCGTACAGATTAACCATATTGAAATTAACCGAACGACCCGACATATACGCCACCATCGGCAGGACTTCTAGGCGAGCATGATATAGTCAGAGCTGCCAAGCAACATAGGAAATTTAACTAAATAAGGGACTACACAGTTCTCACATGAACAATTAAAATTTTTCTAAATTAAGCTTAAAAAATCTTCATCAATCATAATAATAAATAACTTAAAAAAATTTAATACTTTCAATGTCAACACAGTATACCTATAGATAATATTAATGTGAAAATTCAGAAAAAGCAGAATCTAAAGACCATCATAACTACCTACTCATGTACAGTACTGTGGAGCTGGAAAAGTATTTTGCCAAGCAGTGTTATCAGCCATATAATCATCAAGTTTATAATATGCTTGTTTACATAGTGTGCGTTTTATGAGTGAATTTCAACAACTGTGAATTTTTACCTTATTTTGGTGGACTTTTTTGTTTTTTGACTTTTAGGTAATTTTGTACATTGTTATATTAGAATTACGTTTCTAGTTACATGAAATGTAAGTAGAATTCGTCTAAATCTAACAGTTTCTGAAATATAATTGACACCTAAATTGTTAAGACACAGTCTCATTATTTTTTCAGTCTTACGATTATATAACTTAAATCAAAAAATATTGTAGTCATTGTTATATTTTTTTTAATGGGATAGGGAGCAAACGAGCAGACGGGTCACGTGATGGTAAGTGACTACCGCCACCTGCACACACCTGTTCACCTGCAACTCTAGAGTGACAAGTGCGTTGCCGGCCCTTCAGGTGGGAGTACGCTCTTTTCTTGAAGGTTTGAAGGTTGTATCGGTCCGAAATTACCGCAGGTGACAATTTGTTCTACAGATTAGTTGTGCGAGGCACAAAGTTTCTTGAGAAGCGCACAGTGGTGGAGTGCAAATTGTCCAAGTGATGGTGACGGAAGTTTTACCGCGTTGAACGATGGCGCAAACCTGTGTCTTCGTGGGGTTCTGGATCTGTAACTTTTTCTAAGGAAGCTTTGATTTCAGACGCAAGTTTGATTTCTCAATGACGGTTTCACGAGAAATATTGGCACGGCCAGTATAAAAGACATCAATCGTGCTATCTATCATCTGCATAGCAGTGAAAGCTGCAAGTTTGCAGCATATCATTGATATGCAGAAGAAACAGCGTGCACACACCATTGTGGTACACTATCATTGACAGACTTGAAATCAGAGCGTGCACCGCCGACAACAACCTTGATGCTTCTGTCTGTCAGAAAACTGGTTACCCAGTTGCACAGTTTCTCGGGAAGCCCATAGGAATCAGAAGCTTTTGAAGATTCTCGATCGAAGGCCTTCACTATGTCCAAACTAACCGCCAACGCCTCCCCTTTGGTCTCGATCGCCTACTCGCCCACGCCCAGGTAAACAAGAAGATCACTAGCTGAGCAAACTCCAAGGAAACCGTATTGTTAGTGATTGAGTAGTTAGTGGTCTTCTAAGTCTGGTTTGGAGCTGGCAGTTGATAATGGATTGCATTGTCTTGGGGAACAAGGAGGTTATGCTCGTATATAGGTTTATAGTTGGACGGTTTGGAGCGGTCTACTTTTTAGGAATCGGGTGCTCTAAAGCTGTCGTCCATGAGTTCGGGCTGATTGCGACGCCTAGAGAGACGTGTTAAAACCGGTGCCAACTCTGGGGTACACGTCTTTAACACGACAGGAGAGATTCCATCAGGGCTACTCGACTTATGATTTTTGAAGAGAAGTGCTTTACGTAGTGAGCTTTGTAAGAGCCGGACTCCCGGCATACGGCTTTCGCACCGCGGTATGGTCGGCGGTATGTTTCCCACGTCATCCAAAGTCGAGTTGATCTTAGCGTCATGGGCCAACGAATTCTCGCCCATGTGCAGGGATGGAAGAAATGGTCTACAGAAATTCCCCTGTACAGCTTTAGCAAGAGACTGAGGTGTCTTTAATGAAACGCGGGTTGTGCGTAAAGACAGTTTATTTCCGACTGGCGCTGCGCAGCGGCGGCCAGATGATGAACGCCTATGTATACTATATAATATTATTATGTAAAGATACATCACAGAGACTGAAATGCATGAGTTTCGGAAGGGAGACTCACCAGTCTCTCACCAATTCTGCGGATGTTCTCCGACTTCACTCGGGCAATGTCTATTTTGAAGGCAAAGTTGAGCTGGTTTTTTAATATGCTGCTTTTTACATCCCGTACCGTCGCTGCATTTGCCCATGATAACATTTCTGATATCGGCTTTTATAATTTTCTTCTTAATTCGTCTAGTTTTACAGGATCATTCCTATTTTTTGTTTTCTCTTCCTCTCTGCAATCCTTTTCTTCTCTAGATACTCTTCTTAAGTCTTTGACTAATTATTTCGTGTAGAATTATGGCATTTTAAATATCCACGTCAAACTGATTCCAATACCTAAGTTGAGGTATTATAGAAGTATTATATTTCTCTACAACTTCGATGAACACCTTGGTGACCGTGTTTTTCTGGTTAAATATGTGTTTCATTTTCATGGACTCCCAATATTGCCTGACTGAGAAAGCTTATAACTGTGTAAACCAATTTTTGTGTAACTAAGCAATTTTGGTGATAAGTAAAATACCACCAAAACCACCAAAATTGCACCACCAAAATTAGAATCATGTAAAATATGTTAATTAAAAGAAATACTAAAATGAATATAACAATTCTATTGGTATCATTTGAAATGGAAACCCAACCTTTTTGTTATAAACGCATATTAAAACCTATAATTTGGTTTAAAACATTTTAAAATTTCTCCACCAAAATTGCAGGATTTTTGTCAGATTACCAGAAACAGTGTTACTTACTTTTCTAGCGGCGCATCGTAACATCATAAGACACGATCGGAACGATACTACCAGCACCCTACTTAATGGGTCGGGCGTTGGTAGTATCGTTCCTTTATGTTCAATCATTACAAGTCTCCTCATGTTTTTCCTAATCTCACCAAAATTTAGAATTACACGTGGACAGTTCTTTTCGATTTTTTCTAGGATAAACTATGATATTAAATATACAAATTAAAATCTCAATAGACAGAAAAAGTATTGCTGAATTCAAATAAAATTAGTCCTTTCCAGTAAACTAACGCAGCTTCGTTTAAACATTGCTAATGCTCAGCAAAACTGCTAGCGGACAAGCCGCCGAACTTACAAATTATATAAACAATAGTTTTTTTATAATCACTAAAACACTTTCTACTAATGTAAACTATGGCCTTATTTAGACACATAATAGCTTTCTTCCTAAAAAAAAACATTATACTGTATCTTTACCTTAAGATGTGATTTTCAGCCTGGACGCCTAAATATTAGGCTTGAGAACAAGTTGTAAATTTTTTCTCACTAAGTTGAAGAATATCAGGAGGTATTTTATTACAGAACTTAACACAGTACCCTATAAAAAACTTTTGCTCTTTTGTTAAATTTAGGTTGAACTAATTTATTTCCATCTCTAGTAATATAAATATATTTTATATAATCTATTAAAGCTACGTACACTATACGTTTTGTTGTATTCGTTATGCTAATCTCAATTATCTGTTTGAGTCAGTGTGTGGATGTGGTCTATCGTTGAAAAGTTCCTTCTGAAACCGGCTTGTTCTATTGGTTGGCTTTCGTCTAATTTTGCGCTTAGCCTGCCCAAAATGATCTTTGTGTGTAATATTTTCTACATATTCGACATTAGGCTTATTGGCCGGTAGTTCCCGATGTCGTCCTTTGCGCCTTTCTTGTGTAGTAGCATTATATATGAAGTTTCCCATGGTAGATAGATAGATAGATAGATAGATACTCTTTATTGCACACCATAAATAGGATACAATTAAAAAGAAATACATTAGAAACAGCAGTACAATAGGCGGCCTTATCGCAGTCTGCAATCTCTTACAGGCAACCTGTAGATGGACTATACAGTTAGGAATAGGTAATTTGTGGTGCACTTTTGTCTTATTAGCACTTGAGTGTACGATCAGAGAAGGACAAAAATTACAATAATGGTGCTAATATACATTTCAATTGTATAAATCTATTAAGGTATATAACAATATATTGACATCGTTAAACAAATACTATAATTATATATATATATACACATACGTATATACATTCAAATATATATATATAACCGTATACATACATATATAAAACGTAGTAATGGTATATATTATTGGTCTGTGTCTGGGTGTAATTTATCTATAATATGTATGTATTTAGGAATATATATGTATGTTTATCATCAGTCTGGTTACCATAGTACAGGCTCTGCCTAGTTTGGGATCAGACGGCCAAGTGTGAGATGTGTGGAGTTATTATTATTCCTCTTTATTCAACTTAATACTTATAAATTACATTTTTAAATATGTACAAAACAACATATGTATTTAAAAATGTAAAAAATAGTAGACCACCCACATCGGGTGCAGGGACCAAGACACCGGTGGTTAGGGCTACAAAGACAGGAACCTCCTCACTATACGGGCCGTGTCGACAAGAACTGCCTTCTGCATCAGTCCCTTGATCCAGCCGTCTAACGCGAGCCTCTTAAGGTGTTGATCGAGGCTATTGGCTATTAATCCATGAGCAGATATAACAATCGGAACAATGATTGCTGAATCCACATCCCACATGTCGAACACCTCGTGGGCCAAATCCAAATATTTCCTTTGTTTTTCTTTTTCAGCCCTTAAGAGGTTGTCGTCATGGGGAATGGTAATATCAATAATCATTGCTCGGCGCTCTAATCGGTCTATTAACACTATATCAGGCTTATTGGCAAGAATAGTCCTGTCAGTGATAATAGACCGATCCCAGTACAATGTTACACGACCATTTTCAAGAACTGGGTCGGGCACATACCTGTAGTACGGTAATTCCGCAGTCACAAGGTTATATTTAAGAGCAAGTTGCTGATAGACTATCCTGGTCACTTGGTTATGTCAATGCAAGTACTCACCGTTGGCAAGACGAGAGAACCGGAAATTATATGTCCGACAAATGTCAACGGTGCCGGCCTTCAGGATATGTCTCCGATAGTTGTTCGTCATAACAACTTCATCACTATTTGCACAGATAAAACCTTCAGTTTCTCCAAAGAGGTCACCGAAACGTAGCCAGGACACAGATAATAATAAATCTACTTCGGGCCCATTTAAAGCCCGATAAAAACGTCCATGCAGCTCTTTGCTCTTCCATATCTCCCAGCAATCTGTAATATTGAGTACTGTAGGTTTGCACCAGTTCTCTCTACCTAGAGCAAGCGGAGTGAGTTCGTTGTCAGCTGCCATAACATCCCGATGCATCTCCACGTTAACAGAGAGGAAGTAATCTCTAAGATTGCATACCTCGCGGTTATTTAGTGTCCTGGCATTTAAAAAACCACGACCCCCAGAATTCCGCGGCATATACAATCTCATAAACGATGAACGTGGATGGTGCATTTGATATGCGGTTAGCAATGTACGGACTCTTCTATCCAGGGCATCAAGTTCTGTCTGAGTCCATCTAAGTATGCCAGAGGAGTAGGTTAGGACTGGTATGACCCAATCATTATAGGCCCGCACCTTACCACCTGACAAAAGACTTTTCAATACTTTTTTCAGGCGGCCAAAGAAGCGTTCTTGTAACGATTGCTTCATAGTCATTATTATTATATCCAGTTTTCAAAATTTGGTTGAACATCTTAGTAAGTATTGGTACTAATTCATCAACAGTCCCTCTCAAAATCTCGTTTGTAATTTTGTCCGGTCCAGGTGCTTTCTCCATTTTTTGACTTTTTATTGCATTTTCCACTTCACTCTTCAAAATATCAGGTTCCCACTCTGACAGGCTGTCTTCTGTTTTACTCTTCAATGGTTGTGTAAGAGGGTGCCTATGTGCGTTTTTGTTTGAATATAGTTCTTTGTAGAATTTCGTGGCCAGTTCGTGTATACCTTTCCTGTTTGTGCCGGTATCTTCTTTTTTACTTAGTTTAGGCACCCACTCTTTTCCTGTTTCCTTAAGTTCTTTCAGAGCTTTTCTTACACCCCGCCTCTTCTCATTATTTGTCTCTCTAACACTTCTAGTATTTTGTTTTCGCGGTCTCTTCTAATATATTTATTAATTTGTTTGCTGATTTCTGTAATTATTTTTATGTATTCTTTGTTTTTTCCTTGAGCCAGTAAAGATTTTCTGCGGTTAATGAGTTGGATGGTCTCATCGCTGAGTGGGTATTTGCTTTTGCTGTTGTTGGTATTGATAGTGATAGTAGTTTTTCCAATTTTCTATAATTTGCTTTGATATCGCATTCATTTTCATCCGTCAGCTCTTGTAGCTTATCTGTTAACGACTGGCCAATTTCTTTGAAACTCTCCGTTTTGATTTGGGTTGGACTATAAGTGGTTATGTTCTTCCTTGCTCTTTTTGGTGGTGCTGGCAGAATTGTACTTCTGAACATACGATGATCTGTGTTAAAATTGAGTTTTGATATCACGCTTGGATTTGAAAATGCCTTGGGAAAATTGCTTATTATATAATTTATTTCATTTTTAAACCCGCCATCTGTTGAAATCCAGGTCCATTTAATCTTTGGGGCTTTTTTGAATATACTGTTCCGAAGAATTAAGTTGTGTTCTAGCAAAAATTCCACAAGCTTTTGACCGTTGGAGCTTCTTTTACCATGTCCATGATTGCCCAATACTACAATACTCCTTGTTTTGTTTTTCTCCGATTTGAGCATTAAAATCACCCATCAGTATAATATGGTTGTTGGTATAATTTCTGATAACTTTTGCTAGTTCGGCATAGAATGTCTCTGTCTCTGCTTTTGCAGCTTGCTCGGTTGGTGCATATGCTTGTATGATAGTCAGAGTCTTTGTATAGTTAGGTATGTTGATATTGAGCACTGCCATCCTGTCAGAGATACCAAAGATGTTTTGTATTTGCTTCTTCAGAGTCGTCTTTATGAGGAATCCTACTCCTCTTCGGCCTTCCTTTTCACCTTTGTTGAACAATATGTAATCTTGGTATTCATTAATTGTTTCACCTTCTCTTCTCATTTCGCTGATCCCGAGTATGCCCCACTTTATGTCTTGAATGGTAATATTCAGTTCTGCAAGGGTATCTTGGGTTCTTAAAGTTCTAGTGTTTAATGTTGCGATATTGATTCTGTTAAGTTTTCTACTATATTTAACTGGAAGGTTATGGTCTGAACTTCCCTCGGCGACCAACAGTGGTGGGAAGGTTTTTTGTACATGTTCTTTTAGGTTATGTTTTATCTGTATTTGTTTTGTTTTTCCGGTTCTAGTTGTTTTTGTTTTTATAAGTTGTTTATGTGTGTTTGTTAGTTTTTTAACTTTCTGAGGTTGACGTAGAAGTAGTTCTGTTTTTTCCCATGTACTGTAATATGTTTGGTTTCAATATTTCTTTTTGTCCAGCAGTGTTTGTTTTATTTGGTTGGTTTTCGGGCTCGTTATGCATGTTCGGTTTTTACAGTGTTGGTAAGTTGAGGGATATAATCTTATCTCTCTTCCTTTTTTCACGCTGATTGTCCTGCGTTTTAATTACAAGTTGGTCTCCTTTTAAAAAAGCTATGTTCCCCTTTTTCCATTCTCTCTCAATTTTTGGCTGTAGATTTTTCCGAACTTCGAAAACATCCTTGGGAAAATCCTCTTTGACATAGATGCCTGTTGGTCAATTTGATTTAGATTTTAATATGAGATGTTTCTTCCACATAGCAGAGAAAGTAACAACTACTGGGCGATTTTTGCCGGTTTGCTCTCCAGTTCTGTAGATGTTGTTTTGTAGTGCATGACGTAGGTCGTGACGTAGGTTGTGACGTATAATGTTATGAATCTGAAGTTCATACATTCCTAGCATTCCTTTAAGTGAATAATATTGTAATTTCATAGAAACGTAATAGACTACGTATGATAACCTAGATTAATTCCTATATAAGCTCATGTATTCAATCAGAAAATATAGTTATTCTTCAGTTCTAACAAGAAGTGGTTTCATTCCAATCAGAGATAATCTCCACGTACTTCAGTTTATTTCATGGCTGTCTAGATGTACTTCCGCTTCTTCTATGATTCGTTTTATGTAGTCAACGAGTTCTGCCTCTCTTTTTCCATTTTCATTAACACCAAAGAATATCAGGTTTCTTTTTCGCTTGTCTTTTTCCAAGGTAGTGATTTTATGTTCCATTCTTGTTATTTTAGATTTTAAGTTTTGGTTCTTCCATTTATGTTTTCATCTTTTCATCAATTGCTTCCATAACGTTTTTAGTAACTGCTGTTGTTAATGTATGGGTCTGTTGATTAAGTTTTTCATCCAGCTTTGCATCAAGTTTTGAAAACAATAATTCCATTTGTTCGTTCATTTTTTATTTTTTATTTGGCAACACTATATTTTTCTACGATAATTTGCAATTCGTATAACCCTATTTTCCAATATAATAATTATTTTGTTTGCAACACTGGTATATCTGTTTTTCTGTTAGGTTGGTATACTTAATAGATGACAGATTGATTTGCGGCGAGCTTCACTTTTTACTAGTTTTTAGGTTATGTCATTATGTCTTCACTGCACTTCTTTGGATCAATCTTGGTCTCTGCAAATTCTCCACTTTTGTATAGGCTTTGTTGATTCACCAATTAGGAACCACCTAAATGTCTCGAGTTATTCGAGCTATGCACTTGTTTTCGATATTTAATCACGGAGCTCACTGACGTACGTATTGACAGACTAACTTTTTTTTTTTTGTACGTGTGGAAACCTCCTCGGGCCGTCACCCCACCGGGGTTTTCGGTGGGGCGGTGTGTCGGAATCGAACCGACTTAAACCACACGGTGTACCGTACTGCGCCTTATGTAGGAAGGATCCGGGAACAGCTTTCATTAAGACATCTGGAATTGACAGACTAACTACCGGAACCTTTCTTTTTTCGAAGAAAATATACTGACTCTTACAAGTTATGACAAAACTCAATCATTTATTTGCATTTCACAATGTGTACTTAGGTGGTAGGTTTAATATTAAAGTGTAATCAGTTCATCATGGACCCTGTCGGGCCCAGCAAAATACATTTAAAATACTTATGTCAACAAATTGAATAGAAATGGATTAGAAATTGCATTAAAATTAGAATCCGAATTAGAAGAGAGGAGGATATTTGCATATTCTTTATTGTTCATATTTTATGGTAGATTTAAGCTTAGTTTATGTAGGTAGTTGTTTATTATTTAAGTAATCGTTAACGGAGTAATAGCATTTTTGTAGTAGAAGCGTTTTTACCCTATTAATGTGATTATTGAGCTTAGTTTCCTATATATATATATATAGGATTTAGCCTGCGAGAGAATTAGATAGAATACAAGTAAGTATACAGGGTTTCCTATAATCTTTGAAAAGAGACAAACATATTCATAAATAGGATTTGGCCTGCGAGAGAATGAGATATAATAAAAGTTTACAGTATTTCCTATAATCTTTGTGTTTGCACCTGCGTCCTACGAAGCCTTAAGTCACACTAAAAAGACACAAACACGATACAATAGGATTTAGCTTGTGAGAGAATGAGATAGAATACAAATACAATAGAAGCCTTCTTGTGTCATTCACGTGTATCATTTTTGTGCATTTGCGTATTAAAATTCTTGTGTTAATTAATTTAGAAATTTCACTTCTGCAGTGTGTGAATTGCACACACACACACCTTTTTTTGAAAATCGCACAGTAACTGATTTCTATAAAATTAATATAATTTGTACCACTTATTGCCATAAATATATACATGCTTCACAAAAGCATAATGTAACGTAAATTTATTTTTTTATCAATCAATCACTCAAAATAGCCATTGATCATGTTCTTGATTTTCAGATTGACATCAAGTGATATAACTTGAGAGCGTATCCTCAGCTAGATTATTCTTTAGACTGGTTTTGATAACGATTTATAAATATACACAATACTATCAACAGCAATCATCAACATTAAATTAATAAAATATTACAATGCATTAAACGACCTTATTTGTTGTAAATAACTCTGTAAAAAATAACGATGATTATTTTTGTAAATTAATAAAAATACAATTTTATTTAAATGACCAATAGCGTCTCTATTAAATATAGAACAGAGTCAACGTCTAACCCAAACAAATGAAGTGGTCACATAATAGTATAATTAAAACGTAAAGTGTTAATTAAAAATACCTAAAAAACAAATATTTTACGATGTTTTTGACGTAATAAGGGGTCATCCATATATTACGTCACACGTTAAGGGCGGGGGGAGAGATTTATTTATTTATTATTTATTTATTTATTGATGACAATAGTTGACAACAAGGGGGTTTGAGTTGGTGTACTCTTTCACTTACAGGAGACCACAGCGAGCACAATGAAAACATCAACTAAGCAAAGAAACTTACACCGTACACGTAATAGAGGAAATTTATAAGCATGAAAGTAATAAAAATATAATAAAAAATTTAAACAATTAAAAACAAAGTTGGTAGACTGCCGTTGAAAGACTGCACGGATGGCGCAATGGTTTAAGTGGTCACCTCGCCACTACGCCGCGCCGAGTGTTGTGGGTTCGAATCCTACACGGGGCAAAAATTTGTGTGATCCACAAATAGTTGTCCCGAGTCTGGGTGTTCTTTGTGTCCGTTGTTTGAATGTTTGTGAAGCCCCCCGCGACAGAGGATTATTCCTAATGCGGGAGTTGTCTTTATAAAGAAAAAAAAAAGAAAAAGTTTCTACCAACTATGTTTTTAAATGTTTAAATTTTAAATTAAAGCTTTTAAGCACTTCTTATAATTAGACATACATAGGCATATATCCAAATCGGTCGTTTTGGCTAACATGTTGTATTGTCTACAAAGTCTTGGTACAGCGGCGTAATGACCCAGGTTTGTATTTGAGCCAGGGATGTAAAATAGACTAAAAGTGTTATGCCTGGGGATCAGAGTTGGAATTTGAATGGGTAATGATCTCAAAAGTTCACTGCAATCTATTGATCCGTTCAGTACATTGTAAAGGATAATGAAGTCCAGCTTCTTCCTACGACTGGCTAAAGTATCAATATTGTAATGTCTCAACCTTTCAGTGTAGCTCGTAAGTTGCTTAGCTAAATTATCACCGTAGCACTGGTGGTAGAGGACCGCTTTTGGACACTCTATATGTTTGGTGTAAACCTCGTAGTGCGGATTCCATACCACTGAATTATACTCTAAGATAGGGCGGACTAGTGTGTTGAAGAGCTTTATTTTTGTAGATGGTTTTTTAAACTCTTTACTGTTTCGCAAAACAAAACCCAGTGCTTTTAAGGTTTTAGAGACAACATCCTACTAATATTATAAACGTGAACGTTTGTGAAGATGTATGGATGTATGGATGTTTGTTACTTTTTCACGCAAAAATTACTGCATGGATTTTAATAAAACTTTACAATAATATAGGTAATATATCAGAATAACACATAGGCAATAATTTATGAAGATATTGTGGATATTGGCCAAAATATAACGATAAGTGTTAGTGTAAGTCGGAAAAAAATCTGTCATCTGCGAGCTACTCTGGCGTGCGGTGGGAAAACTGTAAGAGTTACACGAATATAATGTACGGTGGGATTGTTTCTCCTAAATAGTTCTACAAAAAAGTCCGTTGTCCGTATATATGTATCTTTTATGTGTAAGTGTTACCAAAATTACTTAATTAATACAATACTTAATAATAAAACAAATTACTTAATAAATTAATACCAAATTAGCCATTGTTACCAAAATAGTGAACCATAAGGTTCACTATTTTGGTGGTTATGCTATACAATAAAATTTGAATTTTTATTTCCAATTCACATTTAGCAGCAACAAATTGATTTTTTTAAAATAAATACTTGTATCGCTTCTGATACTCAAAGTAGATAAAGTTTGACTTTTAAAGTGCGTAATTTGGTCAAATATCGTGGCGTGAGCCACCCGAACGCGGGCAGGCGCGTGAGGCTGTTGTTGACGGTTGTGTCCGTAATGGGAATTTTCAAGACACTAGCGATTTGTTAAAAGGCTCTGTATACATACATTTATATCTATACATACATTACATCCAAATATTGAGATTGGTATATAATTAGTCACTAGATGCTTTCCCCCGGATTTAAAATGGGTATTGCGAGAGCTTCTTTCCAGATACTGTCGCGTAGAGATCGATTAAATATTGTTTGTAGGGGTGATGCTAGAGCCTTTGCACGTTTTACAAATATAGGAGGAATACCATCACTACACGCCCCCTTAGTTTCATCTAGTCCTATAAGTTCGCGGTATATTTAATTGCTTTCAAAATGTAGATTACACAATGCTGCAGACGTGACATTTTGAGAAGCGTTCGAGGGACCTAGGTACCCATCGTCAGGGACGCTGAAAGTACTAGCGAAATTACTTCTGAACATGTTACAAATTTCCTTTCCGCCCACTGCGATTTTGTTATTCATAGACATTTGCGACGGATAAGTACTACTACCTTTTTTTTATTTATATGTGGATATTTATTATTGGCAGGTTCAACGAAAGGTTCAACGAAGTATGACATTGGTGCCGATTCTATTGTACACTCGACTAAACTAAAACCTGACTTAATTTCTTCATATGAAATCAACCTAGTGTTTTTCGTAATAAGGTCTATTTGTTACTAGCATCTATTTCTCAGCGCCGCTAAACATCACGAACACCTGTCAACGTATACTCAACTTTATTTCCACGCAGCGAGAGTCTCCATTTATTAAAACTGTATAATTGCCGTATAAAAACTTGTTCAAAACGAACAAGGATGACGTGTTTTTAATCTACACCTACGAAGACGCTTACTAAAAACACAGAGCAAAAGAGATGGCATTCAACGGATAGCGGCTCTCGCTACGTGGTATTAAAGTGTATTTAAGCGTATCAGACTTTAGTCGACAAATAAATTGCTTATTTCGATAGCGACATATGTTACCTACTTGTTTCAATTTGAAATAAGACCTTGTTTCTAAGTGTACAAGGTTTACATCTTATATGAAGAAAATTTAGCGAGTGAAGTAACAGAATTGGGACCATTGTGTGACAAGAGGTGGGTGGGGGATGGGGATTCATAAGCTTGTTGACTTGAAAATCTTAAGTATTAAATACAAAACATTACCTGTAAAAGACTACATACGCTACTACACTTTTTTGGAAAAAAATTTAGAAATTTTCAGTCCTGTGAGAAATTGTAAATATGTGACGTCATGCCAGGGAGGGGTGGTTCTACAACTGTCCTTTTTTAGCATTCTTGACTGGTGTGTTTCCAATTTTTAAACGAGCTCTGCGGCGTGTTGACTGTTGAAGCGATCAAACGAGACTAAATCAAAAGCGCACCCAAACAGCACGGTGGCTGCTTGTTCGGTGAAAACGTTTTTTGGCATTGGTTGTGTATCTAACTAAACTAAACTTAACTAAATCAATGTATTTAGCACAATGTTGTGGGTGAAATGGTGCGATTTAAATCGACGTCATATCCATCTATCAAATATATCATATCATTTCAAACTTTTCTAGCATTTTGGACTTTGGAGATATCGATTTGTTTTTAATGACTTTATTTAAAGAAGACACTGATTTTTCAAACGTTTGTATTATTTTGTTTATTTAGAAAGTTATTTGTATATCCATGTAGCACTACTTCTCCTAGCTAGGTTACAAAGTAACCCGTAGGTATTTAGGTAATATTTTTTGTAACACGTACACATCAAAGTCGTTGGGCTTCACAAAAAAGTACGTATCTAAAGGCTTCTAAGTAATTTTTTATTCATGTAAATATTCTACAACAAAACTGGATCCAACCTTTTGATTTCTTAACTAATACCTTCAAATAAAAAAATGACAAGTTATTAGTTATTATTGAAAAAAAAAATTAAAATAAAAAAAATTTTTGGTAGCTGTGTTTTGAACAATCATGGGTAGACACTTGAATTTTATTTAAATTATTTCGTACTTAGTTATACCATAGCTTTTTTCTACTAGTTACTTATAAACTTAATTTTGACTGTATACCTACATGATAAGTCAAAATATAACTGTATAGGTACTTTAATGCACACCTTTCGTGTGTGAGTTAGGGTTGCCACCCGTACTATAATATACTAGTATCGTATTATATTTTGATCAATTGTACCTACTACATATATATTATAAATACTATATTCTATTGCTAACTCACTGTCGTCATTTTAAACTGAAAGTGGAACCCACTAGAACTGGAACTCAACTAGTCAACCGATCATCATGAAGGGTTTGGTGACGTCATGTTTTCAATGGTACAGACAAGGACACCATCCGGTTTGACAAAATGTACAATACCGCGAGAGAAGTCTCGGGTAAAAGATAGGAACGATAAATGTAAAGGTACTATTTTTTCCTAAATTTTCTAAAAGTAATCTTTTGTTTTTCCGATTTTCTTTGGGTTTTCTCTGGGCCTTCTCTTGTGAAACTGTGAAAGGCTTCTCTTGTTCCATACTCTTGTTTTTTTTCTTGTACATATAAATTCACCCCTATTAAATAATTGTTTAAATCTTTTGAATCATATAGGGAAAACAATTTACTGCATTACTTTACAATGACGTCATCAGTTGGAGCACGGGACCCAATATAGACCCCGTGCTTCACCCAGGTGGAGAAACTAGGTGAGGCACGGGTGCACCCCCCTATGTTTGCAAGTTTAAAAAAAAATACTATATTTTTTCCAAAGAAAGGTGGCAACCCTAGTGCGAGTCCGAATCGCGCTTGGCATGATTTATTATGATCACGCATGAATGATCGATTCAATTTGACGCTTACGCCATCTGTCGAATGTAATGTGAAAACTTGAAAAAATTGTTGGTGGAAATAATTATTTTTCTTAAATAAGTATTAAAAGCAAAATCGGTTCATCCCTCTCAATAATCGAAAACTGACAACTCACAACAATTAAAAACAAAGTTTCATTTCTTCACGGAGTTCAAGGAGTGTAGTTGTTGTAGTGACTGTAGTTTTTGTAGTATTTACTACAAAAACAGATATGATTAAAAAATTAAGATATCGTAATAAGTATTCTCTTTTGAAATAACTTCCGAATGTGTTACAAAAATGAATTAAGTTTTTGGAATGTTTACATTCCAAAAACTTACTTCATGATTGAACACACTTTTATTTATTTATTTTAGGGTCTTTAATAAGAAATAGGTACACATAATATCTTTCTTAAAAAACTAAACATAACATGCTGGTTCATGTGTTTTCTCAATTACCTACCTATAGAAAGCCCCAGAATGCAAAAGAAAAAGGACACATTACACAATATTAGAAAAAAAGAGAAATATTATCTAATAATAATTAAAACCTAATAATCAACACAATCTTAATCAAAGTCTAACATAAAATTTAAATGAAATAAAATTAAGTGAAAACAATAATTATTGTTATTTAAAAGAAAAAAAAACTTTACAAGGCACAACTAACAAAAACGTATACAGACTAACGATCCGTTCACAAATGAAAGCTTTTGTTAGCTTCACTTGTAACTAACTTTGTAACAAATCTCGGAAGTCAATTATATCTAACCTACCTACTTAGGTATAATTGTACCTAAACCCCTCGAGTTTGGGCAATAATTATTTCTTGTTTTTTTTGCATGACTTGGCGGTTTTCTTGCGTTATGCACGGCCGTGCCCCCAGATAGGTAAGAACCGATTGAATGCCATGCCATGCCAAGAAAGATAATTCGGCATAAAAAGATAACATTTGAAGATAATAATACTAACTAATAATAACTTGAGGCACCTCACATACGATTGTCTGACCCCGGGGCACGCCACGATCGTGGCGGTAAGACCCGTCATGGAGGATTGGCTGGAGAGGCGGCATGGCAGCCTCTCCTACCGGATGACGCAGATACTTACTGGACACGGCTGTTTTGGAAAGTATCTGTGTCGGATAGGCCGGGAGCCAATGCCTGTGTGCCACCATTGCGGGGGCTGCCACGAGGATATAACACTCTAATGGAGTGCCCAGCATAGACGCAGCAGCGTGCTGACCTCGCGACGGCCGTAGGTATGGGTAACCTCTCGCTGGAGACCATGATTATGTCCACGGTCCAGAGCGAGAGCGCGTGGGATTCCGCCGCCTCATTTTGCGGGGAACGGGAGAGAACTAGTACTCTCCCATCCCCCGCAGAAGAGGCACCAGGCGCCGGAGAGAGTAAGTCGATCTCCGGCCTTATCTTATAACAGGGGATAAAATCCCCCCCAACACAGTGGGGTCGCCTATTGTTTAACAGATGGCCAAGTCTGCCAGGGTTCACAGGGATTTCCTTGTAAGGGTACACCTGAGGCTCTGGGAATGTGGACTATGACGGAACACCGTGTGGTTTTAGTCGGTTCGAATCCGACATACCACCCTACCGCTTAGCCCGGTTGGGGCGACGACCGGTCCACACGTTAAAAAAAAAAGGGTTGTCTGATCCCCAACTAGGTAGAGCCTGTACCTCATCCTCCGCGAATTTTTCCAACTAAATTGGGGTCAGCTTTCAGTCTAACTACGATACGGCCGAACTTTGATATTTTACGTGAAGCAACTGCCATCAGACCTCCACAACCCAAGTACTAGGCGAAATCGAAGTTCTGTAGTTAGACCAGGTTGTCGGACTTTTTAGGGCTCCAACTACCCGTAACGAATGGCACAGATGTTTGTATGGCACCCGGGACCGACGGTTATCGTGCTCTCCGAGGCACGGAGGGGTCTCAATGTTTTAAGAATGTTTACCCACCCTAGACTGACCTGGCTAGTATTACTGAACTTTGTAATGTGCTAACCTACTCGGTTACCACTTAGCCACGAGCCCCTCAGGTAGAGCCTGTACCTAACTACTAAGATATGGTAACCAGGCTGCTGATAAACATATCTACTTATATATTTCTAAATACATAGAGATAAATTATACCCAGACATAGACGTTCATCATGATGCAGCTATTTACAGAAGATGTTATAGGCATTCTGTCCTTTCTGATAATACCTACCTACCTATTTACAGCATATCATCTCCAATGGCGCTTAGGTTTAGAGGGGCAGCTAGGTCGCTGTTACAAGAACCTGTCTTGCTGCTACCAGGTGCCACTGATGAAGCTAAACCAACTAGGACATAGGTATATTTCTTCTTTTTAATTCTTAATTACGTAGGTACCTTCTCTACTTCAAAAATAAAAAAAAATATGGTTTTAAAATGAAGTAGGTATCTATGTATAAATAGGCAAAGACAAAAGAGTTCAGTACCTTCCTTACTTTAGTACACAGGACAAATATTTGACGAATAATAACAATAATGATCATGGTCGAACTGCAACCAGTGGGCGGAGTTATACCAACCTACGTAATAGTTAGCTATATTACCTAACAAAGCAAGGATTTAAATATTGCCAGGTTTTCACAGGATTTTGTCATACTGGCAAAAGGACACGGTGTCAGTTATCACCTTCTGCATCAGTTTGCGAGCTGACTGGCCTGTTGGTCTAGTGGTTCGATTTCCACCCGAGTCTAGGTGTTCTTTGTGTCCGTTGTTTGAATGTTTGTAAAGTCCCCCGCGACACAGGAGTAATTCCTAATGCGGGAGTTGTCTTTTTAAAAAAAGAGAAAAAGAAAAAAAATGTAGGTGACCCTGCGGTCAGAAGGTAGGTCCCTAGCTACTTACTTAGGATTGTTTAGTTAGAGATGTCTAGGCAGGAAAAGTAAATGTGTCCCAGATTAGTTCAATTCGTTTAGTGCTCTACCTTGAACGCACAGGTGGTAGGAACGCAGGTACTCCCTAAGCGATACATTAGTGATCGGCAGCTGGAGTTAGAAGGACACCACACATCAGTAATCAAGACACGGGTCACATAGATTCACTGAGCTGTATTTGGTGGGGCGCTTCATAAAAACATAGCGCGCGTGTCGTGCGGCGGGCGGGGCTTGGGGGCGGCGCCTGTGTCGTGCCGGGGGCGGCGCACGGTCGGGGGTGCGAGAGGGTGAGCGGGAGGGGGCGCGTCAGCGCGACGTGCAGTGCCGCGCGCCGCGCCGACCTGCACGCACCGCGAGCACGAGCCGCACGCGAGCGCGCCGCGAGTGTTCCCTCTGTGATACCTAGTGCTGTGACCTGTGACCTGTAGCGCACGCCTCGACTAGTGCGTCCTCTGTGATCCACCTAGCGTTCAGCTCGCTGCGAGAGCTCAGTGATAAGTGATAACTATCCAAGTGACTTTGGAGCGCGCCGACAAGCTCTGCGACTGGACCCAACCAGTTGTCGTCTTAGGTACGTCACACAGCGGTACCTATAGCATCTGAAACAAGCCCATACCTATAGGTACGTTAACAACTTACTCTACCTGCTAGGGAGGTAGGTACCTACCTAATACAGACAATTGCGCCACTGATTACTGAATAGTTACAACGTATGGTTAAATGTAGATACGCACCAACCAATGCACCTTAAACGTAGATGGATATAGGTACCTAATGGTAAACAAACTTAACAAGAACTCTTCCGTTGATTTAATTACCATTAGGAGCGGTTATAGAATGTAGTCACTATCTCACTAGGATATAAGATTACGCTACACATGCTCATGCGGCGCCGGCCTTAAGTAGGTACAGGTAAAACGTACTTAATTACGGAACTATTTATCTGTTCACTTCAACCGTCTTCTTCTCACAACAGTCATAACACAAACACGTTTCAGTTCTTTGTACCATGACTAGTATGGTTGTAGGTATATAGGATATACCAATGAAACAATAACTAGGCCCAATAAATTACCGTAGATTGAGGCCGTAGGACGTTGCCAGACAGTAGGAAAATGTATCGCATTCATCTTGATCTCTAGATACATATATTTCCTTGGAGTGAAATAAAACCACGATCGAATAGGTATGCTTATTAAATTCTCATAGAGCTGAGCTGCTTCCCTTCTAATAGATTGTTACTACTTGTAATTAAAAAGAAAATAGGTATAATAGATTCATTAGGAACAAAACATTTTTTTTCGTGATGAAAATCATATCGATGTTATAAAAGCTCCCATTTTGAAACCAACATTCATTTCATTTTAGATACCTCCACCTGCTTGTTCAAATGTTATCAAATATTATCTACTATGGTAGCTAGTATGGTACAAGTACGTTTCGGCTTGGTTTCTAGTTTTCATTTATAAAGTTGCTCTCAACTTGAAACTATGTATGTATGGTGGATGACATTTTATTGCCTCCTAAACACATGTCTTGATTAATTTCTATACAAATATGAAAAAAACAAGACAAATCAAGCGCTTAGGTCTCGTCCTTACAATCGTCGGAATTAATTATTTTTAAACAGTAGTCCTATTTCCTACTAACATGGGTGTGTGCTCACGTGGTACTACTGCACTGTCTTCTTGGTAACCCCTCCAGCGCAGCTAAATTGTGTTAGGAGTGTGTTTACGTCGGTCGTGCTGTGGGTGGTGGTCGATCTGGCAAACACTGTCGGAGGTCCGAATGGTCATTAATTTACCATTAATTTTCTTAATAAACTATAAAATGCAATTTGTGAAATCAGAAATTGTCATGTGCTACATATCTATAATATTATTTCGAATTACTTACGTAAAGAAGCGATCAAAAGTAAAAGCAGGAATTAATGACATTCAAAGTCCCACGACTGAGATAATAATATAATTGTTTATGTTTTATAATATGTAGTGATAGGGTAAGGTTGCTTATGTCCTACCCCCAAACAAAGGGTAATTTTTAGGGTATTTGAAATTAAACAAAATCTTATTCTACAGTCATTCCATTTTTATTTATTAAGCTAGTAAATATCTTTTTTTCAAAAAAGTTTCTTCGGTTCGACTAAAGCGCCTGTCCGCCTAAACCGTACCACGTGCCACCAGGTACCGATAGCCAAGTCGTACTTAGCATAAGCGAACAGCAATAGCATAACTATACGTAGGTAGCTACACTAATGAAACAAACAATGAATATAATCTAGAAACTACAAACAGACGTCTTGCGAGATCTAGTTGCAGTCTTTAAAGTTAATAATATAATATGTTTTTATTTCATAATGTCAATATGAAAAAGCCGACGGCGCGGCGGGCAGTAAGCGCGTATTGACATTATGAAATGTATTAGGTAAGTATACTTAATTGCTGGGATGGAGCCGTGCCGTTACAGTGTGTGATGAGCTTTAGGCTGTGGTATGACTAACGCAGTCTTGCTCTTCCTAAGACGGCGTTTTGATTCCACATAGTGACCCATTTGGTCAAAATGATAGTTATGGTCGGTTAATCTTACGAAACCCTTAAGAAATTTACCTATTTTTAAAAATGTTTAGAAAATAATCCTCATTAATATTATAAATGTGAAAGTGCGTTTGTTTGTTAAGTTTTCCTCTCTACTGACCCGATCATCATGAAAGTTTAAAGAAGTGGACATGGGCTACCTTTCCTTCAGAAAAAAGTACCTAATGTTCCCAACGAATAGAAAAATCAAATTTAACGCGAGCGAAGCCGCGGGCAAGAGCCAGTACAAGATCATTTATAAATTGAAGCAACAAATAAAGTAATGTTATTGTCCTTGTTTGGAGGAATATTTTGATCTTCGCTAGATATAGGTAGGTATCTATTTATAAGCCACTGTCGTAGACGCAGTACCATACTCGTAGTACCTACCGACTTGCCGTCGTCAGTGTGAAGTCGTTCCCAGCCATCGACTAGCATTGTTAGTCACAATTTAAAGAAGTACTTTTTGTACATTCAGCAACGAAAGTAACCTAACAGGTTTCAATTTACAGAGTATTTTAGCGCTAAAACCTTCCATCAAGAAGTAACAATTGTATGGAATTCATTCTCTTTTTATCTCCTTTAAAAACGATTTATTTATTTATTGATGTGTTTAAGAAAACGTTCCACTTGTAAATCGGTATCGTCAGTTTTTTTTTTCTTTAATTTTTCATCTGCCTGTTTTGTTACTGTACATAGAGAAATATCTCAAAAATAAAAACATGATTAATAACCATAAACCAAGAACTGTAGGACTAGAAGCGATGGCCAGCGTGACGTTTTACACCTACACAGCGCTGTAGACGATATACGACGATTTGGTGTACTGCACACTTGTAATAAATGTAACTTAGACACTTACTTCCGCAACGTCATGCGGTTGTTAACATTCTACTTAAACATATACCTACCTAACACAAATCATAACCAATGACTTATTTTATATAATTAGTAGAGAATGTAAACTTTAAAGCACAAGTAGGATTCACAACGGAGGTACTGTTCTAAAACTTATTTATAGAACATAATGTTTGTATACACCGCACCCGTTGCAAGTATTTGTAACAGAGACTTTAGAATCGATATGTAAAACAGTACTCGTGCAGGTGTGGTGCAGGTAGCCGACCATCTGCCTGGGGTCACAGTTCGGAATTTCCTTTCGAGCCTACACCTGAGGCCCTGGCTCTAAGACTCCGGTGCTTATAGTCGGTTCGAATCCGACGGACCGCCTTACCGTTTAGCCCCGGTGATGTGATGACCCGACTTAAAAATTTAGCCAAACATGTATAGAGCGAATAATAGTCTTATTTATAATATAATTGAATGAAACAACAAAATAGCAATACAATTAAAGATGATTTAAGTTACAAGAAGTTTATAGAGTAATGTTGCTGCTCACTTACACGTTATCCACAGATGAAATATTCTTTATAGAATGACACAATAAATACGATTCAAATAAATAAATAAATTACGAAATATGTATATATTTCAATGAAATGAAGCACTAATTGCATTTAACTAAAATTTAAGGACTTATTGTATTTAAAAATTAATTAAACCCTAACATATGATAGCTGTACCTTTGCTAGAGCAGGGGCTCCTAAACTTCAAGGTAATGGAGCACTCATCAAATCCCTATAAGTTTCTGGAATCCCACATTCTTACATTCCTGGGCTTTTGTTCCAGGGGGGAGGAGGGGGGTTAAAATATATTATTAAAGTTTAACGTCTGCCGAACCATGGTTCCACGGAACCCTTAGGTTCCGCAGAACCTAATTATACAGTTTCTTGTAATGTATAGGATGTATGATGATTTACAATGTGAAAATATTTACGTTAATTACCCAAAATAATAAGCTCACACTCAGTAACTGTCTGTGAATATGACAAATATAATAACCTGTGCTGTGTTACAAGTAGGTATAGTTATAAACGAGAAACTAGACCTTTGCCATTTTAAATACAAGCGGCAGAAGGCGCTCTAATGAGCGGCTCATGGTTTGATGTGGTTTATCGACGCCTAACGAATCAAATAGGTACAGGGAAAATTTTAGTCACTCACATAATATCACACACACAAACAGACACACACACGATTAGATTCAGTCTTCACAGCTTTGTACCAACCAATACCGACCATCTCATTGGTAGTTAACTATCATTTCTTTGTGCCATAGTGTATGGGGTGGCACTGCATGCCGAGACACAGGTTTATAACCTAGATCGGCTGTAGATACGCCTATTATTTTGGCTTTGCCAATAAATTATTATTATTATTAATAATTATTATTATTAGGATTGACTTGCCCATAAAATAACATTAAATAATACCACATATAATCAGTATGCTGAAGTGGAAGTGGGCGGGTCATGTCTCCAGGCGGACTGATGGTCGCTGGAGCCGACACGTGCTAGAGTGGAGACCGCGATTAGGCAAACGTAGTGTAGGGCGCCCTGCGGCACGATGGACCGACGACCTAAAGAAGGTGGCTGGCAGCGGATGGATGCGGATTGCCCAAGACCGGGATGGTTGGCGCTCCTTGGGGGAGGCCTTTGTCCAGCAGTGGATGGCGATAGGCTGATGATGAAATAATACCAATTCAATTCAAAATAATTTATTCAATTAAGACACCAAGTGACATTTATGAACGTTAAATTGAAGCTACAGTTAAAAATCAAAGATCGGCGCAAACAGACGCCACAGCATGTACTGGATTGTAGAGGTAAATTAGGTGAAAACACCAAAATATACTGCCTGATTGTATCGATCTATAACTTCCAGTTTCCAAAATGCGTAGAGCCTTATGAGAAGAATACTGGCAAAGAAACTCATGGCCACTCTTTTAAAAGTCAGATCTGTTAGAAACAGTCTCAAAACCACTGATATAAACTATGAAAATCACTAACTAACAGCAACTGCCAAGTTGTTCGTACCTCTGTTTTGCACTCAAGTCAATCGTTCTTAACATATTCCTACCCTTTTATAATCCCACAATTTGTTAATATTTATCCATCGACCAATAGTAGGTATTGCGTTACCGGTATAACCAGTCAAATTAATATCTATTATTTTTATTAAATAGTGAACTGTGTTATCATCTAGTATAGTTTGTCCCTATTTTTAATAAAATAAATAAGAGTTTTTAATGTGGCGACAACAGATCTTCAGATACAATAGGTTAGTGTTACATGAAAGGTAAACAGAATGCAGGCTGTTGCCACCTGAATTTCATTCTATTGAAATGCTCTAAAAGTTAACGTACCAACAAAAAAAAATCACTCAGTGATACCGTTGAAGGTTTAAACCTATTAAACATAGAAATCATTCATGGTGCACATCTACCTTCATTCAGTTACAAAATCTACTGTTAAAAATAATTCGTGACTGGATTAAGAGGCTAGAGTTGCAGTTGAACGAACCAAAATAATAGTATAGGCTAAAGCATCGCTGCCTAGGCCGACCAGTCACCCCAAGCAGCATCCGTTCACGAGTATGACGCATGGACCAGCCATCATCTCCTTCGCCATATCAGAGGGAAAGAAACGACCCACCCAATGACGACGCCGCAAGCAATGATAGTTGTAAATAATTGTATCTATATTTTTTTACTAGGTACGTTGTGTGATTTTAATAATTCTTTTAATACCAGTCAATTCAATCAATTGTTACATAAAAATTAGAACAGAAATCGTAAAATAAGGAAGGAAAAATAAATAGGTAGGTAGGTAGGTACCTACGTACTCATTAATGTACGTTTCTATTTTATTGATTTAGGTATACAAGTCTGTTGTAATAGTTTAATGGATAGGTAGGTAATGATTACTTCTTTTTTTAGGTAGGTATATATTACATTGAAAAAATTTAAAATCATGTATTTTTTCACTGTCTATAGATACATTTCTAGTAAAAGCGAATTTCAAAAAGACAATAAGATAAACTCTGTTTAAAAAAATGCTATGTAGTGTATTTTAATACCTAATGTCATTAATATTATTAATAATTGTAATGAATAGTGTTCATAAGCCATTTGAAATTTATAAAATAACAAACAGGAGTAGGAGTATAATTAGGTAGATATATTATGTTCAGCGGCCGCCGCCCGTCGCCAGTGAGTGCTATAAAAAGAATAAAGCCCCGAAATAATTTAACTCCTTCATTGTGTCTACACCTACGACTACATTATAGTTGAGGACAGCAGTGACATTTAGAGCGCTTGTGAGATCAAATACCGAACAAAGAACAGACACTAACATTACAGTGCCACAGACTTAAATGGTCAAGGTTGGTGACGGCTGGGTATGGTCACTACGTGCATTTTCTTTCTATTGGAAACTAATTTACAAAACAATTTCGAAAGATACACTACGCCTAAACACAATGGAATGGACGTTCCATTCCGCGAGACCTTCTCGCAGTTGATGCTATATGGAATAGCTAAAACTACATGAAATATATGTATTAAGGAAATGAAACCTAATTATTTTTGGTTTTTTGGTATTGGCAATAAAACCAATAGGCCAAACTAATTGCATGTTTATGTATTTATTTAATTAAATAACAGTAAAAGCATTCCTTTAATTTTTTTATAAACTAATGGTTTCCTTTATTGCCCGCGATACCACCTATGTTAGTTCTAGTAGAAATACATACATACAAATAGGTAGGTACACATACAAATATTGGGTAGATATATTGGTTTCTTTTGTTATTTTTGTCCTTTGTTACTCTATTAAGTATGTATTATTTGCTGCTGTAGCACAGAATACCTACATAATACAGTAGCAAAGTTTTGATTGTATGGAAAAAGAAGTATTCGTACTGTGAAAGCAAACGACCTGTTGCTATCGAATCAATCATTACGTGTAGGCGTAAGTACCTAAGTATGATTTTCCAGAAGTAATCCAGGAATCTTCAATTGTAGTAGCAATAAACAGACCTCGTCGCTTTAAAACAACTTCTAAGTATTGGGCAAAGCCAAGTGATAAACCTACAGACCGACAGTGTTTGGGGGATAGCGACACTGCACCGATTATATCCCAAAGGTCAGCCTGTTCTAGATTAGATTGACTCACATACAGCGAATATGAAAATAATAAAGCAGCCAGCGAGAAGGTTTAACGTAGATACTTAGACCCTTCTTCCGCAGATTTTTAAATCCTACCTGTTTCAATAGTTAAAGTCATAGCATGCTTGTACAACACACACAGTGCCAATGCCATTGTGTCAATCTACGTACAGGATTACGGAGCTCACCTAGTTGCAGCGGGAAGGAAGACAGTTACATTTTGTTTCTTCGAATATCTTCACTTCTGCACCGGAAGACGTCTTCAAGCTTCTGAACAGTGAAGTTTCCAGTATTAATATCAAAAGTGAATACAACCAGTCACCTCCGATTTGTCGATGATGTCTTCCAGTAGAGCATAGTCTGGCAGTACCTACTCTAGTTATGTTAATTGGTGAAACAAGCGTGAAACAAGCGAACAATATCTTGTTTCAAATTAAGAACATTAAAAATACAACTATAACGAACTAACCTATTCTATAACTGATATGAAGCGCAATTAAGTCCGCGGATCATGATATACAGTTATGTAAGTTAACCAACTTATCACTAAAGACTGTTCAAATAAAGTACCTACGATTTTAAAGTGGTAAGTTGCACAGATACTTGTCATAACATAGCTTTGATCATAAGCTTTCTTATGACTAGAATCTGGGCAAAAAGAAGTTCCAAATGAAGAAAAATGCTGTCACACAGCATTTTTTAAGTACGTTACGATTACTTACGACATTCAATATATTTTCAAGGTAACTTAAGAGAGAGAGAGAAATATTATTGTTGTAGTGCAGTACAAACTTAGAAAGATGTCGGCAATTTATGTATCATTATTATCATTTTGGCTTATATTTGCTCGTATGAGTTTATTTATAAACAAACCTGTTACTGCTACTACTAAGTAGTACTACAATCTATTAATAAACTGTTTCAATGTTGAGTTAACTTCGATATATGTGCGATAAATATTAATAAAGTATTGATTGGCATGTGAACACGCTGTTAACTAAGTGTTCAATATTTATGTTCATTAAATATTTCTCTAAGGATGTGGAAACTGCGGACAATATATATATATGAGAGGTAATCCAGTCGACGGTGACGGTGATCGTCGTACTCTATCTACTACTTGAGTGTGTGTGAGTGGTGGTTCAGTGGTGGTTTGTGTTGCAGGTGCTGGTAGGGCGAGGGCGGCGCTGGCCGGGGTCGTGGCGGGCGGCATGGGGCGCGCGCGCGGCCGGCCGGCATGGCGGTGAGCTGCCCCGAGGTGATGTACGGCGCCTACTACCCCTACCTGTACGGGCGCGGGGCCGCGCGCTCCTTCCACCATGCGCCGCACTTCCAGTACGACCGGGTCAGTAGCCCTTATACAGTATACCTGTATCACTTTACCGTGTGGCACCCGCTGGCAAGCTCATAGAAAAGCTTAATTTCATTAACTTTAATTTTTATTCAAATAGATTCTGATTACAAAGTAACATTATCTTGTGATGAGTGTACCTCGCGGTGTCACCCTTACCTGTAGGTAGAGATCCGCTCCTATGGGTCGCAGTGTGATGTTCTGTAGTCCTTCTCTTACACACTGTATAATTAAGAACGATTAGTTGTGATTGTAATAAACTCGTTAAAAAATACAAACCTCAGCTTTTTGTGTAGGTCACAAAGCTAAAGTCACGCACATATGAATTTATTATACCTTCATTTAGGGGTAATATGGCAGATCGGTAAGAAAAGAACAAGAATTTGAACAATGCATTGGAACAGAAAGAGTATTAGGTAAAGCGATTGTTCCGGCTTTAAAGTTTTGAACCGCTTTAAGTAAAGCCGGTGTAGGTACTATAGTTTTAAACGTGTGGTGGTTTTTGGAAATCTTGACACAGGGATCCCATTACTGAAATAAATAGTGAATAACAAACATTGTTACTGTACTGTTTTGTGGGTTGATTAAAAGGGGTCACGGTTAACGACGTGTTGTTTCCCTGGATGACGGCGACGACGGTTGGAGAGCTTGAAATGAGGTGTGTGAAGTTGACCAGTACTATACTCGCTAGTATTTGCGAAGCTTCAGTACTAAGTGTACAAAGTTACCCTAATGACATGTTTAAATAAAAATTATAAACATTTTTAAATTAAGCGATTTCAACGGTTAGAAGTGATGCATGAGTGACGTAAGTAGCTGCTTATCATCTGCTATTTCACATTAATTAAGAAACACAGTAAATCAAATTGAAATATTGTTCTAGAGGTCAACTGTGCACAGAGGGGCGCGTGCTTACTAATAATATCCATAAAAAGGGCGTAACTTATATAGCAGAGGGGTGGGCAGGCCTCGAATCGTATGCACTTCTAGCTTCAAAACTAAATTAAATGTAGGTGGAGATAATATCATTTTGTAGTGCAGTTACGCGCCACGGTAACTGATCACACACAACTGTCAACTTGCCCCGGGCCTAGATGTGGTTCTATTCTACGTATTCATTAGAGGGTAATTACGAAGACCGTTTCCCAGATAATAATATTAAAATGAACCATCCACTCTGTTGCTAATACAATTATGTGAGACAGGTTTACACAATAGCCACTTCTCACTTCTTCGAATGGGATTAATACAATCTATGTAACTATCTATCTACCTACGTACTAAGCTTCTACCTTACTTCTTCTTTTACTTATATTTAACTAGCTGTGGCCCGCGACCCTGTTCGCGTGGAAATTTTGGTGAAATCTATCCAAATTAAATAATTTTTCGTTCCGTAAGAACCTTCTACAAAGTATTAGAAAATATAAAAAAAAGATGAACGAAATCGGTTAAGTATTTCTCAAGTTATGGCGCGACGTAAGGAAAATAGGCATTCATAGTCATACATACCTATATGATTTTTATGATTGAATACAATTATGTCACATTCTATAGACAGTAAGGTTTTGATTACCTCTATCAATAAATTAGTTAAACTTTACCTCTATGACGATCATAAAGAAACTCAGAAGAAGGGAGATAGGTCACATATCATATATGGGCTCTAAAAGTGGAAACTACATTGAGCATTGAGCAGATGGACTAGTTCCGATTAGACTTGAGTAGGTACATACATATCATATTTATAGGTATGGTCACAACACTAGGACAACAATGTAGCGTTTTAATATTATAAAATACAAATATCAATAAGATTGCTGTTAGATGATTTCCGAGTTATTCATATACATAATAGTTGTAAGTTAGTAATAAATAACCCTCCCTACTAACAATGTTCCGAGACTATTGCACAGCGGATTATATATTGTAAACACATAAATGTTAGATATACACTGAAACATTCAGACCAATAAGTGTAATTATACGTGGGACGTTTTTTTTTACCGACCGCTTTTAATTTTTAGTTTTGATAGAAAATTTAATATAGGTACATTATATTTCCTTTGAAAATGAGTTTTAAATTATGGCCTAGGTAAAGTAGATTTAAAAAATCTATAGCGCATCGAAGTATTCCTTACTATTTTTACTTTATTTCAAAGTTTGTCGGAGTGGTAACAAAATTAAAATATCACAAAATTTTAAAATTATTAGTTTTCATATAAAACCAGATCTTCAGTTTTTATTGCTTTGCTTGACTTCAATTTAACAAAACATTTCAATAAAAAAGCTTACCTTACCTTACTTTTAATATGATGAATTAAGAAGCTTTTCGCTGAAGTTTTTCTTGTATTCCTATACTTTTCTCTGTAATGTTATGAACTTGTTCTTCTATTTAAATATTTTTTCTCTATAAAGTGGTGATCTGTGTGTGATCCGTCTAGGTTGTTTTTTACCTTGCTGCAGCAGTGGACGAGGCTGGAGTTAGTGAACGAGACTGGGCGCGGCGGGTCATATCGTTAAATAACTTTTTACACGCATCATATATTTTTTAAATCTTTGCGTTTCAAGTCCGCAGCGTCCTTGTATCTCAGCCGCAGATAACCGCAGAAACACTTGTCACGTTTTATTTTAGAGTTTCAATAAAACGAAACAAAGTTTTAGGAGAATGAATTGTTATATTAACTAAATATAAATAACAAAAAGTGGGTAGTGAGTTAATACCGCACTCCCCTGGTCGGTGTCAGCTGGCGAAGGCCCCGGCGTAGTCCGGCGGAGCGAGGACCCGGGAGACGGAGGTAGCAGCTGGGGCGAAGAGAGTAGCAGAGGCCTGGCGTTGCCTGGCGGAGCGTAGCCCAGGAGGACTGAGGTAACACCTCAGTCGAAGAGAGCAGCAGAGGTTCTGGAGAGCTATTGTCGAATAGGAGTTCCCAGTACGGGAACAAATTAGGCACTTAGAAACAACTGTTATAAGTATTAACAGATTTATGAGAGTTGAGGTTTTATATTTTAACTGTCGGTTACACTGAGGGTCGGCACAGAGCAGAAGTACGTGTTGTGTCTCAAGCGCAGTGTTGCGACGACTGAGGCGGCGCGCGCGCGAATGGATCTCGTTGCTTCGGATGAGTCATCTTGTCGAATTATCTAGAAAAGACAGTTCGCTATACGGAGTAAGTGTCTGTCGTGCTAGTTTGTTTGTTGATAATTTATTTAAATGTAATGAAAACTGATTAGATTATAATTTGAAAATTGATTAGTTGGTAAGATTGTAGTATAATTTGTAAATAGTTATGTAAGATTGATTAGATTAAGTTTTATCCTTTTTATGTAGGAACAGTATCTAGTGATCGTGACACACTAGAAAAATAACAATTATCATAGTGAAAACCAATCGAGGCTAAATTATGTACAAAAATTTTGCTTCCTGTGACAGAGTGCCTCGTGTGCGTGACAGAGGTGCAAAATATTAGTGTTTGAGGTTCTCAGCATTCACCTAATTAGTAATTGTTTATAGAACTGGGCATATAGACAGGTTTACCGATAAACAATAAAATAATGTTAGGAAACAGAAATTACAATATCATTTAAAAGCAGTAATTCGTACCTTGTTTCACTATCTTCGGGCGCCTGAATTGGCTCGCCAGGGTTTAGAGACACATGGCGTGGGGCCTAGGAAGGAGAGGAGACCGTACCGTTGCTTTTGTTGTCTTTAAGAAATATGTGACAAGAGGTAGCAATAGAAATCACAATATCAGGATACAGCCAATGTTTTTTTATTCTATGACACAAATACTTATATTTATTTTCTTTCATTAATTTAATAATAATACTTTTATATATAGATAAATGCTTTTTAACCGACTTCAAAAAAGGAGGAGGTTGTTGTTCAAAGCATACAAAATTCAATAGATGTAATTTGAGATGTTTTCACTTTTTAATGCCCTTTCTTAGTGTTTTTGAAGTCAGTTTAACTTTTTTAAAAGTGTTAATAATATTAAAAGATTCTATACGGCTTTTTGTGACATCATGTATGTAAAATCCCTCTCTTGTACTTTTTGTGACATCATGTATGTAAAATCCCTCTCTTGTACTTTTTGTGACATCATGTATGTAAAATCCCTCCCTTGTACTTTTTGTGACATCATGTATGTAAAATCCCTGTCTTGTACTTTTTGTGACATCATGTATGTAAAATCCCTCTCTTGTACTTTTTGTGACATCATGTATGTAAAATCCCTCTCTTGTACTTTTTGTGACATCATGTATGTAAAATCCCTCTCTTGTACTTTTTGTGACATCATGTATGTAAAATCCCTGTCTTGTACTTTTTGTGACATCATGTATGTAAAATCCCTCTCTTGTACTTTTTGTGACATCATGTATGTAAAATCCCTCTCTTGTACTTTTTGTGACATCATGTATGTAAAATCCCTGTCTTGTACTTTTTGTGACATCATGTATGTAAAATCCCTCTCTTGTACTTTTTGTGACATCATGTATGTAAAATCCCTGTCTTGTACTTTTTGTGACATCATGTATGTAAAATCCCTCCCTTGTACTTTTTGTGACATCATGTATGTAAAATCCCTCTCTTGTACTTTTTGTGACATCATGTATGTAAAATCCCTGTCTTGTACTTTTTGTGACATCATGTATGTAAAATCCCTCCCTTGTACTTTTTGTGACATCATGTATGTAAAATCCCTCTCTTGTACTTTTTGTGACATCATGTATGTAAAATCCCTCCCTTGTACTTTTTGTGACATCATGTATGTAAAATCCCTGTCTTGTACTTTTTGTGACATCATGTATGTAAAATCCCTCCCTTGTACTTTTTGTGACATCATGTATGTAAAATCCCTCTCTTGTACTTTTTGAATAATCTGTCACAATCATTTTGTAAAAAGTAATAATTATAAAAAGTCTATTTAAGGGTCTAGTTAAGTTTATTATAATGACGGCATTATCAGAATTATTATTTAAAAAAAATAAATAATCAGATGTCGGTAAAAAAAAAGACGTAGGTATTTGTGTAAAGTGGGCATTGATCCCGCGATCATGGCGTTGTGCTGCGCTGCAATATCTGGAAGGGTTTCATAATTGAAATGTCCAGGACATAATAGATTTTTATATACATAAATTGCTTTATTTATACAAACGGCGGCGTACCTACATCGGGAGCCAAATGCTCTTCTAATCTAATAGGGATTCTAATATGAAGCGGGGTTGTGACCGTGCCGCACGCGCGCCTTTTATCACGCATCGAAGTTCACTAAGCTCGTAACTATTCAGTGCCAAGTCTGTCCTGTACAGATGGATAATATAGATACATCACCGATTAGATTTAAATACAGGAAAAACGAATAAGGATTTTGAGTTAATCTATTATTAAACCTAGACTGGTCGTAAGTACGCACGCGGGCTGCTCACCCGCTGTCATCCCGCGATGCGCTACCAGCTTGCGTGTGACATACCTGACAGGAAAAAATGTATGAAACGATGAGTTGCGGACGATACGCACTACCTATACCTGGCGCCTTTTATCTTCAATAATCCCCAAGGTAAACGCATTTCTTCACCGGGTGAAAAGGCTCTTGCTGGTACTATATGCAGGCACCTTTGTTTAGCAGACAACTCAAGGAGAATAATGCTTCAAATGTGGAGCAGTAGTGAAGCCGTAGATATAATAACATTTCATAACATTTACAGTTTGTATATAGAAGAAGTGCAAAAAGCTAAATATATTAAACAATATGTCTTATAACGCGCTTAATGAAATTACGTGTCCAGCATATGTGATTACCTGTCATGGTAAGTAAGTCTATACAAGGACAGCTCAAGTTATATTGGCTTTGGTTGAAATTCGATCACCACGCGATTTCTAGTTTATATAAATATGTTGACGGGAATTAACGCAATTACGTACTCAACAGTAACAAAAACACAACATTAAGTACTTACATACCTTTGCATTGCCTGACGTTTCGACCAGGTTGGACTGGCCGTGATCACATGGTGACTCTTGACGTTTTTTTACTTTACCTACTTCTCATAGTTTTTGCGTCGTGTGCGAACTATGCCGATCGCATCGCGAAAGTAATAATGTTTGTGCGCTACAGGCCACGGCAGCGCAGCGACTCATAGGTACTGCAGACAGCGTTTTTGTGCGTGCGATGCAGTGTGCGTGCAGCGAGCGCGCACCGGTCTGACCGGCCCATATGTCACAGCGCGCAAAAAAGCGCCTCCATTGGACTGATGCACTGGCTGCACTTACTTGCCGACTCCACTTTCCAAACGGTCAATTTCAAAGCTGTAATCAAATTGTAGACAGAAGCTTCAATTCTGAATGTAAATCTCGTACACCGCACACAACTGTAGTACTAATTAAAGACAATCTGAGTTTGTTTTTATTGTATGTAGCAGTTTGAGGCGGACTCTTGCTCTTTAGCGACTGCCGCACGACAAACATTAGCATGTAGTTACGGCGTAGAGCATCTCTTTGTAATCCCCTCATTTACATCGACACAACCCTCCAAGCGTGAAACTGCTACTTAATGAATTCAGATCTTTGCATTGCTCCTAAGCTCCGAACGTGCCATGCCAACCCATGCAATGATTGAGGTACTAGTCTGAGTAGCCCTCACGAGTGATGGAAGATTTATGTTAATATAATGAGATATCGATCAAAAAACGAGGGCTCGCATTTAAAATTAAACAGCGCCATAAAGAGTTGACTTCTAAGAAACAATATAATTTATGTGGCGATTGTTATCTACATATATTTAACTAAAAGAGTTTCATGTTCTAAAGGTAAGTTGGAACAATGCTATTAGCATTAATAGCTCGCATTAAGCTTTATTGTAGACGTAAGAGACGTACAGACTTTTACGACTCGTGGGATTATGAGTTCAATTCTGAGTGACAGGGTTCGGAGAAATTCCTTATTGGTTGGTACTTAGCTCATCTTGTCTATTCGTGTCGGTTCAACTATTTTGACAACTTTCAATTCAGAATTCAGATCTTCAGTCAACATGTAGGTATTGATTCCGCGACTACAAGGCGGAGCGGAGCGGTGGAGGGGGTATTCCATATATAATTATGACGCGTTATTTGAATTACTGCGAAGTTGCAGCTTCCACCCCGCTGTAGGTACAGGGCTTATACGGAGGCACGGTGAGGAATGACGGGAGGAGTAAAGTTCTGTATTCACCCTGTATTTGTGTACATCTGTTATGTTCTCAAAACGTTAAAAAAATTAATAACTTAATCAAGCTATTTTTGTTGGTATACCTATATAAATACTTTCAACATGTTTTTTATAATTCTCTGCTTACATACGTGGTACATTTCTAATAAGCGCAAATCAAATGTGAGGACAAAGTAACGCATTGTTCTAAAATATAAACAGTCGCGCAAATTTAAATAATAGCAATAAACTATTTAAACAACAAATTTTTATCACAATTAATGCTAATGCTCATATAACAACTGTTTATAGCTTATAGGATTTCCAGCAAAGTTTGCATTAATAATAATCGTAGCGTGTTCAAAACCAATCGTCTTGTAAGAGTCATATAAACGCACTTGAAAAGAACCGCGCTAGTCTTAGTTACAGCGTTATTAATGCTTGAGCATTTAGGCTAGAGTCGAGTCCTATCGAGTGCTGATCTAGGTAGATATAAATAGATTTCTTGGTGTGGTCTGGCAAAGGTCATATAATAAGTCTTTTAAAGTACAAACTTTTAAACTTTCGCGTTCCATGATATGTATTTACACGGGAATTAAATCTCTCTTAATCTTAATAAGGTATTGTAAAGTGCGCTTACAAGTAAGATGGTGTTGACAAAAGCCGTAATACGATATATTTAAGATCAAAGGCATTATAAGCTGCGGTAGTCAAGAGCATTTTGCTAGTGGTACAGTTCTCACATGTACGATTAAACATTTTTTAAGTAAAACATAAATATTATTATTTGAATAAATGTAGGTATAATAAACCTGCCTCTTGCTGGAGACCATGGTTCTGTCCATGGTCCAAAGTGAGAGTGCGTGGGAATCCGCCGCTTCTTTTTGTGAGGAAGTGATGTTCGCTAAAGAGGCGGCGGAAAGAGAACGGAAGAGGACTAGTACTCTCCCGTATCGAAGAAGAGAGCGTAGAATGATCTCCGGCCTCCATGAGCGCTGGCCTGGGGGTAGCGGGTTAGGTTGCCTGTTACCCTAGCAGAAGCAGGCCTGAGACGGTGGCGCGACGTGTTCCGCGTGCGCCTCTCTAAATCGGAAGAAGGGCAAGGCCCTCCGCTACCAATGGTGTGGCTGCCTTCTGTTTGAGGGGGCCAAAGTCTGCCAGGGTTCTCGGGGACTTCCTTCCTAGGGTATACCCGAGTCCCTTGCGATAGACTCACTTGTGACGGAAGACCGTGTGGTTTTAGTCGGTTCGATTCCGACATACCACTACACCGATAGCCATGGTGAGGTGATGACCCGTGGGGGTTTCACACGAAAAAAAAAAGTGTATAATAGACCTATTTTTAATTTTCGAACAATTTTTTATTCCACTATACATAATATATATGGTAACCGATGTATATATAGAAACCCCAAATAACTAACGTTTTTTTGGTGGTGGTTGTCAATCCGAATAATTTTCTTTTTATTACACATCAAAATGGTGTGTTCTGTAGAAACTTGTGACCTCATACTTATCTATCGTCAAAATAGTTTAGTTTTAATATTTGTTTTCACAGTACAATAATAATAATATAACATATATTTATTTGCCAAAAGTAATTCATAATAAAATAAGCAATATTACTACAAAATTATAACAGTTTCTTAAGAACATTTAGTTTGATTATACCAAAAACCTTCTACACCAGGCTTAGTATGTCCTGTAGGAAGTGTTTATAGCCAGATGTACCACGAGATGTAGACACTGATGTACATTAATACATTATTTATTAACGTACACCTATATCTCATGCTTACGGTAAAAATTATAGAAAAATATTGTATTATTCCAGTATTAAAAACTAATTATATTTGTTAATTCGTTGAAACATTTATGCAGTAGATTAAAATAACAATTAAATCTTATCATAAATATCATTCAGATCAAAATCAAATCATAAATATCATTCAAATAAATTATACTGTTTATTTAAAGCAATTTTGTAAGTACATAAATATAGTCGAAATTAAACTGAAGCGTTCAGATTAAATTAATGGTTTTAAAATAATAAATTTCGATAATTGAATCTATTTTTAATTGAATTAGTTGTACTCAAGGTCAGTCCCATTTAATCAAAAGTAAGGTGTGACGAATACAACTCATTACAATTGGTCATGATTTAGTCGCATTGAACTCGGTGATACATTTGCAAAGGTTTATTATAATCATTGTTTATTATAATGGTACTAAAGGACGAGTATCGATCGTCAGTAGTCGCAGGTCAACTATACTAGCCAGCGTAGCGATTCAATATTGTGTTGTGTGTAAAGTTGCTGGTTTTTGTGCGTTGGTCGGCGACTGCGTTCCATTCAGAAATAATATTGGGTCACTTCAAACTCTGTGAATGAATGAATATTCTTTTAAAGAAAGGGGTAGTTCATTGTATAAAATAGCCGAAGCACTACTAATAGACGAGAGAGTTATGTAGTCGTCCTCGTCGAGCGGCCGCGTCGCCTCCACACATCGTAGGTGACCTGACGCCCTCATTATGAACCTCGTCAAAGAATTAATCGTACCTCATGTCAGTTATAATGGTTACTTAAGAGATTGTACTATGATTTATATTAGAACATGTCATATCTAGATATTAGGTATTCGTCAATAGGTGGGCTAGATTTTATATTATAAAAGGTTGTAGAGCTCGGTTGTGTGCGTGGTTCCTTGGTGTTGGGGGACCTTATCGAACTGGTAAATATTGTGACGTGTCTCAAAAGTCGTTGGTAGGTGTCGTGGTTCTAACCGGCTATACCATTGAGTTTTGTTTTGAACAAATCTGAATGAAATTAGTGAAGTTTATCAGTGTCATATTTATGTATTAAAATTACCTGATTCTTGCTGTTCTAGATGCACGGGTGACGTGGACGATTGTCTTCTTATCGATCGATCAAAGCCGACAAGGTCAAGAGATATTACATGATGCTCTTAAGAGTTCATCCCTTGTTAGTCTTTTAGACAACGTTTGGATGATGTTTTATCTTCTTTGAAAATAATCACAACTCCATCGTGATGATATTCATTCCAATCCATTGTCCAATTACGTTTAAATACTTATTTTTTAATACCTTATAAATGAGGACAAATGCTACTGAAGTAATTATAATAAATAGGGAAATACAAAGTAGAATTAGCTAGATTATACCAAACATAAAAAAAAAACAGTAAACTGATGTAAAATATAAATGTTCACAATGAATACCAAGTGATGTTTCTTGATCATATTTTTTTCGAGTTTTTTTAAGTTGATTAATTGATAGTGGTCACCACACCGAGGTTATTTATTTAGATAATGAAAGATAATAATTATTATCTTATTACAGCAATCCTATACATGTATAATATAGCCCTAGCAGACCAAAATGCCACCAAAAGGCCACCAGACCTTACGTCTCTTCTGACCAACAAAATGTATAGTATTGGGTAGTATTAGTAGAGACCACAGAAATCTCTTATTTAGATTTCTGTGGAAGAGACTCTCAAACTATGCCTACCTGCTAGCTTGGGTCCGTGGGCCGGCGGCTAATTTTCAGATACGAGGTGCATAAAGTAACATAAAATCATTGGTCTTTTTCTTAAATTCTAAGTGATTTTTAAAAATACAATACACAATATCATTAATAAGTTATATCATTAATATTGCCAGACAGTTCCCACGGGCGGTTATTTGCGCCTGACGCTTTAAAGTTTGGAAAAGTAACGTAAGTTTGAGTTACTTATAGTATGAGTCTTGGTTTGATATCTGATGCTTAGAGAACTATTGTAATGCTATTTGTAAGCAGCCAGACAAGTTGTAGGGGCCAAAAATCCCCCAGACTCATTTATATTATATGCGCTCGCGCTCATACTCACGGTGACATTTTACGGCGAACTTTAAAGTGTCAGGCGTAAATAACCGCCAACGGAAACTGTCTGGCTATATTGGTAATAACTTTTCATTGATATTTTGTATTCTATAGAAATCAGCACTCAGAATTTAAGAAAAGTCACCAATGAGTTTTTATAACTTTAGCACCTGGTATCTGAAAATTGGTCGCTGGCCCACGCTAGCTGCTAGGTACCTATGCATACTTTCAGAGTCTCTAGTAATAAGTACTACTAGGCCAGTAGGCTTCTAAATCAATCCTAAATAATTGCCACAAAAGGTTTTATAGTATTGACGGTTTCATTTCACGGCCCACTATCCTAGCCCCCCCCCCCCACCCTCCCGCAGAGTTGTGCTAAAGTGGTAGGGGTGAAAATGTATCCCCAATGTAGTTAACATGCAGTTAAACAAACAGTCTTCATTGATGATGAGAAATGATCTAGCTTTAAAGTGGAACTGTACGGAAACGGGTGGTCAAAAGTTCACTTTTGGTCTCCTTGGAATTGATTCCTCTTCTTGAACTTATGTATGGCCTACTCTATTGTTAAGTTGGTTAGTTTAGATGATATTACCGAAAACTTTAAAACAACATTTTTTTATAAATATGGAAAACTGTTCCAACTTTGATGTGCAGTATGGGATTGCGTGGTCCGAAAAATGTGCACTTGGTCTCATTCAATGTAGAAATTAATGTTCTAAAACTTCATAATGACCATCTTTTTGATATGGCGAGGCTTTTCGGAGCTATAGCCGTATATCTGCAAAAATACCTCTTTTTAGATACATTTTCTTATCCCACCACTTTAGCACAACATATTGGGCTACAAATGAAGCCATTAAAACAATAAATTATTTCCGATTCGTCTAATTTTTTTGGCTTTTCAAAAAGGCAAAAAAATGGCATTTTTTTTTGCCAATATTTCATAAGCTATTAATATTTAAGAAGTTTTAAAAAAAGATTCTAAAAGAGGAGGAAATTTCCAATAAAAAACTCTTGCTCCGGGAACTCTATCTCCATTATTTATAATTTTAATTTAACACTGAAAATGGGTCTCCGCGCGACACATTAATTAATTTATTTAAGATATTGAATTTTTTTTTTTAAATTTGAAAAGATTATGGTTTATTCTAAACACTATAAATAATTTATTCTCTTTGGAAATTTTACTTAAAGTTAATTTTTCAACAAGTTAAACGATTGTTAACTAACAAAATTTTCTCGAACTTCAGTCTTCATAGTAAATGAAAAAAAAAAGGTTAAATAATTGTCGTAAACATTTTTTTTCTTCCTTTTTTATATACATACTTAACAAGATCACGCCATGAAAGTTAAAAAAAAATTCATACTTGTTTATAATAATTTTTATACTTGAATAAAAACTGAAAAATCTAAGTAATGTGAAGTGAGAGAAATGCCCTTTTTTTCATCTTTAATTGTTTATAACTTTTGCAATTTTTTATGTGCTAATACAGGCTTTTGGCACATTTTTCTAGGCGTCATTCCGGATCCAATGAGCTATCGCACATATTTTTAAGAGCAGTATCTCTATTTTAGACAATTTTCAACTTGTCGACTAGACTATATGAAGCGTAGTCATATGCAAAATAACATATTGAATATAGTTAATGACGGTTATCATTTATCATTGTACAGTGCACTGGGGCTCATCATTTAATAACGACTTATTTAAATCTGACGTAATATATATGTGTTACGGAATTAATACCGTAGTAGTTACTACGTATCATAACAATTTGTAGTCGCTTCGTTATTATTTGCTTTGAAATGTTTATTTAGTACGTCCATTAAACACGCCACTTGTCGCATGTGTAGGTCCGACACAAAGTTGTAAAGTATTAAATGGTTTGCGCTATTTCACGGAACCGAGAGAATTCTAATTATTCGAAGATCAACGAGCTTGTAATATTATTATAAGTGGTTTATATATAATGTATGTATGTTTATGAGTTATCTTAACCAATTATTTATCCGGATTTAAATTCTTTAAAGTTTTCGTGGATATTGGAATTTTTTATATATTTAGCTGTATATACCTATTTTATATCTTTAAATATTTGGTTTCTTACTATGACGATCTACGAATTATTTGACTGCTTTCAACTTTGTAGTTTAAACATCCTTCATCTAAATAGGTTGGTATGTTAAACTGTCTCAGTACCTACTTGTTTTAAACACAACGTCTTTGTGTATGTCTGTTCATCTGTTCGAATAATTACTTTGTTTGTTTTATAGAAGGTATATTCGACAGTTACTTTAGCACTTTAGAAAGAAATACAAGAAAGAAGTACAATGCGCCGGAACGATTAAACGGCTTAGACGACTCTCATATCTAGTATGCCATTATATGTACAGGTTAGCATTTGATGGTAGATACCGGGAAATGCTCTTTCTCACAACATCTGAAGGAGGAACTTATGTGCCCCCCAAGCCGAGCAGAAACAAAAGCCCAGCTGCCACTCTTTTCTCTTTTTGAAACTGACAAATTGCACTTGTTTTTTTTGAAGATTGACTTGTGGAGGAACGGATGTTGTGTCCCTCAAACGCCAAGGGACGATCATCCAACCAGGCGAAGTGATCATGCCTGGCAACGGTCGATGTTGGGAACTTGTATACATATATATTATCTATATACCAATCGGCGCGAGAACTCTCATAGCGCAATGCAGGATTAGTAGTTACTCCGTAGTGTAGCTCGTCTTCGCTAGATGATGTTGGAGTATGGTTTTGCTGTATGTGGAAGTCGCCACAGACTGATAAAGCTATATAAAACTAAAACTATATGTATTTAATACCAGAGATGTTGATGGAATGCTCACAATTAAATTTTTGTTTGTTCTATTAGACTACTTCATGAAATATATAAAACTTTAAATTGAAAACAAAATCATCTAAATGACAACATTTTGTTTAGAAATGTGCACTTAGGTACACCAGGAAAAGCATGTTGAACATTTTGTTTAGAAATGTGCACTCAGGTACACCAGGAAAAGCATGTTGAACATTTTGTTTAGAAATGTGCACTTAGGTACACCAGGAAAAGCATGTTGAACATTTTGTTTAGAAATGTGCACTTAGGTACACCATTAAAAGCATGTTGAACATTTTGTTTAGAAATGTGCACTTAGGTACACCAGGAAAAGCATGTTGAACATTTTGTTTAGAAATGTGCACTTAGGTACACCAGGAAAAGCATGTTGAACATTTTGATTTGACTACTTAACGTCGGATATACATGAAATGTGACACCTCTTTGTTATAAGTGGCAACATTCTAGTCCTTCTTAGGTATATATGTATGTTTATACCTTAGGCATAACTACTTGGTAATCTGTGCTATAGGGATAACTATCACTAGCCAATCGTGTAGAAACCTACATAGGTTATTATGTCTTAGTTCTGCAGTGTTGTGTTGTGGACTAGCTAGAGCCCAGGAGCTACCTAGCTAAATAATTAGGTATTATAGAATTTGCGATACCTATTTACATATATTGATTGGTAAAGTACGGTGTTTAACAGTTGTATGTGTTTGCAGTTCAACGTGCAGAGTGGTGCTGGCAATGCAGGTAGCGAAGCGTACGGGTCGGGGGGCGCGGGCGTCAGCTCGGGCTCGGCCTCCAGCGGCGCGCAGTCACCAGGTTCCCCACCTCACGCTCACCATGCGCACCACGTCTCGCGGCTGCGCGCCAAGGAGGAAGACCTGTCCGCTCACGGGCGAGCCAGCGCTGATGGTATGCCTTGGTTTTAACTAAGGACTATACAAATACATTGTTTGTGAATTTTTAATTATTTTCTACGATAGTGACAGAACTCAAACTGGTTAACAAATTTTTACTAGACTAGTTTTTATACATCTGAAAATGATTTGTTCCTGTGTATGACAGCTGTAAACAAATCTATAAAAAAACTGTACTTAATGTAATCTTTACCATCAAATGTCTTGACCCCAATGCTAGGAAACTTAGGAGATGATACACTGTGACACTGTTTCATCTCATATGTGCAAAGACTTTGTAATGCAAAATATAATTTAGCTAGCAATTCCGGCTTCGCTCGCGTGTACATATTTTTATATTTTGCGCGGAACCCTAATTCTTTTTCCAAAATAAAAGTGACCTAAGTTACTCCTTATACCACCACCTATCTGCCGGTGAAAGTCCCGTGGAAATCAGTCCACCCGTTCCGGAGATTAGCCGAAACAAACAGACAGACAGACAAAAATGTTTAAAACTGATTTTTAGGTATACTTATCGTGCAAATAACTGTATGAGCTTAAAAAGAAACTATTATTTTAACATAACAAACAGACACTTCAATTTTATATATTTGTATTGAGTATTGATGTTATACAGAACTTATCTTCTAAAACCTCAATTTTTCATCGTCGTCCTCATCTACAGCAATAATGTTCAACTGTACCTTCTCGTAGTCTTTAAAAGTTGAGTTCAACTTGTCGGTGTTGTAGACTCCAACTTCGATGGATCATTGACGAAATTTTCAATTTTGGTGATCGCACCTTTCAACTGCGATCGGGCTTATCGCAGCTTTTTAACATCTGCCTGACACAATGGTATTTTCTGGAATTATCACTTAAAACCACCGTGTCTAGTGCACGTAAACAATCTTGACAAACAATACTCAATGGTTCAATCAATCTAAAACCAAAGTCTGTCTCAAATCCAATAATCAAACGGTTTCAGTTAGAACATAGTTTGTAAACTGCAAATGACGCCCGTAGAAACTATTTTGACCAAATGTGAAACAGAATAGGAATAGGCAAACTTACCAGGCCGTTGTTGCCGCCAAGCACTGAGCAATGGATGGCTCGCTTTCCAAACCACGACGAAAATGGCATAATCTTCCACAATAATTTTTCCCCCCACTTTTCCATAAGAAGGACCGCTAAGCCGGCATGTAAAATAAAAGCCAGTCTTGAATTTAGAAGTGAACTGTATTTAAAATATTAACTCAAAAAATATGCAGTCGTCTCGCACAAAAATTAAAAAGGAACAGGAAGAAGGAAGGGCTGCCAAGTTATAAAAATATTTATAAACATTGCCAGTGGCAAAATTAAGTTTAACCTTATTTAACACTTAATTAATTACACTTAATCCATAGTAGTTACAATCAGTACAATATTTAACTTGCAATATGTTATTTATATTTAAATGTTAGATATTTATTTCTAACACGTTATAAACGACTTGCAGTTAGAAATCACACTATGGCTGGTCGTACTCGCCAGACGGTACTTGACGACTGTACTGTACTGTCCAAATTGTGGCAAAATTGTAAGAAAGTAATCTCAGGAATCGTACAAAATACGTTCACTGTCTGACAAGGCACAAATTAATCTTCAATCTATCTTCGTGCTGCAGAAGAGATCTATTCGAGCAATTTATAACTTAGGCAATCGTTATTCACTAAGGCAGAAATTTAAAGAAATTAACATAATGACGGTAGCGTGCCAATATATTTATGAAAATCTAATTTACCTTCATAAAAATAAACATCACTTCTGTAAAAAAAGTGATATCAAAAAGTGGTATACACTCTTTTAACACGCGTAATAAGCATAAACTTGTCTCTAGGCTCCAAAAAATTAGCAAGTCGTTTCAAGGTCAATGTGTGCGATATTATAATAAAATCCCAGATAATATTGAAATGTTAAGTCTAAACAAGTTTAAGTCCACAGTAAAACGACAGCTATGCCTTAAGGGCTATTACTCAGTAGTGGATTATTTACTAAAAATGCTTGGGATGGAATTGTATTGGATTCACAGGCTGTTTCACGTACTTAATGAAATCTAATGTGAGCTAATATGTTTCTTATTTTCCATCTCTTATGTTTTTCTTTTTAATTTTTTCCTTTATTTTCAGTTTCCCTATTGTCATATTATTTTTTTAGTTTATTTACTTTTAATTTTAAAAACATAATAGCACACAACAAAATGATGTGATATAAATTTACTGAATATTGTTTAAACAATCTGGTTTTTTTTTTAAAGAGAGGCCATGAGTTTGTTTGCCCGGTTTCTTCTCACAAGGCTCAACTATTTGGAAACGGGCGGTTATAGATCGAAACAGGCAGATGTGATATTATAGTATCAATTTTTTTTTTCTTTCTTTTCGTTAATAATGTTAATATTTTTCATTTGACGAAGCAAACTATTGTTGCGGTGACTCTGTGTGTGTTGATCTTTAATTTTTAATTATAATAATTATTTATTAAATCGACGATTTCGAATAATTGATGGTCAATTTTATGAAATAAAGATATAGAATTTGAAACATTTGAATTTGAATGTTGTACCCTGGATATGACAAAATTAAATACCAAATTAAAATTGAATGTACATTTAATTCAAAAAAGGTGTTTTCCTTCTAAAGAAGCGATTTCCTAATGATTGTACATGTGTGCAGCTGGCGGATCGTCGGAGTCGGAGGGCGAGTGTGCGGGCAGCAGCGCCGCTCGAGCACGCGCGCAGTACGTTAGTGCCAATTGCGTCGTGTTCACGCACTACTCTGGAGATGTGGCCGCCGTCGTCGACGAGCACTTCGCGCGAGCCCTCTCGCTTGACAAGCCCAAGGGTCAGTAGATATAGTAGTATAGACACCGTACCACGGCACCTCGGCAACATCCGACAACACATATGTAAACACCATAAGTGAAACAACAACTTTAAATCTAAATTTATGAGATGCCTTATATCGAAATGCAAGTACTGGCCTTTTTTGGGCTATTTTAATTGCTACTCTGCAAACCAGCGAACCAGTTCTTAAACACTTAAAGGAGCATGACTGTTAAACAAACGTCGGAGCAGTCTGGTCCTTATTCTATAAAAAAAATATGTGTAAAAGATTTTTTAGAGTTCGGATTAAAAAAAAGAGCGGCAGAGCGTAAGCGGACTCTGTAAGAGTGAGCTGGGACATCGAGCCGAAATGGAGGGGAGATCCTGCAACCAGACTAGGCTTAGATAACGTGCCTGGCAAGAGCATCGAGGACAACCAGTTAACAATAAGATAGTTTTCAAATGTGTGATCATTTTAGAATGTAAAAGTCCAAAAAAGTTTTGTGAATTCCTCATTTCCCCTTTTGGTCGTTTTTCGTCGTCTTAATATTGGACTGTACATCTGGAACATCTTCAATCCCACTAATATTATAAATGTGAAAGTTTGGATGGATGGATGGATGTATGTTACTCTTTCACGCAAAAATCACTGAACCGATTGCGATGATACTTGGTATGTAGATAGCTGGAGACCTGGATTAACGCATAGGCTTTTTATCCCGATATTCCCATAGGATCGGGACTTACGCGGGTGAAACCGCGGGGCGCCGCTAGTATTAAATAAATTAGATACTGTCTAGGTAATCTTGTCTGACGACATATAGATACATATGTTATTGTGCTACCTGCTGGCAAGACAAACTTGTATAAGTCCGTTACCAGGAATTTTGTGTTGTGTTTCTTGTCTCAATGGTTTCGCAGAATGGCTTCTATAGAGTTCGCATTGAGAAGTAGCGTCGCGAGCGGTCTGCTCGCCGACTAGTCACTAGATAAATCACTGAAGTGATTCTCGTAGCCGCCTTAATTAAACCCGACATTTAATTACGAACTAGATCCCCGCCCTCCTCGTCCCACACCCCTCGCACACCCGCACTCCTCCGTGCAGCCGTTTCACAGCCATTCTCATCTCATTATTATCACCGCCCTCCCACCGCCGTCTCTTCACTCGCTCTCGGTCAGCTACTGTGCACTTCATTAGTTAACCAATTATTGAGCCCAGCGCTTCATTGAGGAGTTTCTTGAAATCCTCGCAGTCTATTGCATTTAATAGGTAAGTGCTTTGTGATATTCGTAAAGGTTAGGACAAGTAGAGGTTGTAGAGTTAAGTATAGGATAGCGAGGCTGGTGTGGTGACGACTCGTCGTGACGCAACAGAACCGGTCCGGCTCGGCACGGCTCGAGCTAAAAAGTAGGAGGTTTTGAGGATAGGATGTGCGAGCGAACGACGAGACGCGGGACATAGTTACGCGCTCGTGATTAGATCGGAAAAACGCGGGCCATTACTTAAAAGCTGGTCGAAAGGGGCCGCGCGACAAAAACACATAACTTTGGCATCGAGCGAGGCCGCGCGGCTTTGTGCCGCCGAACGATCCGCGCCGCACCGCGCCGCGCCGCATACCGGCCGCTACACGCCGACACCACAAAAACACGACAGAGACCACTTCTAAACTATTGGCCACGCTCTGGGTATCATACACCACCACCTCTACCCGTTTGGATGACCTTCAGCAGTTGATCAACTGTGCTGTTATAAGTTCGACGTGTCTGTGTGTCTGTGTATCTGTGTGTCTCTGGTATCGTGGCTCACAAACGGATGAACCGATTTGAGTGTATTTTTGTTGTTTAAAAGTTGATTTGATCGAGGGTGTTCTTATATATAAATGAAGAAAATGTGTTCAGCCGTTCGAAGATCATCAGCTCTTTTGTACCTAACCGTTGAAGTGATTTTCGAGTCGAGGATATTTAAAATTTAAAATGTATGCTTATGTCCAAGTTTGAGGAAATTATTTACTCCACTGAGTACTTTATGTCACTGTCGCTAAATAGTGTTCAGGTAGGTACATGGTATTTGAAATGGAGAACCTAGTCTGAACCACGATGTATTGGTTATAAGACTCAAAAGTGTTGCAGGTATAAGTAATAACAGATAATTATATTTGTACCTACATCTAGGTAGGTACATACTAGTGGGCCCACTAGCCCGACCGTTAGGAGCTATCATATTTTGAGTTTGGCAGATAAAGACACGGGTTGCTTAATGCAAAGGATTACTGGTGCCTATGAATACCTAATTAACATGTTTATTGTATTTAAGAAATAATTCAGTAAAGATTATAGGTAGGTACTTTCTTCAAATAATTTTTGTGATGATGATGTTCCAAAAAAGGTTTATCCCTTTTGGAATTTCAACATTACAAAGATTGAGGAGAGAGAGAAAAGAAGAAAGTTCTTAACATTTTAAATGTATTAAGAAATTGACGCAAAGCTCCCTGAGATCAGACAACAAAATTGCACATAAAAAGCAATTGACTGTGGTCAACCGTCTTACTATGGTCCACCTGAACCTTGCGGTGGGTGTGCCAATATGTGTGCCAAATTGGGTGAGGAATAGTTAGAAGAAATAGTGTACTGTAAACACTTGTAAGTAAGGAGGTCTTCCATTTACCTATCCGGTGAATAGGTATACCAGTGAACTTAATATTTATATCTAGCGTAAATATAACCTACTGATGACATTAACGAGATGCGAACGACGCGACGTAGACGCTAAGGTTCGCTCCTCATACCGCGGCGGCAAGTGTAGACGTTCGCGGCGTGATTCCCAGAAGTGACAATACTTTGTTTGACCTCTTTTTTCGTTTAGTCACTGACCGAATGCCTTGAAGATTTAAGAAGTCAAATTTTCCTGTTAAACTTCCCTATTTAATATAGACTTCTTAAAAGTAAAAAAAGGTAAAAGTTTTCTTGATAAAAGGTATTATTTGATAATTAATTGATTTTGAATTTCGCGTGGATAGTTAAATGATAGCGATGTATTGTGGTACAGAGAGCGTGCCGATGGTGTCGCGCAACCTACCGGCGTCGTTCTTCAACGCGGCGGCGGCGGCGGGCGTGGGCGCGGGCGCCGCCTGCTCGGGCGTGGACCTGTACGAGTACGACCCCTGGCACCAGCACTACGGCGGCTACGGCCACGCCGCGCACCGCCACGCCGCCGAGTACCACGCCGCGGCGCACGTGCACCACAACATGGCGGCCGCCGCCGGCTACCCCGGCCTGCTGCTGCCGCGCTCCTCGCTGCACCACCAGTACAAGCCCGTGGAGTGGGGCGCGCAGCACGCGCCGCACCTCGACCCCGCCGCCTGCTCGCCCTACTCCTACCCCTCCGTGCCCGGTCAGTAAAAGCACGTCATATATCTGTAGCCTTCATACACCATGACCACCGCTGGGTGCATTTACACACTCCTTATTATGGATATTTTATTAACTTAGGTAGATACTATGGCTGGTTCTCGCCCAGTGGATAGTTCATTAATGGAGTAGATTTTGTTTGACTCTAAAACACGTGTCGGCTCTCTATAGGCACACCGGCTCTAACATTTTACACACAATTAATGAGATGTGCCGCCCCCTGAAATTCAGAGCGGTCGTCGTTGATAGATGTTATGCGGGTAATCCCGGCAGCGGCACTCGTTAATGTGTGCGGATATCAAAGGCATTCGTATAATTTGGGCTCCGTGTAAACGATCAAACGCCGCGATAAATAACAGTACATACTTTCATGACAAAATGTTTTCCTAGCGGCCACCGCTCGGCGGGCGCTCCTCGTGGATGCGTAGGTATATTTTCATTTTCAAAGAGATTCCACTCTCGACGAGCGCAGATATTTTAATTGTGATGATTTAGGCGCTTTATACAAATGACAAAACAAAACATTCCGACTTTGTGGTCTCGGCCCCGCGCTCGCGACGCGTCGTGGCCTCGCCCCCGACCTCGTGTTACATGTACCTAGGTACACGACATAATCGTCGATTGTAAAGTGTGCTCTTGCAGTACTTTCGCCGAGCACGTGACAGACTCACTGTGCCACTGTACGTTGATACGCGAGCGCCTCGCATGCCAGAAAAACCCTCCGTTGATTCGCAATCGTTCACAGGCCGGAATTTAGATGCGGCATAATTGCCGAGTGGCGGATAAGAAACGATTATAAGCGACGGTTGATGCAGTAAAAACAAACAGAGGCGGCGAGTTGAAAGGGCTCTAGTGTCCGTAGAGCGCCGAGCGGGGCTCGGGGCGCGGGCAGTGCGGGGTCGTCGCTTCCTAATGACGACGATTAAAATTAATTTACGCGGAGCGCGGGGCCCCTCCGCGCCGTTCCGACCGTTTCCCCCTCCCGCGACCCTTTCGCAAATTAAATTCTTGCCTCACGATCAAGCCCCATTCGTTCTTAGCCCCGCACTCCGCCCCTCACGCCCCCGTGCGGCGCGTCCCTTTTGTCTTGACGTTCGTCCGTCTACATGACAGATAATGTTTTACTCGAAGCGAGGGGAATCCTCGATTGAGAGAATGTGCTTTTTATTTATTTGAGAACTCGGAAACAATTGGAGCAGTACACGCACGGTGCGAGCTTTTCAACTGCAATATTCAAAGTACAGACAACAAAAATGTATGCTGAACCAAGTACTATTATGTATTCTGTGGCTGAACATAGCTACTTAAGCTTACAAGTGACCTTAGTACCTACACTATATACTGACTCAGACTTAGATAGTACATCTGTCAAGTAAACGACTCCTTCTCAAAGCAGTGACCAACTTGTATCGTTTTGAACATTCCTGACGATACAATTGCAAGAATAAAAAATACAATAAAAGGAAAATGTAGGTCTCTTATTAACAAATAGTTACAAACCTTATGGCGCTATGGCGACACTTTACTGATTTCTGAGTATTTTTCTAAGAATTGCACTAGGTATGTAATTGTGTTGAACCAATTGGCTTCGATTAACTATTTTTTTTTTACTTCATCATCAATTTTGTTCTATTCGCGACCTCCAGCTGTTACTGTAGGTACGTGTCTACTTAAATTATCATAAATCATAATAGCAGTAGATAATTAAATTGATATTTCCAAAACAATTACCATTTCATGCACAGTTTTCCAAAACGGAAATTATTCATGTCTAACAGTAAACTACGGTGACGGACGGCGTCAGCGGGTCTTCAGAATGATCCGCAGAGTAAGTGGGACGGTGAGACAAGAAGGCTAAGGTTTGAGTAGATCTACAGGAGCGACATCTATGGATCAAGCCAACTTAAAGAAAAATTAACTGGCGACACAGCAGCCGTGTGTGAAATAGTGATCTTAAACATACGCTAGAAACTACTCTTAAATGCGAGGCATCTCTAATTCATATAAAAATTTATGTACCTATACATAAGTATGTATATAAATATCCCGTCAGAAACATAAATGTGAAAATGGGAGCCAAGTTCAATATTAAGAATATACGTGGTTATCGACTACGAAGACAAAAGAATTGAAATCTAAATGATTAAAAAAGTGCTGTAGATAGTCCTGAAGATTTGATTTAGCTAGTTTTCACATCCAAGTATCTTATATTTGGCTTAGTTACTTTCAAGTTACATACTACATAATTCTGTATTAATATTTTAAGGTCATGTTGACCTTAAAATATCTTACCCGACTTAGCTCGTAGGATAAGCATGCTGAAGTGGCAATGGGCTGGCCACGTATGCCGAAGGACCGATAGCCGTTGGAGCAGACGGGTCCTAGAGTGGAGACCGCGAATCGGCAAACGGAAGGTAGGACGCCCCCCAGAAAGATGGACCGACGACCTGAAGAAGGTAGCAGGGATGGACTGGATGCGGAAGGCGGAGGACCGGGTGCTGTGGCGCGCATTGAGAGAGGCCTATGTCCACCAGTGGACTATGATAGGCTGATTGATTGATTGATATCTTACCCTTCTAAACGATGGTGTGCTGTAAAAGCTAGCCAAGTCAAATCTTCAGGATTATCTACAGAACTGTGGCAACAAGTTAGATTTCAATTCTTTTGTCGGCTTATGCGGTGTAACTACGTATATTCTTAATATTGAACTTGGCTCCCACTTTCACGTTTATGTTTTTTTATGGGATATAATTACTTTTTGTAAAGAAATAATTATTATTCATCATTCAAAAGTATTCTTTTTTGTGCTATTTTGTACATTTTCTTGAACATTAGATATATTAGAACGCATTGCCCAGTCGTTGATGAATCCTTCCTCACGTAATCTATATTTTTGGGACGGTTCTGTACATTTTGTACAAGTGTCTGTTAAAAGTTAAAATTCACTGGTTTCTGATTTTTTCCTTTCCATACACACAATTACCCAGCCGGACGCCAAATTTCAACTTTCTAGGTTATCGGGAAGTGGGTTAGGTTTTTAATCTATGTCTAATGTTCAGTCTAATTAGTCAGTCAGTGATAAAAATGACGAGTTTTAAACGATAATTTCTGAGTGGTGGTGGCCTCTAGCGGTGATATTTTTAAATCTGTTTTATTGGTCGGTAGGCATTGAGATAAGGACTTCCAAGGTGTGCATAACTCAAGAATGGATACTTTTAAGTTAGCTCAGATCTAAGTTATATACGGACCACTATATGTAGGTATAGTATACTTAAAACAATCGTAATCTCAAAAGAGGCAAATATAAAACAGTTAGGTTAACAATACCGGTGCTTCGCTTGGGAACCTTGCGAAAATACAACTTAACAGTTTAATTAATAGTTTTTAATTTAAGTTTAATTAATCTTCAGATATCCTGGTGAATAGAGAATGTGATGAATTTACCACAAACCTAGATGATACCGGTAGATGGCGCAAGCATATCTAACCTACAATGCATTCTGTACGAAAACTACGCCATATTATATTAGGTTAGGTAGGTAACATATTATCAGATCATAACATTTTATCAGAATTCTATGATGATTTGCGATTACGATACTTTAAGATTACGATATTGTGCTAATTAGGTGTTTTGCGAATGTGATGATTTTCGGTATGAGATCGTGTTTTGAGAGAATGATATTCTCCTGCGAAGGGGTTTTAATTATCTAAGTATAATGATATAACGTCACGTTCTGTAATATAAAGCAAAGCCACCGTGTCGCTTGTTTGATTAAATATTATGTAAGTACCTATTCTATAATCCGGTTAGAACTCCTTCTAAGTAGGGAAGTACATACGATTCACAACACAACCCAACAACTAAATAAACACCTTAATTAATTTTGTCAAAGATAAAGTAAAATATAATCTATTACCTTTTATATTCATTCGTGAAAACATTTCTTTGTACCTTTACCTACCTGAGTGAGGTTTTATCGCAAGTGTGCTCTAGTTGCCGAGACCGAGGCATCAAAAGACGGCGCGTTGTGTCCCTCTGTCGCCGCATCCCTCACGGAAGCGCAGGGGTGTTAGAGGGGGCGTCATGTCAGGGCGAGGGTGGCGCGGAGCTTTATTGACAAATACCAGAGTGTGGGCCGCGCCCCCACTCCCTCTGACCACAGCTCCTTATTGACACTGACGCGTGTGTTTCTTGGCGATCCACTTAACAGGACAAAGTGCACCCATCTTTTATTTGGAAATGGTTGTACCTACCTACATCATGCTTTTTTCTGTGACTACTTAATTACTTTCACTACATGGTAAACCATCTGCTTCATCTAATAAAAGTCTAGTATTTATTAGGGACAGTTTTGTATGTTTTTCTTTTTTAAACTACTAGTAAGAACATGTGTCACACACTACAAGTAGCTATTGTTGTTAACATCTTCAACTGCGCTAAAAGTTTTGTTAAGAGTGGGTTCGCAAATAAGGTTTAAATTTAGGTTTTCAAAATAGCTCTGTATTCTGTGTGGCGTTTTTACAAGAAACTTTTTCAAAGGTTGCCTCAGCGGCCTCTCGGTAACTATCACCATCGTTTCATTTGCCGTGGACAATACGAGTAGCTACCCTACGTACGAGTAGGTATATCTCGTGGTGTCACGTACGAGGTAGATAAGATTCTGTTTCGAGAGGGAGTGGTCGGGGCCAATAATTGAACATGACCAACTATTGCGTGGCTAATGTCAAACTGATATACCTAACTTGTGTCTAATTATTTTCATTGTAGCGCATTCAATTTGTTGCAATAAATGAATAAACAAAAACGTTCATAGGATAGGTACCAATAAAGAGCAGTGTGTTATACCTACTTGTAAATAATGGATATTTGAACTGATTTTTTTTATACTAGTGGCAGACAAGCATATGGCCCGCCTGACGGTAAGCGATTATGCGTAGGTTATGGGTTAACTATATCACAATGCACTATCTACTAACAATCGGAAAAAAGAATTATGTCGTGGTCCGATTAGTAAGCTTTGTTGCATGGACTGATGGCAAACTTGAAAATTTTCTCTAACGCAAGTAAACAGAATTTCAGAAACGTTCAATAGGTCCCCACCTATCCTATGCATTAGGTACTTTTGAGTGTACCTAATAACGAATACAATCCCGATCGAGATCGAGATCTGGCAAGATCTCGGCCATATTTACGAGATCATTAATTGGGCGAGATCTCGCGAGATTGGAGAGATTGAAGGAATAGACATAGGTACTCAGTGCGTGTACACTAAAAGAGGCTCTGTGGGCAGGTAAACGTCGTGAAATAAAAACCCATTTGTCGGACAGCGCCATCAGTAGGTACCTACCTACTCTTAGTTGTGAAACGGTTTTATTTAGCTTTCCTGTTTGTGTCATGTGTGGGTCAAATCTAGTAATTGAAACTTTATTCCCTTCTTGTTGATCGATTGATTCCAAATTTACAACCTACACACCTTTATTTTTGTTGTCAATAGATACAATTATGTGTACCTACCTATTAAGTATCACTGTAAATCCAAGATGGTCGCCGCCACGGAATGGCAAATTACGTAATTTTTTTTCAACCCCCTCAATATTGGTATCAAATGAAAGGGTTTGACACCATGAAAAATAACTAGATATAGGTATAGAATGAGAAATGTTAAGGTAACTAAAAGCAAAAAAAAAAAATAATTAAAATGAAATATAAATAATGTTACCGGTTTTTTACTAGTTTTAACGATTTTATTGTAAATAAACATACCTAATAATTATGCAGATAATGTATTAATAGCTATAATTAGGTATCAGGTACCAGGAGGTACCAGGTAGATGGAGATAATTTAGTAATTTTGACAATAGCCTTTAGGTACCTATGATATTTTTAAATTTTCTAACAAAAATTAACGTAATGTGTGCAGTAGTAGGTAGGTACCTACCTAATAATAAGTAAATTATTATTAAATATACCTACACATCTTTCTTGTCTCTTACTTAATCACAACACGCTTAGCAGTTATCATCGCCTTTTAGTTTGCCGAAACAATAGAGTTATGTTAATGGTGCCCGAGATCTCGTGAAATTGAAATTTGTAATCCCGCGAAATCTGAAACCTGCGGTCTCGCCTCGAGATTGCATTCCCTAGTAGATACCTACTTAATATCGGCAACAAAACTGTTATAACGGAGTGAAGGCAGCGTGCGTAGGTACGGGTATGCATTCCATTAGGCGATGCGGTCGCTAGCATTACAATAGCAACTAACTAAAGATACGTAATGCGTTAAATAGACGAGTACCGACGGTCAATAAATAGAACAGGCTAGTGGTAGTGGCCGGCACTGGCCGGCGCGGGACGTTGCGCGGCGGGGCGGAGGGCGGCGGGTGGCGGGCGGCGGGGCGCCTCGCCAATGCGCGCTCGCGCCCCGCCCACGGCGCAGCGTGGGGGGGGGGGGGGGCTACCACCACTCGCCACCACCACTAAATCACCACGTCCCTGTCAATTACCCGGCACACCTCGTACGTGACCGCATGTAGGTGCCTACGATATGCACCGAGGTAGCTAGGTACGAGTACGTATTTGTATAAGTCGATAGATTGGTAGAGCTATCTGTAGGCAGTAGGTATAGGTACCTCTTCGTACCAACATTAGTTTATTGACTCCTAATTATCTAGACTATCTACTGACCGGCTGTACAATCAAATTCAATATCTTTTTTCTATCTATTTCATAAAATAGATCATCAATTATTCGAAATCGTCAATTTAATAAATAATTATTATAATAAAAAAATATAGATCAACACACACACAGTCACCGCAACAATAGTTTGCTTTGTCAGTAGTTTGTTAGGCATTTCTGATCAGCCTCGCGAGTCTGCAGGACTGGCAGTGAGCGTACCCTGCCTGGAAACCTGGTAATTCTGTCTGCTATCCATCTGTAACCTTAGGTCTCATGGTGCAGATATCCTGAACTTGTATATATTTATTTATCACATATAGGTATATACCTATTATTTATCACATATAGGTATATACCTATTATTTATCACATATAGGTATATACCTATTATTTATCACATATAGGTATATACCTATTATTATAGGGCTTAGGGTCGTAGGGACTGTTAGGCTTGTTTTACTTGGCCTTTAACTTATCACATATTTTCATGTACCGTCATACCCTGTAGGGATTAACTTTGACAGGCACTTGAAACTGGGGACTGGTGTACTCAACAAAGCATCAGTTTTCTAAAGTATATTGTACTAAGGTATTCTGTCGGAAAGCCTCTCGTTGCGGATCGGTCACTCGCCTCCCACAACCGGGTTTAACTAGTTGATTGAGAAGTCGCACAGATATAACAAGAACGCAGATACTACTAGTGCGAACTTAACTATTAGATTAGGGTAGGGTCGTTAGGGAAGAAGAAAGAAGAGCACTATGGAGATATAGGAAATTAACAAACTAATCAGGAGCCAGGAAGCGGACGCACGCGGCCATGAAACACAGAAAACTGTACTCAGGAATAAAGTATATTTTACTAATCAACTTTGCACTTTCAATTAATAATAGGTAACATGGTGAGAGAAGTAGGATCATAATATGTTAAGACTGGTGTAGAGCTAATTATCTCTTTATTGTTATTAAACTTTATGGTGATCTGACCAATAACATGCACTATCTTTTGATAAAAGTGCTCTTAAATGACTAATTTCTTGTGACAAATTTTTGATAAAGGGACCAAGATAATTTAGCATGCCAAGAAATCTTTGTAATTCTGTAATATTTTAAGACAAGGACAAGGCAAAGAGAAAAATATATCAACGAAGGAAAAAACATTAGACCAAGTTTTTCAGCGAGTTCAAGAAAACCACTTAAGACTACAGGAACAGGAGGTGTTATTAACTCATAAATATATTACTACAAACTACTTTGGCGACATAATAAAAAATTACGACGAAGAAACCGACTACCTTAAAAAATGCGAAGAAAGGCTACAACATGTGCAAAGTGTTTATAAACCACGACTCTTAGATGAAGATGAGATAAGGACGTTGTCAGTAGTCCAAAACTATTTATACAGCTACTACGAATGTCGCAGATATCTAAGAAAATATCTCAGGCTAAGGAATACATTACTCAAGGCAAGCCAATATGGCATTTACAAACACTATTACAAAGTTTATAAAAACAATGGCTAGAAATCGAAAAACGCACATCGGACTACTGATACGGTACGAAGTTATTGGAAGAAGGAATCTTTCAAATCTGAGATGAAAAATTATTTCGTCAAAATCCTCAGGAAAACTTCCACGAATAAATATACGCCATATTATGACTCTTGGTACATATATCAAGATTTATTTAGAAAAATAATTCACAAAGATAAAAATAATAAATCAAAAGTTTCTCAAAACACACGTAAAAGGCGACGCAGCAAGATTAATACGTCACCTAACAATAAGAGAGATAAATTATGAAACAGCTTGGAAATTGCTTACGCAGAGATATGAAGACGAGCACATGATTGCTACTAAATTTATTGACAAATTATTAGATTTACCTAGAATGCAACTAGCAAACGCGGCATAATTACGAGATATGCATGAAACTATAAATGAATGTCTTAAGGCACTAAACCGCTTTAATTGCCTTAAGTCTCTTGACGGGTGGTATATGGTGTGGCATATACTAACAGTCAACTATCAAGTGATAAACAAACACCAGAAAAATATAAACGTTGTTGATATTGTCAAAAGAATGATCATATAATATGATCATTCTTTTGACCTTCTTTTAATTATTGCCCTATATTCAAGGACTTATGCGCCAACGATTGATACAGTGAACGTGACGTTGCAGAAAAAAGAATTTGCAAATGTTGCTTAAATCATGAGTGATACTCATTTCTGGAACACTGTGTAAGTGCAGTTTATAAGCAATGTAAAGTTTGTCAACATAAGGGACACAACGCATTATTGCATCAATCTAAGCCGTTTCAAAATAGTTATAACGCTTAGTACATATAAAAAATACAGAGACAAAGAAGCCACAAAATAAAGCAACATCGAAATTATCAGCAACTAACACAATTTACTATAACAATAATAATGGTTGTCTTACCGACGACAAAAAATGCAAGCCCGATGGAAAGCCAAAAACGTCAAATGATACAATCAACATTACTACCAATTAGCAATTACAAAGTGCCAGTAACGCTAATAGTACTACCGAAACTAACGAGTTCATTACCAAGGAATAATTTACAACAATTACAAGAAAAATCTTGGATATAATGCACTTTTAGCAGACCCAACCTATTATAAAAAGGACCAATTGAAATAATATCAGGTGCCGAAGAGTACAGTAAAATATTACTACAAGGTTTCAAAAAATTACGGGATCCGCCAACTAGTTTTTCGAAACCCTGTAGTAATAATATTCTCTCTATTACCGCTCAAAGCCCAGAATTATTGTGGATTTTATCCTAAAAATAAGAAGAATATTAATTACATTATGTATAAAAAACAACGATTACACCATTATACTATAAATAGCGAAAGCATAAGTTTGCCTTTATGGCGGATATTATGGAAATGTACCGTTTTATAAAAAAATATGAATCAGACTTCGCACATCAAAGGATATTTATTATGGAGATTTTCTCCCAAACACGTAATTAGTCAATATGGAGTTACAACAGTTTTCTACGGTACAACTAGCTCCCCCTATCTTGCAGTACAAACATTGCAACAACTTGCTATAGACGAACAAAACAATTACCCAATCGCGAGGCAAGCTACATTACAAGTTTTCTAAGTGGATGATATTTTGTGCGGCGATTCTCAGGAAAGTGTATCTAAAGAATTGCAGAGTCAGTTAATAACCACGTTAAACAAGGCCGGTTTTAAACAACGAAAATGATCGTCAAATAGTTCAGAGCTACTGGAAAATATGCCATCGCAAAACAAAGTCGATCAACTGCTTAAACTGAGGATTCCTCTAACGAGACATATGCTGCAGCCGAATGAACAAATCAAATTGTGTCATATAACTACAACTGAGATTGAGAATCATGAACTCTGGAATAGATTTTTGATAAGATGATAAGGGTGTTGTCTTACTGCTACAGGTTTGCAGACAAAGAAACCACAAATAAACCAATTTCTTGTTTTAAACTGAAAGTGACGACTAAACGAGTACCTACTTTTGACAATACAACAACAGGAATTCGAAGATTAATTGAAAACTTTAAAAAGTAAACCTGAAACCTTCGAAGAAAAATAAAAAAACTATCCACTTTAAATCAAATAATAGACGAGGATGTTGTGGAGGTTGTTCACTCTTGCACATTTAGTGCATTCGAGACCATATTTATAACACTAAACCGGCCAAGTGCGAGTCGGACTCGCACACCGAGGGTTCCGTAAAATATTTTTATTATATGATGTAACTAAAAATTAACGGTTTTCGGAATTATCCTTTATCTGTGCTATAAGACGTTGCGTCGTACCAAATTTCAAGACTGAGTTCACGGGAAGTACCCTGTAGCTTTTGATTCCCTTGCGAGTGTCGAAAATAAACGGCTGCATCTTTTGATTGCGTTGGCTTAGAAGTTTGATTTTTTCACATCTCCAAGAGACAGTAGACCTGAGTATTTGATATAGATTCCAGCTTGATACCTCCACGCTTTCCTGAGAAAAGGGGTCTTGACAGACAGACAGACGGACGGACAACAAAGTGATCCTATAAGGGTTCCGTTTTTTCCTTTTGAGGTACGGAACCCTAAAAAAAGAATATCGGTTGACATGAAGAGGAGAAAAAGGTACTGAACTGTTTTGTCTTTACCTATCTATACCTAAAAAACTACCTGTTTCCATTGTGTTTATCGATAATAGGTACTAAACCTCGTCAATAGCTGCAAAACAAAACAAAGAATGTCGGTTGACCAATAGAGGAGAAAAAGTTACTGAACTGTTTTGTTTTTTATAAAAAAAATGTTTCCATATTGCTGAACACTAAAACTAACTGGACAAAGAGTGGACGGAAAAGTTGTGCATTGTTTTACTTTGTAGTGTTTATTGTGTACCTACCTACTACATCACAAGAACCATCTGACCCAATTTGGAAAAAATGGTTCTTTACTTTTGTTTTTGCCTATTTACATACTAGAGAACACCTGGTGTTGGAATTTCGACTATAATTCATTTTTGGTTTACGTATCTTCTATTTCATTGACCAGTAGGTACACGCTTACGTACCATGGCAGTTCAACATGCCTGTAGGTATATTGGACGTTGCGATTTTCACGTAATGTTTAAATTTGTATCATATATTATTTAATTTTTTAAACTTTGTGCACTTCCATACATAAATTTAAGTAAGTATTCCAATTTTGACGGTACAAAGAATCTCTTTACGTATTAATATATAGAGGTTCGTCATTTTATTCCTATGTTCATTATGGCTCACTGTAGGAGGTCAATGTGATGATATACCTACTATAAGAATTGAGGGCCATTCTTATAATTTCACAAGCATTGCTTATCTCTTTCTTACAAGTCACCATCTAGTTACATCTATGTTGTCTTATCGAGCGCTATTATTCTTTTCATCAAATAATTGTTTCACAGGCCTTCTAGTAGATAACTCCATAACATTGAGGATATTCTATCTCGTCACAGTACCTTGGTGCATGGGAGGCATAAGTATAAACCTTGGTAATGTACCAACCTCCATCTTGGCATTCTAAAGTGGATATGAATTGAGGGTGTCTATTTTAAATTTTGTACAAACGGAAGGCACTGCAAGGCTGAAAACGTATCTATTCGTATGTTTACGTGTCTATACCTAAGTAGGTATGCACTAGAATATTTATGCAGGGTACACTAGGTAACCTTTAATCATGTGAAATGGGTAAGCTGCGTGGTGTGGGAATCCGAGGCCTGGCTAGACTGAGACAGGTATTTTAAATAATATTTTTATTAATGAACCATGAAACTTTTAACTGTTTTTATATAATAATGAAGAGGGATCTGTTAATAGGCGTCATACCTTCATATGCAACGTGGGGCGGAGGAAGTTCACAATGCGACTGCATTTTGTGATAACTATTTTATGAATAGATTTTAGGCATCTGAAGAATACGAAAAGTTTGAAAAAATAGCTGATGAAAGTTTCCGAGTGGAAACCAAGCTTGAAGCGAAACCGTCAACTGCTACAACGGTGACTAAGATTCGGCTTATCACTTATTTTTATTCTTAAACTGCGTATTTGTAACAATTCCTTGTCATAGGTAGGTATATGGCAATATTTCCTATACTCCTTAGATTGGATACTTACATAAAAGAGCCTGCCGTTATTACAGGAAATATTGCAACATTTAATTCAGCAGTTACGTAAATAAGGCCAAATAAAAATACATTACAATAAAAATTCTTTGCTCTTACGAATAGTACGAGCGAAACGAATAATATCGGATACATCGACTGGACTGCCGGTGTAAGTCGATTATAATATCGCGGTGTATATTAAAGTGTCTGAGAACTTTGAGACGGTAGCATCCACTAGATATTGCTATTAAAATAAAGATCTCTGAGTGACTTGCCCTCTAGCGTAGATATGAAAGGTTATTTATTATGGTTATTAAATAATAAATATCAATTCTAAGAGGGGACGATATAAACAGAAATAACTCTCACTGTTCTCAAAGTACCTACTTCTGTCTCTACCCTGTCGACCACCAACTACAATTAAGTATCTTTGAAGACTGTTCGAGCATGCTTTGTGTAACAGGATTTGGATCGATACTTAAAATAATTAATAAAATGGACTATAAATAAACATTAATTACACATTACAAAAGCAAAAACATATGTACACCCACGCACGTCCACTCCATCATTTGCTTAAAGAATCTCTTGTAACTTTATTTCACTGATTTATCAGTATCTACGTATTCCCTTCAGATATTTCACTGATTTATCAGTATCCACGTATTACCTTCAGATATTTCATTGATTTATCAGTATCCACGTATTACCTTCAGATATTTCACTGATTTATCAGTATCCACGTATTACCTTCAGATATTTCACTGATTTATCAGTATCCACGTATTACCTTCAGATATTTCACTGATTTATCAGTATCCACGTATTACCTTCAGATATTTCACTGATTTATCAGTATCCACGTATTACCTTCAGATATTTCACTGATTTATCAGTATCCACGTATTACCTTCAGATATTTCACTGATTTATCAGTATCCACGTATTACCTTCAGATATTTCATTGATTTATCAGTATCCACGTATTACCTTCAGATATTTCACTGATTTATCAGTATCCACGTATTACCTTCAGATATTTCACTGATTTATCAGTATCCACGTATTACCTTCAGATATTAATGAAATTACAGCAGTATTATGAGCGTAATAAAGAAAAACGTTTATCTCAGTTGTGGTGTGATCATGATAGGTAAGTAAGTAGGTAGGTATATAACAATAAAAAGTGTGACGCCAGTGTGACGCCTGGCACCGTCGCGGCAGGACGCTTCACTCCTTGCAAAAGGGCTCCCGTCGGGTCCGAAACCAGTCGGGCATCCCCGAAATACAAATGTGAGTAAAACCGTATATTTCTTTTATAAGGGACGTATACCCACTAGTAAATATTTTGCAAGTTTGAAGTGAAGTGGCAGGATAAGATAAAAGACCTTTTTAACATTTTAACGAGAAAATAACAGGCCTGGGCGAATTACTAGGCGGTAGCACCAATGGTAAACATTTATTATTTAGCACATGTGCAAGGTCATAAAATCCACAGTAGAAGAAATCCATATAGGTACAAGCGACGTGGAAAAGTAAATTGTTTCATCGATAAGTTCCTGGCACTAAATAATGTACGTGGATGTAAATAAAAGTTGTCCCCTTTTTACGGCAGCTTTCTTTTGAAACTCACTAGATGAGATAGCATTCCTACTAAGTATAGTAAATATGTAGGTCGTAAATGCGGTAAACCGTGACGACGACCATAAAACCACTATTTGTCTAACATTGACTCATAATTATTGAGAAGGCTCGTTAATATTAGTCGTGTAGGGTCAAGAAGTAACAATATACCTTGAAGTAATATAATTGTGAAGTAGATACTAGGAACAGTACAAAGATATTATTGATATGCATCGCGGAGTGGTGCGAGTCGGCCGCGCGATAGCATCGAGGCGAAGGCGCGGGCCGGTGCCGCGGTGACCGCTACTATCATTTATAACAATCAAGCCGGCGCCGACCGGGACTTGGCCCCGCTCTATACTCATACACAATTTTAATGATATCAATAATTTGTCGTATCATACAGGGCTCTAAGAAATCAAGGCAAGGTTTAGGCTAAATGCTAAGCGGCGTGATCACCAGTTTGTCGTTTTCGGCAACGTCGCCCGCTGTTGTTTTCGCGTCAATTGTGGCCTAGTGGAGACATACCCTAATCAGCCCTAAGTCACTCGATGTACTTGTGCGTGCTAAATACCTACCGGCCTCCCGTCCACCGGCGGACCATACGCAGTCGGTTGCCGACAGCTGCATCGCACGCACACGCCTTAATTTTTAAAGCACAAAAAACGTTATTCGAGATCGTATTAAAATATTAATATTCTTTAAATACTGTAAAATTCATAGAGAAAATTGACATGGTTGTTTATGTGCAGTATAAGAATGTGAAGAAAGTAAGAGGAGAAAAAAGCAGAGCAGCGCTTTTTATGTATTTTTTTTTTAAATTAACTTTATAACTATGCCTTATTTCCTTCAAATTATTTATTAAAACTTTTTGTAAGATGTAGAATATTTTCCACAATACAGTTTAAAAATCGTGATTTTAGAAAAGACAAAAGTTTATTAACCTTTACATAAAAATAAAACACGTAAGATATACTAAAACATTGGAAATGAAAAGTATACGTTAATTACTTCATTTACATATTTTTTTTCATTTATTGAAGAGGTAACCCTACACATGTTTTAAAGCCCGGAAAGTTTAGGCAATTAAAACAGTAGTTATTGATATTTTTTAGGGAGTGATTTATCTGTTACGTGGACCGGGAGCCCATCGCAAGAACACCTATCGGTTACCTGCTCAAACTTTGTAATATAAAAGCAATCAAACCCCTAAAAACCATAGGCTATGGCAACCCTATGAGACCGGGTGAAATAATGAAGGCGGGGGTAATATGCAATACAAAATTCGGGTCATAACTTATCTCATAGATAACCTGATAATTTTTGCGGAAAATTACAGCTCTTAATATGCCATTTCAAGGAAAAATGGGTTGCCAAGTCAAATCGTGTGAAAAAGCTTGGCAGCCCCCTTACGAAGTCTGAATGAATATAGCAATTCCGTTGTTGGGGAGATGATCGTTTAGAACGTGAAAAATAAATGGTGAGTAGTAGAAATGACAAACGATGCTTTCTGATGATGCTCGATAACAACGGAATTGCTATATTCATTCAGACTTCGTAAGGGGATTGCCAAGCTTTTGCACCCGATTTGGACTGGCAACCAATTTTTCGTTGAAAAGGTATATTAAAGGCTATAATTTCCCGCAAAAAAATTATCAGGTTACCGATGAGAAAGGTTAGTACCCCAATTTTGGCACCTCAAAAAGTGATGCCATCTACTAGGGACATAATCATAAGTACATACGGAATCCGGTATCCCTGAATATTTCGTGTCGTTAATTTTGTCACTACGTATTTAGTTCACAAGTTTATTAAAGTAAAGATAACACTTCCACAGGCAAATTAGTATATTATTATCACTTTTATTAAAATAATTATATTTTTAAAGATTAATTAATAAGGAGCTGACAAAACTCAATGTTTAGATTATCGCCCTCTAGTGAATCTATATTGGTATTATTAGCGTGACGGTAACGAATTCAGTGCTTTTTCCCATAACAAAAGTGCACAAACGTACCTAACTTGTGCTCTATTCGACTAGGAGAAGTTTCAGACCGTTAAATAATATTTAATTAATAGAAATTCCAGAGTTCTCCTAGGTTCGATCCTAGGCCTTTCCGGTTCGAAGTCTGAGATGCCAGCAGTTGTGCCAAAGTATTTGATTGTGATCATTTGAATATTATTCATTGCTCTATCAATACACAATATTTTTGATTTTTTTCGAAAAAATTCTGTCGGCACCGGCACCCATGTCGAGGAACTGACTTTTGTATTTATGTTGTTATTTCACACAAAAATGGACAGTGTAATGTGTTATATAAGAGTATATTGTGTGTCGCAGGTCTGGAGGCGCAGGTGCAGGACACGTCCAAGGACCTGTACTGGTTCTGAGGGGGCCGCCGCCGCCCCGACGGACACTAGTGCAGTGTGCTCCACCATCGTCCTAGTGTACGAGTAGTGTAGTGCTTACTAGTGATGCGTGCCAACGGGACGGACTTGCGCGTGGCGTACTGCAGCCGCATGCGGCATCGACACTTGCACATAATTTGGACTATTTGATAGCATATGTACCGTTCATACTAGATGTTTTGACAAAGTTGTGTGCAGTCTGGAAGTGTTGATCAAGACTTAAAAACAGATAATGATAAAAGTAAAGAGAAATTATATTTTAGTTTGCGTTCTCTTATACAACCCGGCTGTAAAGTCTATCATTTATAATTGCTTAATAATTTTTTGAAGTAATTTATAATACATACGACACAATAGTCCGGTATCATGGGTACGGGCCACGGATGGCCGCTGCCGCGCTGCCCTAATTGTGTGGAGCTGTTTTTGTGAAATAAATAAATATTATATTAAGCGAGGCAATGTGTCAGCCGGCCGCGGCGATCCTTGCCCTGAATAAAATATTAGCAGGTGGACGCCACCGTGCTCTGTGACAGGCTCACCACTCACCACTCGACCCTGGCTTCCGTGTCCACGCGTTCGTCAAGAAAATAGGTATACTTAAATGTTTTAAAAGCCTGGTCGATAATAGAGTTAGAATCACGAATATCTGTCTATACGGAAATTGAGAGCAAAATCTGTATTTTAAATAACAATAGTACAGAACATAAAAATCCTCACATTTTTTAATTACATACATTTTAAATACTAGATAATTCTCCGTTTAAATATATAATTACATAATTGAACGCGAAAGTTTAAAAGTGAACAGTATCATAATTGTTGCTGCCTATTGTTTAAACTAACTGTTGAGTCTCAACAATTTCAAAACTATTCATTTTTCGTCTGCCTAGGGCGAGTTATTTTTTGTATTCATTTGCGTTATCTATTATTTCTGTGGGATTAAAATGTCTCTAGTGTCAATCTAGTGCTACTTCTGTTATTATTATATGTACAAATCGACGTTAATGTTAACGCGAGTGAATGTGCAAAAATACTGAATTTTTTAATACTTAACGACAAAAACCTCATTGTAGATAAGATAATTAAATATATTTGTCAGCTGTATACCCACTGTATAGATGTAAACGTCGTAGGAAGTCATATACTATATACTGCACACAACTTAGCTACAGTCAGTTCGGCTCCCGCTGGGTTGATTAGCACAACAGTGATGATCATGGTACATTATATATGTATAACTGTGTACGTACGTAGAGTAATTAGACGTAATCATATATTGTACATACTTAGTTAGCTGTTAGTGTAACTAGCGAATAATGCGACACACGATGTAGATAATGTGCTCTAGTACAACCGTTCTTTACCTGCCGTACATCATACACAGCGTTTGTATAACGCTGCTTATACAGCGTCACGTATCGTGCCTACGGCAATGTACTCAAGTAAGTTTTATCAAGTGGTTCTTATGAGTTGAGACAAATACAATGATGTAGAAGTGAATTTTAGTGACGAGTGGCGCGTGCCTGTGGACGGTCATGTCTGTATATAGACGTACATACATACTGCTGTATATCTATGTGTAGAGTGTGTGGTTGTAATTAGAACAAACGAGTAACGCGTGAAGGTTTTATCACATTAGATATTTTTCGTATCAACTGATAAGAGTTTTAACTAATGTGTAATTCCTCGAGGGTGTGGAGTATGTGTTGTGCAGGGGCGCGGGCGCGGGCGCGCCACACGTCCCGCCGCAGAAGTGTTGCGACGTTGTACCGCTGGAGCTGGTGTGTTGAATGTTGCGTATATGTATCGCCTCCATTCATAGATGAATGATCTTAAATATAAATTCCATTATCTACTGTGATTGTTTTACTTGTGGTGTTTTATTTTCCTTCAACCAAGATCCGTTAAGATTTAAATCCTAAAGGCAAGGTTGGCGTGCATGACATATCCACAGCTCCACCGTACAGAAGACCGGAGTTAGTTACTACCTAAGCATTGCGGTAATCATCTACAGGGAAGTAGAGTAGCCAGAGGTTCCAGGGAAGGAGAAGGGGTTTGCCGCCTGGTGGAGCAAAGCCGATTATTTTACGTAAACAACTTGACATTAGCAATTCACGTTATTAAATAATCACATTAAAGAAGTGAAAAATAACATTTAACATTTAACTAAGTGAAAATGTGTAGTTGCATGTCTGGACGTCTGGACGCTCGAACACTATCGAACGTTATGTGATAAACGACATAAGTTGATACATGCAATAAAAACATATGTAAGTATGAGTTTCTAAGGCATTTAGAAATTACTAATCACCTACAAGTGTTCCACAGAACGTCCGTTTTGACGTTTATTAAAGAAAAACAGATTTAAGTCGACCGGCAATAGGCTAACTGCTCATTAGACTTGTCGCGCAATCGGAAGTTTTGCTACTTAGACCTTCTGATCGTGAGGCAACTACTCGTGGCAGTCGTAGAAAAACGGCGGATTTGATTTTTTTGACGATTTTTATTTTTGACATTAACCTGATGAAAACATTATAGTTTATCATAAAACAAAAAAAATTCAAAGCTCGTACACAAGGTAACATTTCCAGATTTCATTAACAGAAACTGCAGTTTTTGAAGTGAAAACTTTAAAGTGCTCTCCTGTAAAGTTACTTAAAATCAAATCCGCCGATTACGACGTACTGTATTCTGTGCATGAAATCAATTGTTCTGCATCCGAAGAAACAAACGGTACTATGGAGAGATACATTTAAGCCAAGGACTGTTTTTGACGTGATAACGTCTTATAAATCGATGAGCGCCTGCTTCTTTTAAATTAAATTGTGTTAAATAAATTAGGAATAGCGTAATTTTTCTTTTTTCTATATTTTGTTGTATTCCTTAGTTAATTTTAGTAAGTAGGTATGTCTTACTGTTATACTTATGGAAGATAGATTCACATGTAGTAGATGTCAATCAAACATGATGTAGTTTTTGTTTATATATTGCTTTTCAGATTGTACATCAGTTTTGTGAATTAAAAAAAAAAACAAAAACGCTGACTGCACGTACGAAAAAGCATGACTCATTGTCACGTTCCGCCTGAGCCGAGCGTGCAAGTGAGAGCGCGGAACAAGCGATAGAGAGGCACGATCGGCCTAAGCGTTCGGCTTGTGATGCATCTATCTCTCTTCCACTGTTTTCTTATGACGTTATCACGTAAAATTATCGTTCGTAAACCGACTTTACAGACAACCAATTCTTTCTAATATAGGTCTATACTATCCGTTCAGCAACGATTTCGTCAAGTCGACAATAAATTAGTTGGAAACGATTAGATTTGCTCAAGACTAGTTAGATAATAATACATACCAAAGTAGGTACTGGTAATAAATCTATATTCTTAATGACGGGTTAAGTAATGAAAAAGGGCTTAATGGCTAGTTAGTAATCGATATACGGTACTATACTAGCTATCTATAAAAGCTGAGAGGGACATTAAATATACAGACATTGTATATTAATTTATAATATCATAAATATTCAACACAAGCGCCATATTAGAAAGGATCACTACAAAAAATAAAATAAATCCAGTATAGAGGTATGCTTTACATACAAATTGACTATTTATGGAGACGAGCTAACGAGTACGCACGCGCACTGGCACGCGTATCTACGCAGGCTGTGATCTCGCTTGGAAGGCGGTAGGCACACTCCCTGTGACCTATTACAGTTAAAACTGTTAATAGAAATTCATCTTCTTATATATATATAGTAGGTAAGTAGGTATATCCTATAATTGTCCTTGAATGGTATTGACTTTAGTTACAGAAATAATAATTTTAACACATACATAGTGTAGGCGAGTATTATGTCTTGTGCCTATGCTCAAAACTACTTGAATACTACTAAATATACCTAATTTAAAACGCATAAACTCTTTAAGGTTATTGTAATGAGGTTTATAGTTATAGTGGTGACTTACCTGGCCACATACATGTTTTATGTTCAAGTAGGTTAGTACTAAAACAAGTTTATTATTTGTTACCTGTGACTTATTACTAAATACCAGCGTACATAGCAGGAACTTTTACGATTTACGCTACGATTAGTGTTCTCGAATAATTCTGTAAATTATTTTTATTTTTAAGAGAGAGGTATGGAGAAGTCGACGGCACACCGTTGACGTAAACTATAAACACTCATAGTAGGGTACGCAACTGCTTAATTAAATAAATGGAAATATAACTTAAAAGATCAGATCTGGCGCAAATCTTAATGACTTAACCTCGAGTGCCACAATTTTTCTTAAATGAACTATTTTTTCAAAACGTTATTGAAAGAAAAGCGTTTCGTGCTGCAGGCTGCACTAAAAGTATCGGGAATGGAACATTTCCACTGTTTCTGTCATATTAAGATCTTTTTAATTGAAAACTCCTTGGTTTTAAAAATCGAATACCATTTATTTATTTAAAAAAAGATTCTCGGTCTTATCACAAGGTTTTGTCAAACTTCGGAAAATGTGTCAAATTTCGCGGAGAATACTTCGAAAAGCAATAAATACATTTTTAAATAGTAATGTTGTGTCACTTCCTTGATTCCCGAAATTTTCAGTGCCGCCCTCGTATTCTACACTAGTCGTATTGATATTAGTTGGCTGGCTTTATTCAGGCCCTAATGTAATCTACGTTCTGATTCATAATATCGGATATAATCATAATATGAACTATGACTATGTAAGAAAGAAAAAGGCGCCAGTTTCCTCGTCACATTTACTGCTAAATAATGGCCACTGTGGTATTTGTGTCGACTAAATTTTATATCTGTCTCGTCTCCTACAATAAAAGCGTATCAGTTAGGTGCGTCGCGTCGGCGCATTCCGCGATTTATTGTACGCAGTCGACATGTTATAGTTTCCAGCATTATGTAGATAGGTACATATAAGTACCTACATACTTACTTATTGATTAATTCGAGTAAAGACAAATTATAATAGGAAGTATTCACAGCAAATAAATTCAATTTACCTACTAATTACATTTCTATAAAAAGACAACGTAAGAACTAGGTAAATATAATAATGTATGTACTTAGCAATCTATAGATAAATGAGCAAATTCTATGTAAAATATCATTCTGTGCTTCGAAGCTTGTATGTTGTTAGGTTATTTGATGGTCCGATTAAAGTGATTGATAAAGTAGATGTTCAAATGGCTCGGCTTTTACATAGCCTGGTGACATGTTGATGTACACACTGAGAGGTTGATGTACACACTGGTCACACTGAAAGTTTTTAGAAAATAACAAACGGAATTATAAAGAAGCCTGTTAATATTTTATTGCTTTTCGAATAAGTCTCCGTTGGAATGCGATGGAACGATTGACTGAAGCAGTGAGCCCACTCTTCTTTAGGGATCTCTTCCACACCTTTTTCAAACGCAGCCACGGCATCTTCAAGGTTCATGAAGCGAATTCCTCTAAATTATCTTTTATTATTGGAAATAAATAAAAGTCACAATGTGCCAAGTCGGGACTGTAAACAGGATGACTCACTAGCTTCACACCTTCAATAGACAAATGTCCAACACACACCTGCAGTTATGGTCCTTTTCTGTTCTAGAATGATTGTTGCGAAATGACCCGTCCGTCCAAAGAATGAGGCAATCATCTTTTTCCCGTGACGTCTGCTCTTCGTCACTTTGTAGGCAAATCTTCAGATGGAAACATCCATTAGGTACGCAGATTGTCTTTTGGTTTGGGGTTCGTAACAATATATCCAGCTTTCATCACCTGTGACGATGTCATATACAGCATTCGAGTCACCTCCTTCATACCAATCCAAACGACGGCGGTTTTGATCTTCCGTCAAGTTATAAGATACCTATCCATCTAGTACAAAGCTTTCTGACGTCTAAATGTTCATGTAAGACTTTTTGTACTTAACTCATACCAATGCCCAATGCTACCCGAATCTGTTGATATGTCACCCTTCTGTTTGGCCAAAGATATCACTACATATTATAAAACAAAGTCCTCCGCCGCGTCTGTCTCTCTGTTCACGACAAACTGAAAAATTACTGAACGGATTTTCATGCAGTTTTCACTAATAGACAGAGTAACTCATGAGGAAGGTTTAGGTGTATAATTTGTTAAGATTTTGTGTAAATTGATTGAAATATGTTGATGATTGGTGAAGATGTCTCTACTACCCGTGCGAAGCCGAGGTGAGTCGCTACATTTATATATAAATGTAGGTACTACGGTTAAAGTGATAATTCTGGGGTTTTTCATGAAGGAGTTAAAATTTCGGTTGCGTAAATGCGTAAGCTACAAGTCCATACATTTATTACTATTTCGTAAAATTTTTATACAATTACGTCATGACTCATGACTAACAAATACTCACCTATTTATAGAAGTCTGTGATACGCGGCTATAATATAATGCGCAGCTAAAAAAAAAATGTTTAGAGTTCACTTCACTTTATAGTCTCACAAAACTTCTTTAGTCAAATCTCATTTCCCACTTTATTGAAATTGATCAAACATTTCGTGAGTCATCAGTCATCACTCATCAGGTCAAAAGCTGTTCTGCAATCTTAAAAAAATTGTTAAATCGATTATACGACATGTGAGACAATCACTACTACTATATTAAGAAGGTCGCTGCTCAGTCATGATCAATGCAATAAATGATAGGTCAGTCTTATTTGAAAGAAGTATACCAACTTAACGTAGGTACGACGTTGATATTGTTAGAGAAAGAATGTCAATAAAGAAGAAAGTATAATAGCGGTGGTGTGTTGAGTGTTTCGTTCTAATGTGTTTCTAAATCGGAACTATTTTGAGCGCGGTCGTATTATTATCGAGCAGCGACCACTCGTAAAACTCGTACTCATCAATCCGGGATTTGAGTACGCGAGTAGCAGCCGCGCCACGAACTACAGACCAACAATGCAACGAGCAGAGCGCGGCACAGAGCGGGCGCGGCACGACTCACGGAAATAGCGGCATTAAGTGCGGACGATGTTTGTAAACACGCGACACATTACGCCGCTGAAATAGACGAGCATTGTCACCCCGAGACAATCGCCGCGAGCATCACACAAATAACGCGCTGTCGTACTAATAGTACAAGGGACGCTTTTGGACACATTATACACATTCCACGGTTTCACGGCGAGCTCACCTAACTAAACATTCAACTGAAATAAAACCCCAGCTCGGCGACACCGTGAAATTTGTCGCGACACTTAATTTATGCTAATGGATCGTTAATGGCGTCATAAATATTATAATTAGTGCCGGTTACGCACCTCGGTGAGGACTTCATCTCTACTTCCAGTTTGTTACGATCGACCAAACGCAATCTGAAGCGACGATGTCGAAAAGCGCCACGTCGCCGTGAATCGTCCGTAATCAGTCAACTAGCAGCTCACCTCCTCTCCATTAGAATGGAACGTCCAATGGGAGACTTAAACGCTCTCTCCACAGTTTAGTATGCACGACACATGCTGCGGAGACTCCTCAAGTATTGAGCAATAAACGGGTCCCAGCACTGAATACAGATTCAGTTGAAAACAATTATGTCTCAGAACGAGGGGCTCGCATTAACTGACGGCGCTATTACAAGCGTCCCCTCGATTTGATTCGATATAATATATTAACCGAATTAACATGAGCCGATCGTAAAGTGATCCTTCTACCTATTGAATTACAGATGAGACAATTTGATGTTACTTGGCTTGTTATAAGTAAGGAGTTCAGTATCTATATGTATCGTGAAATTAATAAGCTCGACGGGCGAGGCACAAAGATATGGAGCGCGAGTTGCTCGAGGTGAGGCGCAAAAACGTGGTATGATTACTTTTGTTAGAATTATTTGCGATATGCAGCGCGCCATAATGATACTAAAAGCTATACCGCCATAGCTATACAACGTTATCACAATGAGTGTGCGCCTTCGCTATTTCCGTGTCCCCCACATTCTCGGCATCCTGCGCGAGCGACGTTTCTGTTTTCCTGGAACCGGTTTTGGTGAATTAGCATTACATACATAAACATATAGCTATGAATAACCTAGTTTGTTCTGTAGTCCGTCGGCAGAATTCGGTGGAGATATAATAAAGGCTGGCATGGTGTGCGTTGTGTCGGAATGCGCGCGCGCGTGGGAACCGGGCGGTGCGGCGGCGGCTCGTCTGCGCATGTGCGCTCCCTCGACGCAATCGCCCTCAGGAACTGCTACGTTTCGCACAAAACATTTAGTTTCAATGCTAATAATAGTCGATGAAAAGTTCGATTGTTTTCTGAGGACCATGGACAGCTTCGTGGCATAATTTGAAATTGTTGGTTAATCTTAAACAATGCATTAATTGATTCATGATTTTTAAATCAATCAATCAATTTCTTTTTTTGCGAGAGTTAGTAAGTACAAAGGTGTTAAAATTACACAAAGTTTCTAAATCTTCCACCTTAGGTATGCAAATATTAACAATAGTTTATCATGTCTGTGTCATGCAGTCAACAATTTCTTGCCCTAAAATCAATTAAAAATGTCACAAGTAAAACGCAGCCACACTTAACCACCACTGAGACGCCAGTAGTTAAACCACTCGGTGATCACTGCTTCGATATTACAAAGGTAACAGTAACACGGTTATAGTTAGTATTTTCATATTCCGATATTTCAAGAACTTTCATGATTCAACCTTACATAAGTACTTCATTTTCATTATCAGCTCAATCCATTTACGTAGACAATAAGTTCGCGCAAGTACATAATTAGAATAAAAGGCCTACGTATGTACCAACTCAGTCATGACTCATCACGACGTAGACAACTCATTTAACAACACTGCAGAATATGCTAGTGTAGTTTGTATTTGTGTTGTTAGATCCCGTGTCGTCACGGAGCTACCTACACACGTGACACCGTGACGTCAGTGAGGACCCGTGGTTTACGTGGTTTATCTGTGCCGTGGTGAGTAGTGGATGTTATTGTGAACAGTCCCTCGGGGGCATGTTTGTGTCTGCGAGAAGTGCGGTGCGGAAGTAACGCGGTTCGTTAACGATTGTGTGGGACACCTCCGCTCCGCACATGTCGGCATTGCTTACGTGTGTGTGCGTAAGTCACAAACATTCACTGCTAATGTTTTCAAATAGATAGCAGCTATTGTTATGATGAGTGACGCAATTAGGTTCTCTTTAAAAAAACTGTCAGTCATAGGACTGCACGTCAGAAGTGAAAACACATATAGTGTGCGTTCCGATATACACTGAGAGCACTGTACGGTATGACGTCAATTCAGTATACCTTCGAAGCCGTTCCTTTATAGTTAGCTATACTGGTTACTGTTTATAACGGAACGCAATCCAGTATACTGTCAGTTGTCAATTTAAGTCAATTGTCAAATTGCATAATAAAAGTGACAGTGTGACAGAACTAAGAGCACCGTACCTCGAAAACTCCAGTGCTCACAGTACAAAAATGGCGACGTTTATGACGTCATATACTTCCCTATGATACTGCAGCAGTGTATTGTGGGTCTATAACGGAACGAATTTCTCCCCAGTACGAGCACATTACGAGCACTGAACAGTGCTTTCAGTGTATATCGGAACATACCCATGCACACATCTCTCATCTTTGTCACTACGTATTTAGTTCACAAGTTTATTAAAATAAAGATAACACTTCCACAGACAAATTAGTATATTGTTTTCACTTTTATTGAACTAATTATATTTATAAAGATTGATTAATGCTGCCGCTGCCTGCTGATAAAACTCAATGTTTAAATTAGCGCCCTCTAGTGGATCTATATATGTATTATTAGCGTGACGGGCACGAGTTCAATGCTTTTCCCCATAGCAAAAGAGCACAAACGTGCCTAAGAAAGAAGTTTTCACTTCAAAAATAGAGATTGAAGAAGATTATTATTAATATAATGGTTCTCGTTAAATGGGATATTTTAAAATTACTGATTGCCGATACCCGTTACCGTAGGTATCGTACTTTTTACTAGTTTGTGAAAAAATGCTATAAAATATTTTAGAAATAGACCATTCCGATTGTTCAGTAAACTCTTATTTTCAACTGTCACACTGTTATGAATTAATTTGGATCTTAAAACTATTTGCAGAACTTGTTTCTTTATTCGTATCGATATCAGCCCTGTATATATAATATAATAAGCATTCCTCAGCTCTTAGTATAAAATGGATTAGTAGGTCATAGTGCGGGCTGCCCTCGAACTAATATGATAAACTACATATTCAACTGGTCGCCAAACTGCTAGCACTTTTGTCTCGGAGATAAAAACTATTTAATGGATCCTTGTTTGTTCCACAAGCGGCGGGTATCTGTGTAGAACACACTTAATTAGAGCCGACTGAGGTTTGTGCTCCTAGAGATAATTGGACATATCTAATGTGGCGTGATGTCGGAAGTGCCATCGATCACGGCGCGAAGGCGGCTGGCGCGCACATGCAGCGCGGTGCGCCCGCGCATCCCGCGCGCCGCCGCGCCTTGGTGACTTTAACGGTTTGTTTGTAGCACCGCCGTAACGCGCGCCGCCCCCGGGCAACCCCCGGCGCATTAGGCGGTTTTTGTTACACCGATATTACGTAAAAACATAATATAGCTCATATTACACAGCGCCGCCGACAACACTCAGCGTTTTGACGTTAATTGGCCAACGTGTTCACTTAATGAATTTTATTGACTCCACCATTAGTTAATTATTAGTATCAGGCATTGACGCGTCGCTCGGATGTGTCAGACGTAGACGAATGATGCTAGCGCCGGCTATTTTAGTCTAAAGAATACTACAGCAATCTCGACATGTATTTGTTATACGGTGTACCAACAACAGCCACTAACGACGCCACTGAAGTGACAGCATTGTCAGTGACATTGCAGTACTTACTGTTAAAGAGTTTTTGATGGCCATTAGAAATCGTGGTAAAATGGTAGCTGTCAAATTTGACAAAAATACTTATTTATTCTTGACATTTCCCCACGAAGCGTGTACGCTTCAACGACACGCAGAAATTATAAAAATGTTCTGTTTGCATAACGTTCCAGGTGTTGCATCCTATTTATGGAATTCATGGCTGTCCTGCAGCGACGACAATACGTCGTTAAAGGAATAAATTTGAGACAACCGGGTCAGTGATCGCTGAAGCTGTGCCGTGCAGTGAAGAAACGCTAGATCGTTGGAGAAAACCCCAGACAGTTCATTCCGCGTCGCCACGTCGTCGTGCGCAACAGCTGGGTCTTTCAGCAACATCAACTTAGCGCATTTCGCTTCGAGACTTGGGTTTGCATCCATACAAAGTTCAATTAACTCAAGAACGACAACGACGATTAAGTCAAAGACCACAGACAGTGCCCTGTATTCACTGATTAGACTTTAAAGCATTTCGCGGCTGACCCTGCTTCCGGAAAAAAAAACATCTTCAGTGATGAGGCTCATTTCTGGTTGAGTGGCTTAGATAACCAATAAAATTGCCAGATTTGAAGCGACAAAAGTCCACGAAATATTCATCAGGTGCTTCTATGCTCCGAAAAAGCCAAGGAGCCGCCGCGCTCACTGTAAATGGCGACCGATATCGGACGATGACAACTTTTTTTGGCCTATTATAGGTGGTATGGATCTCACAAACTTGTACTTGAAAAATTTAATTTATTGGATGATAAGTTTGGGGGCTTCGTCATCTCGGCGTGGTGGTGAATTCAACTGGCCACCGACATCGTGTGACTTAACACTGCTCGACAACTTTCTGGTGGGCAACGAAAAATCTCTGGTCTATCGGACAAACCATACCATATTTAAGAGTCAACATAACTCGGTTTCTTCATGAAATTGAGCCTCATTTATGCAAAGATGTCGTTTAAAAAATGGTCCTCCAGGATACAAAACCTACAGCGGAGTTGCGGCGTCATTTGCCTAAAATTATATTCTAAACATACTGTCATCTAATGTCCTTTAAAATGAAAATTATGGCAATAACACTTGTTTTTTTTTATTGTTGTTTTATTTCATTTGAAAGTTCGAGTGCTCTGAATGAAACTGCAACTGATGAATCCCTTTTAATCCTTATTCTAGTCCTTAATCTAGGAAACAACTTTAATAGTTACGACAGTTAATCACGTACCTATTTGGTATGGACCAGAACTTCACTTCGCATATAACCAGTGTAATATACACTTTAGCAGTGACGTAGGTAAGTAAACACGTATAGACAAAGTATTGGAATTTGTTCAAAGTTGTCCGCCAAGTGGCTCGCCTCGCACAATCAGACGGACATGCCTCGTGAATCTCGTGACAGCGCTGCGCTGGTCGTGACCGACAGATCAGTTATTTATCGAGTGAGGATAGCGGCGCGACCGCATACTCACAATATGGCGTACATCGTCCGAGTGCCAAAACTTGCAACATGTCAAGAGTGATATGTGTTTAATTGGACTCCCGGTCATTATCTACTTGTAATATAGTTAATTTATTAGTACACCTGTCTTACAGCACGCACCAGGGCGATGTTATGTGCCGAATCAGTTTTGCGACGAGCTGAGGCTGACACTGTACGCGTACTTAATGTATAATCTCCGTCGACACGTCGTTCTATTATTACATTTAATCGATGATTATTGCTATCTTCAACCCAATGATCATCGCGAAGGTTACTCGACATGGTTGGCAATTGAACTGATGATCGCATTTAATTATTCAATAATTTATTAATATTATTGTCATTGTTTTAAGTGACTAGTGCTACTTCGACGATTTCTGGTCTTTTGTAGCGCACTCTTGCTTTCAGTTTCACTGGCCAGACTTATCCATAAAAATCCATATCCTGCTAAAACTGCCACACAATGCTTATGTTCGTAGTATACAGGGTGTTAGAAAAACGATCCCGAAAACGAAGACAGACGATAGTACTAATGGTACATTTGATGATGGGTCAGAAAAAAATCGATTCCGATGGATTTTTTTTTTAATTTTATTTTAGGCATTTTTTACGCTCCATCATGTAAATACAGTTAAATGCAACGATCATTTCATAAGAAATAAATCTAAAACAACTGACGCTCGGATCAAAGAACGCGCGGGCACAGAGGGCTGAGCGAGTACGGCGCCCGCGCGTCTGTTATTTCGCGATAGGTATTTGCGTGGGACCGGACGGAGGCACCATCAACTCCTTGCCTGCCCATCAACTTGGCGTTCTCTGGTGCGTAGTAGCCCTACTTTTACAGCCGTCCAATTAATTAATAATTTTTTTTGCATAAAAATTCAGATGAAGATATATTTTTTGACAAACCAAGTGCCCTTGGTATTAATGTTAAGTTATATTTAAACAATTTGTAATTCATAATGTTGTAAATTTTGGTAGGTAACTTAAAATTTTTAATTAGTCAGAAATTCATAACGTTATTTGGCTTATTATAATTTTATTACTATTGTATTTTTATAAATCTATTGTATTACATTGAAATAATAAATCATATGATAATGTATTGTAAGCATCTTAGTGGGAACAGTAAGCTTATATTGCTGGTAGAATAAACAAATCCTTTCAGAAGTGTTTTATTGTATTTCCTGCATTCAGGTTGCATGACGTGCAACCGCAGGTTAACACTTCGGGCGCCGCATTAGTGGACCATAAGAGCATAGAATATACATTAGTTCGTTATACGTTCACTTTGCAGTGTCCGGTGAGGATTCGTGTTAGGTACTGCACAGGTTTTTTATCTTTTCTTATCGTATCCACTTATTAAGACTTTTGAGTGTCTTAGACCAGTCGTGGTCTTCCATCTCATAATTACCATTTATGTTTATTGGGCGTTTATGATTGAATAAGCTCGCTGTTTGGTGATGCCGCAGAATGGTACCGGTACATGTTGTCGGTTTTCTGCATCAGCTCTTGCGAGTTCATCGGCTTTTTCATCGATACCTGAGTGGCCTGGTACCCATCAACAATGTAATCCAAGTTGTGTACTATTTGGACGAGTCGACTAAAACTTGTATATTTCTGGGAGATACAACAGTAAAGAGTTATCTTCTAGGTAACAGCAATCTGGCGTCTGTTATATTACTGAACACTTAGTGGTTTTCTTATTTTGCTATGAAAACGCGCAGGATTGACTCAACAAAATCTATTCTGTCTAACTCATGTACTGCAGTACTGGAAATTTAATTTTAAAAGTTTATTTTTAAGCCTCTTCGCCGAAAGAGACAGCAAAATCTCATGCGCGTTTGCTCCGGAATCTGGGTAGAGCTAAAGCCTCCAGCAAAAGTCTTTCCACACCTATGACGTTCACGAAGTTGGTACGCTGAGTCCTCGTAGCAGGCACTAGGCCGTACGATACTACACTCGAATCACCGTGTTCGGTGAGTAGCTGTGTACTCCTGAAAGAGTCACAGCCAAGTCGCCTCTGCTGTGAATTCCCCATGGAGGGTATTTTTGCAATAAGAATGGCTTGCCCTGAAAACTCTATTAAGTAGCACCATTCTAATTTATTTTAGAAATAAAGTATCATCTAAACATCATCTACATCATTTAAAAAGTAAGTATTCTACAGCCGGAGGTTGCGATAAGCACCATTTACTCCAATTATTTCTAAATTCTGATCGTTAGATAGGTACCATTCGAAGTGACAATCAAGAATATGAAAACCTGCTTGTTATCTGCCACATGGATAAACACTTTCAATTCCAATTAAATAAAAATCAAAGTACTAATAATTAAAATTTCAAATATAACACCAACTGCCACTATCTCTCCGAATCATTTTGATCCATCCTAAGGTTGCCTGGAAGAGATTGCATCTAGCAATAAGGCCGCCCTTTGTACATTATCTGTTTACTGTAATTATGAAAATGTATCTTCTACTGTATTGCTAATGTACAAATAAAGTGTTATCTATCTATCTATCTATCCAATTCCATCTACGTATGAACGGGAATTAACGCGATCACGAAAAGGTATTATATACCTCTGAATTGCCTGACGTTTCGACCAGGTTGCACTGGCCGTGGTCACAGGCTGACTCAAAGTTAGTATCCAATTCCAATTACCTAACATTGGTTTTAGTGTTTTTAAACTTTCACGACTACAAATACATAATAGATGTGTAAATCGATACTTAATCGCGGTAATAATTAGAAGGTGATCAGTGCAATTCGATCGAAACATCAGGTAACCAAAAATGGTATTGTATCTTCTAATACACATACACATCTAATAATATAAAATTTTATTTTGTAGCAATTGAGATCTGTTTCACTAGTTTATTTTGTAAGTATCAGTGGAGTTAAATGTTGGCGTAGGTCACGTTGACGGGTTTTAACTATAATGGTCGAAGTTTGGTGCAAGACGACCGGTCCTCGGTACGGGTTGTGGAGAGCGCGGGCGGTGAGAGGCGTGCGTTATCGGAATAATTGTCACACCGATAATATATCTGTGTCGGGGAGCGAGATAGTATCGCAGTCGCGGAATTAACACGTTGCAGTGTGCGGCCGCCGCGAGCCGCCGCGACAACGCGACCAAAACGAGCCACGCTTTGTGTCGCTATCGCACCATGCATCGGCTTTATCTCACACTAGCGTCTTATTTATGTGGTAGGTCCCGCTGTCCCGCACCACTCGGGCTGCAGGCGCGGGCGCGGGGCCTATACGCGGTCAGAGCCAGGCGCGCCGCTCATTTCATGCATTTAGCCGGTAATTGCGTGGCTGATAATGACACAAGTTATGCCTTCGATAGGTACTCTCCTTCTTATCCTCTTGCACTTTTCAACTTTTACACCTTCACTGGCCTTCATTCATTTTTTTAGATCTAATATGGCATACTATTGCATACTAATATTTAGTTAATGATATAACGTAATTATTATTAAAGGTATGTGGTTGTACACATCTACTTACGTACCTATATCTCGGGGAAGCCCGACTGTTTAGTACACAAATGGCGTCCCTTACCAAGAAGGTATCGAACCACTTTTAGTTAAAGGAAATCAGATATTGCTTCAATCGTAATCGGTAGGTACATGTTGCTGGATAACTTCGTTTTGGGATAGAATGGATGCACTAAAGAATGAAATGTACTCAGTGCTTACGTTGTTTGACTATCAAAGAGAGTAGGGACCGAGTGCATTTTAGTCAGTGATGTGGATATAGTTTAACCAGTAGGAGCTGTCCAGTAATAATGTTGTAGATACTTCCATCCTTTCCCTACATTTTTTGGTACGAGAACTAATCGGTAACGGTCAGGCCGACAACTACTATAAAACTTTTTTTTAAATTGAAACAGCCCACGTGATGATCAGCATAGAGATATCTGCTGTCCTGCTGTCCTCCTGTCATCTTCCTTCATCTGTGTAAGTAGTAGGTATTCATATAGATATTGTTTAGTTGCCCTTTCCCATAGGAAGAGATACTGTCCCCGTCGCCGTCGGCTAGATCAACAATTGAATAGAGAATCCCTTTTAATTCTTTAACCAGGGACTTAATATACTTACTGAACTATATAATTATATCCCTCTGTCTACCCAATTAGTTACCTTTACATATTATACGCTATTGAACATGCCTGAACCTGCACCGGTCAATTAATACTATCGTGTATGAGTTCCTTTTTAAGTTTCGATTCGTTTCTTAGTGCTCTCTTACGTTGCATTATATATTGGTCTATGCTTAGATATAACTTCCTACCTCGGAATTCATTAAAAGGTGTTAACAAGATTGAGAACGCAGGAGCGACGTACCTGTTGTGGCAAACTTCTAGACTTCTTTGTAATTTCTGGTTACATTAGTGTAGCCCGTATAGCACCGAGTAAGTGCGTTGTCTGTCAGTCGTTGAATCGTCACTAACCGATCCACTATTCAACATAGACATCTCTTAGAGGCTTCCAAACAGACACAATCACACGCTGCATTTATCCAAAGGCTCCCTACTATTTTCATCTTAGTGAAAATTAAAGAGAATATTGAGTACCTACAGAGATTTTAATGTAAGCAGGTAAGTAGATAGAGACCTATAAGTTACGTAGTAACTACTTAGTAATCTGTGCTATAAGTAAGTGCAGAAACATACCTACCTACAATAGAATCTTCTGTATCTGTGATTGTGCAGGTGTGGCGTTACGAGCTGTTTTTTGTAGACAAGGATAATTTACGCTTTGTAATAGACTAACACTAACAGATTGTAACAAAATATTTTTGTTAGAAATAAAACTTAATTATTTATGTTTTTGATGCAGACATGCAGATATTGATAGTAAACGAGCTTAGGTAGGTGGGTGACTCCACAGATTAGATAATAGTTATTTCGTAAGTGACGCTTAGGTACTGTGTATCTTTGCCGTGCTCTGGCTGGGTGTAGGACGCACTAGTTGTTCGTATAGTACCTACGTAAGTACAACACACGTAATCTTGTGTAAGTGCTACAACTGGTCGCACAGAGGACAGAGGGCGCGAGGGCGCGGAGGCTGCGCCGGCGATGGGCGGAGCCTGCTGCGATGTGTATCTTAACTGCGGCCGGCCCTTGCCCACAGATAATTATATCTTCTTGCCGGCCTCGAATATGGCAACAAGGAGTATTGATACCGTCGCAAGAAATATACCTACCCTCCAATGGTATCTACGCTTCTACGAAACAAATATTTTATATCACGCTATTTATATCCGAGATTGTAGTCCACTGTTCTTATTTCATATTATATTCACGGTTTCTCAAATAAGTGTATACCCTAATCTCAGGCTCAACTCACACTGGCGCAGAGTCGAAGCGTTGCGACGCGTCATGTTTTTCGCCTATTGCATATTCATCTCTATATTCGAATTTTTAAGGTCCGAATTTGTGTTATGCAAATATGGAATTGCGCGTCGACGCTTTGTTAAAGTCGAGCGTTATTCGCGCGCAGTGACGCGTCAGACGCCGACCACACCAGACGTAGCACAGTGCCGAACTAACTAATAGGTATTCTAAAATTAGTTTCTTACTTTTGGATGAGCACGCTAATCCGAGCGCCGCGTCGTGCGACGACGCGTCTCGCCATGCGTTGTAGTTGAAAAACAGGACGCGATGCGACGCTTCAACTTTGCGCCAGTGTGAGTTGAGCCTTTCTAACCTCATTTGGGGATAAGAAATAATGAAAATATAAACTACTAGCTATGACTCGTGACGTACCTACCTACTGGAGTTAGGGTTAAATAACTAAACGTAGTGGGTTACTCTCCCCCCTTTGAATTAGATAAATCTATAAACTGAATTAAGTAATGTAATGTTTCTAGACTACAGAAAAAGGTGTTAATTGTTTAAATTAAATTGCCGGCGACGAATCGCGAGTTAATCTCAGTTCCTGTGTGTATTAATAATATTATCTTTTTAATCTAAGATAAATCTACCTGTGTATCAATTTATAATGTATAAATCAGTTCAGCGGTTATTACGTCATTGAACAACGAACACCATCATGAACTGTTGCATTTATAATTTTATTATCTCGGCTTACATTTCATTGTGTTGATCTAAAATACATACCTACAGTTTAACTACGTGGAAACTTTCGTATAAATGGGAACAGCGGTAAGGTAAGACTGTAATTGAATTTAAAAAATACCGTCATGAACGTTCATGCATATTACATTTAGGATACTTAGCTAACAATGAATCGCATAATTATAAAAAACATAATTAAATACACAACAGTAGAGTCTTGACCTCTACTCAGAGTGTAAGCAGCTAAGGGTGTCTTGCGGTACGATTCCAGGTTTCCAGTTTTTCCGATTTTGGATACACGCAGTCTCCAAGTGGATTTCATCGTCTTTACGTAATTGAAAACGTCACCTCCGACCGAGATTAAAGCTTTGCCTCCTTCGGACCGGCCAACTAAGGCCAGAGTTACGAATCCTGAGAACGAACACATTAAGAAGACGTTTTGATCGACATTCTGAAGTATTCACAAACATAGTTTTGGTAGCAAATTTCAGCTCCCACCAGCCGATCAGGAGACAAAGGTGTAGGTATTACTGACGTTCATGTGTATGTGTGTATATACGTTCATCCCACATAACAGGTGGCCATTGCCGTCGCTTATAACCACCTAGATACGTTTCACGTTTCGTTACAGAGTCTGGCAATATCAAATGAAATGAAATGAATATATTTTTTTTTCAGAATATGGTTGTAGGTACAAACACAGATGGTAGAGTTGAAATAGTAAAAGTGCAATACCTTATTCAACCGTTGCCGGTGTGCAAAATAATTACATAATTTATATTAATTACATTATTAGCATTATTTATTATTATAAAATAAGGAAAAAAAATTTAAGTATATAAAATGTCATATCAAATTCAAAATAATAACCATGTCAATCTTAATATATAAAACAAAGTCAGGTTTGTTCGAACACATAGAACTGGAGAACGGCTGGACCGATTTTAATGGTTTTTATTTGTTGTATTTGTCTCCGTCCCGAATAACAGAGTAACTATTAAAAACATTGGAAAATTGACAATTTTTTTTTAAGAAAGAACATTTTCTCATACAAAATGTTTATGGGTTTCGTAACTGTCAAACATCTAATATTCATCCCGTCGATAAGGTAAACTCTCTCCTCAAACTAAAGAACGTATTTAAATAAAGGTTTCGAATCGACAAGATATATCCACAATATTCGGATAATTCGGATAATGGCGATTGTTAGATTTAAAAAAAATTGAATAATGTCAGTACTGAAAAAGGATTGACATATATATTGGTTGTCAAATATTTATGCGAGCGTTCAGAAATTTATTTTGTGTAAACTCAGGAAAATATATCAAGCTACTTAAATATAGAAAAATTCTAATAGCTAATTTGAATATATGCTTGACTCGGTGGTTGAAACTTCAACCTAGGATCTGACCAACAAGCGCAAACCTATTCAGGCCTTAGCAGAATAGCGCTTCTTCATTTCCCATGATTGTGCGAAGTGAAGAAGCGTTATTTATTTTTATTTTTCCTACCTTGTTAAAAACCATGTATCTACCTATCCTGTATGAGTCAGAATGAAAAATATTTCTTTCTTTCTTTATTTATTTATTATTTATTTACTTTTGAAGAGGCTTACAGACTATTAATAATTATGGTTATAAGAAATTGCTAACAACATGCCTCCATAGTTAGGGTTACAGGTGTTCACCCTGGGTAGTGCCAGTGTTCAAGTATCTATAAGCAATATAACTGCTTACAAGAAGGTCGACGTCTATTTGTTTGCCACGTTGATTGTATAATACTAATATTCAGTTAATTCAAAGACTACTTATGTCAATTTTATTTGACTAAGTTTCTTGGATGCGCGTACACATTGTTTGAATAGGTAAGGTAATAATTGTCCACCTCTGTAAAATCAGGTGCATCAATCCAAAGGAGCTGATTGATCGTGTAATTACTCAACAACTGAGCTCCGCGCCTACAATTAAATACAAAACGGGTCGGCACTGATACGGGAAATGTAATTTTCACGGTTAATGAAACTCTGAAAGCGCCCCTTTTCACTCGAGCCCTCTCCTCCCCGCCTCAAGCCTCGGCCCCGCGCCCCCGCGCCCCCGCGCCCTCGCCCGGCGATGACGCAGCCTCTCACTTCATTTCGCGAATAAATTCATCACGCGCGTCACACGAGGGCGCGGCGGGTGCTGCGCGGTGTGCCCCGGCCCACCGCTACATGTCACCGCTATCCGCAGATATGTATATGCACATACACAGGTAAAGTTGAGTTGGACGTACTACAATAGGATGATTATTGCAAATTCAGCGTTGGCTAACATATCGAAAATAGTTTAAAGAACAGTAGTTGGCTACTACATAAACCATTATCTTTATATATATAATTAGATAATGTAGGTAATGTAGTATACAGACTATAGGTACCTACTTATAGCTCAGACTTCCACTAGAAGTGTAGAAATCGATTGAAATGCATGTCACCATCGATGAATCAAAAATGTCTGAAAGACACAAAATGAATAAGCATCTTGTTCTTATATTCAATTAAACAATTATTTGTCCTAACTTTCCGTTTTTAACCGACGAAATAAAATGTTCAATATAAGTATTGAGCTTTTTTTTGTCGATTGTTGTCGCTGCAAATTAGATAATAGAATACTATCATCTATTTGTAACGTGAAATGTTAACGTCAAGAGCAAACTTTGTTTATTTAGATTAATTAAATGTTTAGGTTATATGAGGTTGCATGTTGATGCCTGATATTATTAATTATAGGCCGTTAATTATAACCTCCGGCTCAAATAGTTTTTGGTAACATTAATTTCATAGGCGACATCGCGAGTGATAGCCGGAAACATAACCGGAACGTGTCGTATGTAGCATGATGTAGCGATGGATTAATTAGCATTCACATTCATATTAAATTTGTGAATTCTGATTTAGCAATTAGCAAATTAATTGAAGTTGTGAAATTTCGTGAACGTATTAATTCATTGCACTTCGTTCGTTAACGCTTCACATTCACACAGCGTGTGCTCTCCTTCGCATCCGCGTGCTAACTAAATGAAATTAAATAAATCGTCGTGCCGTTGCTATTTTGCTAATGCCTAATGCTAATGCTAATTTACCTACGTCACACCAGTGAAATAGCAGAGAGGCCGTGCATAGGAGTTATTATTTATTTTAAAAGAAATGCACGTATTTAGAGTAGCATTTTGCATGAATGTGTATCATTTCCTAATTATTATTGTTTATTAATTTTGGTAGGTAATAGGTATGGGACTTGATGTATATCCGATTGTTTTGTTGATGCTTAGCATCGACTGTGAGAGGTTTGTTTACATATTCTTGAGTTTTTGAACTTGTCTGTTTTTTATTGTGCTGTCTAGCTAGTTTATAATAATATTGTATTACATGGTCAACGTCTCACAAAATAATTGCGCGTTTTAAATAATATAGTTTCAACGATTTACTATTCATTAAGTTATATCTATATTTAATATTACCGAATTAGCAAATAGCATTAGCATGCTAAGACATGAGAATTCGCATGATCGTGAAATTAAAGTGAATTAGCATTAATTTCCATCACTACATGATGTACTCGTATTTAGGACCGATATGTGTGGCCGACAAATGTAAGGTCTGACTGAGAAAAAAAAATGAGGAAAAGGTGCATATTATTATTCCACTAACGAATTTCTCAATGACAAAAATATATAAAAGAAATATTATTGTTTAGTCTTAAGATTAGTTATGTAAGATAAAAAAATTGTACACCAGAAATGGTAGAGTTTAAGGAACGTAATATAATGTTAACATCTATTCTGACAAATTGTACTCTATTCTGACAAATAAATCCATTTTTATCTTTATTTGTGAACAACATATTATCAATTTTCATGTTAATTTCAATGATTTTGTTTATATTTTTTTTATCGTTCGATGTTCGGACCAATCTGCACATTCCAGCAACATCCTTAGTTCAATAAACCTTAAGTTTCACTCGTGTCAGACTTATCTTTACAGTCAATTTTGAAATTCAAATTGTCAGTTTCAAAATAAGACAACTATATTAAAAAACACACAAATTTCCCAAAAGTGTTATCGCTTAAGTCCTTCGGATCGGAATATTTTATATGGAAACAAAATATGGTGACAGTTTTCTGTAACACGTACAATACGTACATAAACGTAGTAGGAAGATGTTATGAGAGCTAGGCTAACATTTCGTGCCTTCCAAAGACCACACCACGGCGTCCGATGCGACGACCAGCAGTTGCACGCGGAAGGTGGTACACGCGATTTTACATTACTGGCGCGGCTAACGTGGTTCTTGGCACGGGGAGGGTGGCCCTACGGCCACGAGAGGGGCGACGGGACTGCTGTCGGAATCTTCACATTGAGCGGAGCGACTGACGGCGACCAATGCCGAACACCGGCAACCGGACGGCCCGACCCGCAGACGCCGACTAATCGGGAGCGGGGGCCTTTTACCTACGTAGGAGACTGGCCAAGAGGAGAAAACCTCTATAAAAATCACACGGACAAGATGGCTTAAGCCGTATGTCCAGATATTCCCTCCACGTGTCCCTCTGTTGCGCAGAGGGCACGAGCGAGGGCTATATCGGAGGACGACGTCTAACGGGGCGACGGGATCGCCGTCGGAAGCTCCGCATGGAGCAACCGGCGGTAATCACTGCCGAACTCCGGCAACCGATCGGCCCAACCCGTAAACGCCGAGCAATCGGGAGCGGGGGCCTTCTTCAACGGAGAGCAGGGTAGAGAAGGTCACGAGGAAGAAAACCTCTATAAAAATCACCCCTAACCCAAGCTGAGGAAGCCCGGTGAGGAGGTTAACGGCTGGGGGGGTATCCCAGTCACTAGGGCAACACAGCGTAAGCTCACGCGAAAGAGCAAAACCAAAATGGACGCGACTATCAAGAAAAAATTACCCCAGGAGGGTACCGACCGCGCCGCGGTCGGAGAATCCCTCGGCACTCCGGTTGAGATCGGAGTGTCCAGCCCACCGTATTCTGGGGGGGCACAGTTGCGTGCACAGAGATGTCCGAGTCCGGGCACAACAAGTGGGGCGCACACGCCTAGTTTTGTGCGTCCCAGGACGCCGAGTCCGGCGTTTTCTCGCGCCCAGTCGGGTGAGCGCGGAAGAGGGGGTAGGCGGGCGCAGACGATCGAGCGCCCTATTTCACAGCCTACGGAAGGCCAAGGAATGGGAGGGCGGCGGGGGGACTCGGAGGATAGTGACGCTTCGTCATTTTTCTCTGTGTCCTCGCGGTCGTCCCAAGCCCGTAAGCGCAAACCGAAGGGCCCGGCGGAGGAAAGCCGGCCCACTAAGGTTGCGAGGCCAAGAGGTGCAGCAAATGCCAGGAAGAGCGGAGGGAGTGAAACGGAGACGGGGACGGAGACGGAGCGCGAAGGCGCGGCGGGTCCCACTTCCCCGTCTGCCTCAGGAGGGGAGCAGTCTCGTGCAGAGGAAGTCGCGGTGGAACTGAAAAGCCGACCCGCCGCCGACGTTGACTCTAAAATCCAGGAGTCTCTGTCGGCGGTCGAGAAGGCTTTTCAAGGGACGAAGGGCCTCAGGGGCAACAAAAGAGTCGCTGCCAAAGAAGCCATGACCAACATCAGGGCCGGTGTGTCGGAACTCTTTAGGAGAGCCAACACGACGGCCCTGACAGAGGCAGTAGAGAGGCTACGGAGTGAGAATGATGCGCTCCGCTCCCAGATGGCCTCTTTACAAGAGGAGGTGGAAAAGCTTCGTCACAGCGGCCCTATGCCACACCCAAAGACTCGTGCGGCATCCGGCGGGGGCGCCAGCAGTGGCATAGCCGTGTCTCCGAAAAGTAGTAGGGGGCCGGCGATTCAGACAGAACCAAACCGGGACCAATACGCGGCCCTGATAGATCGCGTATTGGCCGAGGTCCGGACGATGATGCTAGGGGAACAGCACCTAGGAGGAGACACCTTGTCTCCTCCAATCACCAGGAGTTACCAGCACCGGCACCGCTTTCAGTGGCAACAACGAGGCAGCAACAACCAACGGCCCCGCCGGAAAGTGAGTCGTGGGTTTTGGCCCTTGGTCGAAAGACCAAAGCCAGGGCCGCGGAAAAGGCGGCCCAGCCGACAGGGCGCCAAGGGAAGAAAACAGCTGTGCCACGGCCTCCCACAGCTGCGGCTGTCAGTGTCTCAGTGCCACCTGGCTCGGAGACGACGATAGCCAAGCTAATGGAGGTCGCTAAGGCCAACATTAGCCTTGGTGATCTCGGCATTGCAGGTGGACTCCGCACCAAGCGAGCCATGACCGGGGCTCTGATTTTACAGATCCCTGGTGAGGGCAGCGCCGCATTGGCAGATAAATTAGCGGCACGCCTACGGGAGGTGCTGTCCGGCACGGACGCCATTATTACGCGTCCGTGTAGGACAGGAGACCTACGGGTGATGGACTTGGAGGAGTCCATCACACAAGCCGAGGTTGCCAAGGCCGTAGTAAAGGCGGGAGGATGTCTCGATTCTGACGTCAAAGTCGGGGACATCCGTGTTTCCCCGTCGCGGCTAGGCACGGCATGGGTCCGTTGCCCGCTTGCGGCGGTACGCAAAATTGCGAACGCCAAACGGGTGCAAGTGGGCTGGGTCTCGGCCAGGGTAGAGGCACTAGTAGCTCGTCCCTTGCAGTGCTACCGGTGCCTCGAACTGGGACACGTAAGAGCTAAGTGTCAGAACGAGACAGACCGTGGCGCGCGGTGCTACGCGTGCGGCGGTATAGGCCACGTGGCGCGCGCATGCACCGCAAAAGCACCTAGGTGCCCGGTCTGCTCGGACCTAGACCGTCCTGCGGATCATCGGCTGGGGAGCAAGAAATGCTCCCCGCCGAAGAAAAAGAAAAGGGGGCCGCAGATCACCCCCGCCCCAGCCCTGGCGAACATTGGCATAAGTCAGTCGCCGCCGGCTACAAGACTGACACAGCCGGATAACCATCCGGCAGAGGAGGCAATGGAGGCCTAAAATTCGCGTACCCCCAGAAAGTTCTGCAGGGCAACCTAAACCACTGCCGCGCAGCGCAAGATCTGCTTATGCAAACGCTGGCTGAGCAGTCGGTTGCCCTAGCGGTGGTGGCTGAGCCGTACTACGTCCCGGATCACCCCCGGTGGTTTGGTTCTGATGACGGCACCGTCGCCATATACTGGGCAGGGGTGGAGAACGATCTCCACTGCACTCTTCTGCAGAGAGGGCTGGGGTTTGTGGCAGTAGAGTGGGGCCCCATGGTCATTGTGGGCTGCTACATATCTCCAAACTGCGGCCTCCCCGTATTCGAGGCGTACTTGGACGGACTTAGGAGTTGCATTTGCATTTTCCTGTCCCGTCCAGTACTTGTCCTAGGTGATTTCAACGCCCGCTCCATACAGTGGGGTGATCGCCTGGACAACGTAAGAGGAGATACACTCATTGAGTGGGCGGCGGGACTAAACCTCGGCATCTTGAACCGGGGTTCGGTCAGCACCTGTGTACGGTGGCAGGGGGAGTCGATCGTCGACCTGACGTGGGCGACTCCCTCGGTCATCGACCAGGTGTCAGGATGGAGAGTGGCGGAGGAGGTGGTCACTTTGTCGGACCACCGACACATCGTATTTGATGTGGTCATCCGCCGCCCGGGCGCAGGCCCGGACCGCCGCAGTAGCGGCCCTCCGCGACGATGGGCCCTCAAGCGGATGAACCGAGATATGCTCGTTGCCGCAGCCATCGTCGCGGATTGGCCAGAGGAAGAGGAAGTACAGGTCTTGTCCGATCCAGAAGCGCAGGCTGCTTGGTTCCGTGGCGTCATGACTGACGTCTGTGACGCGTCGATGCCACGGGTCAGGCTGAAGGGTGGGAGAGGTTCTCTGTACTGGTGGACGCCGGAACTCGAGCAGCTTCGCACAGCATGCTCGAGAGCCCGTCGCCGATTTCAGAGAACCCGAAGACGACGGCAAGCTACAGCTGAGGAAATCGCTGAAGTGAGGCGGGAGTACGGCGCTGCCGCTAAGGCCATTAGCCTTGCGATAGCAGAAGCCAAGGCTCGGTCCTGGAAGGGGCTTATAGAGGGGCTGGACAGGGACCCATGGGGGCGCCCTTACAAAATTGTACTGGGCAAGCTCAGACCGTGGGTCCCGCCGCTGACGCAGACCTTGGACCCGGAGTTTGTGCGAAGAGTGGTAGATACCCTCTTCCCCGAGTACTGGGTCAGTCCCTTACGCCCTCCGTCGCTGTCGGCACCAGCTACGTGGTCCGACGACTTTGACGTGACGGAGGAAGAGCTGGGCCGAGCCGTGAAGCGACTCGCCGCCCGCAACACCACCCCGGGCCCTGATGGGATCCCGGGCCGAGCATGGGTGTGCGCTTTGGAGATCCTAGGGAATAGGCTGAGGCGGCTGTTTACCAGCTGCCTCCGTTATAGCGTATTCCCTGCTGGCTGGAAGGAAGCCAGGCTGGTACTTATCCAGAAACCTGGCAGGGCTGCAGATTGTCCCTCGGCGTTCCGACCGATATGCCTGTTGGACGAGGTGGCGAAACTCTTTGAGAGAGTTATCGCCGCCCGTATCAACCAGCACCTGTCGAGAGTGGGCCCCGACTTATCAGACAACCAATTTGGCTTCCGACAGGGACGCTCGACGCTGGACGCGATTGAACGCGTCCGCTCCTTGTCGGAAGAGGTTGTCTGTCGGGGGGGAGTGGCGTTGGCCGTCAGCCTTGACATTGTCAACGCCTTTAACTCTCTCCCGTGGTGGGTGATTAGGGAGGCGCTTGTGTATCACCAGTTGCCTCCCTACCTACGGGACATCATCGGGGTTTATCTCCGCGACAGGTCTATATCGTATATGGGTCGAAACGGCGAAGATTGTCGAAGGGAGGTCACATGCGGGGTTCCCCAGGGGTCGGTTTTAGGACCTCTTCTGTGGAACCTCGCGTATGATGCCGTCCTGAGGACCAGCCTTCCCCCAGGATTGAGTGTAGTCTGCTACGCGGACGACACTCTGGTACTAGCTGGGGGGCATGGCTTCCAGGAAGTACTGGACCTTGCCGAGTTAGGGGTGGCTTGTGTCGTCCAAGGGATCAGTAGTCTGGGTCTAAGGGTTGCACCTCATAAGAAGCCCTGTGGTTTCACAGGAAACGCAGAGGTGCAGTTCCCACCCGATCGCTTATTAGAGTGGGGGGAACAGAGGTCGAGGTCGGGCGGTACATTAAATACCTCGGCCTCACCCTGGACAGCCGTTGGAGCTTCGAGGAGCATTTCGAGCGGATGATCCCTCGAGTTCGCGGGGTGGCGGGCTCCCTACAGAGGCTGTTGCCTAATCTAGGGGGTCCGCGGGAGGAAGTTCGCCGCCTCTACTGTGCGGTGATACGATCCATGGCCCTCTACGGAGCGCCGATATGGGCCAAGCGCCTATCGGCCTCCTCCCGCTGCCGAGCTAAGCTCAATCAAGCGCAGCGGGTAGCGGCCATTAGGATCGTACGAGGCTACCGCACAATTTCGTCCGAGGCGGCAACAGTCCTTTCACGTTTCCCGCCTTTTGATATCCTGGCGGATATGGACGCGAGGGTCTATGATCAGACTTGCGCGATTCGCCGGGGTGAGGGTGGGGAAGACCAGGACGAGCTCGAAATGCGGCGGAACAATCACCGACAGACACTGGTGCAGTGGCGCGCGCGATTGGAGCAGCCGCGGAATGCGCGCCAACGCGCTGTCGGTGCCGTTCTGCCTAACCTCGAAGCTTGGGTAGGTAGGGAGGGAGGTCGCGTCACCTACCGACTGACGCAGGTACTCACTGGGCATGGTTGCTTCTGTGAGTACCTGAATCGGATTGGACGCGAGGAGACGGCACAATGCCACCACTGCGCAGCCGACTGGGACTCCGCCCAGCATACGCTGGAAGACTGCCCCGCGTGGGCGTCTGAACGCGAGATCCTGGTTGACCAAATCGGACGAGACCTGTCCCCGCCAGCAATCATTGCTGCCATGCTGGCGGATGAGGAGGGCTGGGGCGCAGTGGTCTCTTTCTGTGAAGCTGTAATGCTCCAGAAAGAGACCGCTGAACGGGATCGGGAGAGGGCCGATCCCGAGCGTAGAGGACGTCGGCGGCGGTATCAACCGTCGACGGGGCCGCAGGCTGCCAGAGAGTGGGGACCTCTGGTAGCAAATTAACTGCTGCGGTAGGCGATAGGATGGCGGCCCGATCGCATCTTTGCGATCGGGCTGCTACACACATTGATTAGGCCGATAGGCGTGGGGAAGCCTGCTTTCCCCGGGATAGGGCTTGGCTAGGCGCGGCGTCGATCCGGGGGGGACCTGAAATAATATGGTCCGGGTCCTTCCCAGAGCAGGGCGCCTGAGACCGGCTGTCGGGGTGGTTTTTAGTGGAAACACCACATACTCCTGGCTCCTGCGTCCCTAAGGAGCCGGAGATCCGAAGGGATTTTCCACCCCGTCAACAAAAAAAAAAAAAGGCTAACATTTCGTGCGTTCAAGCGTTTCTACCACACGGTATACTACCATGAGATACGTACATATCCTTTAAGATTGAACGTCTAATTACATAACTAACAGATAAGATAATAGTTTCTTCGTCATCGACGGCGACGGCTGTTCCCTTGCTGTTCCGTTGAAAGTCATAGAGCTGTGCAGTCTAGTAAATCGTTCAGTTTAGTAAATCGCTTTCAATTATTTAAATATTCTGTGGAGAGTGTAGAGCTCACTCAACAGCGTATCTTAAGCACGTTCGAGTGATAATCAGTGTGTAGTGTAACTAGGAGTCAGAGGAGTCAGTCGCCGACAGCAGTTGTCCCGCGGGATTACAACTGTTAATCCTTACGTCGCAGTCGCTATGAAAACAATGCTCACGCTCACAGCACACATTACACACCAAATAGTGTGGACGAAATTAGGGCCCGCAAACGTTACGAATTGCTCGGATAGTACTCGTTCGTATTGTACAGTGTTAAAGTATACGTATTTTTATAACGATCATATTAATTTTGAATGCAAGAAGTAACAGTCGCTTTGATATGATGTGATTCAATAACTATACTAGATTCTTTTTCCAGGTCAGAATACATAAGTATGAGTAAGTACTTAGTGCACACTAGAATAAATCACGTAACAATTTCATCTTTTTGAAAATGTGAAAGTGTGAACGTGACTTAATAGAAAGTCATTATGTATAAAATATTTACATATCGTGGTCCGACGTCCAAAGCATTGAACAGTATTCGTGGTATCCGTAGTCGTTCGGTGGCACTATTATATGGAGCGTGTGTTGTGTTTGTGTAGTGAACACATGCGCAGCTCTAACAGAGTAGGTAATCCTCGCGGATTACCGCGCGCCCCGGGGTCGCTGCTTGCTGGATTAGCGCTCACGAGGTGTTAAGCCGCGCGTGTTAACCCGTGTGTCGTGAACTCAATGATCTCGACTTACACCCCTTATTGCTACTTTACTTAACTTATTGTATTGATATTATTTTTTTAGTGTATTACGTAAGTGGTAGTGACTGTACCACAGTGTAGTCAGCTATTTTACTTCTCTTGTTTTTGGTTGGAATACGTCAAGAGTGAACGTGTTGACGTCTATGGTGTAGTAAGTTGTCTCGTCATTGCGTAAGCAGACAAGTAAACCTATTGACGGTGTAATTGATTAGTGAGCTGTCAATACCTACTACATTTTTGTACATTTGATAGAAAACCGGAAGGACGATAATGGTCCCAATTCTGTTACTTCACTCGCTAAATTAAAATTCACTAAATTTTCTTCATATAAGATGTAAACCTTGTACACTTCAAAACAAGGTCTTATTTCAAATTGAAACAAGTAGGTAACATATGTCGCTATCGAAATAAGCAATTTATTTGTCGACTAAAGTCTGATACGCTTAAATAAACTTTAATACTACGTAGCGAGAGCCGATATCCGTTGAATGCCATCTCTTTTGCTCTGTGTTTTTAGTAAGCGTCTTCGTAGGTGTAGATTAAAAACACGTCATCCTTGTTCGTTTTGAACAAGTTTTTATACGGCAATTATACAGCGTTTGAATAAATGGAGACTCTCGCTGCGTAGAAATAAAGTTGAGTATACGTTGACAGGTTATAATGAAATTTAGCGGCGCTGAGAAATAGATGCTAGTAACAAATATACCTTATTACGAAGAACACTAGGTTGATTTCATATGAAGAAATTAAGTTAGGTTTTAGTTTAGTCGAGTGTACAATAGAATCGGCACCAATATCTATTATTTAGCGCAGCGCACAGCTGCAAAAATAAATTATAACTGTTGTTTAGGTACGCAGTAGGTACCTACCTACTTGTTCGACGTGGATACACATATATCTCTGAAATACGTGTGTTGATGGTTTGTAAATTATTACAATGAGGTTGAATGGACGTAGTCGAGGGCGTTAATATAAGTATAAGGAATGACTACTAATAAAGACACGTTCTGATATAGGAAACAAACACGTACTTAGTATCTATCGACAGTAGTAACAATTGGTAAGCTGCATACGCCCGTATTATGTAAATGTAGCAGGTCGCCAGAACTGGTATACTTATTATTCAGTTATTCTAAAGTCCTAATATTCACACTGCGTTATGTACCCATACGAGGAACTCCCTCTGTGCGTGTGTACCAACGTCGCTTTTTTATAATATCCTGTTTTTTTGCACTTGCATTACCATTCTGTGATCACCTTTTAAGATATAATGGCCCCAATTCTGTTACTTCACTCGCTAAATTAAACTTCACTAAATATTCTTCATATAAGAAGTAAACCTTGTACACTTAGAAACAAGGTCTTATTTCAAATTGAAACAAGTAGGTAACATATGTCGCTATCGAAATAAGCAATTTATTTGTCGACTAAAGTCTGATACGCTTAAATAAACTTTAATACCACGTAGCGAGAGCCGCTATCCGTTGAATGCCATCTCTTTTGCTCTGTGTTTTTAGTAAGCGTCTTCGTAGGTGTAGATTAAAAACACGTCATCCTTGTTCGTTTTGAACAAGTTTTTATACGGCAATTATACAGCGTTTGCATAAATTAAGACTCTCGCTGCGTGGAAATAAAGTTGAGTATACGTTGACAGGTTTTATTGAAATTTAGCGGCGCCGAGAAATAGATGCTAGTAACAAATAGACCTTATTACGAAGAACACGAAGTTGATTTCATATGAAGAAATTAAGTCAGGTTTTAGTTTAGTCGAGTGTACAATAGAATCGGCACCAATATCGATCTCATTTTAATAATGCTTTGCGACATGTATAGATGTCGCTCGCCAGTCCTGTGACAGCAATATATTTGCATATCGCCGCGCGCAAGGCTGTGATGCGCTACAAACGGTGCGGTGATTTACATCGGCCGGTGTCACGGCGCACATTAGCCGCGCGATGTATACGCGCTCACTAAAAATACACCACGCGACATTTACCTTTGTGTTTTAATCCGGGACTAAATCGAGCGGCCCGCAACGCCCGCCTACAAATAACGCACAATAAATCCCGCGAAGAATGCCACTTTTGTTTCGGCGCGTCGGCCCTTAATCTCTCGAGACTGTTTCACCGCTGCTCTACTGATTCGGCTATCGCGCGCGTATTGAGATGCGCCGATCGTTAAACGCCCACTCGCACACATTATTCACAACGCACTCAGCGTTGCACTTCTGCATGTAGCGCGGTGTCGAGTGTCGCTCCTGGTTTAATGGAATCCGATCACCCGTTTATCTCGCGGCGCGAGAGGAGTTGCGTCGAGTCGCCATTCATAACACATGATCAATTTTGCTCGGCAAATATATCGATACACTTCTTGTCTCGTATTAACTAAGATGTATTATCAAATAGTCTGTAGGTCGGTGCTTACACTGTACGTTTGCGTTGACTACTGTTACGTGGTGCGGGCTGGCAGCAGGCGGGCCGCGCACCGATACATCTCTTCGTTGACATGTTTACGAGCCCTCGCCCCGCCTCCCGGACCGCACTGCTTCGTCTCACCCCCGCGGACACCATCAACCCCGCAGTTCTTATTGCATTGCGCGGGCGCTTCGCTCACAAATAAATTAATTTAAATGGAGGAAACGTCGGTGGTGCGACAGAAAGTACGCATCGGTCCGAGGTGGGGAGACGTGAGGTGGATGTGAACTGCTCCGCTGATATGTTTATTGTATTATAACTGGCGAACATAACTCAAAATCAAAGCCACCGTTATAGATTTACTAGCGGCTAATAATCGCAGCTCTGAACTTTGCCGCCGCGCACTAAACAGCGCATTATAATTAATAATTCATTTGGAGTCAATTGACGTCATTTGACAATTTCAGTTATTTGCGTAACGTTGTCTGTTTTTGTATTGTATTGTAATCTGCCTGCCCTTTTCCCAATTATTAGTGGTCGGCGCAACGTGTTCTTCTCTATCATGCGTCATTTCACGCAGGCCATCGATCTTTACTTGGGTCGTCCTCTACTATTGTATCCATCAACTTCCATACATAAAATTCTCTTTACCACATGTTGCGAGAGGGTTTCAGAGAGATGACTCTCCGCATCACATGTCCATGTTCATACCGTGATAATCTATTGCTCCTCGATTTTTCATTCACTGGCGTTACATAATTCCTCTATTGTATCCATTCCTAACCTGACCCATTCTTGTCTTAATGCGTAATCATATAGTATTCAACACATTCCTGTTGTTATGATAGAGAGAGCAATGTGTGAAGGTGCGGCATCGTCACCGGGAGCAGTTAAGATGTCGTGCAATGTACACATGTACTTATACAATGTACCTATTTACTACGATGTGTTCTGTGACTTACAAACTACTCACTGACTATATAAATAAACTCTGACTCAAAGAACCAAAACTAACTATGTTAAGTACTTAAGTTGTGTTCAGAATAATGTTAAGAAAATTGCAATTACTTAAATAGAAACATTATATTTAAATAGGGTTAACATCTCACAGAAACAACAACACTTCACAGAAAACTGGTAGCGTATTTCGCGAAGTGAGTGAGGTGAGGCCCTAACACTTCCATCTTCACCCCTTCTCCCCCACTCCCCCTCTTCCCCCACGTATCGTCCAACGCACTTGTGATTGTGACTCTTGAGTTGCAGGTGCCCGCGGGCGGCGGTAGTCACTTACCCTCAGGTGACCCGTGATAGATTGCGAAGGACCTTAAAATTTGTGATAAACAAGTTTTTCAAAAATATAACAAAAACTAAATTATAGTACGGTGCTGACTGTGCGATGCAGAGTTTAGAGTTGCCACATTTTCTTAATCGTACACCTATAATAGACACCTAGTAGACTCATTTTTGCCTGCGCCTCTCACGCCTAGTGGCATTTAAGTACAAAATGCGTGTTTCTGTAAAGCATTAGGTGCATTGTTAAAGTTTCTAATACGACCTCCACACTTTCTCAATCTACCTAATCCAAAGATGTCCACGTCATATTATTTTCTTACAGGTTCAGATATTAACAAATGTATCTAAACAGCATTGAAGTAATTTGGATATTAATACATGAATAGAATTCATATAATCAATACATAAAAAAATTCGCGAATGGAGAAATCTGAAACTTAAAGTACTGACATTTTATATACTTAAGTATAGTAGAAGTACAGAAAGTCAAATTTTTTAAACAATTTGTGTTAAAAATTACCTTTCAACGGCTACAACGAGCTGCAGGCGTCCAGTATACATATATGTTGACCTGTTATGGTACGGCAAGTCTAACAGTTTCAATAGTTCAACCTAGATATAGGTACTGAAAATTAATATATAAAATATATATATGAATTATTTTTGTGTTTTGACCACCGGGCGATCTTTGGTGTCCATTAATAGATAGGTACAAGTTATTTGCAAAATCCAAACTAAGCGACTATACTTATTCATAAATTATCATCATCAATTCAGTCAGATCGCCGAGCAGCGTAAATCCTACTAATATTATAAACGTGAAAGTTTGTAAGGATGTATGGACGTTTGTTGCTCTTTCATGCAGAAACTACTGAACCGATTACGATGAACCTTGGTATGTAGATAGCTGGACACCTGGATTAACACATAGGCTACTTTTTATCCGGATATTTCCACGGCATCGGGTGCAACTGGTATCCTATATGTCTCTTAATATTTGGCAAACGTCACAACCTGTCCTCCTGATCATAATAGTATAGGTACTAATAAGAGACCTGCACTTGTTTTGCATACGGGCATGACAGCGTTAAACATATGCAAAACATCTCATTAGAACAATAGGTACATGTGTTTAGTGATCTAGTGAGTGGTGCAGTGCGGCGCGGTACGGTACGGTACGGAGCATCGCACGTGCGCGGACGTCGCGCGATAAATCTCGGGCTGTCTTGCGCGCGCGCATAAATTGTACCCCCTCTCCCCTCTCCCGACGCGACGGGTAAATATAAACTATGTCGAGTATTGTTACCACTCGACGTTCGGTATGTCTTCATAATAACGCTATGAATGAGCTGTGTCCGTCCGTCAGTCCGCCTGAGTGGCAAACCGAGCGTATACTTGCGATGATGCGCATGCTAAACTTGACGGTACAATGGATAGATATCATTAATCATTATTTCAGCTGTGAGTTACTTCACGACTACAGTTTTGAAAGCGAAGTACCACTTTGACATAACACGTATGTACCTACATGCCATAGAATAGATTCCAGTCTGTAGCAATGAATGCCTACTTAATTTGAAATTAGGTAAAAAAAGGTAGGCGTCAAGATGAGTCTCGAAGTCTAGCACTATGTCTGCCACTTGCAGCTACCTGACGATATATTGGTTTACGTATATTGGTATATTCAACCATATAGTAGGTACATTGAGCGGTATACTCGTATGTAACAACTTCCAGAACCCTTAAGAATTAGGGAGCAATCGGTCAAATTCTGCACATTAAAGATATTTTGAAATTTTTTTTTTTGGGCCTTCTATAATCGATACTAAAGCCAAAACTATTTTTATTTTTGTCTGTCTGTCTGTATCATGGCCGCACGCTGAAACTATAAATCAGATTCAAATAAAACTTAAAACTTGGTATGATTGGAGTTCATACTAGGAGGATAATTTTTCGGGACCCGAAATTCAGGACGGTTTCCTTGAGAGGGGGGATGAAAGTCGAAAAGTGTACTTCGTTGTAATACATTAACACGTAGTCCAATTGCAATCATTCCTTTTTTGTTGGAAAGGAGGTAGTTTGTAGATTGTCACGTAATCTTCTTTCTTCTATATCTTAATGTATAATAAATTTATAGACGTTTAGTTTGTCAGTTTGGTGGCTTCACGTAAAAAGTACAAAATATTTGCGGAAACGTATTGTGCACAAGTATTGTGAGTAATTCGGTGTTACATTTAGTATTTGATTGATCACAATTAGTTCTCTCTATCCACAGAAAAAATAATTCAAAGTCTTCAAGAAAAATGTAAACAAATCCGCAACGACATCTGTTGATCCCAAGTAATACTAACTATACAATACTTATAACGTATGGTCATTAATTTTTTTATTTTCCTTAAAAACATTTAAACAACGGACACAAGGAACACCCAGACTCGGGACAACTATTTGTGGATTACACTTTTTTTTTTGTCCCGTGGGGGATGTGAACCCACAACATTCGGCGTTTTTCGAAAACCCAGTGCATGAGGGCACACAGGACATGGTCGACCGATGGGAGGCATTATGATGCTTTCCTTTGGTAATTGTGGAAACAGCAAGGTTTTTTTATTGTTTGGCGATCCCAGAGTAACCAACGAGCTATTAGGCCCCCTAACAGCCACCAAACGCCAGCAATAAATTCATAAATATCTTTCAGGGGGTTGTAAGGAATACACACACATTTATAAATATATTATAGAACGGTTTTAAAACAAGAAGATCTCATATGATACAGTATCTTCAAAAAAATTACATCTAAGCTGATATATCAAAAGACATCCGGTGAAGTTATTTTATACATTTCTAGAATATTCATTGTCCGTTCGGTTACATTAGTGTGAAATCTTATGTTACTCCATGACTATAAACAAAGCTCAGAGCCAAACATTTATTTGTCTTGGACCTTAGTATTGACTGGGAGTAATCTGTGTGTGACGACCCTAGGGGCCCATAGTTTCCCAGAAGCGGCACTGACTTACTAACTACAGCGAGTCTCCCAATAAGTCGGACGAATCGAGGCGTTAGATCGCCCCAGTTGATTTATCGCGACCGCGATGTACTACGAGGAGAACTTCTGGCGCATAGGTGGCGGAGTGGATCTGGTATTAAAACCTCCAAGCGGAACGTTTTCACTAGCGCTCACGTGCGTACCCTAACAGTTGCCGGTTTTATGTTCTTCACCCGCAGCAATATCTCCCGTGAAGGTTGTATCTGGATATCGCCCAGTTAGTAGACGGCTTGCCAGCCGCAGATTGGTGCTGGGTGGGCCATTGAAGGCATAACGTCCCAGTTTCAACGGTCCGCTCATTACAGGCGCTGTAAGGCACACAGTGTGGTTTTCTCCGGTTTAAGTCTGATATACGGCCTCACCAGTAGCCCGGTGCGGTGAAATTCTATACGAAAAAAAATGGGTGCTTTTCCCACTAAGTCGTTATTTCGCGTGTACAACCTGCGTACAAAACAATGTTGTTTTGTACGCTCCAGGTTGTTTCACCCCTATACATTATAAAACATCCCTCATGGAAGATTCCCCCTTTTAGGAGGAGGTGCTACGTACTATATTGTTGTTTTCCAACATAGACGCGAACGAAGTCGCGGGCACAGCTAGTGTAATATATAATTTCAAAATCATGGGTTTCACATTGGTTTTTGCTGGATAACGTTATTGTAACATCTTGCATCTGTTTACTGAAGTCATCCAGTAATATTAAAATGGAAAACTAACTAAAGGACAAGACTGGAACCTAGGTCATTCTCAACTGCAGAAAAAGTATGAGAAATGAGACCTTGTTCCGTGTGTCTATTAAAGTGGTTACATATTGGAGTGGATACACTAAACCCTCAACACGGCTTGTCTAATATCAGGTTGGTCGGACGCTAGTTTGTGCGACGCCAAGTGAAACCCAAACCGATGAAAATCTCTATAAAAGCTAAGTGTCACTTTGTTTGAAAGGGTCCTCTTTCCAGGCTCTCCAATATAGTTAACCGGGTTCTGTGCCCGTGTATTTCCGAAGAATTCAGAGATTGTATTCGCACTGATGATAACGCTATTAACCGTAGGTACTGTCAACAGGGTCGTTATTGCTAAGATCAACAAAAGTAAATGCTAAAATACGAACAAATTGTTACGTAGACATAGATTTCTCAGTTTACTTTGGGATGACAAAATCGATTGTTCACACTTACAACTAACTTATAAATGAGCATATTTATAGCGAGGCTTGACGGCAGTTTAATCTCGGAGCGAGCGCGTTTGATCAGAGACACGTCGGAAATGGAGACAAAGTGGAGAGCGCCGCGAAGAGCATACATTATCTGTGAGGAGGGCTGCGCGCACGCCGCACACGATAAATATGAAGGAACGTCGGGAGCGCGCGCGCTTTGTGCTGCATTAACAAGGCAATTCATACATGTTACACATGATCGTGAACGTCGCGAATATATCTCTATTGCAATGTTCGAGGACTTTGTTTACAGGACAGTTATGGGACCATAACACGGACAGGAACAACCCGTCTTACTTTAACACCTACAGTATTGAATGCGAGGTAAGCATACTGCTCTTTTGTCAACTTGTCTTCATAATGTTCACTTTGAAATTGATGCGTGGTAATGCGTTAGAGGAGGATCTTGATGGAGGACGGTAAATATGACTGTTTGTATTGATCTGGGTGATTCTATGTTTATTAAATATGTATATAAAAAAAATATAAGAATGTATATCCGTGCACTAGAATCGATAGGAAGCGTTGTGTAATAGGTATGTACCAGAATATTATAAACTATTTACACCTTAAGTTCTAACGTCTGCATGAACACTATTTTCACTTATATTTGCTCTGATACTTAACAGGGGGAAATGTATCACCTTCTACTATGAGGTTTCGGTTTACAAATAAATAGTAAAAAATTATGATATCCGAGGTCGCATCTATTCAATGATTTACGATTTACTAAAGATTTATTGTATTTTCAGTATTATCCCCTTTACTGGTACTAGTTTTTTTATCACAACATAAAATGAAAGTATTAACAGTTAAAAGAGAGATTTATTATAAAAGAAAGAGCGCTTTAACGCTAGTAATAAGTTAATGTTGTGTTTGTCGGTGCTCATTAATTAGCCGGCGCGGTGCGCTGCAGCGGTGGCGCCCTCCGCGCTGGGGAACGGTTATGACAGTAAATAATGGACGAGCTACAGAGATGTCAAACAAAGTGTTGTAACAACGAGTGAGCGCCTCATCCGCCATCTCCCTCAACTACTGCACGATAAAAAAAAATGAAACATCTTTATATTTTTTTTATCTTGATTTAAAAGATGATTAATACAAAAACGTTGGAAAGGATGAAATTAACTAAACGCCTTCATCGATTTTTAAATAAATAGCAATTAGGTATAGGTTAATTATTTTCTCAAATTTTAGTCTAGTTATCACAACAGTATCTATTATAAAAGTAGGTAATAATTTTTATAATTTAAAAAATGCTAAGTAGCTATAATAGAGCTGTACTCGTGCCACTTGTTACATTTTGAGGTAAGACAAGACATACGCGACGCGCCATAGGCCACTAATCTCGGGACTCCTAATTATGCTTCTAATACCTATCTGCACTATACTAGCCTTTTACAAAATATTGAATCTAAACACGATAACCAATCACTTCTTTCTTTATTCTAATAAATATTCTAATAAGGAGGCGTGGAAAAAATTAAAGGAAATCGGTATCATGACGGTAGCATCCCAATTTTTATTTTAATCTTTGACATGTTATTATTTTTTTGGTATTTAGTTACTTTTAAGTAACTATATTTGAAAATGAAAGGGTCATTTGGGATAGCAATTTCTAGCTTAATATTCACAACAGTCTGACTGCGGGCGCCGACCGGTTTAAATCGTGGAGCACCGTAAGATGTGGTTGAGTGCCGTGATTACCCACTTAACCAATCTATTGGATAACGAGACTTACCAGCTCAAAACTGAAATGGTTCTTTCGTTTGAAGACCACCTCGACGCCTACACGGCACTTGCACAGGTTGAGTCTATGTAGACTTGGCTCCTCGAGTTTGTTTCGACGTTTCTTTTAAAGGCTATTCATAAGAAATGCTGGCACCATCTAGCTTTAAAAAACAAATCGTCTCGTTAAAGTGTCTGAAAATCTATTTGCAAATCGATTCATATTATTACCACACAGAAATATAAAAAACTTACAATTGCTGATCCACTGTTTTAATAGAAGCTTCTTGCTTAGTTCAAGGTGTGAATCGATGTGTGTGTGATTCGCTATATGAATAATTATAAAAAGGAATAAAATGAAAAACTAATATAACGTCGTATTTAATAAACATGGGGGTAATTCTCCGTATCAATGCAGAAGAGAAGCAAGTGGCGGGCTGTTATCTTTGCCTAGCCTAAATGGAAAAAGGCGTGAGTTTATGTATAAATGTAATGTTTGTAAGTTCGGATAAAGGGGTTTGGGGTTCTCCAGAATTACAAATTTTCACATCCTTTCACTAGGAAACTTTATTATACCTGAGTCACCTGAACTTAAGTAAATATGCGTTTAAACGGACAATACTTTCATTGCAGTATGTGGTTACAATATTGTCAACTGTAGTCCGGCCATCACAGAAATATTTTAATGCAGAATCAAAATCAAAATCAAAATATTTTTTTTTAATTAAACCATTATGGGTATTTTTAAACTGTTAGGAGTAGTAGTTAGTCAGACTAAGTCAGTCGTGAAGCTAGTTGCCTGTTCCAATAGGGAATATGCATGTATTTTTTTTTTATCTTTTATTGACTTGTTCCATCATTCTACCCTAATAAAAAATATAATTAACCTTGGCAATGTTCAAATTAATTTTTAAAATAACATTGAAAACATCGATAATTTGACCTGTTTGAATGCCGCCATATTTCGCGGGCCTTGGATGACGTCACGTTAAACGCTTAGTGTTTGTTTCATATACTTATTTGAAGTGTTACGGTAATTTTATACCGATTTCCAGTTGTAATTACTATTTATTGTAATCAATAGACTATGGATAAAGTTATAAAACCATTTTATAGGTATTGTCTTGTCCCTAAGTGTAAAAACACTATAAGAAGTACACCCAATACAGTATTTTTTCCTGTACAAAATAATAATGTTAAATACGAAAACACTGGTGTACATTAATGAGAAGAGATGAAGTATTTTCAATATCGTGTTTATATTGTTGTGAAGATCACTTTAATGTAAGCATATTACAATTAAATTGCTAGTATAGTGTGAATTAGTCAGCAGTAATTTATGTTTGTTTTAAATATCAAGCAGAAGGCAACTTGCTTGTCTACTTAAACTAGGTAACAAAAGTCCAATAAAACTTCATGAATATAGCTAACTATACATATCTTACCAATCCTTTAGATTATAATATAACAAGTATTATAATAATTACCTTGCGGCTTTCACTCCTTAACCTCAGCGGACGTAAAATCTGGATTTGATGCGAAATACCTATTTTCGGTAGATTGTCCGATTGTGCTTTGACAAAACTACATTCAGTCATTGTCCTAGATGATTTCTAATATCACTAGAATGCTTAAATTGCACTAGCTAAGAGCAAAAACCACAGGAACACCTATCTTTCTCCTTAACACTACGAATATAGGCGCCGATAAATGACAGAACGTGGAATGTCACGTCATGTTTTGTTTCGACACATGGTGAAGCGTTTTGCAAATTTGAATTTCGCGCTCTTATTTTGCATATATTAATTAATATTTTTTGCAATTAAACACGAACTAAATAAGAAAATAATTGTTTATGACGCACGCGCCAGCCATCGTCCACTTCAACCATATGATATCAATTGATATCAAAGGGAGCCGAACGACCCGACACGATTATGTCAGAAAAATATATTTCTCGGCAATACATAACTGAACCAGTATGGCTAATATGTTTCTCTTGTAGCTGGGTTACAACGTCAGAAAAAAAACAAAGTACAGAGGGAATACAGCAACAAATCGCGGTGTCTCACTCATGGCAATTTTTGATTCCCATGCGACCGTCTTGCAACGTGCCAACCACCACTGAGTTATTTATGCTGGCCACACGTAAATATTCATGGGCCATAATAAAAACACATGGCTACATGGCCGAGCTACACAAATATTGTTGTATGTTGCATAGCCGGCAACTGTACCTATTGCAGCCATACCTACATTGTAGTAAAAGTATTGCCCGTTTAGACGCATCCTAAGAAATCACAGCACATTATGAAATTGAATTTAAAAAACCTCGCGTTTTAACAAAATAAATATACTTGAGTAAAAAAATGTGTACTAATAAATTATTAGCGTTTATTAATTAAACAAAGATGTGTTCAACTTTAACAATACCTCTTGTGTGGAAATTGTTTACCAATACCTATGTGCAACTTGGGCGTGTCCTCCATCGTTGATTGCGTTAATACCTAATTATCCGTCACTTATCAGTTTATGAAGGATGGAGATAGTGATCGAATGCAAGCTATTACTGATAAAACCAACGTTGACATATCACATACCTATGTCTCAGTCTGTTTGGGGTTCATCAATAAGAACGGGTGAAGACTAGGTATTTACTAAACCCACAAGTTTCTTACTGATTTATATATTATTGCAAAGCAGCATTATTCATTCATTGCTCCCTTATATTATGATATTATTTATGGGGAATAATGGAGAATTGCAAGTCTGTTTATTTGTAGATGAGACACGAACCCAAAAGAGAGAGGAGGAACTCGGGGTAGATCACCGAGAAAGACAACCAAAGGTTCCTTATGGTGAAACTAGAACTTTTTAAAGTTATAATAATAATAATTATAATAAATACTCTTTATTGTACACCAAAAAAAGGAAACAATACACGAACAAATTATACACAAAATGCACAATGGGCGGCCTTATCGCTAGAAGCAATATCTTCCAGTCAACCTTAATAGTTATATTTGGTTACATAGTTTACTCGCTATATTTCTAGTACTATAGGTATTCCAACTGTTCTTTTAGCGCCACAAATTTTACTTGCACCAATAATGTTTCTCTGACATCATATGCTGTATCGTTTTTCTAGTTACATAACTTACCCTCTCTAAAATTTCTAAAATTCCCGACATTCTCTGAAAAAACCCAAGCTATGCATCATAAGAGGTTTGCTTCCGGCAACCGCCTAAATCGACGGGCGGTACCTCCTGACAGCTGGCGCTGCTAGTGGCCTGGTATGCGGGGGTGGTGCAGGGGTGGTGCGCGGAGGGGAGGAAAGTTCGCGCTCCGCTGCGCCGCCGACAGAATCTACTGCTAATTAGCAGCTCCGATTCAATTAGTTTGTTCATTTGTACGTCAGTACACAGTGCGGTAGTGGGCCATTGTTGTACATATATCTACTGCCTATGAGTGGCCCACACACCATGTACTCAGCTGCATTAGTACCTACCTATGTACAATTGTGCGCGTGTGCTTCACATTCACATTCCTGTAATTAACTCTAAACAATAAAAATATTTGTAACTAATGAGTTTTGATAATGAATAGCTCATAAAAATAAATAGCCAAAACTGTTGCGCATATAAATAGTTGTCCGTTTCAAAAAACGGTGAAGTAACCTCCGACTGTAAACGGTGAAGTAACCTCCGACTGTAAACGGTGAAGTAACCTCCGACTGTAAACGGTGAAGTAACCTCCGACTGTAAACGGTGAAGTAACCTCCGACTGTATATAACATTAGTTGCTTTCATAATTTCCTGCAAAAGAATTAGAATGATGCGTCTTTACACGACGTGGGCTAATGTATTTATTATTGTAGGTAAAGTTACAAATGGTGACAGGCCGCCTCACCAACTGCGCCAACAAACACGCGTGTAAACGTTAATAACGTCACGCTGAAGACATTTATTAATTACGGGATTAAGAGTTCCACCTCCGCACGTGTCGACGCTGTCTGTTGGGGTAACATGAGAACGATCGTCCTACCTAATAAACATCAGAACGTCATATTAACGTTTTCATTTTTTTGTCAGCACCACCAAGTTAAAAAAAGCTATTGAATTGAATGCCATCCGCGTTTGGCATAATAATGGATCAACGTCTTAGTGACAGTTTTTTTTTTTTTAGTTAGTCAACTCAAGGACTAGGAATGATTCCTGTGTCGCGGGGGACTTTACAAACATACAGAAAGCTGACACAAAGAACACGCAGACTCGGGACAACTATTTGTGGATCACACAAATTTTTGTCCTGTGCAGGAATCGAACCACTCGGCATTTAAAACACGTTAACCATTGCGCCATCTGTGCAGTCAATAAATGATCCATGTCGAATCCGTGCCGTTTCTACATTTACTACATTTCCATCCGTTTACTACATTGACCTTCCAAATCTAAGAAAATGACAAAGCAACCTCATCGTGCTATGAATTTGACATACGAGCCTTACGAGTTACGACTTACTTTATTTACACATTTATTATACACACATTTTGAATCTAGGTCTAGGAGGCTTCAATTCACTATTAGAATATCATACACATTGTTAAAGTGTTTTAATTTACTTGAACAAAGCATGAATAATAAGATAAATACAAAATATGTTCATATGTTTCCTCAAAGTGGCAACGCTTCTTAGAGACCAATCGGCGGCTCCCACAGAGGGGCTAATTCTGGTTTTTATCAAAGTTGCTTCACCGCCTAATGAGGCCATTTCAAAAATGAAATAAAACAATTAAGTCAGCAAACTGGGGTTAGTATCCAGGAACTCATCGGCGTTAGCGGCTCAAAGCTAAGCTATTAGTGCTAACAGGAACAGTAACAATGAAATGCACGCGAATACAAAACGCAGTCAAGGTTCAACATAGAACATCAGTGGCCACTATACATACACTACTAGGTACATAATTAAAACCTTGTGTAGTGGAGATCAGTCTAGTAAGATAGTTATATTACTAGATCGTGCTCGTATCATAGTTATATTCCTAGCTAAGCGGTGCGAAGCTGTGAAATGGTATGAGTGTTTCCACCGGAGATGTGCGAGAAAGCTGAGCGGTGCGAGGATGCGTAGCGAAGCTGTGAAACGATACGAGTGTTTCTAGTAAGACAGCTATGAATCGCTCATAACTATATTACCGTATATAGCCATATCCCTAGAGATATACCTAACTATGTCACGGCTTCAACCATCTTACTGCGATATACCTATACACAATTAATATGTATTGATTCTACAAAGCGTCCATATAATCCCGTGTCGTAGACAACAAAGACTCAAGAGAGACTCTTGAGTACGACACAACTGCTACCCAGGTCCCCAGGTCGCAATGCTTTTCTTTCAGGGTTTTGCCAAACAGCGGCAATATAGCTAGTATATTACTCACAGAATGTTAAATCTGCCAATAACACGACACAGACTTAGTGCGAGTACTTAGACGTAGGTTCATCTCTCTTCAAACGTCACGCTACTGTCATGAATCCTTAGTTCGTTTAGCTTGCGTCTTTCACGTGACCCGTGACCATGATCGGTGCAATTCGATCCGACCGCCGGTACCTTATACTTATTAAAGCAATTAAGTCCCGAGTTACACATCTATTATGTATCTTTTAAAGTATACGGGTGTAGTATGGTTCATCGACTAGATATATGGTCGAGCCTGTCTGATAGATGTCATATCACGCTCCTGCGGCCGGCGGCGGCGGGCTCTCGCCTCATCTGCATATCGCAACGAGTGTTTGCAATCCGGCCCGCATCCGCTCCGCACAGGGCCCACATGCGAATCGCTCGAATACTAATTATCAAATAGTGCTAAATGCATATGTTTTGTCTCGTAGATAACGACCGCGACCGTGTCACACCAAATAAAACATAGTTAGTTCGTAAGTAACTTTCCAGCCTTTTGCTTAAGATTTATTTTCGGGTAGTAGGTATTTGAGCCATTGTATCTATGTACCTAACTCTTGCAGCCGTTAGAGACATAATGTGAAGTGAAAATTCTGTTATTCCTTTAAACGCTATGAAAGGGCTTCGACCAGTGTGTTCTCCGGTTTGTTTTCTCTTAAGAAGGAAATTCGATATCACCGATTAATCCAACAAGAGTAGCCAGTCGCAATTATACTCCTCTATGTTCAACGAGACGCTAATATTCTTCAATTTACTTTATTTTTAATGAAATATATTTTCTAGTTAATTAATATAAAGGTACTTTTAAAATAAGCGTCTTTTAATATTAGTTAAAGATAACCTGGTTTAAAGATATTATCACATCTTTTATATTAAAAATAAAAACATTATATTGGTATAAACATAATTATGGTAGTCATGTTCAGTTTGAAAATTATATTGTTGAAAATAGCTACGCCGTCTACGTCGCTACGACGTAGCGATGTTCGTGACTTGGGGCACTTAGCACACGTAGCCGTAGCGTCGCGTTATCTCGCATCAAACAACAGCTGATTTGCATGAGTTTTGTAAGTGTTGCACACAGACGCGCTCGTGTGTCGGTGACAGTGGTGTGCGTGTGTGCGTGAGTGGTGGGCGGGCGCCGCGCAGCCACGCCCACCGGCCCACGAACACCGACCACCTATACGGCACCGAGAAAACACTAAACAATTAAAACCTCGAGTGTAATTATAATTACTGTCTCATGGACATTGAGAGCCTATAACCATTAGGAGATAATCATGAGCTCCTCTTTTAAATTGGATGACGTCATTTGCTGCCTGTTCAAATATGAGATAATACATCAAAGATGGTAGTGAGTAATGAAGCAATAACAGGTGATTAGGTAGTGCAGTGTTGTCATTACGTATCATTAGCGTGGACCTACGTTAACTATTTACTACTATGTAGGTAGTGATGAGTGGTACTCATGAGGCAGGTAAGGAGCTATGTAGGCACGCGAGGAGGGGCAGCTCAATTGATATTGCAGGCCAAAATTGCTCAATGGCCGCGGTATTTTGTGCCTGCATAGGGGTCGCCATATGTCGTTGTGCCATAATGCGCATACCAGGTGCCATAGCTGTGAGGCAGAGTTACAACTACAACTACCACACATAGCCTATTAGGTGTGTAGAAACTCCTCCTTGTCTATCGGAAACATCGGGCGTGTTCATGTTTAATTTTGCGGGTAGACGTGAGTTGGCGGGCGAGGAGAATAATAACATGATTGTCACACAGTAATTTTACTACACTTATTAAAACACAAAAATATACTTTGAATAATCATTAGATATCTTCAACCAAGCTTTAAATCACGACACTCCACAGAACACGTGGTGCGCCTGCGAGATGCAAATCGATTCTGTCTTTCCAGCGGCCTGCCCGAACCGTAACTGTCATCTGTCGCGCGCCAGCGCTCGGTGTTGCTTCAATGTCTCAACTTCTGACACTTTATTAATAATGTTGCCAACTAAAATAATCGGTGTGCCGTCAGGTATATATGAGGACTTTGTTATTAAAGTCTGTTCAGCAAATATTGCAGGTATGGTTTGTAAAACGATAGTTCAAAATATAATTGTTTAAACTTGTCCTCCTCTAATAATTGCAAAGAAATCGTAATGCTACTGAGGCATCAGACGTACAAATGACCCCTCCGATAGTAACAGTAACCATAGCATATGGACGTCTGATATACTAATGGTATGAGTATGGTTGGCTTGAGGGCGCTGGGTAATCGAAGCCCCAGAAGAAGTGGCGAGGCCTAAACGCCCGAGGACGAGAGGGGGCCACTCCATAACGAGGCTCTTCTGATCTCAGATATGATCTTGAGCACCTGTTGGTTGATTTCCCAAAGAATTTATTTCCTAGATTAAACCTGACACCGTTGTGTTCCTGAGATTGGAGAGGCCACTAGGGGCCTCTCCAATCACAGGGTGGACATTCGGGTACGCGACCCGGCCTTCTCGAGCTACTGAAGTCTCAGTCCCTTTTCCCCATCAGAGATGTAAGAAACAGTCTCGAAACCACTGATATAAACTATGAAAATTACTAACTAACAGTAACTGCCAAGTTGTTCGTACCTCTATTCGCACTCAAGTCAATAGATCTTCACTTATTTCTACCCTTTTATAATCTCACTATTCGTTAATATTTATCAATCGACCAATAGTATTGCGTTACCGGTATAACGAGTCAAATAATGTCTATTGACTTATTTCATTAAATAGTGAACTGTGTTATCATCTATTATAGTTTGGCCCTATTTTTAATAAAATAAATAAGAGTTTTTGATGTGGCGACAACAGAGACTTGCGCTCTCCGTGACTCTAGCTTGCTCGCCCTATCCGTTTTCCTAAACATAATTTACCTTCTTCCTTTGTTCCGTCTGAAAACGACTACATTCTCAAGGAGAGTTGGCGTCTGGCAACCCGGCCATAAAAGAAACAAGCCAAAACCCTTTGCGATGCTTAAAAGGAAAATTTGAATTACTAAAAAAGAAAATATTAACTGTATCAACCCACACATTGCACCGATTCCAAATAATATTGTGAATACCCAAAGCATTTTGCACGTAATAATTATAGTTTAGTAAAACTAAAAAACACGCTTCAATGGCGAACCGAATTCGGAGTTTACTGATAGCCACTGGGCTTCCACTATCCACCTGTTGGCTCCATTATCAGATCAGCTCCAAAATACCAAATTAGTTACAAGTGAAGGTAATAAAAGCATGTCAAAAAAGGAGCATCTCGTACCTACTGCTCTGATACTGGGGCTCCTGCGCTATGCGTCATGCGAATAATGCTGAAGAGTACTGTAATACATAATATATCCTTATGCAAGTAATATCGGATAGAGTGGGACCACTCCCAATGTAGCCCTCGTTAAACAGAATAAACTCACTTACTCAGCTCAGGAAATAGAACAAAAAGGTTAAGAATTAGATTAGAATAAAATATATTGTACACCAGAAGAATTTTTTACATGGAATAGTTACATCTAGTCAATCTAGTGAATATGTAGGTACAAAGGGCTGCCTTATCGCTAAAAGCAAGTCTTACAGAAAATATTACCGAGCATACAGTCAATAATAAAAAAAAGGATTGCGACTTGTAAAACTAGCGTAGAGTCACATTCATATCTACTAATAAATACTAATAATAAGCATTTTCCTAAGTTATTTTAGGTAGATTTTTCGAAGAATATATATATATATATGTATGTATATATGTATGTACCTCAATTTTACCGGCATGATAGAGGTCGCAATTATGCACCGATTGCTTTCAAACTTGGACGACAAATCAACAGGGCAAAAATATTCCAATATTCCCCCAAAGGGGGACTGGGAGGCAGATTTTAAAAAATCAGTTTTTTCAGCATAACTTTTTTCCTATGGAAAATTTTTGGACCGTTTAACATTAATAGCAGCCCATAGTAAATACAAACATTTTTTAATATGAACCCTAAATGATTCCATCCTTAACTTGGGGGGAGGGGGGGGGGGGAGAAACAAAAATTTCTTGGAAAAACATTCGTAGCTCCGAAACTGTAAACCTTTTTACAATCGGTAATGTTTTTAAATGAAAGCTATTTTTTTATTTTACTCTACAATGTGGACTAAATGCGACTTATATTTTGGAGATAAAAATAAAAAAAACACGAAATCTACCTCTGCGGGTCTGCTGCGGGACCGGATTTTTTTAAATCCATTTTGTTTGGCTATTCGCTCGTAAAATATAAATACACATTTTTGTAGTTGGTAGCGTTAGAGTTCAATAAGTATTAGTGCATATATGTATTATGACGACCGGAACGGTGGAACTACAAAATTGTGTACATCTATGAGACTATGACAGAATGTATTGTCTTTCATATACCTGCTTCATGAAAAGTCAATTTAGGTGATTATACCATAAAATAAATCTTTAGTTCAAGCTCCTTATAATTGTAGGGTAGCGTAGTAGCACTCAGTTGTTAGGTAAGAGCTTTTATATATAGGTACTAAAGATCGCCTGTTGCTCCAAATTCGACCGTAATTCATTAAAGAATCTTGACCCAAAGTGCGCTAGCAAAGTTTCATGTTGCAAAATCAAAATAATATAGAAATTATTTTCTTATTTTTTACAACCTTTTCACTTCAAGAATTTTATTTTCGTATCCGGAATTATGATTTAAATAAAAACAGTTCATTAACAATTGCTATGCCTTATTTCCGTATAAAGTCATGATATTGACGTTTCGTTCTCTTCATTTGTACGAGCTACGTAAGTATGAGTCTTTAAGCAAAAGCATCACAAAAATGTTATCAAATTCATAATATCATAAAATAGCTAAAAAATTAGTAATATCATTACATTTTACAATGTATTTAATTAATATTTTATGGTTCTGTTCTGTTTCTGTTCCGTCTCACGCAACTAACACGCCAGATGACAGACGAGTTGGCGGCCATTACTGTTTATGTGTAGATTAACAACTATGGGGAAGATGGGAGAGGGGGATTAGAGGGGAGGAACGCGGGGACAGGGGAAGGACGGGAATAGAGGAGAGGGAAGGGTTAGGGCCACCGGTAACCTCACTCACGCAGCGAAAAGCAATGCAAGCATTGTTTCACTGCCGGTTTTCTGTGAGGCCGTGGTATCGAGCGGAATCGAGCCGGCCCATACGTGCCGAAGCATGGCTCTCCAATCTCTTGTTTATTTTTTAAATAGCAGCTGGTGACTTGTTTTGTTTTTAACTAGCATTATTTTTTTGAAGTGAAAACTTCTTTAGACTCGTTTGTGCATTTTTACTATGAGAAAAAAAGCACTGAACTCGTGACCGTCACACTAATAATACATATATAGATTTACTAGATAGTTTAAGTTTTCACTTCTGTCGGCAGTCCCATGACTGCCTATTTCTTTTTGTACATGAGTGAACTGTGGTTATTTTATAAGTTGCGAGTAGGTTAAACATTATTTGTAGGTTCTTGTTTGTAGGATAGATATCTCCGTTTTTGTCTAATTACTTAAAAACTCGGGTATCTATTTGTGGGAAAATTAATACTTTTATTTGATAACTAGCAGCCCCGGCTTTACACGGGAAAAAAATATACACCTAAACCTTCCTCATGAATCACTCTATCTATTAGTGAAAACCGCATGAAAATCCGTTTTGTTTGTTTTATAATATGTAGTGATATGTAAAGCGTAGTCCATAACAAATAAAGATTTATTGTGCAACAACTTAAGACGGAATTCCATACATACATGGTCATTGTCCTTTTAATTTTCCTGGTTTATTTCATTGGTCAGTATAACTTGAACTGCCATTGTATAAACTCACGTACCAAGACAGGTCCACATCTGGACAGGTGTAACTTGATTTAGCCGTTTCAACGTTATATTTAAATTTATAAGTTATATTATAACACATATTGTTTAAATAGCCTCTGCACTTCTTTTATTTATTTATCTCTTTATTGTACACCTTTAATGTAAAAAAAACAAAAACAATACAAACATTCAGGCATATCAATTGGCGGTCTTATCGCTCACGGCGATTATTTTATGTCTAAACTTTAAGTATTACAAATTTAATGTTCCTCCGTTCATGAAATGTTATCTACTTTAGAATGCGTTTAAGGAATTCCCTTCACGTTTTAATATACAACATATATAGATATATAAATAATATTCTGCATACAAGTTGCGTAACGCAAAACTTTCATTAAAGGTACAAAAAATAAATTTACTCTTTTTGTAATAGTTTACGCTTTCAGGATTTCAACTTGGTACACGACTTCAATATATAAACAAATCGTGGCGCAATTTGCGATTTTTTAACAGTAGACGGTTTTCTTCCCAGTGGTACACTATACATAAGACATATAAAATAAATAGAAGAATATAGAATACACTATTTTCAAAGTAATTTAACACTCTATGTAAGTTTTAAATTATAAAAGTGTGCCCTTATCAGTTTCGCAAAAGTTGCTCGGAGCGAAAATTGTTATTGTTATAATCCCAACTTATTATGTGATATACTTAGGTATAACTGATATAGATAATTACTTACACATTGCATACAACTTTAAGTTATTGTGTACAGTGTTCAACCCAGTGCCTAGTACCCGGTAGGTACCTAGATGTTGGCTATCTAGAAGTACAAAATAAAAAAGGTGCTAGTAAATCAATTATGGCTAACTGCGCTTTATCTATACTCCAACGAAATATTTATCTTTATTACTGTTTAAAATTCATGAGTAGTAGTATAGCATAATTAAATCGCCAATAGCATGTTGTTTAGCGCATATTTGTATGTGTATATTTATGTGTGTATAAATCAATCGATAGTTCGTGGAATGCGCTAGCGCAGTCGTTCCGCGAATGGCCTCCACCAACTCCGAATAGTTCCGAATCCAAGCGTTCGCGGCGCATTCCTACCGCTCCAGACCCGCTCTTACCTACATCTAGTTCATTTAATAGCCACACTACATAGTTGAACATGTTGCTTAAATATCTTAACGTGGTTTCATTTTATTGAATATGATGTTAATACATCTTCCTTTCGTTATTTCGTGTTTGCCATAGCAATTGTAGATTAGTAAGAGGGGGTAAGGTAAACAAAACTGTACATTTCAGAGACGGACGTAAAGGTGAGTTAATTGAGGACACTTATTTAAAATCTTAATTAAAGGTATAAAATATATAAATATAGTGAAGCAAAATAACTAAGAATATTTTAAGTTCTAAGTATGATTGGCAGACCTAGACAGACTATCACTATCGCTTCTTATAGAGGAACAACCGGCTATCACTACAATCGAATGGCTACTAATTGTCGCTTGTTACTGATCAATAAAAGGTGACACCTTTATGTCACTCAGGACCCAATTTGAAAATTATTTCTACTTGCATTTGTTTTTGGTATAGTTTCGTGTGCTAGTGTACCAACAATTCTATAATATGATGAATGTGACAAGTGCGTATGACCTAGTCAGCCAATGATTAATTGCATCGCATGCAATTAGGCTGTCTGATTAGACGTGCATTACGTGGCCGCCTGTCAAACTATTAAAAAGGTTAAGTATGGACAGACTGACGTACCCGTAAGTCTTGTTGTGCATAGTTCCACGTGTGTCCGCCATGAATCCTCAGTTTGTCACAAGGTTAGGCTAATGGTGGCCGGCAGGAGGCGGGCCCGGCGGGGGGGTGGAGGGGTCAGGGCAGCGCGGTGCGGGGATGTGTCTAATTGCACCGCTCTTGTGTTTTTGCGGTGCTCGCTTCAATCTGTATGCGGCTCGCTGCGGTTCCACGAAAGCAATTACCGCATCCGCCGGCCATCTTGTCTCGCGGCCCTCGGCCTGCGGGACTCGGCCCCTCCGTGCTGCCCTGACTTATGGCACAATTATCGGCAATTAACATAAAGCGCAGCATTCACGCCGCTCGCCGCCCGCGCACCGCCACCGCACACCGCGCTCTTGGCCCACGACAATAACTGACCGCGCGATACAATTGCCTGTCTCGGATAGCTTACAGCTTCTGCTCCAAAGCTATAACTTTCGATCGTCTCTAGTACTTCAGCTGTTAATGCGAGGAACTGCGCATTTAGCTTATAATTACTGTAGTTATATACGTATTGTCCGTTTTGAAGTGAATTTAACTTTTTGCGTTCTTTGAATGTACACTTATGCCGTTTTACTTTTACGTGTCTTTTTAAACAAGACTTGCCATTATGCAGTAAAGACAAAATTAGCAAACTAAAATCGATATGTAATTTACGCTTTAAATTACTTGATACCAGAATTCAAACGAGACTTCTTCGCACTACTATTTTAATTATCCCACAAGAACTGAATTTTCTAAAACATACATTAAGCCTAAAAACTACAGGTACTTTTGGTACTTTTGGAATCACAAACATCAGGTCGTCTCGATACTCTATTATGACATGAATGAAGAACAACAATAATATAAGTAAGAGTATGGATTATCGACTAAATGAATCCTCTTATTGACCAAAGTTGTTCAAGTACGGCGTGTCCCGCTCGCTCCCGCTGGCTCGCTCCAAGGACACTCTCCTAATTGGTTAGGACGGCTTATTAAGTACCCACTTTGATAACGTTTAATGTTCCTGAGGAGCTCCCGTCAATACAACCACCTGTTTTTATATTAACAATACACCAAATGATTATCATCTTTATTCCCTTGAGTTAGAATATGAAGTAGCTGCATGACATAATATGGTGATGGGTACGTGTAGACGATAAAGAGCGGACTTTTATGTCACAGATAAGATAAGGCTCAGTGAGGTGGCAGTAGCCGCACGGTAGCCTCCGCCAGATACACATCGGATCAACTTACGCGCACTACAACGACCAGCCCGCCCGTTCTAAACATAACGTGTCTCAAGTTGGGAAGGGCAAGCTGCGGGGAAACTAGAAAATGTCATCACAATTGTCTTGAGACCTTTGAAAATACAACATCATTTCTTAATTCTCTGCAAAATACTATCAACTCTTAAAGGATAATTTATATAGGAGCGGTATTTGTTATCTGCAGCACGTGTGTCCTGAAAGAGAGGGTTCGGTGGCCGGTACTGTCAGCATGTCAAGTCGGTCATTCACCGAGCTACCGCCATCTACGTAAGTCCACACATATGTCATTAATTCTTTGTGTAATAATACCAAATCTTAGTACAATAAATTAGCACTAATTAGGGCCCGCCGTGAAATATTGTTGTGTATCACGCGGCCGAGGTGCGCGAGGTGAGCGGGCGGGTGCCTAATTTATGCACTGTCTAACACCGTGCGACGGCTGGACAAAGGAAACGTTGTGTACCTCATTATAACTGGCATTATTCAGATATAATGAGTGCGACTTATTTATATCACTAGCTCCTGTATTAATGACCGCTAATAGTTTCCCATTATACACCTCACATACCGGGCTGCGCGCTTTGCTATGTTATAATTATTTAAAGCGAGGAATTAAATATGGAATTATTATTATGTATTAAATATAATAATTGTGATTGTTTTGCCGACATATATCAATTCTATTAATTCCTCACACCTGAGGCTCATTTCATTACGTTGATTCATTATGCTATGATTGTTATAAATCATAGCTATCTTGTAAAATAGATAGGTAGATTGGTAAACGATAGACGACTGTGTTTGTATTGTGCAGTATCTATTAGTTTTGTTGTAATTCTTTATTTTAGTTATTGGTTACCTTTTACGGTGTAATATTTGAAAACTTAGCCTTGAATTGCGGTAGAGCAGGGGTCAATAGATAATTTTTCTTTCCTCCTATCTTTAGGCTCTGCTTCAGTCAACAGCGCATCGATTCGTTATGTTAATGGGAAATATTTGACTATCCCAGCCGAATATCATATGTCTAGGTCAGGGGTCGGCAACCTTTTGAGACAGAAGAGCCAAAAGTTAGAATTTACAACATTTTACAGTTTTTAAAGAGCCAGTTAAACTTTACGTTTCAATATTATAGTGTTTGCTTTTAGAGGGTGTGTCAGACAATGGAACACTTACTTCAATCACTGAAAGAGCATGACTCTAGCATGCAGTCATACTATATCATAGTACTCAATTATGGATATATTGCACGGTTTTCAGGGTTTTTGATAGTAAATAATAAACTTATACGTATGGAACTGGAGAGCCGCACCGACCCCTGGTCTAGGTTATCAGCATAATTAGGTATACCTATACCTACCTGTTGCATACATGCAAACATACACTCATGCCTGTATCCTCGAAATGGTAGGCAAATGTGATTAAACAACCACATTTTACCTACTATAAAATGGGCAAACTTACGTAATAGGGGGCAAACCTATTGCCGCTAACTGATCAATCAATAGACCAGAAGATTTGCCACCCAGGATTGTGGAGTGGTAAGCAATAGCTGGAGAGGATCAGGGTCGTGTGTCGCTGTACTTCGGACTGGCTATTGCCGGGCACTGCAAGCCCTGTATCTCAATATACATATTGTAGTGTTCCAACCGTCGTTGAACTTATCAGAAGCTGGCTGGTAACATCATATTTGAATCACTGATTGTAGTATATTTTAAATATGTATAAATTGTTGGATTTGAAATAAGAGACGTGAGGGTCTAAAGTGGGTCGTGAGAGGAAGTGGACGTGCCCCAATTTTCAAGAAGTCTTTATTGTATTTGATTGTTAAAGTATTCAATTTAACTTCCAATATAGTAACTATTATTTACAGGCCTGTTGTTTTGAGCCCAAACTTGGCGGTTTTCCCATTAATACACCACACTCCACGGGTACCTCAACTCTCATTGGCAAGCTAGTCTCTACAACATATACCTGTTCTGCGTTCCAATCTGTTGGTTTAACTAATAGATCATTCAATGATAGTTAATGATGATATTTATACGATCGACTATCGCCAGTTTGATTCCCCGAAAAATCTGTGGTGATGGGTGAACTATGATCTCCTATTGATTGCATGGAAGAGTTATATGATCACAATAATCTAACAAAAATAATCATTTTTTATCATAAGGTAGCATAAATGATATAGAAGTTGGTAAACCTGACACAATAAATGATATAGAAGTTGGTATACCTGACACAATAATTGAGCTTCTGGTGTAATGCCATAGCCCCGTCTGCACACGTAGATACTTTAGTCCAACGTGGTATAGACCCGGGTGAAAAGCGATATTAACCGCTTTCATTATTTCCCCCGGCGCATGTTGCGTGGGACGCTAGACGACCGTAGTCGTTATCCATTTAAAGACATTTTGGATAGTTACCTGTTCAAGTAAACATTTTACAGAACAGCAATATAAGGTTACTGAATTTACAAATATATTGCGGTTTTTATAAAAGTGTCTCCACGAAAATGTGACGAGCTACCAGAAGCCCACTTGGCGAGTCCGTAATGTTTGGTAATAGATATTAAGGGAAGAAAATATATCGAGAGCCGAGTGTTTAGCACAGATTTATAGGTGGCTGTGCGTCGGGATGCGCCGACGCTGATCTACGAGCTTTCAATTAGCGCTCATTAGCGCAGCGACACATTTATCTCCTCCTGAGTAAACAGATAGGTAATTGCCGCCATCTCTCCGTTCAGGGTGTCAACCGCACACAGACTCACTCGCCAGTAATTATGCATCAGCCGAATATTTGACACCGATTTATAACCGCCACAGATAATTAACATTTTACTTTTATTGTAAAGTGACGTCAAGAATGCAGTAGTAGCGGTGTATAATAGCGATATCCACTCAGGCCACGTCCGTTTAGCGAAATATCAGTGATTAAGTAAATGTATGGGATTACTCGCGAGCCAGGGTTGTGAGCATCGAACGCCTGTGTGATGGTTTATTACAGGAATATGTGACATACATATGTGTGGAATGTGATGTGTATGTGGAGACAGTCAACATACATGACCACGTCCCTATCGGTTCAGTTCTGCCAACACATATTTTCATTAATATGTAGGTAGCAAGCGCTGCCGCGCCATAGTAGCGTGGGTGTGTGTCCTCGCCTGGCGCGGGCGGCTAGACTCCGACCCCTCTCGTACATCGTAAGTGCCTCCTGATCGCTTATCGACAGTCATCGATAGTTGTAAATCAATAAAGGGTTTTGTTGTTTTACCTCTCATCTCAAATATCTTGTATTACAGCGTTTAGCCGACGCGCGATGTACCGCGACCGACGCCACTTGGCACTTGAACTATGAATCATGCTATGTTTAATACTCGTTGGTATGTGATGTGGTGACATGTAAATATTTATTATACGCGTGTAAATATTACTGAGAAATTTAATTAATATTGAAAGGCCCGGTAAGTATTTCAATTAATTACTATTTGAATGACATTTGCAGATACAGTCCCACACTGCGAAGTGTGGCAGAATATATTATATGGGCTCTATGTATCTAAGTACGGTAACTAAAACTGTATAAATGTTTTAAACAAAAACTTACCGTAAAGTGAATTTAATACGAAAACGATGTGCTCTGGGAGAAGGCGATTTTGATTTTTGTAAAATATTCTCACGACAAATCTCTTGGGGCACTCTTATTCTTGAGATGAAAATATTACGGGCGCAGTATTGAGACCGATGAAGAGGCGGACAGATCGCTGTGAGTTTGATTTCATCTAAATCATAGTATAATTCGGTCGTGTCGATGCTGCGATGTCGCGATAGTGCGGCCCGGTGCGGCCCCGTGCTCTGCGGCCCGGTGACCCGACACTTTTTGTGCACCGCCAGGCGGTCTCGACTCATTTAAATTAATTAGCGACTCATCTTTACAGCGGCGGGCAGGTATGTGCGATAGTATCGCGGGGAGCCGGCGGCGACGGGAGCACCGCGATTAATCAATTATTAAACGTCATTATTTATCTGTGGCGGCTCCCGGGGCGCCACCCTGCGCCCCGCGGCCCCGCCCTGGTCAGCGCGCGCGCAACGTTCCCACCGCGGGCATTACATAAATCCTAGACAAATGTCCACCGATGTCCCGATACCGATAGAGACATAATTTACTTCCGAATATTCCAACGTGACTGTCCCCTGCGCAAGTTGGTAAGCGATCGAGGTCACCACTCGATGGCGTTTTAATATAAAGTTAATGAATGTTCGGTTTGATGTCAATAAATAAGTAGTTGCCGTCCTGCGAGCCGGCGATCGGTGACGCGATAAGCGTTTATTATTGGTTTGAGTTTTTATAAACATTTCTCATTGCTTATTTTGGTAGTTAATGGTTAAATGCTGCTCGGATAACTATTAAACTGCTACTTGACCATTGAGGGTGATAAAGGGCCATTATTTCTAATATCTATACATATATATATATATATAATAACCTTACTACTGAATGCAGCGCAGTCAGCACCATTACCATCACAATTAAGTACCGCCCACCTTTAATCTTTCAACGTTGCCATCACCTCATCAATCAATTAATCCTTGGGTATTTAAAATATGTATATAACTATCAACTGGTGTTACATTAACCTCTCGACGCTTGTACATACATATAACACATCGTCTCGAGTCACAACTGACATTTGTCACCTAAAAGGAGGGCTCAAAAACTTAGTGTAACTACTGTTAACTTTTTATTGATTAAAATCTTAGGGAATCGCGGATTGAGGATAGCTAGATAGATAGATAGAGTCTGAGATCTCTTGTCCATGTTAGACTGGCTGATTGCGTTTCACAAAACTGATCTTTAACCTAGATTTAGATTGTAACTACCAATTTATCGGCCTTTATAACTATAAAATGGAGAATAAAATGTCACAAGTAGCTCATCTACATGTTTATTACAAGTGAGATAATATCTCGTATTGGAAACGGAATTCGTACGTTGAATCGATACTCGAATGAATGTAACTAATGAGCTTTACTTGTCGTACGTTGATGGTCGGTCGCTCACAGGGACCGCGGGCGGCTGTTCTCGGAATACTCCCGAATGTTTACAAGTGGACCCTAATAAAATTAGAGAGCTATCTATTCAGTTATCGGTGCTGCCACCTGGCGGCTCCTGACCGCGCTAATAAACATATCAGTGACGTAGCGGGCGTCCGCGCACACACTGCGCTCCGCCCCGCACCCCGCCACGTATCACCTGCAATCGTCTCTGCACCTCTTCTGTCGCTGCGGCTATATATATTATATTAACATTACTCATTATTTAAGTACCCTTACCAACTATGGAACTCAATATCAATATAAAACTTACCAACAGAATTGTTTAGTGATAGTTAAGTCATACATTATTAGAAGTTATTTAATATAGGGTTAAGGAAGTATTTTCTCCAGATTGAGATCAGACCACTTGCGGGCAGAGACGCGACGCTTGAGACGACCACATGTCTCAGTTAGGTCATGCTCGTTCGCTGCTTGTTGTTGTTTAAAAGGTGCACTTATCTCCTTTAACTTGCAGGAAAGCCGTTTAATTATTTGTAATAACGAAGGACATGTATTCTACAGTCTGTGCATACTGCGTACCGACAAAATATACCTAATTATTAAATTCATTATGGCGCTATATCTAAGTGCATATTTCAAGTTTTATTTAGCATACAATTGCTGCTTACATAATATTACTCAGATTCTCAGATAAAAGTGGCACTTGCAAATGTTGCTGTTTTCAATAAATGATGTGTAATTTTCAATAACTTTAATTAATATTCGTAGAAAGAGACTTGGACAATCTGTGGCTCTGTGCGTGTCGCGTATGTTCAGTAGCCTTCCTCACACTGTAGGTAGGTGCTCCATTTTAACAGAACTATGATTATTGAACATTTGGGTTCCAATATGGGTTCCTTCTACAGATTAAAAACTATTTATGATTTGCGGAATAATCAGTTATTACACCTTTGTAGCCAAATTAGTAAAATTTGCATACGTCCCTATCGGCATCGCTACAGGTATAGGGCTCTGTTTCCGTATTTAAGCAAAGTTTAAAAGATAGTATTAGTTAAATGTATCCTGTACTATTTCGTGAATTTGTTGGTCAATAAATACTTTACTTAAAATTAACAGCAGTTACTAACCTACAGACTCTTACAAAAGCATCACTTCACAAGCAAAGATAAGAAAACGGATCGTCAGTGGATTTGTACTCATATTTTTAAAACAAACAACAAATGAATGAATACTCCAAATGTAAGTGTAACTCTGTTTAATACCTTCATTATGCATTGTACAACGTATATCTGAGACACTCAAGTTTCTAGTAGTGGGAACTCCGAAAACAATAAAGTATTGCCTTGATTATTGTCTTATGGAAAAAAAAGGGTCAGATTATCAGGCAACGAGACCTTTTTAATAAGTTATCAGCGAGTGGTGGGGTGAGCTGTGTCACAGTTAGTTCGGTAGTAGATAAATCATGCGCAAGAGAACGGTAGGTAGGTAACGGTAGGAGGGCGCCCGCCCCAGGGGGGACGTCGCCTGTGTTTGCTCCACTCATTACTCTAATGATCTCTTACTCCTGCTCTCACTGTCATTGGGTTAAATTCCAACCTGCAGCTAAAATAGAGTATGTGTAGAATGACTTCGCAAAGACGTCTCTATAGATTTGTTGTTGATTGATTCGGCTAAAGTAAAGTAAAAATATTCTTAGGGGGTACCTGGCACATCAAGCTTTGTCCAGTTGGGAGCCGCCTGATTGTTGTAGTACCTCCATCCTATAGAAGATAGCAGTAGTGTCACTACTGCTATCTTCTAACGCGCAAATGTGCAAAGCACGGTGATATTTAGTTTTACACACACACGGCCGTCTGTTTCCAAACTAAGCAGAACCCGTACTATGGTAACCAGACTGCTGATAAACATACTTATATAGTGCTGATAAACATGCTCATCACACAATTATTTGTCCTGGGTGGGAATCGAATCCACGACCTCTGGCTTAGCAGTCAGGGTCACTAACCACTAGACCAACAGGCCAGTCAGAAAAAAACATCGAATACATGACAATATGTACTGCAGAAAATAATAATATGTTTAGTTCGTAACTTACTTCCTAACTTTGGATCAAATTGTGTAATGACATGTATCCGGCATCCCGCTAATAGGTACTTTGTGCAAGTTGTGATGTCCACCTATTAATACATACTCGTTCCTAATATTTATTGAATGTGCGTAGGTATAGTACAAGGTGAGAAACACATTTATCCTTATGATGGATATGTACAAGTTTTTACAAATGCAAAGTTCGCAAATGTAACATAACTTTTCCGTCTTTTTCTTTCTACGGTCCTTTGGGAGAAACTCGAACACCTAACTTGTAAACTTCACATATTGTAATTTCTTTACAATTGAAAAGAATTACGAATAGGTATAATGTTTAAATAAAAAACCTTATCTGTCACTATAGTACTATTCTATTCTTTACAATACCGTAACTAAGATCTAAATTGCTGTCTTTAATATTATATTATATCCACTAAGTAGCTGTATACGTGTGTGAATGTGTATATGTATGTATATAATTAGTATTTGTCAATATCTAGAATAGTATCTCCATCCTAAAGGTTGTCTGGTAGAGATCGCTTCTAGCGATAAGACCGCCCATTGTACTCTAGTTTGTAAGATAATTATTTTTCAACTATATTTTATTAATGGTGTACAAGCTTCAAACAAAGTTAAGGTTTTGTTGAAGTATTTGTTTTCAGAAATCTTGTCGCTCGAAATGTTATAAAAATAGGCAAGAATAATTTATTATATTTGATTGAAAGCTACATTTTTTATTTTTTAATAATAATAATTCTTTATTGCCACAAAATAGTACACATTTCAAAGAATTACATTATACAATACGAGTATACATGTTCAATATTGTAATAAAACACAATGATCTAACAGATTAACAAATATTTATTCCAAAACTACCCCTCGACAACAATATTTCACATTCCCAGAAATTATAAGCACACACCATTATCAACTTGAACAATAACTAATTTAAAACATAATTACCTTGTTGAAGTATTAAGTAAGTATTTAGTATAATAGTATTCTATGCTCTCAATTATGTTATAGTAAACAAATAAAGTACTTAGTGTTCTGTACTCTCACATTTATTATAATAAAACACAATAAATCTAACAAAGCAATGTATAAACCTTTCTAAATTACCCTCATCAATAGTATTATATAGGTACTTACAGGGACGTCCGTACTTGATGCCAGCTCGCCAAAAAGTGACCTGACTGCGTGCCCATTTTCCTCGATCTCTCGAGTGTTGCCAGTAAAATGAATTTTAATCGATTTAAGAATATATGTACGAGTAATAAATTGACAAAATTCACGAAACCTAACAATATATAAGAACATTGAATGTCATTAGAGAGTGGTTGGTTGATAAATTACTTACTGAAGTACCTACTTATTTTTGTACCACTAGCGCGACAAGCAAAAGTTAGACAGATTTCCTCTTTGCAGCCTCTGGCTTCATCGTCAGACCATCGTTACCAAGCCCAATCTGATTGACTCGCCCAAACTTTAGGGTTCACTAGTAGCTACTGAAAAGTACTACGTTTTGGCTCTATCATCAGATCAGCTCCAAGATTTGGGTGGCACTGAAAATCAGTACTGGGGTGGGTTATGCCCATCTTAGTTTATGCTGAGTGTCCATCCGAATTCCTGAAACACCACGTATCTTCCACTAAAGACAATGTAGTCGATACGTACGAAATAAAAAAGTTTAACATGACCTGTTGCCACGTCAATCACGTCATACCTTTGACACGTGAGTGATGACTGTGATGAGTGCCACGTTGCCATGTCGTGCGCGACGTTGCCACTTGCATCTAATTTTTAATAAAATGATGTTTTATTTAAAGTGTTAAAAATTTTTGCATAAAGTGTTTTTTTATAGATATAAAAATTTGTGTGTAAAAGCTCTAGTGTGTTTCAGAAATAAAATATGTTTTCTTTCTTTCTTCTAAGATGCCCAATTAAAACATTGTCATCCAAACTACATCTACACACAACGTATCATTTCGATACGACTATTAGAAGTACATTAAGGTTAACTTCCAAGATGTGTTTGCAAGTGAAGCTAATGAAAGCTGTAAAAATGAAGAATTGAACCTGAGCGCACTCAGCAACGAGACAACTTAGCTCATACGAGCGGTCAACGACAATAGCTACTAGTCAAGTTAGTCAAGTGAAACACGCATCTTTATTTATAAAAAAAAGTAAAACAAAAAAAAGTTTTTTATAACAAATCTTTTACTATTTTAAGAATAAGAATATTTATTTGCATGAAACAAGTTACAAGTTGTTTAGACAAATACATGTGTGGGTACAGTACAGCATGTTTCACCGTTTATGGTGTGCAAAAACTATACAAATTTGCTAAATTATACAATTATTGTTAATGAATTAATGCATACAAATTAATAAACATGCTGTTTTAATTAATTTACTTATTAACTCTGCCTATCTTTTCTCTAAAACGTATGTTTGAAGTTAAGTTCTGAACACTTAGGTATAGCTACTTTACGAAAAGTAGCTTACTCGTACTAAGAATGCATGCGAATTAGACTTCATTAAAAAGTACCGTTGCAAAATTTCAGTAGAAATAGGTAGGAATTAGTGAAAATATATAACTACTAACGACTCGGCGATAGAAAGGAAAGATGTGAACTTAACAGCATCACACACCACCACATCATCTAATACTTGTAAATAACAAACGACAGTGTGGTGTCCGACCACTGCGCCTGCATTGGGGACGTATTTTTTGCCTTCGTCCGCACAGGCTTGTGTTGCGCGGCGACGACTTTGAGCCGCGCCGCACTTAATTAATACAAGTGGACCGAACGCAGGAGCAAACAAATTTGCCTGCCTTCGGCACTTCTGTCCACAACCAGCGCCCCGCACCACAGCCCACTCCGCCCCGCGTGTCCGCACCTTACCCGCTCGTGGGACTTCTCCGAGACATTTAATTAAATTTATCGTGCTTATCTGTGGACATCTCACACGGCCGATGGGAATCGAATGCAAAAGCTTACCCGCGGACATTTTTGAAATTCTGAATTTCTGTGAGAACTTACCGTTGCGCTCGTCCGATGAAATTGCACAAACGAATGTGCTCGCGAAATGAAGCAGTACACATTACCTCGGTGGATGGGCGAACAATTGAACAAATTGATACAAAAACTTGTGCCGTCAATGTTGTATCAATTCGCCAGCGCGCCTGCCTCTGCCGGCCGCAGCACCACCTCCGAGCACGGCTGTCTCACATGTCTGCACACAATACCCTGTCGGATGTTCTGTGTCGTCTCACTTGAACCTAAATATTCATTGATATACCTGGCCCGCATCGGTGCCGCTATTTTATTATTACAAATCGAAAATAAGGTTAATCTATATATGTATATAGACGTTACTAGCAGACATTCCAGTTGACAACAAAATAGCCGGACGAAATTTGAGGTTATTAACAACCTTAAAACAGGAAAATCTGCTATTAGGAAATGTTCAAATATTTTAGACAATTCTTATAGTGAGTGACTTTACGTTACGCTATTGAGTGTGGATTCGTATGGAGCCGAGGTGTCCTATTGAGCGTGATTAAGCAATCTGCCATATTGTTGTTACATGTTGCGTCTGTTGTCGTTGTTCAATCATTATTTATATGCAGAAGTGACAAATGATCGGTGCTCGTGCCCCCGGGTCCGCGGGGCGACGGGGCGCGGGGGTCGCGACCTGCCTCTCCGTGAAGATTGATGCGGAGTTGCTCGATACAGATCTAGGAGTTTTTTGTCCGGCGAGTTCCCAGGCGAGCGCGCCGCCGCCGCGCCGCGGGGCGCCCGCGCTCAATGCATTCGTCTTACACTGTCACCACGTCCACCAAAATCACGTGAAACAAGTATAAACGATACGAATAAAACAACTGTTTTCAAAGGAAACCTGTTTCTGAGCCGATAATGACTCGCTCGATGTAGCGACACATCTCTCCTTGACCAAACGATGTTTATCTTACTTATAGGTAATCTTGGAAACTGGGTACTGGGTGTGGTATCGATGTGTAGTGTCTCTATACTCCAGACTGTTATCGAGAACAACGGCAGCTGTCCGCAATCAGCATAACATTATGGTTAACTCAGATTGAGCTACAGAATGCGCAAGCACTAAAATGTGAATGAATTATTGACCGTATTCCATTAAAACAGAACTGAAAATCTTATACAAGTAGTATAATCTAGTCCAGAGCACTCGTCTGCTTCTTCTGCTAATAGCGCAATAACTGCTCAATCCTACCGCGTGTATGTGGCTGCATCTATGCAAACTAGAGCATACTCAAGTAATTATCCGCTTCATATGACCCTTGGAGTAAAGAAGCAGTGAGCAGGTTACGGAACATGAAAACATTAGATATGAAATCCATAGCATACGCACAGTCCGTGCATAGGCAAAAGACTCGCGTTAATAAAATTTAATAATGTGTGCCATAGAGCGGTCCTCACGGGCGAACAATAAATCATTCAGTGCGATATTAATAAGTGGTGAATCGAACGAGTCGTCCGGGGCCGTGGGGTCGCGGGGGACGACCCTTGACACGCTCTACGTACAATTAATACATCGCTCCCCTCGGACTTGTTTGAAATACAATTAGCTGGTATATCACCACGTGTAATGTTTGAAAAATATTAAACTACCGTTATTTAATATTGTTGAAAAGCCCTCATCATGCCTGTCTTCGGGATTCTTTATTTGATCATGTTGGTAACATTGGAGCAGTTCAATCACGTTGTAATGTTCAATTCATTAACTGTTAAATCAACCTTGGATATTCCTAGCAGGATAGACTTACTGACTTATGGTGTAAGTTTAGGGGCACGTGTTTACGGAGTGTGTATTTAAAAATTGGACCATACATTGTAATATAACACGATTATAGCTAATTAATTATCATCTGAATTATATTTTAAAAAAGATAACTTATAGACCAGTGTTGATAATTTTTGAGACCAAAAAGAATAACAGTAGGATGAAACCCATTGGAAAAGGAGGAAAATATTATAAAAATTAAAGAAAAAATAATTTACGGGCGATCTGAGGTCGGACAAAAACTACAAAACAACGGACAATAAATACAAAAAATTGAGACTTCACCATCAGTTTATTTCGATTTTTTGCATTTTCTGAGAAGATTTACTATAGTAATATATATATTTTCTTACACCATCGGAAAGTAGAGATTTCAAAGAACAGAAAGCACACCAACTTTTTGGAAAAAGCTGATATTTTGACGGGTGAATTTTCGATTGAAAATTAGGGTGCTTTTTCGATATTAAGTCAAAATAAGCTGAAAAAATAAATATTTCAAATCAAATAAATTACAGTGTATTTGGGACATAAAAAGGTAAGTTTTAAAAGGTAAAAGATAAAAATAAAAAACCGAAAGCTTGGTTTTTTTTATTTTTTACATAAATTTTGAGGTTATGTGGAAAAAGTGTAAATACAAAAGTTGTAGATCTTTTTATTACCTACAATTTTGCCATTTGACTTTTTTCCATAGGACTTAGGACATAGGACATAGTTTTGCCGGCAATCGAGATAAACCGTTATTTCCCCTAAAAACTCACCCCCGTCCCCTTCCCGACCTCAGATCGCCCGTAAATTATTTTTCCTTTAATTTTCTTAATATTCTCCTCCTTTTCCAATGGGTTTCATTCCTACTATTTTTTTTTTTTACTTTATATTATTTTTAAAGGCTTCTACCCTGGTCTATTATAATAGTTTATGTTTGAAAGTAGTTTTGTGGAGGAGATATACTTAAATGGTATTTTACATATAGTTTTCGTAATTCCTATATATATCAGCTACCTTATGTATATATGCATGTAATGTACCTATGTATGTCCGCGTGCGATACGTTGTTGTGCATTGAGTATAAACCTTTTATGGCAAGCGATACCCGCAGCACCGTTCACATATTTGCCATTGTAAATGTCAAATCAATGCGTCATTTATCTCTTTATAATCGACAAAAAACAGTGCGCAATGAGCTCGTCGCCCGCTCATTACAACGCAACGGAATCTAATGAGAGGAATTTTGTCATTCTTCGAATAACTGACATTCCGGATTTGAGAAATAGGCCACATGTTATTATGCTTGTGTTCTATTGGTTATAGAGAGGGGACTCTAAATCAAGGATTTTTTTTAAACTACTGGGATGGCTAAGAAACCTACAGTGTGCACGATAGTAAATGTTATCGTGGTCCTTTAGAAAAACCCCGTTCCGTAGTTTCTATAGGGAACACTATGGTAAGAAAGTCATTGGACAAGTTTAGCATCCGCGTGAGGAATTTCATATATTAAAGTGACCGGTACCGGTTTTAAATGGGAGTGAGACAGTAGATGTTTTTTTTTTTAATAAAGGACAATTTGAGAATATGACATTATGTGAATCTGACGTTTTGCGAATAGTACAATATGCAATTTTAGGTAGATTTCGAAGAAAAGTCTATCTATTGGTTTTGTACCAGTTGTCGAGTTTTCCAAAAAAATCTTCACAGGAAGTCTAGTTATGTTCCCTAGACCCCAAAACAACCGCCAGTTAAAAAGTTTATATATATATATATATATTTTACTTTATATATATGCATATATATATATATATATATATATATGCATATGTATATATTTATGTATGTACCTCAATTTTACCGGCATGATAGAGGTCGCAATTATGCACCGATTGCTTTCAAACTTGGACGACACATCAACACGGCAAAAGTGAAGGTTAAGTTCGTGAATGGGGGATATTCCCACAAGGGTCCTCTCCTTCGGGGGGCAGATTTTCAAAAAAAAAAAAACGAAATCTTTCTCTGCGGGCCTGCTGCGAGCCGGTTTTTTGTTTTTATGGTATAGGGGGCAAACGAGCAGACGGGCCACATGATGGTAAATGACTACCGCTGCCCATGGGCACCTGTAACTTAAGAGTCACAAGTGCGTTGCCGACCTTTAAGGTGGGAGTAGGGGAAGGGTGGAAGAGGAGGAGAGGTAGGGGAAGGGAAGGGTTAAGGGGCCCGGCAACCTCACTCACTCGGCAATGCAAACATTGCTTCAGTGCCGGTTTTCTGTGAGGTCGTAGTACCACTCCGGTCGAGCCGGCCCATACGTGCCGAAGCAAGGCTCTCCCAAAGCATTATCCAAAGCAATTCATTATACAATGGGTCAACTCGTTTATTTATTTATTTATTTATTTATTTATTTATTTATTTTCAGAAAGATACATATTGTTTACAGATAATCCTTACACAATAGTATATAAGTAGGTACATAGTAATATCTATAAAAACTTTGGTAGGTAATAAATAATTGAAACAATATAAGAGGCTGGGTTACAAATAGGTACTATAGCTAGGTAACAGAACTAGAAATCGTCAGTGTCTCGAGGTAACGCCCTGCTGCCTTCATAAACAGATATTCAGAGCATATGAATATGTCTAGTGTCTGATCAAAAATCAAAATTTCATTAATATATCGAACAGCACACGACAGCGGCGCGAACTGACCGAGGTTAGAACGCGCGGCCGGCGCCGCTAGTAGTCGCTGGTGGCGCTCACGCACCGCACAGCTTCCGCGTCGCGGCACGCGCCAATTCACTTGTGCTAATAGACTCGGGTTATAGGTAACACCGCGAAGTAGACGGAAAAAGTATGTGACGAGGGTGACATTCCGACGTACTGCTAGCATTCTGTAGTCTACCATTCCTACAATGTAAAGGGTTGGGTATAAATACGGATAATAATAATAAAGTTTCTTAAATAAGTATCGAACGAAAGTTTTCTGTACTCTTTCTATCTTTTGTGTGTAACTGATTTGGTGCGGATTCCAAACTACTGCATTAGTTTCAAGGTTACTACGAACATAAGAATTATATAATACTGTTAATGTTAATTTATTATGAAAACACTTGGTTTGCCTTAATACGAATCCTAAACTTTTACGTGTTTTACTGCATAATTTATTAATGTTATCATGGAACGTCAGGTGGCTGTCGAACCATGTCCCTAGATCTTTAATGGTGGTTACTCGTGGTAATACATTATTGGCTACTGAATAATTTTCAAGTACAGGTGAGCGAGTGCGAGTGTATGACATAATAGCGCATTTATTTACATTTATATTTAAGCTATTTTCAATACCCCAATTGAATACATTATTTAAATCAATTTGTAGCAGTTCGCAGTCAGCAGCTGAGTTGATGGTTAGAGCCAGTTTTACGTCATCCGCAAACATTAGGCACGTACTATGTTGAATAACAGAGGGTAGGTCGTTAATTAATATTAAAAACAACAAAGGACCCAAACAGCTTCCTTGTCCTATGCCCGAGTTGACGGTATATGTCGCAGATTTTGTGTTTTCAAATAGAACAAACTGTTGGCGGTTCTTTAAATAGTTTGAAAAGAAATAAATGAGATTATCAGCAAAACCTATTTTAGCCATTTTGATAAGCAGAACATCGTTATCCACTTGATCAAAGGCTTTTTGAAAATCGAGATATGCTACATCGACCTGTTTTTTGGCATCTATTTTGTTAGTAAGTAATGTTGTAATGTTTAATAAATTAGAGGAAGTGGAACGGTCGGGTAAAAACCCATGTTGATGATCGCAAAACCAGTTTTGTAATTGTGTATAGATTAAATTGTACAGTATGGATTCCATTATTTTCCCAAAAACAGATAATACTGCTACTGCACGGTAGTTTTTTATTTCAGACTTAGACCCATTCTTGTAAATAGGTAGGACTTTAGAATATTTCCACGCAACCGGGTAGACTAGTTCTTTCAATGCTAGGTTAAATATATATAATAGTGGATCAGTAAATACATCACAGCAATCACGGACAATTACTTGGGGTACGCCATCTGGGCCTTGGGTAAATTTTGGTCTAAGTTTTTTTATGGCGTGACGTACATCGCGCTCCTGTATGCAGCTAATATTCACGCACACGTCGGGCGCTAGCGCGGGGCGCGGCGGCGGCGGCGCGGAGCGCGCGGCTGACAGCGCGGCGCGCGGGTCCAGTACAGGTGTACTCGATAGGAATACACTTTTAAAATACGACGCGAATGCATCAGCTGTTTGCTGTGAGTCGGATAGGCCAAATGTAGAAGATTCATTAGACATTCTATTGTATTTTATATAGGACCAAAAGGTATTAGGATTATGTATTATACTGTTTTCTATTTTGTTGTAGTATGTTTGTAAATTTTTATCTAATTGTTGTTTGTACTGTTTACGGTAGTAAGTAAAAAAAGCGTAATATAATTGATCTCCTCCGGAGATTTTATAAAGTTTGTGATATGAATTTTTAAGTTTTAAGCAATGAATTATTTCGCGATTATACCACGGAGGGTAGTTGCTGTTATACAACGATGGTTTGGTATAAGGCACCGTTTCATTAAACACGTTGTCTAAAATTGCATATAAATTTGCCACCGCCTCATTAGTATTGCTCGAGCTATATATTGCTGACCAGTCTGTCGAGAATAGGTGACTGTACAGTTCGAAGTAGTCTACTTTTCGAAAGTTACGGTAGGGTGTTATCTTTGCTTTATCAGAGATCTGGTATGATTCAATGGGTAAATGAAATCTAGTCAAAGTTATGGATATTTCAAGTGGTAAGTGATGACTTTCAGATTTTACAAGACCTACCTTGGACTCAGCGACAGTGGGTGTTACCTGAGACGTTTCACAGATGACTAGGTCGAGAATACGGTTGAGATCATTGGTTATGGTATTGCACTGAGTTAGATTGCACATGGATAGTAAAACTTTGAAGTCTTCTTGTACAGAACGTGATGCTGAGTAAAGATTGAAATCGCCTATCACTACAACAGGTAGTTTTTGAGTTGAAATCAGTGTGTCAATACAATTAAAAACTGAGTAATAACGTTCATTGGGTACTTTTGGTGGAAGGTAAACAACACAACAAATAAATTGATATTTCCCAAAGGCTATCCGGCCGGCGACGAGTTCATCATCTGAAGAGTAGGTGCACGGGGCCTGTCGAAGTTGGTATGGTTGTCGTACTGCTAGTAATACTCCGCCTCCATTACCACCAGGTCTGTCCCGACGTAGAACTGTGTAATTTGAAGGAAATAATTCCGCATCATGCACGCTGTCGTCCAGTTTTGTTTCGGTTAGTGCAAGTGTATGGCCAGGAAATTCGCAGAGGGCGATTTTGATTTCATGCGTTTTTGATTTTAGGCCTCGTACGTTTTGGTAGAAGATGTTGATTTTACAATTTTTGGTTTTATGTTTCGGCTTGTGTACGAAAGGAATGATTGGTATTGTTCTTGTGCTGTCGTGGGTTTCTCAAAGTGTGCCATTGCTGTAATGCTATACCTGCGGGCCAATTGATTGGCGATACAAGGAAGTCAAAAAAGTCTTCACTGGTTCCTATTACAAAACAGTTGTGGTTGTAATGCGTAGAATCCGGTTTTTTTATTGTGAATGTTGCATCAGGTTGCTTTTTCTTGAGGTAATATATTATATTGTCTGCTGTCATATCCGGGTGAAAGTTCCAGGCATGAACGTATTTAGTGGGCTTAGTAATTCGCAGGTCGTTGTCAGCATCACCAGTTGCTCTAATTACAGAGCGACGGGAGCGATGGTAATGTTGTTGTGGTATCTTTATATCAACATTATTAGATGTAATATTCACATCGGGATGGTCAACCGCCTCAGAAGTTGTACCGGCTGGTTTTGTGGCCCCATATTCCCGAGCGCGTTCGGGCCTTGTCGTTTCTTTATTATCGATAAGTGCATCGGTCTTCCGAGCGCTTGTGTCGCTGGACGCGTTAAGCTTCTTCGCTGCGTTGCGGTTCAACGCTTCGACCGCTTTCTGACGGGCCGTCCGGCTCGTACGCTGTAGCGCTTTAGGGTCCGGTTCTTCTAATTCCGAGTATGCCAAATTGTCGCGGGTAATATGAAAATTCTCTTTTTGAGTTTGGGATTTAGAAAGTTGAGAAATAATTGTATTTTGTTCACTAATTATTGTTTCCAATGAATCAACTTTATTCACTAGGATCGACACTGTCTTTTGTAACTCGCGAATGAGATTTTCGAGCACTTTTTGTGCCATTTTATATTTTTAAAATGCAAGTAAATACGGAGCACGTTGAGTATGTGTATGCACGTATGTTGGTACTCTCGTCACCAAGAATACTCTGTATGGGGCTGGACTTGCGACTTATAAAGAGGCAGCCTTCTACAACAAGAATGATTAAGTACACTAATAATTTTTGAGAGGATAAGAGGCATATATCTAAAATCTTGGACCTAGAATATTGTAAAGTAATTAAAAGTTAGTCGCTATGTTGTAAGCACAAGAGGCAAAGTGGGGTCCAAATCACAAAACGGCTTGTCTGTCTCGACAGGTGGAAGATTAGGTGTAAGTTGAGAACCAGCAACATTAAATTAAGTGTATAATCCGACTTCTGAATGCGTCACATTCCAATCCACACGATTAAGTGAAATCGTTAATTTAAAGTCATTTTCTAATTCCTAATCCTGTTCCGGCGATTCCTAATCTGTTGTTCATTCACCTGCAGTCTCCATGTTTGCCGACTAGCACTAGCAGTGCGGGGGTTGATTTCGCCCTAGCGATAAACATTAAGTGTGCAAATAGTTTAAAGTAAAAGGGCTACCAACGCCCCGTTGCCGCGTCGCTTCGCTCGGCTCATTCCGCACGGGTCACGGTACACGTTTGCGGCATGCGAGCACTCGCCACTTGCGCACGATTATCTTGCGCGTGTCATCTATTTCATTACTCGTACGATTACAAAGGATGTCCTCTGCCGTGTGCTTCACTCAACTATACTTATCGTGTGTCAAATCATGAGAAACACATTTAACTCATTTACACAGGGTAGGTAGGTAATTATTGATCACATATCAAATAAACACTTATTTCAAAATATTATTCTTAGGTAATTAAAGATTTTTTTAAATTAGGTACGTCAATATACGACAATTTCTGATCCCCATTCAATGAAAATTAAGAAAAGGTAGTAAAAATGCATCCGGTAAATGATCAGTGGTTCTACAGACTGCGCCCCCTACCAACACGGCTCCCCGGGTGGTAAAACTGTCAAAAGTCTCCTGTCTTGTCTGGTGTCACTCTCGATAATGTCCTCAAGATGCTTTTCATTAATATAATCCACGACACTCGCTCCATTTCACGCGAGGAATACCTTGCAACGTCGTAACACCGTTTTCTATTTGTAATAATGTTGTTGACACTGTGTTTAAGTCTCCTTAACAATTTTCCTTGTAAACAGACACGGTGTTTCTCTGTGTAGAGTATCGTGTAAAGTGAACGCTGTGAGGGGGTGATTCGGCATCTTATTGTCGGTGCTCATTACATAATAATGTCACATCAACGATGCTCAATTACCAGTGAAAAGCTATGATCACGGCTTTAGAGAGGCTTCGTCAACCGAAGCGTATCTGTACACATAGCTACGTCCCTATATAATAAATATTTAATGTACGTCTACTATTATATATAATCTATTAATTATACATTAATTTGTTAATGTTTTTCTCTAGATTTCAAGTAAATTGAATATTATATTGTTTTTTTTTTGCATGAATGATCCGACCGCTTACCGACGCTGATGTGCCCGAAGATGACTTATAAAGGGTCTTTCAACAAGGACGGGTCGATGTTAAAATTGAATAAAAAAAGATGTGTGTGAGATATTAACGAAATTCATTTTTTATTTGAAAGGCCCATTTATGCCATTATGGATGGAATATGACATCGTTCAAATGTCCACCGCGACTTCGTATGGTGGCACGAATCCGAGAGTCCAATTTTTAATAACTCTGCTGCATAGATCCGGCTGAATTTGAGCGATGGTAACTTTTTGTGGATGCATTGTCACCTGGTGAACCTCATGTGGGTTGTGGTCATCCCATATACGGCAATTTAGCTTATTAACAAAACCATTCATCCAAAAATGTGCCTCGTCGCTAAAGATTATTTTTCGGCCAAAATCGGGGTCCTCTTCCAAGCGTTCCGAAGCCCATTCAGCAACACACGGCGTTGTCTATGGTCATTAACTTTGAGCTCTTGGGTCAGTTGGATCTTGTACGGATGCAGGCCCAAGTCCCGATGCAAAATTCTCCAAGTTGAAGTCTGCGAAAGGCCGAGTTCTTGTGCACGGCGAGAAATCGACTGCCTCGGAGTCTCCTGAACACTCTCACGTACAGCGGCGATGTTCTCGGCCGATCTGGCGTTCCTTTGACGTAAAGGTGTTGGTTGGTTGTTTACCGAACCGGTCGTCTCAAATTTGATCACCAATCGTTGGAGAGTAGACTTTGAAGGGCCACCGCGTCTGCCGTAAAATGGGCGCAATGCGCGCAACGTTTGCACTAACAAACACTCATTTTGATAATAAAGTTTTATCATTTGCACATGCTGCTCAAACGTGTAACTTGCCATGGTGATTTGGCATCAGTGACTGAATAAGAAAAAACAGATTTGACACATGCCGCCAAAACAAAATGGCTGCCACAGATTATTAACATCGACCCGCTCTATTTGAAACACCCTTTATAGCCAATCCTCGCGGTAAGCTTTCGCGCACAGTATGGACACGTAAGTTCACCGCCTACATAGTTATAATTAATGGCAACTGATGGACGGGCCTTTAATTCTTTGCGCTTAGCATCGAGGTCAGCTTTACGCTGCTCCTCTAACTCACGGGTTTGACGTCTCACAATACTGCGCCATTCCAGACGCTGGGCTGCCATAGCCTCCCACTGAGCAGGCTCGATGTTGCAACTTTTCATGTGACGCCTCTGAACATATTTGTACCCGTGGAGTTGTCCACCTTGTTTTCGCTTACCCTCCTCTAGTTCAGAGTAGAAGATGCGCTTCGCCACTCGCTCTTCCGCCATACGCGATATGTGACCACACCAACCAAGCTGCCGACTCATTAAATAAGCTTCAATGCCACTGACATTGGCTCGTCGCAGGACTTCGGTATTTCGCACTTGATCGGACCATCTAATTTTCATGATGGAGCGAAGGCATCTCATGTGAAAGCGGTCTAGAGTGCGTATGTGATGGCGATACACGCACCACGTCTCAGAGGAGTATAGAAGGTTTGGCAGCACAATCGCCATGTATACCGAGATTATAGTAGCCAGCTTTAACTCGTGCGAGCAGAAGACCCTGGAACGCAGCTTCCCAAATGCCGCAGCTGCAGCACTGATCCTGCTGTTAATCTCGGCATCAAGATCGCACTTATTTGTTACAGTGCTCCCCAGATAACGGAACTTATCCACCTGTTTCAGCAAGTCCTCACCAAGCTTAATGGACAGTGTTTCGTGACCATGTACGTCTACAGACATCACCTCTGTCTTTTTGACATTGATCTTTAGGCCAAACTTGCAGCATGCTTGGTGGAAAACGAACATCAACCGTTGCAAGCCATCTGGGGATTCTGCCAAAAAGCACAAGTCATCGGCATATATGATCTCGGCAATCAGTGGGTGTGCGCGCCCTGAGCCTGGCTAAGTTAAAGATGCCGCCATTGGTGCGGAAGCGGATGTGGACACCTTCAGAAACAGTTTGTAGAACTTCTTTCACTACTACCGCAAAGTACAGGGCGAACAGTGTGGGCGCTAGAACACATCCTTGTTTCACCCCACAGGTAACGGGGAAGAAACTAGACTGTTCGCCCTCCATGGTGACACAACTCTGCATGTCATCATGCAGGAGTCTCAGTAGTCGCACAAACTTCTCCGTGCATCCTATTTTTCCCAGCACCATCCAGAGAGCTCCACGAGGCACACTATCGAATGCTTTCTTCAAGTCAACAAAACATAGATATAGTTGACGACCCTGCTCTCTTCTTTTTTCCTGCAGTTGACGTATGGAGGAAATAGCTTCAGCTGTGCCTCTGTCAGGACGGAAGCCAAACTGAGTTTCAGGCAGGATCCTTTCAGACACATCCTTCAGGCGATTCAGAAGAACTCTCGCAAAGACCTTACCTGGCGCCGTCAAAAGCGAAATTCCGCGGTAAGAGCCGCTGATGATCTCGACGAGTATAGAGATGACTCTCAATTCTCGTTATTGACTTTCATCTCTGTTTGGTCACAGGGTTCATTACTGAGCTCACAATGTCCCGAAGCAATATAACCATAAAAATCTTTTTAACAAAAATTAAACCGACGAAAATAATTAAAAAAGCAAAAAATAAATAAACCTTTTAAGTCTTAAGTATTGAGCTTATTTACATAAACTATCAAATTAAATATAAACTTATTTTGAGTCAGTGCCAAATAATAAAATGATTAATTACCTACGTAGAGCCATGTCCATTTCTACGTAGGTGCATATAAAATTTAGATAATTAATCAGTTTGTTGTTCGGCGTCGACTCAAAATTTGTGTTTCATTTTTTGTTAAAAATATTTTTATTTTATGATTTTTTTTCATCATCAGCTCAGCTACATGATGTGATGATTTCTAAACGCAAATACCTGAAAAAGTAATGAAAAGTAACATTCCCGTCCATTAATCACGTGATGTTTATTTTGGCAACTCAACCCCCCCCTCCCCCCTGGTGATACGTGGTGAGGTGTTAGACTAACCCTACCCTCCCTATGTGTATTTTTTTTTTAAATATATGTTAACAATTTTTAGAATATTATCGTTAAATACACGTGATAACTCCATGATTTTTTCCGAATCCCCTCCCCCCTTCGAGCCTCACGTGATTAATGGATAATCCCAACACTATTCTTTCTTACAATTTTCTATCAATTTTATCAGGATCCCATCATCAGATCCTGACTTCCTTGACATGGGACCATCCTTGAGGTATACCCTATCTAACAAAAAAAAAGAATAATTAAAATAGGTTCATAAATAACGGAGTGAGGGCTGAACATACATAAAAAAAATATAGATACGGTCAAATTGAGAAGCTTCTTTTTTTCGTCGGTTAATTAAAAACTGACTTGATCACGTGGTAATAAATTGATAATAATAATAATTTATTTATTATTAATACAAATTGATGGTTCATGTCGTTAAAGCTGCATTGCAGCGTTAGTACCACGTCTTTCGTGGGAGAGCCATGCTGCGGCACGTATGGGCCGACTCGTCTCGGCTCGATACCACGGCCTCACAGAAAACCGGCAGTGAAGCAATGCTTTCATTGCTTTTCGCCGCGTGAGTGAGGTTACCTTAGGCCCTAACCCTTCCCTCTCCCCTATTCCCGTCCTTTCCCTCTCCCCCCTCTTCCCCGTCTCCCTCTTCTCCCACCTTAAAGGGCGGCAACGCACTTGTGACTCTTGAGTTACAGGTGGGCGGCGGTAGTCATTTACCATCAGGTAACGGGGTACTGCTCGTTTGCCTCCTAAAACATAAAAAAAAAACGTCGGAACTAGTTTTTAAGAACAACATTTAGTTTCATGGTCACAAAAACTTATATGATAAAAAAAATTACAGCCAAGAAACAGATGAACAATCTATTTGTAGAAGAAATGACAAAGCCAAACCTAATATTAAATTATTTGAATTCAGAATTCAAGTAAGGAAGTAAAAGCAACAATATCAATCTTCACACACGCCCCTATTAAAAATTGGTAATGTTATCGTAATAAACCTAATAGAATGAGTTACTTGGCTATATAGGAAACCTATTTCATGTTTGCCTTCACTGTAGGTAAACCGGTAATGGAAATCAGCCAAGTGCTTGTTAAACATAGGAGACCGATTCCGTAAGCATCGCTGAATTTACACTAAGGAGCTTAAGAGGAATGATGAGCGCTTTTTAATTGTTGTTTAACATGAAGAAATAGTGGTTTATGGTCATTCTTTGAGTGTTGATCCCCTTCCATATAAGGAGATCCACACTCAAAAGATGACTGTTATAGTATCTAATAAATACTGAGATTGTGTAGTGTTGAAGTAGCTACACACAAACTTGTCCGAGAAACACTTCTCTTAGTTATTGTTGAACCCTAATACAACGACCATCAGGAAAAACTTAGGTTACTCGTGGTGCAACCTCGTTACAAAGTAATGACCACAACTTGACATATATTTATACCGACATAAAATATAAGAGGAAATATTTTTATTTGTTATATGTATTTTTACCGATATATCGGTAGGCCGTTTAACAAGTTTAACAGTTTGTAGACGAGTGAGGCGGAGCTAAAAGCTCGCCAAAGAATAATAACTTGAGACACCTCACACACGGCCGTCTGATCCCCAACAAAGCAGAGCCTGTACTACGGTAACCAGACTGCTGATGAACATACTTATACATATATAACTACATACCTACATATTATATATAAATTACACCCAGACACAACAAATGATCATGCTCATCTCACGATTATTTGTCCTGGGTGGTAATCGAACTCACAACCTCTGGCTCAGCAGTCAGGATCACTAATCACTAGTCCTCTGAATGAGTTATAAGTTAATTATCCGTGTAATGTATTATCGCAAAAACTTGGCTTGTATAATACATTTGGCCAGCTCGCCAGTATGCCTTAGATATGTTCTAATCGAGTTATTCATAATTTATATTGTGTTGGCTTAATTTCGGTAGGTATGTCGTAGTGCATTTATATATACATTTTTAATGTGAGATAGTCGAGTCAAAGAGCAATGACAGCCGATTGTATCTTCCATATTTTAAGAATAATTGTATTAAGGACTCTACTAGGTAATTTTCATTCGGAGAAGAAGAACGCGGAATGTCACTTGCTGTGCTAACTCACAAATCTAGAATGCACTAGCAGAAAGTACACTCATCGAAGCCACTTAAATAAATACTCTTGGGTCTATACAATTAAGTACATAATAACTCTAAAATGAGAAATTCTAAAATTTCATTTTCAAACGAAAATTCTTTGCCATAACATCGTCTAAGTTTTGTCGTTCTGACCTACTTTAGTCCTAAATATTTCGCTTGACATGTGGATTATTTAATTAGTTTAATCACCGTAATATTACATTACAACACACCAGGCACGTGACACGAAACCTATTAAGTTTATTATTACCATATAGCTAACTAAAAATGATGGTCCAAAAGACAAGTGACAAGACAGGCCCCACCACTAGCAGATACTCTCTACTTACTGGTACACTTTGCGTCCACGTGCTACCCGTTGCGAATGTATTAGCGACGGACCGCTCAAACAATAACACCGGGCATACTGTGCTCCCTAAATATTATTACTACCACACATCTCAAAGTTTGTTAGGACAAATTAAATGACTATTATTTACTATGCAAATATAAATCAATGTCTATGTAAAAAAACCATTAAGTATAGGTCCTGCACTACAGACCAATGGTGACGTGCTCTGACTACCTACTATAACGTCACATAAACTATTTATTCCTGCATAAAATATATATGTATCAAATAGAATTGTACGGTATTTGTATTTTATTAACATTGATGTATGTAGGTATGTACGAATCTTGTAAATCTAATTCTTTATTAATATAATTCTTATTATATCGCACTAGAGTGAATTAGTGTACTGTGTGGTGTTTATATCATAATTCTCGAATCTCAATTTGCAATGAAAGCGCCTTTATACTAAAAAACTGAAATTATTTAGTAAGCTACAGAAACACAAAGAAAGAAAATTAATTTATTTCTGTGCTAAGGTACAAGTTATTCCAAATAATATACCTATATCTATAAAAAAAAATAAACAGAAATCGGCAAACAGAAAATACAATAAGTAGACAATAATATAAATACAATAAGTATAAAGGAGCCTGGCAAATGATGCCTACCTTTTGCTGTTTTGTATTTACGCAAATTAAACATACATTTTGAATTACAAAATCTCACACAGAAATGCGATGTGCTTTACTGGAAAGTTTGTTCTTTATTCTATATATGGCCTAAGTTATATAATTTTTCTTTATGTGGTGACCCTACCAAAAATGAACACATCGCTCGGTTTGACAAATAGTCCGAATACCCGTGAATATGTTAGCCCTCCTCCCTCGGTGTACCCCTCGTCGTCCACGACAATATTAATTCGGTTTTATGACATGCGAAATTGCTCTCAATAAATTGTGCATTGAGAAGATAGCGGAGGGTATAGGGAACACGTGCTCGCTGTTATTAAACTTTTCATTAGCCGCGCGGACATGCTCCTCGAGCCTCGGCTCTACCTGACCCTTGCACTTGTTCAACAATTACTTAGGGCTGCCATTCCGTTCAAGTTTTCGTTACACCCGAGTCCGCTATGCGAGTCTTTGTATTAGTACAATATACGTTTGGTATAATTACACATAACTATGACGATATTTGCCTAACATAGGCATATTTACTTACACAATGTAGTTTTATTGTAGTGGTCGATGTCTTGTTTATTTAATTAATCCTTGGATGTTTTACCTTTAACTACGCAGTCAATTAAGGTGACATTCTGCTCATAAGACACTACATAGCATCAAGGATGATGCAAAATACGATATGAATAAAAATAAAGAAACTAATAAACGTGTAAAAATAAAACTGTACAACCCTATTTACAGCGAGCGAGCACTGGGTCCTCTCCTAATTCGCTATACACAACATTATTTGATTTTTAATTCGGCTCGGTGCTAGTGGAATGCGCTTATTGACTCACTCGAGTGCTCTACCCTCTGCCTTCTGGCTCCTGCCCATCACCCTTCATGTGTGAAATTGCGCATTCAATACTATGATGTTAGTAAGCTCATAATAACTCGCGGAAATACTCACAGTTAGGTTAGACGCGTCAGAATACTGCAAGTATCACCTCGACAGTAGACGTAGACACGCAGACCTTTTAGTAGGTACGTATCGGGCAATGTCAGATTTAGATAAGAAATTGTTTATATTATCCTTACATATGTATGTAGAGTAACCATAATGTACGTACGGTTGGCGAAATTCAGTGGAGCGACTAAGTGGTGAGCAAGTCTAGCGACATGCGTGGAATTACTCCCGGGCCCGGGTCGCGGGTTGCGGGTGAGGGTTCGCTGCTAGGGGCTCCCTGCTGCGATATATTTGCGCGTGTAATATCGCCTTTTATTAGTTTTTTCGTGGCGACAGCGATTCACATATTTGCTTTGATGACGCGAGAGCGCACCCTCCACGCGGAGACAATCGCATGCCATCGTTCTCATTCATCTTCCTCTCGAGCGCGTAGCCCTTCCGTTTATATTTTGCTATATTCTTTACGTTACAAATTAAACTACAAACCAGCTAATAGCGACTAATCCCGCGCGCTTAAAGCGTTACAGCTGATGGCGGAATGTTTGCGATGGTATCCGGTGAATGCTCTCAATTAACGTTGTTATTCGGCTGTTTGGCAAATTTCTAATTGAAACGGTGAATATCTGAGACGTGGAGTGTGTGATGTGACGTGATGTAGTGCTGGCGGATGCAGGCGAGCGGGGAGGTGGCTGCGGGCGGCTCGGGGCGCGGGAGGGAGCTACAATGGCATTGTTGGCCGCGCTCCAGCTCGCTCGGCGCGCGGTGCTGCGTTTCGAGCATCCACATACAACCGAAAAATGTACTTTGGGATTGTCATTCGTGCAGCTGCATTTATAACTCGACTTGTACACCTCGTGTCTTTACGCAGACGGGATGGAACACAAATTTTAACTACCTAATTACGGGGAAAATAAAAACGAAATGATATAGAAGCCTGGTAATATTTTTATTGCTTTTCGAAGTAGTCTCCGTTCCTTTCTAAGCACCGTCGCATGCGATGGAACCATTGACTGAAGCAGTGAGCCCACTCTTCTTTAGGGATCTCTTCCAAGCTTTTTTCAAACGTAGCCACGGCATTTTCAGGGTTCATAAAACGAATTCCTTTAAGTTTATCTTTTATTTTTGGAAATAAATAAAAGTCACAATGTGCCAGGTCGGGACTGTGAGGAGGATGACTCACTAGCTCCAAACCTTTGATAGACAAATATTCGATAGTCCGTCTGGCGGAGTGAGCTGGAGCGTTGTCGTGGTGGAGGAGGATCCTGCTTCTTGGGCGCTGCTGTCTAACATTTTTCAAGACAACTGGTAGACAATGACTGACACACATATCTGCAGTAACAGTCCTTTTATTTTGTAGAATTATTGTTGTGAAATGACCCGGCCGTCTAAAGAAGGAGGCAATAGTCTTTTTCCCTAGCCTAGACTTTGAATGGAAACATCCAGTACGCAGATTGTCTTTTGATTTCGGGTTCGTAACAATATATCCAACTTTCATCACCTGTGACGATGTCATAATTATACAGCATTCAGTCATACCTTTCAAGCATTGATTTGATCTTCCGTCAAATTATGAGGTATCTATCTAGTATAAAGTTTTCTGGCGCCTAACCAAAATTTGTTGGAAAAAAACTCATAGCTCCGAGGCTGTTAACCTTTTTACGATCGGTAATATTTTTTAATGAAAGCTATTTTTTTATTTTACTCTACAATGTAGACATTTAAAGTTTTTAATGCAACTTATATTTGGAGGTCAAAGAGAATCAAAAAAACACGAAATCTACCTCTGCGGGCTCGGATTTTTTAAGTTGCCGCCAATTTGTAAAATGACATGTGAAATCATTAAATATCTACAGATTCCCAAAGAGTTCCTAATTCGAATGTAAACAATTTTTTCATCGGCTGCTTTTCTTACTGGCCTATTCCAAATTTTCAGTGTGACCCATGTTTCTAATATAATCATTTGCGAATATGAGAGACGCTGGATACTGAGTAGTGTTTCGTTCCCGCGCTGATGCAAAACCTGTGTTCTAGTGATAAATTCTATTGGAAGATCTACTTAAGCCGATAGTATCATCGTGCTTCGAACCTTCGGTTCCCCGAAAGATTTAAAATACTGGCGATACTGGCAGCTCGATAGCAGTTAGCATCAGTTAACTCGTTTATAAATCTGTCACAAAATGAAATCACAGTTCGTTGGCCCGAGCACAGCGGAGCGCTTTGTTCTATCTAGTTTATTGGTTGCTTTTACTCATATCAATTTTATTTCAACGCTCGTTCTGGGAATGTATACCTACATAAGACAAAACCTGCGCGAAGCTACATGGGAAGATTTGTGTGTGTGTGTATCGGAAGAGTGCATGTCACAGGAGCTCTATAAATATCGGCAATGCGTTATTGTAAATGAAGTGCGCAGTTCATCAATATGTCAGTGACGGAGCTCGTTGCCTTGTCTCAGAAACAGTACACAGAGAACAGTATGTGTACACTGTGCACTGTACAGTAGTGCATGGGTAGGTGTGCACTTTTGGCACTAGTGCCGTAACGGTTCGTCGGCGACGACAAACGCATATCCATTTAATCGCTCTACGACTGCCATAAAGATATCGTGTTATATCTGTTGTATGTAACGATCCTGCACAATTACCGTAACTGTACATTTGGGTACTTTATCAATTAATTGAATTAGCTCATTTGTTAGCGAATCAAATTGTCAAATCATGATTCATTGTCACACAGAGCTGTCTACTACTATTGTTACTTTTTTTGTTTTAATAGCTTCATTTTATACTGTATCCTCTCTGAAGTAGGCGTTGCAGGGACAACAGACATTTCGTTATCTACTATTGGTGTGATTGTGAGCTCACAATTTTACTTAACATTGGGATAAATTGTAGGGAAAGCAGTGGCTTTAGTGCCACCTTAAAAGAGAGACAACTGTTACGTTCCTATTGTTTTGAATGATTGCAATCAGAGAACTGATTCTCAGTTCTGTGATTGCATGCTTAAGATAACTATATGATAAGTAATAATCGCTTGTAACAGCTCCGGTACCTGTTATTATCGGTAAACGGCCATCATAATAATATCAAAACGTTAATTGTGCCTTCGCTACGGAAGTAAGCCTGCACATGTATATTGCGTATAACGCAAAATGTACCTGAAACATGTAGGAAATCGGTAAATTAATATTTTATTTACAACGGTATATTTAACGTCTGCCTCAATTTTAAGTTCTGTGTGAATTTTTCCGAAGTTGAATGTTTGTTTTGATCGGACTATACGTTCAGATCCGATATGTAAATGTACCATGGCCATTTTGAGAATCTGATAAGTTCTGAAGTTTCTAAAAAAAATACAGTTTTGAAGAAACCGCGTTTACTAAAAAACTAAAATTAGAAAAATAAATTTGATTCTAAAAAAACGTAGACTACTTTTAGAAATAGCTACCAATCAATTATTTGTTTGTTTTTTAATTTTTAGTCCGGTTTGCTGTTAAAGCGTGTTTTTTTAAACTAAGATTTAGTTTAAAAAATTTTAGCCTTGTATTGTCACAAATTTTAAAGTTAATCGGACGTCTTGAAGTTGGTGAAACTTACGTTGAAAGATTCCTTCAGAGATAGATAGATCCAGGTAAAGCGTAACTGTGATTGGCCAACTCTACCCTATGGCCATCTGTCCCGGACTTACCTTATTATAATTATTATATATTGTCTATGTTACGGAATCTTTGTATTTTCTACCCTTTAGCTCGGTTTGCTATTAGTGCGTGTTTTGTTGGTTTTTAGGGTTCCGTTTCACAAAATTAAAAATTACCTTATAGAGTCACTTCATTGTACGTCCGTCTGTCCGTCAAGACCACATAAATCTAAATAAGGTATTAAGATTTCCGTGGTCAAGACCTTTTTTTTTACGGGAACGTGTGGAGGAGGTATCAAGTTGAAATAATCACCAAAAAATTTATATTTTAACCAATTTTAATACTTTTTAGGCATATCAAAACCTGTAGGAATCATGAAATCAAAGTCGTAATTTGCTTTAAAATGAACTTTTTTTACGATTTCAAACTAGGATAAGTTTGAAATCGGCTGCGGCTGGAAATTTGACTGTCACGTATATCGCTGTATGGGGAAGTATTTTCCCCATACACCAGTTACAGTTACTAAGTTCCTTGATATTTGGATGAAATCATTAAAGCATACGAGTATATAATGGTCATACGCACAGCTTTTCCTTTTTCCCGACTTCGTTAAAATAATTTAGCCGTGGAACTTCATTTCCATATGAAAAGTTGTATGAAAACTTAGTTGTATGTACTTATGTAGGTACACTAGGTACATATAAAATGAACAACAGACATTAACGGTAAAGACTCAATGAAAGACCCCTCCTCTAAGTACAATAACAATTGTAGCACTTTACTTTCTGCTGAGAGTTTGTTGTCTCGAACAATGTAGCAACAAGCGATTAAAACATTGCGCCAACAAGTTTTAACATTTATAAGTACCGCACACCGAGTACCGAAGATTACGAGAGAATCATTGCTCACTATACCTACAATCCGTACGGAGTATTTACTTCATCCATTCCGTAAATGGTATTGGTCCGTTAGATAAACTGAACTATCACGCACCACCGCGGTCTAACTATAATATCTATCTGCCTACTGTGTAATGAAATGAGTTGAATGGTAGATGTATTAAGCGCCGATTGCATCGGGGGCTATCTTTCTTGGAACCCTTCACTTTCGAGCATTTGATCCAACCGATAACCATTTGCCGTCGGCCGCGAGTGCCGCGACCGCATCCCGCTCGCTTCTTTAACGCTTTTATTGATTGGTAAATTAAATAAGAATAGTTTTTGATTTCTTTGTCACTCAATTGAAATAAGTAAATTCCCCAAAGAAAAAAACAGAGTTGTAGCCACGATCTATTAGTAGTTAGTCATTGACTATCATCATGCTTTTGACAAACAGTTAAACAATGAAATGAAGTTATTAATCAAAAACATCCTTGATGCGTTCAATTAGGGCACTTCGGTGACTTTGGGAGCAAAAATACCTGAATCTAAAAATACCTGAAATTATCTCTTAGCTATTTTTTTATTCTAAGGGATAAATTTTTTGGTGTCATAATACCTATCATTTAAATTTGTTCACCAAACGTGAACACGTACTTAATCAAGGCTGGCTTATAGTAATGTGGTTATGCTTCATAGATACTGAACAAAAAGTCCAAAAATATTGTCTTTAATGTGCGAAAAACTTTGGAAGGATCTATTTGGAATAAAATGTCGTTAAGTAAGTGGGTAGGTTCACAATGAATAAAATGCATCATTTATGTACCTGTTTTAAACTAATATGAACATTCTCGAATGCAAGCGGACCCTTGATCTGTGAGGCGGACCAAGCAGGTATTCGCATTTTAACTCCGAAAACTGTGCGGACAATTTTGTAATACTTTAGAGTAGGCGTAACGTTTCAATGTAGTCTTGTGACATTTGGTTGATGACGTGATATTTTCAGTGAAAGAAAGAAAGAAAGAAAATACGTTTACATTGCTATTTAGTGGCCGGTTATTTAGACGTACTCTAGAGTGAGAGCGGACATCAATCACGTGTGATGATCGTTTTGCGCGACGGCATGCGGCGTGTACGAAATATACCAAGACAATGATGCACGCACTAGAATTCGAACCTCGCGCGTTTGAAGTCGCCTGACAGTGAGCCGAGCCCATTGAGCAGTGGTGTAATAATTATAGTCGCCCCGCGCACCGCGTGCCGCCCGCACTGTGCGAACTGCGCGACGTGCCGCGCCGCGCCGATTGATTTACGAGCGGTGGGTAATTTATGTCCCTTTAATTAAAGTACCAGCAGCCGGAAGACTACTCAGCCGTTGTTTGGTAACCAAACAAATCTCGCGGGATGAGTCACTCCACTTACAATGATCCAGTGAGCATGTCGTCAAAGAGCGATCGAACCTACGGAAGGCTATATGTGCAAGCGCATGTGTATGCATACAGTGTGGCCATTAACATAAGCCACGTAACAGATAATGCGGGCCCGGCGAGCTAACATATCTTCCCCGTACTAGGCGATAACGCTCGGAGCCAGTAAGTCATAACAACATGTCCCGTCACCATGTTAGCAATGTTGTTCGCATAAACACCATATACGCGTGTCATTAGTTAGGGTAATTGCAGCCGCTCCACTGTGCTCGATATCTTATTTACATGGCTCGAGGTTGACCAGCGTACGGTGCCGCCACTCGTACGGAATGTCCAGGCTGGGTGCAAACATCTCTTGAATGCGTGGCAGTAGCGGCTAGGAGGCTTGCGGTGGCTAACTGATGACGGTTGACGGTCTAACTTCGACTGTTGGACCTTTATAATAATCTAAGGGTAAACTTTGAACTTTGACGGTTGAAGTCAAACATAAGTAGCCTTGATACAACAACAACTCTTTTGACAAAAGTTATTCTTGGATAATTATATCTTTCGACACGTCTTCAAAGAAGTACTGACCTATATAGTAAGTAATGACGTAAGTACATAAGTTTATTATAACAACAAGCACAGAAACAGCAAGTAATAAATTACAAAATCAAATGAAAATCATTTATTTAAATTGAACCCATTATAAGTATTTTTGAATTGTCAGGAGTAATAATCGGTCAGACTGAGTCAGTCGTGAAGCTAGTTGTCTGTTCCAATACGTAAGTAGATCCTGTGGAGAAGAACAGGCAAAAAATTCCAAGGGTAGTCTTTTTCAACATGTTTTTACAAGTCTCTGGTTACATTGCTTAAATGCGCAATTGAAATGTGAGGACAATGTAACGTATTGTGGTAAACCACATATAAACAGTTTCGCCAATGACTACTTTTTTTTTTTTTTATCGTGTGGAAACCCCCTCGGGTCATTACTCCACTGGGGCTGCCAGGGAGGTGGTATGTCGGAATCGAACCGACTAAAACCACACGGTGTTCCGTCATAAATAAGTCTATTGCCAGGGACTCGGGTACACCTTAGGAAGGAAGACCCCGAGAACCCTGGCAGACCTTGGCCGCCTCTTAAACAAAAGGCAGCCACGCCCTTGCGAGCGGGGGCCCTTGCCCCCGTTCCAGTGTAGAGAGGCACGCGCGGAACACGGCGCGCCACCGTCTCAGGCCTGCTTCTGCTAGAGTACCGGGCAGCCTCACCCGTTACCTCCAGGCCCGGGCTCATGGAGGTTGGAGATCGTTCTGCGCTCTCCGGCGCCTGGTGCCTCTCCTTCGGGACGGGAGAGTACTAGCCCTCTCCCGTTCCCTTTCCGCTGCCTCTTTAGCTGACATCACTTCCTCACAAAAAGAGGCACCTGATTCCTACGCACTCTCACTTTGGACCATGGACAGAACCATGGTCTCCAGTGAGAGGCTTCCCACTCCAATAGCCGCCGCGAGGTCAAGGCGTTATTGCGTCCACGCTGAGCACTCCACTAAAGTGTGGAGTGCAGTATCCTCGCGACAGCCTCCGCAGTGATGGCAAGCAGACGTTGGCTCCCGGCCTATGCGACACAGGTACTTGCCGAAACAGCCGTGGCCGGTCAGAACCTGCGTCAGCCGGTAGGAGAGGCTGCCGTGCTGCCTCTCGAGCCAATCCTCCATGATGGGTCTTACCGCCACAATTGTGGCGTGCCCAGCGCTTGGTCGCTCGCCAATGACTACTCTGCAGTTCGGATATGACCAGCCCCGATCAACGGCACTCGTTCACGGAGTATTATGTATTCCTTTTTTCTATTTTATAATTAACCCTGCACTTTAAAAAAAACAAATAAATTTTGTTTTTTTTTTAAATGTAATTAAAATGTTAATACTTTTTACACGCTTTTATAGCTTTACTTGTAACTGTGTAATCTTGAATATGCAGATAGTCAATTTTAACCTACTTCTATTCTCTTATTGAAATGAAACTTTGTTTGACACGGGCGTTAAAGGGACAAGAAGACGTGCCCCTAAACAAAAAACTTCAGCCCTACAGTCTTCTCTTACGACATCCTAAACTTATGAAGTGACGTCTCCTCGGCGGGGTTGGAAGAAAGAAGTGGTACCTAGTGACAGTTACTTTTAGTTACGAAGAAACTATTATCTTATGTGCTTTTAGTGGTAAAGTCAGAATACACCCGAATTCTACTGTTCGCAGACGGCGGAACTATTTACTAAATTATTTCTGCCTAAAAAATAAATAAATAATAAGAATTTATAGCATCTTGCAGAATCTTGCTAATTAAATACAAGATAAATAGAGAATTTGCTGATTTGTTATACGCCAAATAAAACTCACTGCATTGTAATGAAAAATTTCACTTGGACTATAAAGTTAGTCAATGTAGGAAGTATAAAAACTATGCAAAAAAAATAACTAAAAACTAAAAACGTTAGGTATTTGTAAATTTGCCAGACGCCAGGAATTCATAACATCAAACATTTAGGATTTTTACTCAAACTTTAAGAATGAATGAATCCATTCCAGAATTCAATTATGTATTATTTTCATTGAATGGTACATTTAAAAGCTAGAAAGCCATACAAAAATAGAACGTCTCCTTTAAGCGTTCCGAACGAATAGCTTTCAATCAAAGAGGAAAAAGTAAAATCTTCGGAGTTCTTATTTAACATCGTTCCGCGGGACCTCGGGAGAAATTGTTCGATAACTGTGAAAAATTGAGGCGGCTCTGCTAACGGCGCAAATTGAGTGAAGTAACCGTGAAGCAGCGGCTCCGGCCGTATTATAGGGGGAATATGAAATGCCTCGTCGATGAAACGATACCTCGTATTATACGCTACAACATTGCCCCGCGCATATTTTGCCACAGCGGATTTCTTGTGAATATTAAAAAAAATCCTAACATGAAAGTGCGACACTTTTGAGGCAGCTAATAATTTACTCTATGACGCAAGAGTGGTGGCGATGTTGCATAGTGGGCACATTACGAGGAGGCACGGAGGGACGGGAGGATGGGGTAGAGGGTGCAAGGAGGTATGGGCGGCGGCTTGGAGCGGCGGCTGTGAAATTGATCCGTCCGTACTTCATAATCATTGGCGAGAGACGGGTACTCACGCAAGCAGCCGCGTCGCGACTCCCCACGTACATACTTACCATGATACCGTCGCGTCACCTCCCTGTATCGTAGTTACTTAATACTATTTACCAAAAATACAGCTTCCATTGTGAGATAACCCATACGTTCTATTTCTCTCAGGTCCTGTCGTGTTGCAAAAATGTTAACCACTGTGATAATAACGTCAGGGAAGAGGCGCAGAGAGTGAAACAGCTTGAAGTATTTATTGATGGGCGTGAGTGACAATGTGGATCGAAGGATGACGTTAAACGTTATAGAAATTCATATATTCAATGTATTCGCGTGTGTGGAGTGCGGAGGTGGCGCGAGACGCACAAAAAGCAGGCGGCCGAGCGACGTCTGGCGCGGTGCTCACTTCACTCCAATGGCCCGGTGTCAACAAATAGAAAATAGCTGACGTTTAACTGTTAGTTCAACTTTTCGATACATCATAAATGAGGCCAAGAGAGTGTGGTCGAGGGGAGAGGCGAGCTCTCTACGAAATTACAGTTCCTAGATAGTCATTCAGGAGCTTGAAAGAACTTTATTTATTACTGTTAACTATTGTTCAACTTTAACTTGGCCCGAAATGTATATCTACAGTATTGCTTATTTATAAATGAATTCGGTTAATACAAAACTTCACGTCAGTAAAGTCACATGCTTACTTTAAACTATTAAGCTGCATATTATATGCTGCATATTTCAAATCGTCGTGATTCTTTTATTCTTTGTTCTTATTTACTAACTTACTTAGAATAAAATAAAAAAGGTTCAGTTATAAAGAAATAGGTGTCGGTTGGTCGTGGGTTGATTCCCAGCTCGGTCACAACGTCATGATCTGATAAGTGCGAGCCAGCTGGCGGCCATTGTATGCTAATGTCCGGTCAAACTGCAACAGCGCCGACTAATGCACGCCTTCTAAAACACCGGCAGATTCGAAATGAGCAAAAAGTAGCACGTGTTACGTCCACACAAATGTTATTGTTCCGTTAAGCACCGCGCCATTAGCGAGCAGAGGTGTATGCTGCTTATTTACTGCCTCAACTGTCCCCGCCAATTTCGCCATTAACTATTCTGCGGCTGCCGCTGGAACTGTCGCTGAACTCTTAATAAGTTTTGTTCAACAAATCTCTCCGATCAAGTTCCTGCAATGAAGTTCCGTGACAAAAATATCTATGAAGCGTGCAAATTGACTCGTGCGTGGTGTTGACAGCTGCGAAAGTAACAGCTTCGCAAGCATCTTATTGATATTATAAAGGTGAAAGTCGCGGGCAATAGCTAGTATAAACGAATTTTAAAAAGAGACTCTCACTCACTCGAGACAAATAACGAGAGTGCGAGGCGCGACTGCGACACATTGAGCGATGTGTGCAAATGCAGCGCGACGCACAATCATAACCGGAATGGCAGTAGGAAGTAAATGATATGTGTAGAGTGTTCGTCAGGGTCGGTGGGTGCGGCAGGTGGCGGACGTGCACTGGACTCCAGCGTACGTAAGTCTGACTGGACGTCGCATAAATATGGCGCTGCGAGCATACGCGACATGCGACACGCTGACTTTGCGGTGCGGTGCAGGGATACATTTAAAAACAATAGAGTTCCGGTTCCGGCGAGCGCGCAGACCACGCGGCGCCGCAACAGCTGAGCGATGACGACACGCCACTCCGTGCTGGAGAGGCCACAGCACCTACTATTCTTAGATGTTATTGTTGTTGCTTGCACCGGCCGGCAGTGCAAACATTTTGCATTGTTATAATTTCACATTGGACAACAACAAAGTTGCGACGGATACTTGCTTGCTATTTATCTTTATACCTCCTTATGCGTACCCAATCATTACATTTAATATTCGAGAAACCCTGTGAAAATTGAAGGAACGAATAGTTTTTCTGTTTACTTTTCATAACTTAATCAGGTATTTGCGTTTAGGAGTCATCTCGTCATGAAGCTGAGCTAATGATGGAAAAAAATCATAAAATAAAAATCTATTTAACAAAAAATTAAACCGACGAAAATAACTAAAATTAACTCTTAAGTATTGAGCTTATTTACTTATACTATCAAATTTTATACAAAATAATTTTGAGTCGGCGCCAAACAACAAACTGATTAATTATTATCAAAATTTTATGTGTATCTACGTATAAATGGACATGGCTCTACGTAGGTAATTAATCATTTTATTATTTGGCGCCGATTCAAAATAAGTTTTCTTTTATTTATCGTATAGGGGGCAAACGAGCAGACGGGTCACCTGATGGTAAATGACTACCGCCGCCCATGGGCACTTGCAACCCAAGAGTCACTCATGCGTTGCCAGCCTTTAAGGTGGGAGTAGGGGAAAGAAACCCCTCTTGGTTGGTTTAAAACCCCAATGGTTTAAAAAAACTAAAAAACACGCTTGAATAGAAAACCAAAGAGAAAAGAATAGTATGATTAACAAAAAAGAAATTATTGTAAAAACAATCGTGGGTGCTTTTTAAGATATTTTCATAATGATTATACTTTTACCAATATCTGTCAATAATTATTTTAAAACAAATGCCATCGAGCACCCCACGCTTTTTTACAATAAAATATTTTTCTTTGTTAGTCACACTATTCTCAATTTAAATGTATTGAAAATTATTTTCTACTTTTTAGTTTGGTTTTCCATTCAAGCGTGTTTTAAAGTTTTTTTAAACTATATTTTTTTTTTGTAAATTTAAACTTTATGAACTACATTTATAGTAGAAACATAAGCGGACTTAATGCCATCGGCATTGCAAACCAGGTGTCAGACAATGTCACGACACAGCGACATACCTAACCGCTGTTAAGTGCTTACTGAGTACGATCTCTGATTAAAGTCTTCTTAGAAAATAAGTATACTATCATAACACTCGCAAAACGCTTTGTTTAAGTTTCAAGGTTGGCAAATAACTTTTATGCCCACCTCATAGTAAGCACAGAGTTAGGTACTGGTGTTACTCAGTAATTACCGACATAACCGTGCTTTCCGAGGTAATCTTTCGACCCATTCACTACTAGAACCACGACACTAAAAAGTTGCAGTCTTCTGTAAAGTGGCGGTACTTTTGCTGCCTTCATTTCACAATATAAATATGTTGCAAATCAAAGGTATGTTACCTGTAATTTCGATCAGGTCACACTGGCCGTGGTCAGAGGCTGACTCACAAAGTCCACAACTCCTGTAGTTAATAAGTAGATACACGTTCAAGTTCATCCGTTAGTTCTACTTGGGTATGGTTGTATACGGAAATGGTTGGACAATAGACGCGGGTACGCACTATTCAGCACTGTACCTACCTAACAACTATCTACGAAATGTAATTCTGCGAAGGAACAATAGATAAAACGGTCACGTAGCTATGCAATATCCATCGGAAATAGTTGAACGTAGGAGCACCCGGTCCAATGGACCCATCCTGCCCACTCTACCCTACATCACATGTCAGTGCCGGAGTTAAATTGGAACCCCACTGTTTTGTACATGCGTAGGTATGTATTGTACACTCATGACGCAATGGTTGGAGCAATTCCTTCTCAACTGGTAAAAATGGGTACATAAAGCTTTTAACATTCGAAACGCCCTACAATGTCATCATCTTCAAAATAGTTTCCTTTTAACATTGCCATGGCATTCCCAATTCCAATGCTGAATGATTTCGGAAAATTTCAAAGGGTCGTTCGTGCAAGAAACCGAAATATTAAAAACATCTGAAAACTTTAGAAACTTATGAACTTTTTTTCTGGGTAAAAGGTAACCTTTGTCCTTTTGTGTACAACCATCAACACCACCGGACATAGTGTATTATATTATGGAAATTTTCATAATGATCAGATGAGTAGCTAAACCGTGAAACCGTAACAAACAAACAAACCCTACGTTGCATTTATAATATTAGTTACGATTCTTATGTTTTGAATACTTCATGTTTTGAAGTCAAAAATTTCTATTAATAAGATATTTAATCTTTTAATAAAATTAAAACGTTCAATGCAACTAATTCATGACCGTAGAAACCGACATTAGGTATTTTTCCACCCTTGTTATAAAAAATATTTAAGATAGAAAATTATTAGATTGAAATTCGTTTGGTTTGTAATAAATAAGGTATGAATACATGAATACGTGTTTCTCGTTCCTCGTATCGTATCGCGCGTGCGCGGAGTTCACTAATGGAGCGTGAGATTAACCGAAGTTGACGGCTACGTTCGTGTTAATTATACACCTCCGTTTTTAATATGCGCCTCGCTCGAGGTGAGTTCAACTCTACTTAAGGCGTCATGTTAATAAGAGACTCACTTTCAGTCTTATATTAACATGACGAGGCAGGGGTGGCTCACACAAAACTTCTCCGTAAGACTAGGTACCCGGTTTTTCGAAACTCGTCTGTAGTTATAAAACTGTACATAGGTTTGTTAGTCGAATATCGCAACTTATTTTTTTTTTAAATTGATCGACATGTCAAACTATTTTGTGTAAATTAACCTACTCATCAATGCGCTCTTAATGCAGTAGATACAATAAGGTACACCAAACGTAGATCGGAAAGTACCTATGTATTAAATAAAATGTGTACCTCATATAATGACACCATAATATATGTAATACAAAGTTGCTTATAAGATTTTCTGTGGAGTCTGCACAGAAAATCTTATTCTAAACTGTTTAACCCCTTAGAAATCTTGAAGTTACTTAATTAATGTCTTATCGGGTGATTACACATTTTCTCTTATATTGACAATACTTATATACACGAATAAAATATTAAGTTCTTATTTCCTATGCAAAACATTTCAATTCTGGTAATACATATTAAATTGATTATTGCCAGGTGTTAAACATATTTTAATTTAATGAGATCCCGTCACGTCCACTTCGCATATCATAATCGGTTTTAGAAATAAGCAAGAATCCAATAACTTAGACGCACAATATCTTACTTATATTAAATCACATGTTGAAATTAATTAATCCACAGTAATTCGTATTTACACCTACCAAATTGTGTTATGGTAAGGATAAACACGGACAAAATACGCTATATTTTTCCATGATTAATTAATATCATCAGTAATTAACGAGAACTAGTGCCTATAAACTTTTTTCGTTTAAAATTCTTTGTACAGTCATTAAAATCTCATGACGTACTTAAGATAGTTTATGATAAAAAGTCCTCATCACATTACCTAATACACATTACAGTATAACTGCTTCAATGCCCATGAACATGGAGCTGACTGCAGTTTTACATTAACTTATGGGGCTGGATGTGGGTGCGACTACACTTATTTGGTTTTAATTTAAAAATACAACATCATCCTGTTCCATTAATATTTTAAATAATCCTAGTGTTATTGTGGTTTGTTTAAATAGAGTGATACCGTAGCATAACATATGACTGTTCTAAAAAAAAAAACATTTCTATTTCAGAGCTAGTGTACCAAAGCCAGTTTCATAGAGTACTGTCGTACTGTATGTATTGACTGTGTCGGAGAAAGCTACTGACAAATAGGCCATTTATTTACTTTTCCTTCCATTTATACATAATAGGCTTTTAGGCAAAGCACTTATTAATTTGTTTAGGGAATAACTTGACTTTGATTTTGCAAGAAAAGAAACTGGAGGTTTCAGTTATTGCCCTGTCTGTAAAGCTTACAAAGCTTAGAAGGTTCTATTCGTTTGAGTACGTTTCTGTCAATTTATAAAATCTTCGTAGTATTCGTACATTCTACGAATACTTCTGGCTTATTCTCAGCAGCACAGAATCTTTTTTAAATACCTACTTATAAATGAACAGGACATACTATTTTGTTGACAGTTCTTTTATCTAAATTGTTTTGATGCCGTTATTTAACGGTCTCTCCAATGATTGATAAGACCATAACGATTCGCGTGATGGTTGACTTTCGCTAGTTCGAATCAATTACCCAATAAGTCTAAGCACATCTTTGGCTGTTTCAATTTATATATATATATATATATATATATATATATATTAACATAAATCCTCACTATGTTTATCCGTGTTCTAGAACTTATGGTATAAACTACGCTTTGTTACCGCTGCTGAGCAAACTGGCCTAAGTTATTAGTTTTTTATAATAGCCAGTAAAATTATAGCGCTGTTTAAGTACGGTTGTGTTGAATGGTGTGAATCCTAGATGTTTAATATGAGTCGACTAATAATATCAAGAGAAGCCTTTCCGTAGTCAGTAGAAGACCGGTTTTGGACGAAAAATATGCAACGAATCACGGGACGACCACGAACTGGTGAAGTCCCGATCTCAATAGAGCACTGAGGAGATGCGTAAGATCATTGCAATACCTTTGCAGAAAGCATCAACTTCTTCTACGAAAAATTAAGAAAAGATGTAGTACCGATTCCGTTGCTCAACATGCACGCGATATATTTAGCCTGGACATTAATTTTAGTCATCAACATTAAGGGAATTCTTTGGCCATTTCTAAGTTGGTAATAAAATGATGCAATCTATTACTTTCAATTATAATTCATTTGGTGTAATATAAACTCATTAACATAACTGATGAAATTCCCGTATATTTCAAAATAATTATTATTTGATTTCCTGAACATTCGTAAAATACGCAATGTAACCATTACTGAACTAAGGGTGACCCCTATTGTAAACGTAAAGGAGTGAAATAAAAACGTCAATAAAAAAAGGGAACCACTAAAATCTAACTCATCTAAGTAGTAAGTACAAAACTTTATAGTTTTAACATTCTGGTTTTGAAGGTAATTAGGTAAGTTTGTAGATTCAACACTAGATAAACAGATTATTGCAACAAGTGCTCTAAACTGTATATATAATACATACAGATATGCAGACCGGCAATAGCGTTGAAGATACCTAGAGAAAAAAAACTATACTCGCTCCACTCCGCTTTACCCAGCTTCGGTCCTCGCGAGTCCGCGTAAGTCAAACCTCGCCGCAATTGCAAGTAGGGAGGGGGCTAAACTTGCGCAACGTAACATACCATCTACGACTAATTACCGTTCATTAAAATACTTGCTAATGTTATCTCAATCGGCCCCCAAAGCAGCAATGGAAACACAAGATTTCAGAATTCAGTTCCCGCGGTTTCTCTTCTGCAAATTAAATAGGCAGGTGCCTTATAAAGGTGAAAGTGAACTTGCATACGCCGTACGCCACCGCCTTGCTTAAATGACTCGTGCACTAAATTCGCACTTGTCGCATAATCGAGATTGACAACTATTACGGACTAGTTTTTCTTTCTTTTCACACTATAAAACCACTAGTTAATTTCTGATCTTTTGGCTTATACAAATATTTTTTTAAATACTTATTGCTGCATCATTTTTCCATTAGCTGAGTTTTCTAAGACTATTCGTTTTGATACTTGAAATTGTGAATTCAAACTGAATTTACTGTACTAATGATATGAAGCACGGCATAAGTCTGAAATCTTTGATAAGATTGTGGCCTACTGGACCTGACTAGAATTTTAGGCATAATTTCACAGCAAACATAACAGACTACACATAGGTAAATGTTTACACTCTGTCCATTAATTTATTTTCATTTTGGCAATTCGATAAGTAGTCAACTAGTCATGACCGCACCTGTTGATAATTTTTTTTAAATTGAATTAAAATAAGAGGAAGTTTTAATCAATCTAAAAAAATTAAAAAGTTAATGTTTAATAAAAATACTGAATTCGTCCAACAAATTATACCACTCAGGTTTATTATATTGTACATAAGAAGTGATTAAGTGACGAATCTAGTGTGATTTTATACAAATTTAGAAATAGTTAATGTCGATTTATAAACATGCAGTAGAAACATTTGTCCCCGTCACTACGTACAAGACAAAAACTGTATTTTTTCAACTTTTGTCAAAAACAACAAACGAATGAACAGAGTATAGCTACCTGGGTTTCGCGCAAAGTGTGTCGCACATGCAGCCTGAGCAAGTGAGCGTTTACCTTTACACGAATTGGGCGCGTTATTACCATACAAACAGCTTATTGTAAGGCTGCGACCCTCCGGCTGCGACAATTATTCGCCCTCTTTATTGTTCACTCACGGAGAGCTTCACGAAACATTACCTCTCCTCCGCTCTTATACACTTACAATTGTTTCTGAAACTCTACTTAATAAGCGAACGATTCGCGGTCTCTATTTACAGCCACAGATAATGGCGGATTCGCTAAATGGAGCTAATGAAGGAAAAATGAGAAAATAGAAAACTTCATTTTATTTTTTTTATAATTTCTATGTTTTGTTTAGCTTTACGAGCGTGTTTATAGTGTTGTGTAGCTTTATTACAATTTTACTGAAATAGTTCGAGCTAGAAGAGAATTCAGAAGAAAGGCAGTAGTGGTTATCCAGATACACTTTGTGTTACACATAATTGTTAATTTTTATTAGCTGACGAAAAATCAGACGAGGTCCCAAGTCATTGAGTTAAACACGAATTATGAAAATATAACATTTAGGCTTTAAAATGCCAAGTGCACGCAGTACGACAAATATATAACAGCAGGACAAAACGCAGTAGACGACAACGCTCATTTGTGAAATGGTAGATATTTACGGTTAACAAGTAATTATATACCTAACAAAAATAGTTTAAATCCTAGTCTGGATGAAACTCATATTTCGGTTGTAGTGAAGTTGGCATGATCGAACCTGAGCGACTGGTGGAAGCAAACATATATAGCATGGAAGTGCAGTGCTGATAATCGGTCGTATGAGAACCTTTAGACATAGTTGCTTTAATTGAACATTTATCCCACTTATATTATAAATGTGAAAGTTTGGATGGATGGATGGATGTATGTTACTCTTCCACGCAAAAATGGTATGTAGATAGCTGGAGACCTGGATTAACGCATAGGCTATTTTTTATTCCGATATTTCCACGGGATCGGGACTTAGGCGGGTGAAGCCGCGGGGCGCTGCTAGTTTATTTGTAAATTATAATCATATACTATCTTTACAGGATTTTTTAAGCCTAATACAATAGTGGGTAACTTAGTTTTACATGTAGGTGTTCTAGATTTAGGTGTGTTACATCACGATTTAGTGGTCTGCACGTACTTGTATGTTGAATGGTAGTATAATAATAATAATAACTTATAAATATAATATTATAAATTATAAGTCACCGGCGCCAACTTCAAACAACCTAGTGCCTTTATAACGTTACCTATAATATTAAAAAGGTCACACAGGGTCGGTTTTCTGTAGGATTCACTTTGTGCACAAGTGTGCGTAGGCTCTCTTCTAACTAATTGAACCCTCTCCATTCCTTCATCGGACGACTAGACGCAGACAGAGTTTCCACCCTTTCATTGTCGAAACACCAAAAAGTCGAACGAAACATTTTGACAGCTCCTTTTTGGTTCGAGTGGCCAAGGTCTGCAATGGACTGCCTGTGTCTATTTTTCCAGATAATTATAATCTTGGAACGTTGAAGAGTAGAGTGAATAGGTTTCTCTTGGATAGGCGTGTACCATCGTCGTCTTCATTCGAACATAAACAAAAAGTGAAGTACAACGTTAAAAGAGGGTCACAAAACCCAAATTAAGGAAAACATTCTTAGAAATTATTTCATTCAACGTTTGAAGTCTTCGTGAACTAAAATATATGATATTTAAATGTGAAAACAGAATTTAAGTTTTACAACAGATTGCCAATAAACTAAAAAAAGTGAAGCTAAAAATATTACTACTACAGTTATTCTGTGCTAGGGACTCGATTCTTCGAACATTTTTTTTTATTAATTTTATTTGTTATTATGTATATTGTTTATTGTATTATTTTTTAATGTTAACAATGTTTGTGTAAATTTTTCATCATATTGTTATTCGTATCTACTTGAAGTGACATTTGTATTTTGTAATTTGGAATAAACTAATTGTCACATTTTATCATGATTATAAAATTCTTGATTCTGATTAAGAATGATCTTGTGTTTGAATGATAATGATAAATCATTGACGTCATCATGGTTGACGTGGTTGATACAAAAATCACTACTCTAGTAGTCTTCAGTTTATATTTGCTTAGATTTGTTATATAATAATTATGTTTAAAAACTATGTTATTTTTAATAATGACTGAAGCATGAAAATATATATTCAAAAAATATATTTTTAATATGTTTGTGTTCAATAAAACCACTGATAAATAGGTATTATGTAAGAACAAGATGTACATCAGTACAGAATCACAGAGTCCTGACTAGTTGTGACAGAATGCAGTAAAAATCAAGAGTGGCAGTAATCGTCACGCTATTACCGCTACATCGGTGGAGGGTAGTTGTGGGGAAAATCATTACAAACATTAACATAGGGACAGATGTGCAGCGATTGGATGAGCGTTCGCCTCGTTATACCATTACACAAGAAGACCGTTTCGGCGGCGGTTTCGTAGCTATGGTAGACAGTGAGACGTTTGTACTTTGTAGGTAATAAGTCCCCTTAATGGTCTAAGAGCTTTCAGAGCCGATATTCGTATTCGCAGTGCAGCCGAGTGTCCAGCGATGGGTCAATAATAATAAGCTAAGTGACGACGATGTGATGAGGAAAGTAACATCGGTTTGTTTGATAATAAAAATGTTCAAATAATGCTCTCGATCATCTGCTAAATTTTTATTTGGAGTCACGGCTTTGGGCAATGGGTGTATTGCACAAAATAGAAACTCCAAATAAAAATCAGGCAATAGGGTTACAGGTCTCCTGAGTTAAACTTAACATGTCTATAATATAATAATAATAATTTCAACAGCATTATTAAGCGACGTATTTAAACAAGCGTTTTTTGTGCAAAAACATGGCAGCTACTAAGTTGAGCAAAAACGAAACTACTAGGATATTCTCAGAAAAAATACGTAATTTTACCTTAATATAACAAATACTGATATATTGAGAATTAGCTGTTAATTTCTGTAGTTAAAATGTAATAATATGATTATGAAGTTAATAGGTACGTTTTTTATTTCATTTCATTAATGATATATTATGTTTAGTTGAGCCGCTATTTGAATGTTTATAGCCGTTAGTCGGCTATTGTTAAGTGCGCGTAGATAGGTTGTACGGAGCGGAGTGGGTACGTCGCGTCGGCGGCGCGGGCGGGCGGAACCACTGCGGCTTTGTTCTCTTTGTTAATGACTTGTTGGTAATTATTGTGTTATCTCCCAACAACTATTCCAACAATTACACACTCATTAAAGCATGCTTACATAATAATTAATTAATTTTATTATTTTAGCAATAAAATTATGTAAATGGCCTCTATAGAGGTTTGATTATGAACTATTTTCATATTGTACTAATTAATTACCTTAATTTATATGAATGTTCACGCCTTGTCACTCCAAGTGTAGGTGGTTCGAGGCAAGATCGCTATCTGTAGACTTAAGTTTCTATTGTCTTTATGATAAAGTATCTACCTAAACTTAGTATTAAACTCGAAATGAATTATAATTGTGTACCTGGTGTAGGTAGATACATAAGTACCTATATATCATGTTAATTATCTTCTTGCCTAGAAACCGTCAGGTTATTTGCCGCATGTATCCGTAAACAAAACATATATTATTTTACATATTTTGGCTGTTGGACCTTATTGTCTACAAACCACTGTTTGTAGACAATAAGGTCCAACCAAGCCCGAAATGTATACAAAGTTCTAGGGAAAATAATAATTTTAATTTAAGTTACATTAAGCCGTTAATACAATATCTACTAAACAAATTAATACGTGAAGAGGATTCTTTGTCCCCTTTTTAGTCTTTCGAGCGCGAATGAATGTGCAACTTGGAACATAGAAGTAAAGGTTATATGAAGACGTTGCGAGTATAAGTTATATTGAAACGGTCACAAACAGCTACACAGTAGCTACCAGTATATACAGCGATGTGTGGTGAGCTGCCACGGCACAGTACATAACAGTGTCTACAGGTCTACCTACAATGACAAGTCAAGTTATACTAGAAATGCTTACCTCGGTTTATGTTACTAATACGTAATAATACAGGCGATCTCTAGTTATAACTAATTATGCACTATTGTAATGATGCAGATTGTAATATTCTTATGATTTTTGTTAGAATCAGCATTTCAATCAAATAGTCACAATACGTATATACGCCAAACACCTTCGTAACGTCGTGTGCAAAGGTCTAAAGCTACCTTGTATACCTACAACAAAGCCGCTATTTCTGATAAATTAAGGTTGTCGGAAAGGTTCGGATCAATACCGCCGATTGTTTCTCGTCTTGGCACATTCTGGGACAACGTAGAGAGTTATTTCGTCAATTTGCACAAGAGCTGTAGAGTGGGGTGAGCAGACACAAAGATGCCTCTCTGCCTCTCGACTCGGACGAGATGATAAAGAGGCGAGTAAACCGAGAGTCCCACAACGCTTAACTTTGAACCAGAACCATTTGTTTGATGTTATTCTTGTAAATAAGGACGTTGTTCCAAATACTTGCTCTTTGTTGAGAAATGTATTTAAGTTGTAGCTTCAGTGTTATTCACATAAAACTAGGGGCCATGTTTTTTCTTTTGTTTTTGATATAAAAGATGCAATCTATACTAGATTGCATCTTTTACCGAGAATTCTCGCGCAGAAGTCGTGGAGTCGGCACAAATGGTTTTTAAACATTTTAACTACCTTTGAGCTATGGATGGTCATAATTGTTAAAGTTCACAGTCAAGGTACTTAGCAGGGCACAGCAGACTTTATTCTTCTTTTCTTCGGTGCAATACCAATTCAGCAACTCATTAAAATTAAGGTAGTTGTGGGTACACATAACGCATTATCAGCTGTAACGGTAACATTAGCCATTATGCGGGTAGCATGTAGTCCTTGTAGCCAGTTGTCTCTTTACTTATCTATCACAGCACTAATGCCGCGTTCTAATAAACAAGAAACGATTCGTTTTGCTTACAAATTTCGTTGAATTTTCAACGAAAATTTAACCGTCCGTAAGCAAAACGAATAGTTTTTTGTTTGTTGGAACGCGGCGTAAATCGACCTTCTGTTAGCAGGTACGTATATTACTATATTCCTCCTCCGGGTTTATAGATCAATATTAATCAGTCCAATTAGAACCTGTTTACAGTCATAAATATGGTCTTTGTAGTTTATGTGAATACACTTGTATGTGTTTATGTGAGTAGGTACTTTTCTAGTTTTGTAGTTTAGTCATCCCTGATATTACAATAGTCCGTTGTCTATATAGAGCATAGAGACGTGCTGATACTGTCACCTTAGGAAACATATCAGGTAAATCGTGCGCATATTCTCTATGTTAAAATCGGGACCCAATTTATAAAGAAACGTCTTGTGATATAAACCTGGACTATGCTTACACCAGAAAACCGCACACTGTTGTGCAATTGTGTACAGGGTAGTGGAAAAATAACATAACCGACTGTCAGGAGTGTCAGGTGCTACAGTATAAATTTATGGTCGGGCCACCACAGGGGTTTCCACAAAAAGAGGTGTCGTAAAAACCCCTAGATATACGCGACGATTAGTTAAGGGTAGTTGAGTGGTTAGTTACACCTGTCATTAGTGACGATTCTATACAAGCGAACCGTCTTAGAGTTCGGTTGTATAGAACCGTTGTATAGAATTTTTGTACATAGTCCTTGATCACTAGTAACTAGTGATGGTGTGTGTACAATTATACATATCATTTATATTTTTGTAATAATTTCTCCTATGCCTTGAATAAACAACAAATAAACACTAAACGTCGTACCTACTGACATTTAAGCGCAGTCATTTATATTTCAATAATCACCACTCACTACGACATTTTAATGCATTGATTTCACATGTTGGTTGACTACACTATAATTAAAAACACACACACACACAACACACTGTAAAGTGAAAAATAATCGATTTCAGACTTAATTGAAAATACTACATACATGTGACACTTTTAAAATAATAGGCAACATTATAACGGCACCAGATACCTACTGGTCTCTTGGAAGTGAGTGCCAAGTTAAATAGGTACTTGATAGTTGATAGATAGGCTAGGTCCAATATTCTGATATTTCATTAGAATTATATTCCGTTCGTAATTGAGCTTTTTATATCCCTAAGTATTTCTTATTGAGCACTTGATTGATTAAGTTATAACCTGGGGAGCATATTCTTCCAAACAAAAATACAACAAGAACAAATAATTTTTTAAATCGGTCCATAGGTGACGGAAATATCGGTGAACATACATTAAAAAAAAATACATAGATACATAGATACAGCCGAACATAGAATTCCTCTTTTTTTTTTAAATCGTTTAAAAATGAAACGCTGTTCGTTAGTAAACGCATCAGTTGAGAACTGATGCCTTTTCTGAATCGATTTTGCTAATTTATTATTATTTTAATTTGTTCGTAATATTTCCAATAAGGTTTTAAGGAAACAAAAACTTGGGAAAGCTGCCGAATAAAAATTAAAATCTGGCAAAACATTTTTCAATACGATTTATGTGATTTCGACAGAACAACGGGTCCGTAGGAAATAGGTACCTATAATTAAGAGTCTGACTGAGGGCTGTGGGTAACTTCTTTAGTACTTTATATTTGAGTGGACAGTTTCGTATCAAAGTTAAGGATCACCGACGACCGACGACTGCTAAAGTCGTACACAGCTTCCATTAACATTGTGGTATCGGTATGTATCGTGTGTTTGTGCCGCGCGGCTATACGTCTGCTGACGACGTCCGCCTTTGTCGGCGCGCATTCCTTGCGCTCGCGCACCTCTCTCCGCGCCCCGCACAGCGACTGTGATCTCGCCGCTCGACACGCCCCCGCGACACAGGCCACTGCCCACAGACATGTGTCGCGCCTCGAGCACGCTTCTCAGAACAATGGACCGCGCAGATAATTATTTGTTCCGATAAGTCATTTAGAAAAGCAGCGAAAGCACAAGATTTAGCCGGCTATTGTGGCCCCGCTCACTCCTCCATTCAAGTAATTGTTTTAGAGGACCCTCTTGGAAACCGTGGCTCTAACACTATGGGACCCAGTGACGGTAAGGTGCACGGTAAAGCTCTTTTGCCTTTTTACATTGCCTTATAAGGGCTTCTGTTTGTGTCTTCTACATCTTTCCATTTAGATGGACACTTTCTAACTGTGTAGCTGAGTAGTACCAACCTCTATTGGATATAACGATAAACGTGATTACTATAAAAAAAACCGGCCAAGTGCGAGTCGGACTCGTGCACCGAGGGTTCCGTAAAATATTTTTATACGTTAAATATATATTATTTATATTAAATATATATGATGTAACTAAAAATTTACGGTTTTCGCAGTTTTTCCTTTATCTGTGCTATGACGTTGCTTCGTACCAAATTTCAAGATTCTGAGTTCACGGGAACTTCCCTGTAGGTTTTGATTCCCTTCCGAGTGTCGAAAATTTGCGGCATAAACGGCTGTATCTTTTAATTGCGTTGGCTTAGAAGTTTGCTTTTTTCACAGCTCTAAGGGACAGTAGACTTGAAAATTTAGTATAAATTTCAGCTTCATACCTCCCTCCACGCGTTCGGAACCCTAAAAAGATAAAACAGTTAACTATCGTTGTTCTATCTTTTCTCGGGGACTTCCTTCCTAGGGTATACCCGAGTCCCTTGCAATAGACCCAATTATGTCGGAACACCCTGTGGTTTTAGTCGGTTCGATTCCGACATACCACTTCACTGCCAGCCCCGGTGAGGTGATGACCAGTGGGGGTTTCTACACGATAACAAAAAAAAAAAAAGGATTAAAAGTCTTAATATAATAGTTAAAATATGGCAAATGGTAGAACGCCTTCTACCTTTTGCGCGTTGCTGTGACTTACGTTCGAAATTTAGACACCCTCGGTATGTTAATGAACTGTCGACTGCTGCGACTGCCCCGTCCATTACCTCATTGGCGATCTACCTAAAGCTAAACTTACAGGGATACAATAACATGTAAATATTTATGCTGAGTTTTTTCAGTTTTAAGGAGAAATAATGTCTATTTCATTTGACTTTCAAACACCTAAATATCTAAAAAAAAAACTGAGTCCGTCCGGCCGTTCAATCTAACCGATTTGCTTAATTTGAACTCTTTCATTTGAGCTTTTGCCCCCTGAAATTGGTACGAGGAAAGGTATGTGTGTAGATTCAACTTAATAGATACTGCGGGTCCGCACCGGTCCTCTCTCGTTACAGTTATGTAAATGTCCTTAAATGTAGGTAACTATAATATAAATATATCATATTTATAATGGCAAACAACTAAAGAAGATTAAGGTATACCTCATGGGCTCAAATACCTACTGAATTAAGCTTTCCCATAGATATATAAACAGATAAATTATTTTAAAATCAATTTCATTAACTCGTGGAGTATCCCACAATTCTTACCTCAAACACAGACATAATTTATAATTCATTCTTGTGCATAGGCACAGCACATGTAGATAATAGTATAGCATCGGTAGGTGCATGTAACTGCATGTAACTGCATGTAACAAACTGCCATCAATCAGCTCGTTCCCCTTAGCAGTTACTATTTTTAGGCGAACATGAAACGCTATGGTTTTTTGTTTGATAATTAGGTATTTAAACAAAACAAATCATAAAAAGAAGTAGAATTATCTTTTAAAAAAGTGTAACCAACTTCAATGAGCCTAAATTCTCTAAGATCTTAATTAAATGTTTCTTATGTGATAAACATAAAAAGCGGCGGTAGCGTAATGGCTAAGGCGTCGGACTTGCGATCGAGTAGTTGCGGGTTCGAACCCCACCCAGTACTCTACCGTCGTGAACCCACTCCTAACACAAGCGTTTAGCTTAGCTAGTAATAATACTAGTAATGTGTAACCCACGTTGCTAGATAGTATTCTTTATATAAAAAAAAAAAAACATGTTTAGAGAAGGAATATTTTCTTCAAATTCAAATAGGATCAACATTGAGTGTACAATTAAAAACAAATTATTGAAATCTGGTCATAATTAGATCGCAACGGTCGAGGTGGTTTCCTTGCCACTTCGCCGCGCTAAGTGTCGTGCTATCGATTGCCACACGAAACAAAACTTTTATTAAAAGATAATTCTACTTCTTTTTATGATTTGTTTTGTTTCCCACCCAGGATAAAAATTGTGTGATGAGCATGATCATTTGTTGTGTCTGGGTGTAATTTATCTTTAATATGAATGTATTTAGAAATATATAGCTTAGTATATTTATCAGCAGTCTGGTTACCATAGCACCCCCAAAACATCGCGTTAATTCAAACTCTTGTAATGCATATTACGAAACGCTACAGTTTAAAGTTACAAAAATAAATACATTATAACTACGATTATGGTTTCTTCACGTTGTTAAGTGGTTGTTGTGGGCGAGCTTTGCTTCTAGTAATGACTTTTTAATGATCGTAAAACAGTAGTTTTGGTCACTTTATGATGTTTTTTACATTAATTAGATGATGCTTTGATGGTTTTATTAGGTTCTACAACTAGATACGTTTTTGTATTTTTATTGGTGACACATTTAATCATATTTGGAAGTTTTAAGTAGATAATGAAACTAGGTACCCAATATTTAACAGAACACTGCAAGTTTCCCTACCAACCCCATAAGAGATCACCCCCATATTCTGCTGCACATAGACTTGTGGTGGCTGGGCTCGTTCCTCGTACCTACTATCTCTGCGGCCATAGCTTTCATGCATTTTTATAACGCATACTTAAATGTATAATATTTAAAAATAAATGTTTTTAAAGAGACATTTTTTGAGCCGCGTTTCTAACATTTCTAGTCATACCTACATAGGTAGTAATCGAGAGTTGGTTTTAATAAGAAAAACATTAAGCTTAAGCCTAGTCAGAAAAGTTTGATTCAGAGCAGTAAACTGACAAATGGAGTTATGAGGAGGAGTGAGGAAAAAAGAGAGCGGGAAAGAGCAGTAAAGATATATAATATTTACAACATAATGGTTACCTTCACCACAATCATCTCATGCTGAGTTTAGGTCTCAATAGGTTTTAAAGCATTGCATTGCAGATTTTTTTTTAATTTTTTTTTTTATATAAAAGACAACTCCCCAAACATTCAAACAACAGACAAAAAGAACACCCAGACTCGGGACAACTATTTGTGGATCACACAAATTTTTGTCCCGTGTGGGATTCGAACCCACAACACTCGGCGCGGCGTAGTGGCGAGGTGACCACTTAAACCATTGCGCCATCCGTGCAGAATTATTTTTGCGGTTCTTCAGAAGCTGATATACAACTTACCTATCTTTTAATAAACACACATATTTACTACTAGCTGTGCCCGCGACTTCGTTCGCGTTTTTTCGGAAAACAGCAATTTTTCGCTTATTGCATAGTACCTCTTTCTGGAGCGTAAAACAACCTGGAGCGTATAAAAAAAGATTGTTTTGGTTGCTTACACGTGAAATAACGACATAATTTGGCCGTGGTAACATTACTCATTTGTTTTTCGTGTGGAAGTTCTCCTCACTAGGCTATTGGTGAGGCCGCATATCAGGCTTAAACCAACTAAAACCACACGGTGTGCCTCACAGTACCGTTTATGAGTTGACCGTCGGTACGGCGACGTTTTGCCTCCAATGATCCACCCAGCGCTGGCTAGCGGACGGCAACTGGGCGATGTCCAGACACCCTCTTCACGGGAGACTCTGCTTCCGGTGAAGAACATAAAACTCGTCTCATAGACCCACGGCCACTCTTAGCGCACGGTTTATAATGCTACATGATGTGATGATTTCAAAACGCTAATACCTCATAAAGTAATGAAAAGTAAACAGAAACACTATTCGTTTCTACAATTTTCGAGGGTTTCTCTCAATTATATCAGAATTCCATTATCAGATCCTGACTTCCTTGACATGGGACCACCCTTGAGGTATACCCTATCTAACAAAAAATAATAATCAAAATCGGTTCATAAATAACGGAGAAGGCTGAACAAACATAAAAAAAAAGAAATAATATGTATATAAACGGTCGAATTGAGAGCCTCCTTTTTTTTCGTCGGTTAAAAACGATACATAATTTAAAAAAGTAAATTATTTTATATATTAAAAAAAAGTGCAAAAAAAGAAAAGAGGGATTTGAACCGGATCCCAACTTCGTAGCAGTGGTACTCTAAACCAGATAAGCTTAACGCTCGCTGTAATGCGATTCGAAATAAGGTTATACATTCTACTAACGTTACAATGTTATTACAGCTTTTATTGATTTTCCTGTGGGAACCAAAGTTTAACCCGGGACAAAAAGTACCCTATAACCTGCGCAGGCACTCAAACTATTATCATACAAGTTTCAAGCATATCCCTTCAGTAACTTCTGAGTTTATCGTGAACATACAAACAGACAGACAGAAAGACAGACAGACAAAACATTTTTGAATTGCATATTCGGCATCAGTATCGATATCTTAATACCCCTCAGTCAATTTTTTTTAAATATATTCAATGTACAGAATTCATCCCGCTACAGATTTATTATAAGTATAGATGTACCATATTTATTAAAACAAAAACAAAATAATGTGTTAATTAGTTACGTGTGTTGTACTTTTATGCAGTATTTTAAAACAGTTTTTTGCACATCGGCGACGACAATTTCACAGTCACTTGGATTTTAATGGAAATATCCGACTTTTTGTTAACATTCGTAATTGGAATTTGAAAATGATCATAGCCCTGTCAGAAAAACATGTCGATTGGTATCGCTGCATTAATGTAATTATGATAATGTGGTGCTAATATTGCAATACCTAGCGGTAGACGCCGCGACGTAGATCACGAATTGAACTCTAAGTATTAGCATAGTTACTTCATATTTTCTTACATTTTTTTAAAACTGTTGGAGAAATGGGTGAAAAAAAACATAATTATAGTAATTATTTTAATTTTTGAGACTTTTCCTTCCACACTTGAATAGGTATAATAATAAGGCAAGGAATATAATTCAATTAATGATTTAAAAGTAGAATTAGGCATAATGTATGCGTGTGTTTTGTTAATTATAGTAAACATATTTTATTTTTACTACAGCAAGAGCCAATGGCTTCAACGATGAACTGAGCACAGGATTGTTTGAGTAAATTTACGTAGGCAGGCTGCTGTCACATATAGATATGTACTACAATGGTTTTGTAACATTTCTTATTACTCTTTCAGCCTTAACCGCAATTAAGATATGTAAGTAATAAAATAATTATAAAGTTTATATGGAACAGGCTTACAATAATATTTACGTTTGATAATTACTTAACAACGTACCTAGTAGGTACTTAACCACAGAAGCAAACTGGTAGCTATAAACCACAGCTTGTTTTTACTTGGCAGTGTACTTAAGTACATATATTTATGTACCTAGGTATGTACAACAAAGTTGCTGCAAGTCCAACAACCAAAGCAGTGGGTGATTTTCTATAGCTAATGGTATCGTTTCCAATTACCCGGTCGCACATACATAGCACAGATACCCGGCGCGGCCAAACCCCGTCCTTTCCGCGAACTCACCAACGCGTTACCCACGCCGAGGTACCCACCGGCCATTGCTAAATCTCTACCAATTTCAACACACACCATTATATTTAATTACGACCTGTAATTGCATACCTGTAGTATTTATGGGCTAGAACATGAATGGCCACTAAATAAAGCCAATTATTTCAGTTAATTCAAAACAAATGCTTATTGTTCGCTCCCTGATCGTCAGATTACAGCCAACCGAAACTCCGAACAGGCTCTATTTTCACACTGTCTATGAAAAAACACGCATTAAAATACCATGAATATCTTTATTGAACATAAAAACATTTCGACTCATTCTCTTGGCCTGGTTAGCCACAGTTTCACCATTGTTTATGGCCGTAAAATTTGACACGCAGTTGTCATAATTTATACAATTTGTCAGTCGTCAGTAGTAAAACGGTGTCGGTACATGGCGAGGAGATAGGCGATATCGGCGCGCGCGCATCCTAAATCACGTTATCTGCGGCAGATAGCGCGGCTCAATTTACTGCCGCCGCTGGCGCGATGGCGCGAGCGTCAGACACTGAGGTATTAATGTGGGCAGGCGACGAGTTTGAGCGATGTCGCCTTGCCGCATTATCTGCACTGTTGTGCACGGCGGCAAGGAATGCTTGCACTTATGGAACTAATAAAAATACGTGTAAATGTGTAATAGGCAAGTATTTAGCAACATGGTACAACCATGTACACCATATTACCCGAACGCTTTGTGCCGTGACCTTATTACTCCATATAGAGCAATGCTTAGAAAATTATTGTCTTACTTGTTATATCTAATTAGAATAATCATTTAATCAATAGGTATAGAAGTGGGTTGCCTTACAATTCACCAGACAAGGTACTGCTCGAATGTGACTATCATAAAGCCTTTTTTATCTGGGTAGGTAGACCGGCTTCTTTTTATAAATATGTAGATATTGGTCTCCAGCAATTCAGGGGTACACGATTTTTTTTAACGAAATTTTAAGAGTAAATCCTTTTTTAGTACATTCCTTAGATTAGAGACCTATTTTTGTCGTTCAACTTCACACAACTGACGAAAACACGTCACGTCAGGACCAAAAAACTATAAACTTTACTCTAAGATATGTGATAAAATAAAAAGAACGTTACATATACAAATTGTAGCTTAAGTCATTAATAATCACGAAAAACCAGTGGCGTAGCTACAACTATCAAATTTTATATAAACTAAATTTGAGTCGGCGCCAAACAACAAACTGATTAATTATCAAAATTTTATATTTACCTACGTGGGCTCTACGTGTAGGTAATTAATCATTTTATTATTTGGCGCCGACTCAAAATAAGTTGATATAAAATTTGATAGTTTATGTAAATAAGCTCAATATTTAAGACTTAAAGTTTATTTATTTTTTGCTTTTTAGTTCTATTCGTCGGTTTCATTTTTTGTTAAAATTATTTTTATTCTATGGTTTTTTTCATCATCAGCTCAGCTACATGATGTGATGATTTCTAAAGGCAAATACCTGATTAAGTAATAAAAAGTAAACAGAAACACTATTCGTTCCTACAATTTTCGAGGGTTTCTCTCAATTTAATCAGGATCCCATCATCAGATCCTGACTTCCTTGAGATGGGACCATCCTTGAGGTATACCCTATCCAACAATATTTGTTTGTACACCCATATTCTGCAAAAAAAAATAATTCAATTTCAATTTCAACAAAAAAGAATAATCAAAATCGGTTCATAAACAACGGAGTGAAGGCTGAACATACATAAATATATATATATATATATATATATATATATATATATATATATATATATTTATATATATATATACGGTCGAATAGAAAACCTCCTTTTTTTTCGTTGGTTAAAAATAGAGCATATTAACCTTAGATGCTATTTCCTTAGCTTATTTGTTATTAATGCAAATGAAGAGGCTCGTCTCTGTTTCACAAATTCCAAGCAAGTTTTTAGCTATTGGAAAACGTTTGGCCGGGCAAACATTGTAAATATGAAATAAAATTGCTCTATGTACCTACTGAATAATCGACAAGACCTCTGATGCTGTAACTGAGTCATTTGTTTATTTATGAAGATCCAGAAGGACATCACGAAGTGAAGTGTATTTAAAGCGAACAGCAGCAAGGCTAGAAACTCTACACTCACAAGTTTTATAATCCTTTATTGATCGATAATCCAAAAAAGATATCACTTCCCATAGCTTTGTTGATCAAGAGAAACAAAGTCTTTAGAGAAATCCAAATAAAGAGACCAAATTTACAGAAGTTTTGGCTGCATCGGCTATCATTAAATTCAAACTATGACAACCATGTGTCACCGACTTCAATGCACCTAAATTATGATAAATTTTCTTTCAAATTTCTTAGAGGTGTAATATTTTCTTCAAATTTAAATGGGACCAACTTTAAGTTTAACCAATTCTATTAAATAGAATAATTGAAATCGTTTCACAATGGGCGAAAATATCATTCCACGTATACATTTTTTTATCATGTGGAAACCCTCACTGGTTATCACCTCACCGGAACCGTGCGGTGGGAGAGCGCTTGTCCTCTCCCGTTCCCGTTCCGCCGCCTCTTTAGCCAACACCTCCTCGCTACACGAGATGGTAGAATCCCTCGCACTCTCAATTTTGACGATGGACAGAACCATGGTTTCTAGCGAAAGGCTTCCCTTCCCACACCGAGGAAACCCCCTCGGGCCGTTACTCCACGTGCCGTACTGCGCCTAAAATAGGAAGGATCCGGAACGGCTTTTATTAAGACATCCGGACCCCTCCTAGCACCTGCCCGCAAAAGCGCGGGCACCACCTTTGGGTAATCATCTCAACGAGGACGTCACCTCTATAGCTGACCTCTACACCTGGGGCCACACTCAAGGCGGCATGAGGTGCTGGTAAGCGCGCCTCCGCCGCCCGATTCTCCGCCAGCAAATTAGTTCCGCCGCCTCTTCTGCGAGATGACTTCCTCACAGAAAGTTGCAACTGCGGTAAAATTCCTGCTACTGGCCATGGAGCGTATGACGGCCGGTAGCGAGAGATCTCCTCCGATGACTGCAGTGAAGGCCCGACGCTGCTGCGGAACAAACTCCCAGCGTCTGCTGAGCTGAGTCCTAACTGCAGTCGCAGTGGTGACAGGCGGGACTCAATTCCCTCCTAGCAGCCGAGTGCAGGCAGCCGTGCCCGGTAAGAACCTGCGTCAGTTGAAAGGAAAGGATCCGTGCTTCCGCCCTACCCACTCGACGATGTCCGGATGAAATGCATCCACGGCGGCAAATCCAGCACGTGGACACCTCCAGTCTTGCTGACCAACGAGCCATCGTGGCTCGGCGAATGGCCTCACGCCCCTCGCTTACCCCTTCGGGGCCTGATAAGTACCTGCGTCAACCGCTAAATTTCGCCCTCTCTTACCACCATAATTGTGGCGTGCCCTGCGCTCGGTCGTTGTAGTCGTTCTTTCCATTCGGCTATTAGGCCCTAGCGAAGCCGGGACCGTCGCGCCTCGATTTCTTGATCTAGTGCCTCCTTGCGCCATTGATATTTGACGCCTCTAGGTCCCATGGGGAAGAACTATCTAATAGACTCGCTGCTTCGTGGGATATCGTACCTCGTATATCGGTATATCGTATCCTCTTATGACTCTGACGGACATTGCCTGCGGACGCCCAGCGCCGGCCTTAGGGGGGGGCAAAACCAAGCGCTCGGTAGGGGCGCGTAAATTATGTTTTATTTTTAAATATTATTTCCCGCTTAAGTTTCAATAGCCTGGTGTGTAGTGAACTGCCAATCCCCTTTAACAAAATATTGTTTTTCTCGTTCTTCAACTTCTTCATTAGTGTCACGTCAGTACAATCCATTATGATAGAGAAGTATTTAGGAGACCACGTAAGTATTCACCATAGATTATAAGCCTGCCCCTATCGTCAATGCCCAAAAGATCGTCGATTACTAACGATTATAGTAACGACTCGGTGACTGGCCCTGGTGGTAATTTTTGGGTTGATTTAGGCGCCCCACGCATGGCACCGCCCTATGGCCGCCCCTGTTCATGTACCCAATTTAATATAATTAGTGGTTTAGTCACAACTCTAGTACAAACCTGATAACTTCTGGTTCTAAAAATCTGGTTTATTTATATTCCGAATGTTGGAGAAATTTTCACTAGTTCAATTTATAGTTTGTAAGTCAGAGTCCGATTGGCCCCCTGAGCTCGGGGCCCCGGGGCACTGCCCCGTCTAGCCCTACGGTAGCTACGCCACTGGGAAAAACACAACATAACACACAAAATTGGGCAAGCCCTCACAGAGACGAGTTGATTACAAACCATCAACTAATAAATATTGCAAAATAAATAAAAAAATATGTCATTGTTTAACCAAACTCACATTTTCAATTTTATGTTACTTCCAAGTAAATATTTTGTTTAACTACAAAGGTTCGAGATTAGGTCCTTAGTTTTTAATATAATCGATATCTTTATTTTGAAACTATGTAGTTCCATACTATTTCACTATTTTAAATTTTCGCTTCACATGAGACAGCATTACGAAAGCACTGTATTCTTCGCAATGCTACGCGTATATTTATACACATACCTACCTGTATTCAGTTTTTTAAATGATAAGGTTTTATTGGTTTAATTACTAAATATTAATTCTTGTCAAGTTGTTCTTTTTGCCGCATCTCTCATATTTACGAGGGTGGCGATGGACGCTATTTACATGTACTTATTGTCGTTGAGCTACGCGTGCAACTGAACAGGTAGGTATAATACGTGACTGTATGACAATAATTTTGACCAAAGTAAGAAGTCACCTCATTCTTGAGGAGGCCACGGGATATTTTTCGTATCAAAACATGTAACAAAAGGCATCGAACCTGTCTATATCGGTCCGTCATCCAGTGCTCTTGTAGAAGAATAACTATGGAACCACTGATCCCATTATATATATATATTTTTTTCATATATTAATAAAGAGTACTAAATTGCTATTTCTGTAAGTTTTTACTAATATTGTAGACAACGGGTATAATATGCCAGTCTGATGGAAAATGGTCTCCGTAGCCTATCGGCGCAGACGCCGATGACACTTGCAGCGCACGGCGCACATGTTCAAGAAGCTTATTCCGATGTCACTTGGAAACATACACGTACCTAACAGAGACCTAATTAAATAGTTTTAGCGTTTGTAGATGAAAATTAATATTAATTGTACCTAATAGATTCTATTTGATACATAAGTATTAGACGACTTTTCAGTTGCCGCCCTTTCAGGTTGAAGTACCATGTTTTCTTGAAGGTTTAAAGGTCATATTGGTCTTTAAATACCGCAGTAAGGAGTATTTAATTGTCTATTAAACGCAATTTATTTCACTAAGCTAGCATAATTAGTACGAGATTTTCAGTTATTTTTATGAGACCCGGATTCATTGCTCTTGAGTAGTATCTAAAGAATGCAGATTGAGGCTACATCTGTACGCAACACCGAGAGGTCAAGCCGATCTGAAATATCCTGGCAAACGACGATAGCATAGTAAAAAATACAAATAAAATAATTTAAGTTATTGAAATACCTACCTCAAATTTACAATTTATTAAAAACAACAATAGCCCTGATGATCCTTCGAGATTTGAGTCAAGTGTCAGTGCAGACATTCTGTAATTCTTGGTCTGGATCGTTGGCCTGTTTGCGTAGCATAAAGATATAATTTATTGATGCGATAACTAGATTAGTTACAGGGGTTATATTGTAGCGCTGAGCAGGTAAGCACCCGTGGAAAGAGTGAAGGCCACAACAAAACGTTGTTAGAGTAAGAACGGTACGGGCGCTGATAAGACGTGCTCATTAATTCATTAACAGAGCTGTGGCTGTCGGCCGTGGGCAGGTAGACTGAGTGGTGCTCGTCGACTAATTACGGGCGAGTGCGTGTGCAGAGGCCACCCACAGCGCGGTCGCCGCTCGCACCGCGACCAGCACTAGATTCCACGCCCGCCGCGTTTTTTACACCCTAATTAAGCTAATTTATCGGGACAATAAGAGAAATTATCGGTAGCGGGCGGTGGTTACTGCCCGCTTTATGAGAGGTATTAAATTGTTGAGTTTAAGAGCGCTACCGGACTACACAGCCGCGTCTGGCCGAGCTCAGCGCGCCCTCGCTTTGATGCCCCAATAAATATACAAAAGATCCCATCAGATAACGCGTGAATGGAGCCGCCGTCGACGCGTCCTCTCTTAATGAAAGCCATGCCGAGGAATTCCTTGGACAAAGCCTTAAAATGCTAATAACACGAGGGCGACACAACCACCGCGGCTTCTAGAATGTGTTCTGATAACGAAGGTGCCAATCTCGCAGGTGGATAGATTAAATGAGTATTTTATAGCTGATTAGGTAAACGTTTTTTACAAATGAATGTTTTATAGTGCACTATCGTGTGGGCCCTCACTGACGAGCGACTTTTTGTTAAATAGCTGCTACCGCATTAGATCACCTATCTCCAGTTGATGTTATCCAAATATTTGGGATAATTGGTATCTGATCAATTTTGATAGTTTTAATTAATTCTATGTTTTCGATAGGAACCCAAAAGGCAAAAGGTATCGTTTCCTCGCGTGTCGTTAAATAGTTAATAGAAAGGTAGATACTACTTTATATTAATATCTTCTGATGTACATAGATGTGTGCCGTTCGCGACAAATAAATATAAATCTTCCTATTAATGAAATAATAGATGTACCTAACACCTGTATCTTAACAGGGAGATAAAATAGCTACCTAATTACTATAGAACTAGGCTCTGCGAAGACCTTGAGTAACTTGATCTCAACTAATTAACGTTCGGACTCATTGTAAAACCAACCATTTAAGTTAATGATTTGACGATATACACGTCACTAGTTGTTACTTTTAACCGACGAAAAAACGGAGGAGGTTCTCAAGTCAACTAAGTTTGTACAGAGAGTACCTTTTTAAAGGTTAATAAAGGGACACTGATTTGATTTGACAGTCAACTACCGTATAGAAAACCGAAAACGCATTTAGCTTCAGTGCTCACAGTAAAAAAATGGCGACGTTTATGACGTCATATATTTCCCTACGATACTGCGGCAATATACTGTCAGTCTATAACGGAACGAATTTCTTCCCAGTACGAGCACTGAACAGTGCTCTCAGTGTGTAACGGAACATACTCAGTGTATATCGGAACATACCCTATGACAAACTAAAATTGTCACTGCTAATTCGCTAGGTATATTTGTCAACAGAAGTTTTCTGGGCAATTGTTTTGAAGGAAGTAGGACACAGCCTTTTGGTCGAATGAGAGCCGTCCGCCTGGGGGAATAGAATTCGCTCTAAGGAAGACCATATTATTAACCACTCCCAGTGATGATTGACTGGCCTGTTCGTCTAGTGGTTAATGATACTGACTGCTAAGCCAGAGGTCGTGCGTTCAATTCCCACCTAGGCAAATTATTTTAAAACATAATGTATAATCGTTTTTGGTAGAGTACCAGCGCCATCTAGCATCTGTTTTTGATGTGAAGTACTTAGAAAATTATTATATATCTATTCTCGATAAAAAAGTTGAATTTTCTCTAACACATTCATATTTTGAAAATTTTAATAGTACAAGACAAAAAAAATATTTACTTTTATTCATTTTATTAACCTTTTTAAATAATATAGATGTGAGGATCAGTCACATAACAAAATATTAGATTTCTAAATATGGGGGCGTATGCGCTATAACTTCTGATCATTTCGTTTTTTAAATGATTCAAATCCAACAAGAAATGACAAAGTTATTAAAGTTTTCTTTTCGGCTATTTCGAAACGCTTGCTCGGAGCCGCGCTTGGTATGATGACGTAACACGTCGCGAATCGGCCCGCCACCCGTGCAAAATCGCTACTTTGGTCAGTTTTGTTCAGATTATTCACCGTTTCGTTCATGTCGTGGCATGCAAATTATTCAGTTTTTACTATAATTTGATGTTATATTGTTAGTATAACAGTATTTATATTGACATCGAGTATCTATTGAAATCTAAATAGATACGAGTAGTTACCTAACATAGAGGTCGGTTTTGTAGGGATAAAATGAAAAGAAGTTACCTTTTCATTTTATCCAAGTCTATACATACACACTCCTACTGAGTACCTAAAATAGGTACCTAACTACCTACTCACCCACTTTAACTGCGTGTTCTGAGGATGAGATTTTTCTAGATTATTTAAATAATTCAAATATTATATCTAACAAGTGCAAAGCACAAATCCAACTGAGCCCTCAGTTTGAACAAGATAAATCTTTAGCTATACACGAAGTTGACTATGACGAAAACTATTGTTTGACCATTTTATCCGAATGCACTGCATTTTGGAAAAATATATATTAAAAAATTAGGTACAACAAACATTCGCCTGACAACAAACATTCGCCTGATTGTATATCATAGGATAGAAATAAAACAATACTCAACAGTAAGTATCGGGCGCCCTACGGCAGGCGCGCTTTCACACATAATCACAGATTGCGTTTATCACATGACAAAATCACCCAGTCGCTCAGGGGACCTCTTTTTTTTTATTGTATAGGGGGCAAACGAGTAGTTATTAAGAAATGATAAAAACGATGCACAATAGGTAGGTACATTATAATTAAATCTATACGGTCAGTGGATCTATTCGTGAATTTTAGTTGTTTGACATGCGCAGTGCAGCATTTCATACTAAATTATCTACTGCGCATCGAAACTGATAGCTTTACGAGTGATTAGCACTAGATCCGTTGACCATATTGTACCTACTGATATTAGGTAGATACTTGCTAGGATACTGCAGGTACTTACGTCAAAATGATCTTCGCAACAGTACCTATAAAGGAGTTTTGTCATCTCTCCGCATTGCTCTACACCATTTTTTTAGTCCAAAAAAGCTTATTAGGTGCATTAACAATGCAATACTTATTTGACGGCATTATCACTTAAAAAAATAATCTAAAAATCAGCAATCGTCAGGTCATTGCCCTAACTGCGCTGGACTAGAAGCTTACCAAGCTGGCGACGCGACTCACGGTGACCCGCCACTTTTGCCGATACGCGATGAATGACGTCACAGCCTATACGGTCTTTCTAGCGTGCGTTTTTTAAGTTGGTGCACTAAAATCTCTGTATCTTGGTCATTTTTGATCCTATTAAAAAAATTTAAACACAGTATTTATTGTTTTTTTCAAAGCTAAAAATCTACACACTTAACAAAAAACGTGACTGATCCTCATTACTACAGTACTAAAACTAATTAGTGAGAGTGCTTAACAAAACGCCAAAAGCTAAAAGACTTCTAGTCTATATTAAAATTGAAGTGTCATTAGTGTCAGTGTAACGAAAAGTCAAAACTCTGAAGTTGCATCGTCCGGCTAGTTGTTTGTTCGAAGGTTTCTAGCATATGCATTAAAATAATAAACACTACTGTTCACGGAAATGTGAGGGACAGTGATGCCTATGTCTAGTCTTAACGTTGTGGAATGGTCTGTGGACCAGGTGGCGGACTGGCTTACAGGTATGTTACAGGTAGCGATGTTGTTGTTGTGTGGAGTTGGTGAGTCACGTCACTCACGTCTCATTCATGTCGGTGATGCAGGGCTGGGACCAACGGTGGCACATTATGTGCCGACACTCCGAGACCGCGGGCTCGACGGACCTAAACTACTGGCGCTGCGATGCGACGACCTCGAGTACCTGGGTATGCACATCATCGGTCATCAGGAACTACTGCTAGAAGCTGTAGAACACCTCAGAAACTTTGTAAGTAGTTCTATATATTGTATGTTACATATTGTGTTTGTATGAGTCACATGAGAGCAGAAACTTAATACATCTCACTTATCAGAATAGTGTTATCTGTTCGTGACTGTGCTACCGAACATGCTTATGTAGGATGCTTTATTTTTAGTATAGTTGGTAGAGCAGGTTGTTCATAATGTAATAAATGATATACTGTCAATGTAACTCTGTGTCATACTTCACCGTAACTGTGTCAGTAACATATGTGTATGTGTGTAGCAATATGAGGTGTCTCGAGAGTGTGTGCAACAATTGGCTCTGCGTGTGTCGGTGGTAGCCACTACGCTGACTCGAGCTCTGCGGCACCACTCTGATAAACGCCTCGAGACACAGACACTTGCTGATGTAGCCCGCACTGTGCACGCTGTTAAACCACTTGTGTGCTGGCTCGACAGGTAATTTGCCTATAGCTTAATTTGTACAAGATATAATGTTTAATTTCATTGTCAATTAAAGTACTATTTTTTCATAATTAAGTTAAAGTCCAAAAAAAAATTGAGGTCACAAGCATAAAATATAACATCGTTGATACCATTACATATTCATGAGTGGTAAGTTATTATGAAGTGCTTGGCACTTTCTTATTTTACTAATAATAATTACACCTCTTTTATAAAACAGTAATTATAGAAATTTTGAATCATCAGTACATAGTTATTTGAATTCATGTTTTAGTGTAGAAATTTGAAATATAATCAATTTAGATTTGCATTCTCTGTCTGGTGATTACTTTTATAGCAAATTAGATACCCTGGTGATTATTATAGACTAACATTATAGTACTCATTCAACAAGTCTCTTATCAATATTGGAGATATGTTTTCAACATGTTGCATAAGATAATATGTGAAGGGTCAAAATGTTTTTTATGCATTTCAAAATTCGTTTATTCATGCAACTGTAGTGTTCCTGTTACAATCAATGTGCCTTAAAATACATAAACAATCTTTAGGCCACTACAAACAACAATTCTGCAGTGGTAATGGAGATAGCAGTAAGGCGGAAGAGGTCGATTACCACGGCAGAATTGTATAAATATAATCATACTAGTAGCGCCCCGTGGTTTCACCAGTCCTGATCTCGTTTGAATATCGGGATAAAAAGTAGCCTATATGTTAATCCAGGTCTCAAGCTATCTACATACCAAGTTTAATCGCAATCGGTTCAGTAGTTTTGGCGTAAAAGAGTAACAAACATCCATACATCCTCATAAACTTTCACGTTTATAATATTAGTTGGATAGGATGTAAAAAAGGCATTCCAAAAGTAGGTGATTACTTAACTAGTTACTGATAATAATTATAACTTCTGTTTTTTTTCTGTTTGCCAAAAGTTACTACGACTATCTACTATCCTTCTTCAAAGTATAGTAAAAATGAGTTTATAGTTAGCGTGTGTAGTGATAAGTAGAAAGTGTGGCGGTGTGTTTGCGCGCGTGCAGGCTGTGCTCGAGCGTCGCGGCGGGTGCGGCGGGCGCGGGGGGGGCGGCGGGCGCGCTGGCGGAGCGGCGCGCCGTGCTGCTGAAGCTGTCGCTGGAGGCGGCCACGTCGGCCATGCGCGACCGCTTCGCCGAGCAGCCAGCGCGCGCAGTGGCCGCCGCCGCCGCCGCCACCGCCACCACGGCCGACTACATCATACAGGTTCAATCTGATCTTACTCTTAAACTTGTAGACGTGTATTTCGTTAAGTTTGCCGGTCAATATATTTATTTTTTTATTTAGGTTAGGAAAACCGACAGTTTCATATATACAACATTAAGCCGATTACAGGTTTTCACGAATTGCAGCATTATTAATTAACAGAGGTTTTGGAACACTAACTAACAAGAAACTATACCTTTTATAGGTATAGTTTAATGCGATTAGCAATACAGAAGATAGGAAAAGGAAAATACATCACTACCTATTTGAAAAAAAAAACTGAGATTCATGAGTCATCTGACAGTGTTACCATTCATTGTGTATGGATCGAACTAAGGTTTTTGCACAGTTCATTGACGTCTTTACTTGCTTCGCACCATAAATTTATTCCTGACACCTACAACTCGAGAGTCACAAGTGCGTTGCCGATCTTTGAGACGTATCGTTCCGGAAATACCGCTAGCGACAATTTGTTCCAGAGATTTATCTTTATTTAATCAGCTGGTCTTGACGGCGCCCAACGTTTAAGGTCATTCACCGTCCTACACATGGTGCGTGTACATTGCGTAGCGCTAAATTACATTTATGACTATAAATTCCTAATCTCGCATTTTTATTATGAATTGACTTTTGTATTGTTGTAAGTATAAACAGAAAGAGGTTAGAGAGACAGAGAAACTTGTATCACCGTAAGACCATCATTACTAAGTCCACTCAGTTGGGCTCGTCAAAACGAAACATATGGCCCTTAACTCGAGGGATTTACTATTAGCCGCTGAAGAGTTTCTCTGTCCACCTCCTGGCTGCATTATTAGATCAGCTCCAAGATGCCAAATTATAGTATTGTTATCCACACTACATATTATACATACAACATTTCATTTCGATATGATAACTAGAAATAAGTTAAAATTGACTTCCAAAATTTGTACTAAGAACAAGATTCAAGGGAAGCTAAATAAAAAAGCGTGAGAGTACCTAAATTTAGTTTTTTTACTGAAATAGGCTCAGTTTAGGCTCTTATACTAAATTTATAATTAATATTATATATGTTTTAAGTTTTAGTAGTAGTTTTACTCAATATATGTAACAGTGCTCCTTTCTGATCCAGAAAGTTCACCCGCCACGGGCCTTTTGTTACTTTAGTTAAACACTCAATCACACAATGGCGTACTTGAAGACACAAACATGTACTTTAAATAGCAAGTAATAGCAAGCAACCATACTTACTGCTACTTCTAGGAAATACGAAATATATACGGATTCATAGAGTATCATACTTTTATCACACAACTTAGAGTATGTATATATTGTAGTTAAATACAGTAACTGTTGGTTTTACTGTTGATATTTACCAACTATATGTGGGGCCATACTGCATGCTGATAAAGTGTTGGTACATAAGATGACAATATAAATAGTTCAAATATTTCAAATTAAATTGAAAAAGCATAATTTAGGCTCTTATTAATGGCTTATACAACATCTGGGTCTCGTAAGTTTCTAATTCAAATCTTTTATTAATTTTGTTAATAATTCAAAATAACATATTAAGACTTATTCATAATCCATATTGAATGCTGTAATGTTAAAGTAAAAAATTGTATCTTTATCCCAGGATGTATCGGATCCGATGATTCTGCAGCCGGCTTCCTTAGACACAGTGACACTTCGTCAAGGCGGCAAACCGCTCGGCTTCGACGTGGTGCCGTCGTTCTGCGGCCACCACCAGCTCGCCGACATACGCTTCGGCTCACCGGCGCATGCGTCCGGCGCCGTGCATATTGGAGATGAAATCGTACAAGTAAGGATTGCTCTCGGACGAGGATTTAATTAGTTTATGGTTGTATTCGTAGTACACAGGTGTGTTTCGTGTTCGGTGCAATAGGTGCTATTTGGCATACGAGCTATCCAGTGAGAGCGAGGCGACGGGAACAAAACGTAAATAAATGTGGGTAACATAATAAGTTTAGCCGTTTTCATATTATTTGACAGCCGTCGAGCTAAGTTCTTCGAGGGAATGTTTAAATACCACACCAAAGAGTAAAGTAATATTATGGAAAAGAGAGGCCTCTTGCGGCATTTCAAAGCTTACCAATTGGACAACTAGCGCTGCCTAGCGGTTGGCTCCGGAACTAATCATACTATATATAGTTATGGTAGTACTAGGTACCTATAGACTTAGTTGTGTAGTTTTCTCGTGATATATACGTTTTAGCTTTTACATCATATTCAGATACAAGTGGATGGCGATCGGGTATACGGTATTTTCATGGTAAACTCTAGTTCAAATAAATTATTAAAATACCGTATACCCGATCACCATCCACTTACGTATCTGATCCACTCGTATAAATCTACAAACATGCGTACTCGCAAAAAGTAGCCACCATTTTGTAACATGATAGTTTTTGATTTTTTGTTGTCAAATGTCAAACGGTCGGTAAATCACTGCCGGTAAATCAGCACTCGTGCCGTCATCCATGTAAAAACTGAATACTAACTAGGAAGACTTTTCGTAGAGCCAACGCATAGATAGCGCCTCTAATCTTTCTAAAACGTCACTTTGTAGGTACTGTCATCCCCCTGTACCACACTAAAGAATGCTTCTAACCGAGGTAGTCGTCGCGCCTTAAATCTTTCAATATCATTTCAGATAAATAAAATATCTCGTATATTCACGGGATCGCGTGACGTTCTTTTTCACGAATCGGTCTAGTGTTTTTCTGACCGCACTAGTATTTAACTTAAAACAAAATAAGAATAATCGAGTGCGCGTACGTGTGTAACGTCGCAGGTGGGCAGCCAGTGCGTGATCGGGTGGAGCGGCGCGGCCGTGGTGCGGCTGTGCGCGGCGCAGGGCGGTGGTGAGGGGGGCGAGGGGGGGGAGCTGCCGCTGCGCGTGCGGCGGCGGGCGGCGCGCGCGCCGGCGGCGCTGGCCACGCCGCAGCTGCACCGCATGCAGCGGCTGCAGCGCTTCCGCCCGCCGCTCTTCACGTACGGCGACTTCCGCTGCGATCTGAGCCCGCTGCCCGCCTCGCCCGCGCCGCCCGTGCCCGAGGAGCCGCCCGCCTCGCCCGCCTCGTCCGACGAGAGCGAGCCGCTGTCGCCGCCCGCCTCGCCCACGCAGCTGCACCTGCACCTGGACCACACGAGGTGCGATTCTCGTTTTTTCTGTCTTTTTTTCAGAACTGGACCGAATCGAATCCTCGACTTTACTCTAGATACTGTATAAATTCGTGCAATTAGCGGTCGGTGTCTAAGACTTGGACCGAAAACGCCTCATCGCTTACGATGGTCGTAAGATTTTGTTTTTGGTTAAATTAAAATTAATTAAAATTTGGTTGGTTTTATAAAACTTATATTCGAAAGTCTCCATGTGTTACATCTTTACTATCCAGAAAACTATATTTCCTCTATATAAAAGAAAAGGCGATATGAGTTTGCCCAGCTTTAAAAAAATTTACCTCGAATATTTCTTACGGCTTAAATACACCTATAAAACGTTGCCATGCCAAAAGAAATAAAAATAATATTATTTCAGCTATTAAGCACATAAAGTCTAAAATGGAACTGGGCTAGTCACGTCTGCCGCGTGTCGGACGAACTGTGGACAAAACTCAGTACCGAGCGACTCCTACGCAACGTTAAAAGACGTCGCGGCAGAAAGCTGTCATCCGTGAGGAGTGAAAGAAGGGTATGGAGGCCTTCGCTCTGCAGTGTCGCTGCTTATTAATTTATAAGCCATGGCCGTCCCCATGGCTTATAAATAAATAAGCGGCGGTAGCGTAATGGCTAAGGCGTCGGCCTTGCGATCAAGTGGTTGCGGGTTCGAACCTCACCCAGTGCACTACCGGCGTGAACCCACTCCTAACACAAGCATTTAGCTTAGCTGGAGGGGTAACAAGAATATTAGTAATGTGTGACCCACGTTAATAGTATTCTTTTAAATAAAAAAAAATAATAAATAATATTAAACACTTCAAAATTACGCATAAATTGTACCTGGGAATTTAAAACGAAAAAAAAAACGTAAATACATTAGTTTTATAAATCCGCGCGGTCCGCATTCACGGAGTGATAGTGCCAGTATCGAGGCAAGCTAACGTGTGAGGACTGGTCGCAGGATGTACCCGCCCAAGCCGCGCGCGCCCGTGCAGCGGCGCCACTCCGTGTGCGGCCCCGGCGCGCTGTACAAGCGGCCCGCGCACTCCATCGAGCAGGTACTGTACTGCCATGTATGTGCCACTCCGTGTGCGGCCCCGGCGCGCTGTACAAGCGGCCCGCGCACTCCATCGAGCAGGTACTGTACTGCCATGTATGTGCCACTCCGTGTGCGGCCCCGGCGCGCTCTACAAGCGGCCCGCGCACTCCATCCAGCAGGTACTGTACTGCCATGTGTGTGCCACTCCGTGTGCGGCACCGGCGCGCTCTACAAGCGGCCCGCGCACTCCATCGAGCAGTTACTGTACTGCCATGTATGTGCCACTCCGTGTGCGGCCCCGGCGCGCTCTACAAGCGGCCCGCGCACTCCATCGAGCAGGTACTGTACTGCTATGTATGTGCCACTCCGTGTGCGGCCCCGGCGCGCTGTACAAGCGGCCCGCGCACTCCATCGAGCAGGTACTGTACTGCCATGTATGTGCCACTCCGTGTGCGGCCCCGGCGCGCTCTACAAGCGGCCCGCGCACTCCATCTAGCAGGTACTGTACTGCCATGTATGTGCCACTCCGTGTGCGGCCCCGGCGCGCTCTACAAGCGGCCCGCGCACTCCATCGAGCAGGTACTGTACTGCCATGTATGTGCCACTCCGTGTGCGGCCCCGGCGCGCTCTACAAGCGGCCCGCGCACTCCATCGAGCAGGTACTGTACTGCCATGTATGTGCCACTCCGTGTGCGGCCCCGGCGCTCTCTACAAGCGGCCCGCGCACTCCATCGAGCAGGTACTGTACTGCCATGTATGTGCCACTCAGTGTCCGGCCCCGGCGCGCTCTACAAGCGGCCCGCGCACTCCATCGAGCAGGTACTGTACTGCCATGTATGTGCCACTTCGTGTGCGGCCCCGGCGCGCTCTACAAGCGGCCCGCGCACTCCAGCGAGCAGGTACTGTACTGCCTTGTATGTGCCACTCAGTGTCCGGCCCCGGCGCGCTCTACAAGCGGCCCGCGCACTCCATCGAGCAGGTACTGTACTGCCATGTATGTGCCACTCCGTGTGCAGCCCCGGCGCGCTGTACAAGCGGCCCGCGCACTCCATCGAGCAGGTACTGTACTGCCATGTATGTGCCACTCCGTGTGCGGCCCCGGCGCGCTCTACAAGCGGCCCGCGCACTCCATCGAGCAGGTACTGTACTGCCATGTATGTGCCACTCCGTGTGCGGCCCCGGCGCGCTCTACAAGCGGCCCGCGCACTCCATCGAGCAGGTACTGTACTGCCATGTATGTGCCACTCCGTGTGCGGCCCCGGCGCGCTGTACAAGCGGCCCGCGCACTCCATCGAGCAGGTACTGTACTGCCATGTATGTGCCACTCCGTGTGCGGCCCCGGCGCGCTCTACAAGCGGCCCGCGCACTCCATCGAGCAGGTACTGTACTGCCACAGACACACACACCTATACACATTTTAAACTTATAAGTTCCTGCGTCGGGGTTCAAAATTATCATGCATATAGTACTCAGCAAAACTTTATTTTGTGTAAACTTACAAACATGCTATTAAATAGTTCAGGCAAGACTTAAAGCAACAAATAAAATAATTTCTAATACTTTATGTTTTAGTTCTGGCAAGAGTTGAAACAACAACATTGGGGCCGTGAGGGCGGCAGTGCTCGGATCAGCCCCACTCCAGAGGATATCGCGCTGTACGCCCGGGATAAGGTATCTGAGATCCGCCATTTATATAATATATATACCAATTTAGAACTAGTAGGCGGTGATACATATAATTATGAATTATTACAGGCCGTGTCCTGCAGCACAGGTCTAGAGCTGTCCCCGCGGCCACGCACTTGCCTGGGCGTAGTCCTCGACCGACCCAGGCGGCCCTCCCGGACCGAGGAGGACGCCTCCCTGCCTCCCACCAGCGAGAAGAACCGGGGTAAACTAGACAAAGCTCACTCGACGCCCGCGTACGACTTCGACGCTAGTATCGACGAGCCGGGCCCCCTGGCGGCGCAGACCATCCCCGAATCGCCCACCGGGGGCCCGGGTGACGTGGGGCCCACCGGGGGCCCGGGTGACGTGGGGCCCACCCGGGACCCGGGCGACGTGGAACCTACTATGGGCCCGGGCGACGCGGGGTCCCTCGAGCTGCGCCGCTCTACCGCCTCGCGCGACCGCGAGCGCGTGCTCGAGACCATCAACGTGGCTATGCTCGAGCACCGCCGCCGCTCCGCCGCCTCGCCCCACGCCTCGCCCCACGCCTCGCCCCACGCCTCGCCCCACGCCTCACCCCACGCCAGGTACCACCACTTTTAAATATTACACTTATGAAACTTTCAATCGCAATGCATTATATCTAGTAAAGATCTGGTAGAAGTAATTTGTAAGAAAAAACCCAGGTCAACTATAGTGTTTTATTTGTACACTAGATATGTGTATCATTTACTGGACTTTTAAAACGTTCGAAATATAAAAAAATAATATTTAAGTGATATAAATATTTTGTAAGTATATTTTTCTTCTCCTTTTTAGGTCCTACGAGCCAGCAACATTAAATTATATAGTGGCAAACTTGATTGTGTATAATTGTATCCAATTAACTAGTGAATGTCACTGATGTGCTACAGATTTCCTCGCAGTAGTTCATCACGAGCCCCAGAGCCCCCTCCGCGTCCCGCCATCCCCGCACGCCCCTCAGTGGTGGGCGCGGGGGCCGGGTCCGGGGCCGGGTTCGGGTCCGGGGCCGGGCTCGTGACGTCCACGTTCCCGGTGCTGCGCGCAGTACCGCGCGTGGAGTCGCCCCCGACACCCTCCTCGCCACTTAAACCTCTCCGACCCAGTGACGTCACACACGTGAGCCTAGAGATATCATAATATCTGTCTTATAATACTTACACATTTGATCGAATACATACTTCATTATTTAAAGTGACTCGACTTTAATCTCTACCGAAATATGTTTAAAATTTATTCCAGATATCAGTCCCTCTTCGTCACATAACGAAACATGACATTCGCGTCATCCCCTCGGAACGTCGTGAGCTGCCTGCTATCAACAGTGAACAGGAAGCTTCCACCCCCACGTCGTCCCTGCGCCGCCGCTCCCCCCCCGTCCCCCCCGCCCCCTCCGGCGCACCCCCCACCGCCTCCGACATAGTGATGGGGGCGCACGTGCACAATGACTCGACTCCCACACGGGGGTCAGCGATGTCCCCTCCTAGTGCCGTTAGGGGTATATTTCCGACTTCTAAGTCCAGAAGCCTGAAAAAGAAGAGCTCTATTTTAGCAAGTGAGTATAATACTTTATTGTTCACATTTATAATACACTACTAAGTACTATTACATCCCACAAAGCTTAGTGAACATAAGTGCAATCGGATATGTAAAACGTGATGCCATGCTTGAACTTATTATTACCAATTTATGCTGCGTTCCAATAAACATGAAACGATTCGTTTTGCTTACGGACTGTAAAATTTTGTTGAATTTTCAGTGTGCGTTCGCGCAGCGGAATGTTGTTGAATTTAAAGATTTTAATTATGCAGATATTTAGTGTATGACGTCGTGTAATTGTGCATTTATGAACGTTAAATTGAAGCTAGAGTTAAAATCATAGATCGGGCACAAAGAGACGCCACAGCATGTACTGGATTGTCAAGGTAAATTAGGTGAAAAACACCAAAATCTACTGCCTGTTTGTGTCGATCTATAACTTCCAGTTTCCAAAATGCGTAGGGCCTTATGAGAAGAATACTGGCAAAGAAACTCATGGCCACTCTTTTTAAAAGTCAGATCTTCAGGTACAATAGTGTTAGTGTTACACGAGAGGTAAACAGGATGCAAGCTGATGCCACCTGAATTTCATTTTATTGAAATGCTCCAAAAGCTAACGTACTAAAAAATAAAAATCACTCAGTGATACCGTTGAAGGTTTGAACCTATTAAACAGAAATCATTCAAGGTGCACATCTACCTTCATTCAGTTGCAAAATCTACTGTTAAAAATAATTCGTGACTGGATTAAGAGGCTAGAGTTGCAGTTGATCGAACCAAAATAATAGTATAGGCTAAAGCATCGCTGACTAGGCCGACCAGTCACCCCAAGCAGCACCCGTTCACGAGTATGAAGCATGGACCAGCCATCATCTCCTTCGCCATATCAGAGGGAAAGAAATGACCCGCCCCAATAAAATTGGTGCATGCATAAACTTCGGAGAAATTCAAGTTTCCGCCACGCGAACGTTTGGCCATTAGCTAGTTTTCATATAAAGCGCTTATATAGAGAGCTGTAGATTTTTACATACCTTGCTTTGAATTTGTTTATATTTGTTTAAATAACAGATTTAGAAAAAATCGTAGGGTTTAAAAGATAAAAATATAAACGTAAAATACCCTTATTAGGTCTTAGTTCGTAAAGTATGCACTTTGGGGTCTAGATTTTCACGTTTATACAAACCTTGTAAGAGTGTGCAACATGTTGCCAAGTATCAATGATATTCCGTTAGTAATTAAAGAGTTATAGGACAATTTACCATGAATAGACCACTGTTTACAAAGCAGTCAAACATCACGACGTTCTAAAGGAATTGCATAGTAAAATGTATTCCAATAATTAGTGTATTAATTCAACTACTGACATGCAAAATTTCATCTCATTAAATTCAGTAATTAAAGTGAAACAATTAAAATACTGACAAAGCATCGAAAACTTACATAACCCGACCAAGTTCGGATGGCTACAAAAAAGCGGCCGTGCCATATATCTAAGTAACGTTCTTAACCTTCCAGTATAGTATTTATTAATTTGGTACAGTTGCGTACACAAACAAGCGTTAGGAAAAAATAAATCAATTGTATTTCGTTTTTTTCATTTATTTATTTATTCATTCATTCATTTGCGAATATGGGTATACATTTGCAGATCTTAAAAGCTAATACAATTTTCTGTACTTTACCATATTCTACCATTAGGCATGCAAAGCGATAACAAAATAATTAATTAAGAAATTTATTAAACTTACATTAAAATCATATTATGTTAATTAAATAAACTAGAATATTAAAATAATGTCAAAAGTGTGAATATTTTAGGGAAACAATAATTAGTATTCAGTCATTCGAAATATAGGTTATGTCGTATGATAATAAAACGTCAACAACAAAATAACAATGTCCTAAAGAAACAACAATTCAATGTGATACGAATTGTTGTTTCTTGAATGAAAAATATTTTTTTAATAATAACGCCACTATCTACGATAAAAATAAATTTTCAATTAACAAGTTACTTCTCTAATTAAACATCCGTGTACAAAAATATTTTTAATTACATGTAATAATTATGTATTTTTTATTTATTTCTCGCCACCTGTTACGTAGAAACACAAAAATTGGCGAAATGTGGGTGTCACAAAAATGTCACACCTCTGCCTACGCCTTCTGGGACAACAGCCGTTAGCATATGAATGAATGAATGAAAATACAGAAACTAACCTCAAAATTTCTAACCCTCTTAGGGACTAGTCATGACAATCCCTGGGGCGCGCGCCCCAGTAACTGCAGAACTTGGCATACAACTCATGTGTGCGCACAGGCGCGTGTATTTTGAGCGTATCGGGAGCGCAGCTGAGGTGCTTGTCATGACTAGTCTCTTGTTCATAAAAACTTAACGTTAACAAACGCTTGCTAAACACACTCTGTCATTGGTTAGAGACAGCAATAGACTTAAAATGCATACATACATAAGTCACTACCAGTACAACGGTAATATCATATACTGACGTAAGTCTCGAGCGCATACTTAAATAAAGTACCTACGTAAATAGTACTTACTATCATAGTCAAATACATTTAAAAAAGCAGGTGTAGAAAAATAAATTACCTATAAATTATATCGAAACAACAATTGTGTTATCACCTGTAACAATTCAATACCAGTATTATACTGTAAATTTTAGAATGTTACCTAAACATACTGCACGGCCGCTTTTTTGTAGCCATCCGAACTTGGTCGGGTTATGTATGTTTTCGATTCTTTGTCAGTATTTTGATTGTTTCTCTTTAATTACTGAATTGAATGAGATGAAATTTTGCATGTGAGTAGTTGAATTAATACACTAATTATTGGAATACATTTTACTATGCAATTCCTATAGAACGTCGTGATGTTTGACTGCTTTGTAAACAGTCGTGTCATTGTGTATGGTAAAATAAAATTTGTGCATGCAGCCATTGTGGAGAAATTCGCTAAAAACTGATTCCGCTGGGCGAACGTTGTCCTGGCGGAACTTTTTTTAATCCATGGACTTAGAAGAAAAAAAAATGTGTCCAAAAATTTGTGTGTATTTGTGTGTAATTGTGTATGTATGAATAAAATTAGTGCATGCATAAACTTCGGAGAAATTCAAGTTTCCGCCACGCGAACGTTTGGCCATTAGCTAGTTTTCATATAAAGCGCTTATATAGAGAGCTGTAGATTTTTACATACCTTGTTTTGAATTTGTTTATATTTGTTTAAATAACAGATTTAGAAAAAATCGTAGGGTTTAAAAGATAAAAATATAAACGTAAAATACGCTTATTAGGTCTTAGTTCGTAAAGTATGCACTTTGGGGTCTAGATTTTCACGTTTATACAAACCTTGTAAGAGTGTGCAACATGTTGCCAAGTATCAATGATGTTCCGTTAGTGATTAAAGAGTTATAGGACAATTTACCATGAATAGACCACTGTTTACAAAGCAGTCAAACATCACGACGTTCTAAAGGAATTGCATAGTAAAATGTATTCCAATAATTAGTGTATTAATTCAACTACTCACATGCAAAATTTCAACTCATTAAATTCAGTAATTAAAGTGAAACAATTAAAATACTGACAAAGCATCGAAAACATACATAACCCGACCAAGTTCGGATGGCTACAAAAAAGCGGCAAATTATATATAATATATAATGTGCGGTGACATGTGGTGGCAGAGCGGCGCATGGTGCCGGCGCGAGCGCTGGCGGCGCGCGGCGCGTTGGGCGCGGTGTGGCAGCGCGTGCGCGCGCGCACCGCGCAGCAGCCGCGCTGGGCGCGCCGCCACCTGCTGCTCACGCACAACCTGCTCTACGCCTACCGTACGCCCGAGGTCAGTCCCGCAGCCCTGCGGCCGACAGTGAACATCGTACAGTTCGAAACTGATGCGGAACGTCTTTTTGTAGTGCTCGAAGGCGGACTGTATGATCTACCTGGAAGGGTTCACGGCGTCCGCGGCGGGCGAGGTGAAGTCGCGCGCGCACGCCTTCAAGGTGTACCACACCGGGACCGCCTTCTACTTCGCGTGCGACACCAGGGACGCCATGCTGGCCTGGATACAACTCATACATCGAGCTACTCTACTGCCCTCGCTAGCTACCAATGTGAGTTATAGTATACTAAAAAATAAACCTAGGCTAGGTACTAATAACTCGATATTCACGATACGAACGGATGAGCGACGCAGTACGTGAGTGACTGGCCCGGACACTGAATGTTACGCGTACTCGACCCTCGCTGCCTACACTGCGGAGTGGCCCTGATCTGGTTGTACACTAAGGTGCAGCGGACTGGTAGAGCCCGCTGCGTCGCGAGCGACACGAAGACCGCCCCGGTACCTACCGGCCTTTAAGATGGGATTAGGAAAAAGGAAGAAAAAAGGGAACAGCGGAGAGGGATGGAGGTAGAGTGGAGGAGATGGGGGAAGATGGAGAAAAGGAAGGGTTAGAACCTCCGGTAACCTCTTTAGTTCGGCGAAATACAACGCTTCATTATATTAATATATATTACATTTCATTTTGACGCTATTTCTTTACCAATGACTGTTTTAATCTTATACATGTGGTCACCAGACTGTATACTTTAGACATCATGTTCGTCATCGATTTTGACAAATAAAATGACGACTATGACTGCACACTAGGGTGTCCCGTCGATGTATGGGATTTGTTTTTGAGCTACGGTTATGCAAGAGGTGTCAAAAGTTGCGGTTTGTTACACACGTTACGGTTATCATAAAATTTAATTAGATATCAATCATCTTGAGGCCTCTACCGGTCCTTGAAGTTATACAAATTCGTCATTTTCAGGGGTTCCTAACATAAACTATAAATCATATAAAACTAACGTTTAAATCGTTTTTATTAAATCAAAGAGAACAACAATGAGTGTGGTGAGAGAGAAAAATGAATAGGTCATTTTATACTTTAAAAACGAAACTGGTTTTTGTGGCCAAAGTAAGGCATTTCGGCGCGAGATTTCAGTTTATTCCTAATAAATCCATCCCGACCTGTGGTATCTGTTGCGCTTTGAGAAGCCTCTGTTACCAATTTTACACATCTTTCCACTGCCTGTGTGTGACAAGGGAAGTCTTCAATAAAGAGGCTTTGCTCTTTAGCCTTAATCAGTTCATCGTCGGAGACGTGTCGCAGGACCGGTGGAGCTGATATTTCACAGTCTTGCCAAAATAGCATATCTATGTAATCTTGTGCTATGAAATTGATTTTCGGTGAGACTCGAGACGACAAGCTTTTTTCTCTTCTCTAGCTTTTAATATCCTGCGAGATGCAAGCTCTCGAATATGGTCCCTATCGTCGAATAACATGGCAATAAGCAAGTTTTCTGGATGCGCGAAAAAAGCATTTCTTTCGATCACTGAATCAATAATACATCTTTGTCTATCAGGTAAAAATCGCGAGTACATAATCATTTTAAAAATATGCTTGGCTCCGTGTTTAAATGATGGGTTTTGCTTAATGAGAAACCAAACGGGAGCGTAAACTTTGACCACGTAGTTCACAAGCAGTTCCAAATTATTTGACGGCGAAAAAGTACTTACGTAAAGTCTGAGTATTCGATTGGCAGTAGTAAGCCATCTCGAATGTGCCATTTTTCCAGGATGGCGGCTCGCTAGCTCGGGGCAACAGGAACCAGCCATCACAGCATGGCACATTCCGTATTGATACTTTTGATCCATGCTCTATTCCTTCACTATATTATCAGGTAATTCGAGCAAATTTCCAGTCACTGCACAAAAAGACACTAGAGGTGGTTACTTTCACAAACAGCTAGCTCTTTTCCAATAGGTCCTGAATATTCTTTTGGTCCAGATGTGCTTCCATCATGAGATATAAACAAATGGCGAAGCGGTAATTCATTTACGTGTAGCATACAAATACACCATTGCAATGGTCTCTTCAAATAGTTTTCTAGGTATTGAATGACACCTCCTTTCCAACCTGTATTTGTAGCAGTACCATCGCTCCCCACACAGATCACCTCTTCCAAGTTAAATTCCTTGTTTTTCTAATAAAGATATGACAGAAGTGACGATCGCTTTGGCCCTTTTAGCGCTTTATCCCGGTTCTGTCAGCACTGAAATCTTCCAAGACTTCTCTACGGTGGTACCTATTACCTATTTTCTCATTTACGAGTGTTTTATCCTTTCGTCCATCAAAGTAAACACTTTTAACTACAATAGCATCAATGTCTTAGATGGCCTTAGCCCGTGCATTTAAAACAGCGCTATGCATTTTATTCTTATCAATAACAAGACTTTGATCTTCGGAAGATACCAATCCTACTTCAACAAACCGCCGAAGCGACCGCAGCCGCAGATCGCGTTGATTGTCCATACCGATCACATACCTTAGCTACCGTTGGCAGCACCAGAGAATTCCGAGCCATTTAACTAAACGAAGTCTCATTTACAAGCACATCAGTATTTTGAGGCAGCTCTGTTGCAGGAGACTGTGATCGCCGTGGTCGAGGCGGCAACTCGCGCACCGGAGCAGGATTGGTTTCTTGTGATGTACTTAGTAAACATGCATCCATCAGCTCCAAATTTTCTTGTCTTTGATGTTTTTTTAAAAGTCTTGCCGTTTCTTTTGTATCTATACCGCGTATGGCCATTTTTCTATCACTTCTTTGGTCCAGTAAAAAGTCTCTTTCACTTATAGGAACTTTCTTAGGTTTTATGCAGGAACAAACATGAAACGAAGTGCACTTACAAGCAGCAATGTCGAAAAGCTTGTTCGACAATTCTAAAAAGCACTTTAGATTGTTTTCGTAGCTATGTTGTTTTTAATTTGGTATATCTTATTGTCTAGATAAACCACCAAATAATATTATAATAGAAAATTGTATAGAAGCCATAAATATAATATTAGTAAACTTAAGTATAAATTTAAAGATAAGTTGTTGTTTGTTTTTGTTTAATCGCGAACTCGATAGATGGCGTTGTTAGGTAGCGCTGAATCTGAGCGGTACTATAAATAGTTTTAAGAAGTTGTCATTGGAGAGAACCAGAACTGTTCTGAGAATATACACATATTGTTATTAATTATCAGTAGTATCATTTCTCACCTACGGACCTCAAATTTCGTTCATGGTCCTTACGTGCCGGAAGACTGGACGTGTTTGGTAGTCATCGGTGGTGGTATTGGCTACTACCCTCTACGTCATTACTGGACAGTGGATCGCTGTCTAGAGCAACCCCACAAATTGACGCCAGGAGAGGTGTCATTGAGTTGGAGGTACCGGATCGCAGCAATCAGCAAAGATCGATCCGGAGGAAGGACGTACGGGAGGAGGATACTTTGGCAGAAGGTGCAGCACATCGCTAGAGGGCGCCATATGGAGTTGGCGTAACTTCGAAAAATTGTGACAGTGAGTGCGGTGATAAATTGTGAGTACATTTTAAACCTTATATGTTGGAGTAGATATACTTACAAATTATTGGGTATTTAAATTTGGAACTTTAAAATCAAGACTAGTTTAACTTAGAAGCAAATTTGGCAGTAGTGAAGATTTGGACTTAGAATAATTTTAAGTAGTTTGGACTTGTATTAGTTTACGTAAAAAGTGGTTGAGACGGGGAACCTATGCCCGATTTTGACTAAACTTTTATAAATTGCAAACACTTTAAGGATTTTGTCTGTACTTAGAAATTTTTCAATTACGTAAATTATACATTGGTTTCTTAAGTAGAATTTTTAGAGTATACTAGATAAACATTAGCAAGTACTTTGTGGTTTATTATTGTATTATACGAAATAATTGTTTTTAGTAGTGAAATATATATATAGTTGCTTACGTAAATTGTAAATTAGAGCGTTGGTTGGATACAGTAATTAGAAGTAAAAATGGAATCACTTAACGACCTTCAGGAGGACATTAAGATTAAGATGTTAAAGGCTAAAACTAATTTTAAAAAGTCCCCAAAAGAACGCTTAACGGTTTCGTATATCGAAACCGGAATTGATAATTTAGACCAACAATGGGCATTGTTTACAAAAGCTCATTCTCAAATTATAAGCACAGTAAAGAGATCGGAATATTGTAATTCTGAATATTATAAAAACAATTGAAGGCCGAATTGAAGGAAATGCTAAATCAGGATACTTCTAAAAATTTGTCGTCGAGCCAGCAATCATGTTGCCATAGTGAAAAAGTAGCTCGTAGAGTCAAATTAGCAGAAATGAAAATTCCGATGTTTTCTGGTAAATATTCAGAGTGGCAAACATTTAGAGATTTGTTTGTAGGATTGGTGCACGAAGATAAATCTCTAGATGATGCCCAAAAGTTATTTTATTTAAAAGGGCAATTGACTGGGGAAGCGGAACAACTGTTGCGAAATATTAAGGTTTATAAAAATGCTTGGGAGAATGCACACTTCCCATAATTCAGTCAAATCTGAATTACACGGGTTTGCAGATGCTTCAACCCTAGCTTACGCTGCCGTTGTGTATTTGAGAGTGATGAACGAAATGGGCAATATTCACATATCCTTAATAGCATCAAAAACAAAGGTAGCACCCCTTAAAAAAGTGTCTATTCCTCGACTTGAACTTTGCGGGGCGGTGCTGTTAGCTAAGTTAATGGCAGAGGTAGCTGAAGCATTGGGAATCCATAAAGTCAATCTCCATGCTTATACCGATAGTGAGGTGGTTCTGGCCTGGCTAAACCAGCATCCGAGTCGCTGGAAAACATTTGTGGCTAATAGGGTCTCGGAGATTTTGACCACTTTGGAAACTCAGCACTGGCATCACGTAGCATCGAAAGAAAACCCTGCAGACTGCGCATCTCGCGGTATTGCACCACAAGAGCTATCTGCCACGTCCATATGGGGTAATGGTCCGAATTTCCTTAAAGATAGAGAAATTGACTATAAGAGACCAAAGCACATATTCACAAGCATAGAACAAGGCAAAGCACACACAGCAATATTTGACATGGCCTGGTGGCAGAGATTCTCTTCTTTACATAAGCTTGTTCGCGTAGTTGCATATTGTTGACGATTCTTGAACTTGAGGAAAAAATCAACGACCAAACATAATACTAAATATTTAACAAAACAAGAAATTGATGCTGCTAGTGAACTATGTATAAAGAAATGTCAAGAGGAAGGGTTGCAAGAAGAGTTAGAGGAGCTGAAGCAAAAAGGATGTTTGGCTAAAGGAAAAAAAGAAGATGAAGTCATTGAATCAATTTTTAGATGTAAACGGTATAGTAAGAGTCGGCGGGTGACTAGAAATGTCTCAATTAACTTACAGTGAGAAGCATCCGATTCTTATACCCAAGGAATCGTTTTTAACTGATCTCTTGATTGCGGATGCACATCAAAAGACCATGCACGGTGGTCCGCAACTCATGATCTCGTATTTGCGGTCGAGGTATTGGATTGTGGGTGTCAGGGGGTTGGTTAAGAAATATTTTCGAAGGTGTGTCACTTGTATTCGGTACTCAACCAGGGCTACAACTCAGCTTATGGGACAATTGCCTTCACCACGAGTGACCCCAAATAAGCCCTTTTTCATAAGTGGCGTAGATTATGCCGGCCCTATAAATATAAGGGTATCCAAGGGTAGGGGCAATAAATCATGTAAGGGATACATAGTGTTGTTTATATGTATGTCGACACGAGCAGTGCATCTCGAGGCCGTCAGTGATCTGACTACTCATGGATTTTTAGCTGCCTTTAGGAGATTCGTTGCAAGGCGGGGGCGATGTTCTGAATTGTATAGCGATAATGCTACAAATTTTGTAGGTGCCTCACGCGAGCTACTTAGCTTATTCCATGAAGAAAAATCAGCCATGCGACAGGAACTGGCAGAGTATCTCGCTAACAATGGTACGCAGTGGCACTTTATTCCTCCCCTTGCGCCAAATTTTGGCGGGTTATGGGAGGCAGGAATAAGGTCAACTAAATTCCACCTTAAGAGAGTAGTGGGTAACTCTACTTTGACGTATGAGGAACTGGCCACAGTATTAGCCCAAATTGAAGCTTGCCTCAATTCAAGACCCTTGTCGTATGTGGAGGAGCAAAACGAGCTGGTTCCTTTAACACCTGGTCATTTTCTGGTGGGTGAACCACTCGTAGTAGTACCAGATGCCAATTATGAAACTGCCAATATGTACACTCTACGGCGATGGCAACTCCACCAAAGAATGATGCAGGACTTTTGGCGACGTTGGTCTCAGGATTATCTTCGCAAATTCCTCCAACGACACAAGTAGGAATATCAGAACCCAGAACCTTCAGTAGGTAACGTAGTTTTGATAAAGGAGGATGACATGCCTCCGGGTAGATGGTTGCTAGGTAAAATTGAGCACAAGCATCCAGGTCCGGATAACATCACACGTGTGGTTACAGTACGCACTAAAGGCTCTGTAATTAAAAGACCTACCTCTTAGTTGTGTTTGTTGCCTGTAACGACATAATAAAATTATCATTAGTTTGTTATATTCATTTAGTTAGTATAGTCGCATGGTGGGCGGGATGAAGGACATACTGCATAATGTCCTTGGTGGGCGGTATGTCTCGATAAACCACCAAATAATATTATAATAGAAAATTGTATAGAAGCCACAAATATAATATTAGTAAACTTAAGTATAATTTTAAAGATAAGTTGTTGTTTGTTTTTGTTTAATCGCGAACTCGATAGATGGCGTTGTTAGGTAGCGCTGAATCTAGATATGGTTTCATTACCAGCGGTACTATAAATAGTTTTAAGAAGTTGTCATTGGAGAGAACCAGAACTATTCTGAGAATATACACATATTGTTATTAATTATCAGTAGTATAATTTCTCACCTACGGACCTCAAATTTCGTTCACTTATTATTGACAGGTATTTATCAAAATATAATTTCAGCAATTGGGTAACACGTTCTTTGGAAACGATGGGAATTCTTTAATTAAAGGTTAATAATTAAAGGTTAAATTAAAGGAAGGCTTTAGTCCAAATTACATTAAGTTTCTCAGAAACGATTAAAAAGACTTTAGTGTTGGAGGGATCTTTCCCATTCTTTTGTAGTTTTAGTTCGTTTTTTGTAAACAAAATAAATTTTATAACTTCGCTTATCACCGGTAACTGGCGATCGTCAAGTTCTTTATATGGTCCCAATATAACACAAGTAGTCTCACTTCGTCTTGAACCCATTTCTATTTACTAATTTATCACAAGAAAGTACGGAGCGTCACTGTTTCAGCACTAGAAATGAGACGAACTGCCTCACAATTGAAGTAGAGAATTTGAGTAAAGCAAGTCCAAACATGAATTTCGCGAGTTTGAGCGAAACCTATTCTTAACTGGGAACAACCTTCGTTACTTGGAAATCATAATTTATTATTCCACTATCATTGTATTGTGATTAGAAAATAAAATGAGAGTAATGTATAAAGAAAAAAAAATGATATGTACTGAAGTGTTTACTTGAGCGATTTTTAGAAAAATAAAACTGCCGGTAGACCCTTTAAGATATTTGTATAATTTTTTTATTATTTTTACGGTAATCTACAAGTTATAACGCAACTTTTGAGGGGTCTTGTGTAGCGCAATCAGAAAAAAGTGCACACTGCACGGATGACGCAATGGTTTAAGTGGTCACCTCGCCACTACGCCGCGCCAAGTGTTGTGGGTTCAAATCCCACACAGGACAAAAATTTGTGTGATCTTCAAATATTTATCCCGAGTCTGGATGTTCTTTGTGTCCGTTGTTTGAATGTTTGTGAAGCCCCCCGCGACACAGAAATAGTCTTAAGGCGGGAGTTGTCTTTTAAAAAAAAAAAAAAAAAATAATAGGATAATTAAAATGTCAAAGTTCATTTATTTTATTTATATGTCAGATTCAGTTACTATGACACTATACTATACTTCGCAGATGGATGTATCGAAGCAATTCTCCGAAACGGATTACTCCGAGACAGAATCGGACACAGAGAGTCCGCAGAAGGAGAGAGATCGCGACAAGGAGAAGGACAAGTCCAAGTTCGGCTCCCTGAAGAAGCTCACCGTCAGGATGCAACGGAGCGAGTCGCACGAGAACGTGCCGCACTCCTCCACCAGCCTCGACAGGAAGTACTTGAGGTTCTTCTCGAGAAACAAAACGAAGGACGAGGACAAGAGCAAAACTACCAAGGTAGAGTATGTTCGTGTATACGTTCAGACCATACCGGCCAAACACAAGCCATTCTTAGTTTCTTAGTAATACAGTCAAGGTACGGGACTAAAACCTGGCTTGTCGTTCACTTTGTACATCGTTGATCTGGACGTGGACGCCTGCTGGTCTAGTGCTTAGTGCTCCTGACTGCAGAGCCGGAGGTCGTACGTTCGATTCCCACCCACGAAAAATAGTTGTGTTATGTGCACGACCATTTGTTCTGTGTCTGGGTATAATTAATATATAATATGTATGTATTTAGTGATATATAAGTATGTTTACCATAGTACAGGCTCTGCCTAGTTTGGGATCAGACGGCCGTGTGTAAGGTGTCTTAAGGTATAATTATTATAGTTATCGTTTCCTCTCTGATGAAGATGGTGGCAGACGACACTACCAAATGCTCTTGATGGTATTATGATCTGTCTTTGTTCAGTGATGAGCGTCTTCCAATGACTTGGAAAGGGGCTGGCGTGTATGGTTTTTGCAACTCTTGCCTGTATCATTTCCGTTATGGCCAGTCTTTCGATATTATTCAAGGGATTGTAGGCCTGAATATTTGAGTGTTCACTGGTTGTCTATTGTTTACCCGAAGATTATATACCATAATCATCATATTCCCGAATTTCATTTACCCGAATTTCATTTTCCCGAATGTTTTGTTTGCCCTAAAAGACATATGACATACTTTTAATTGCCCGAAACTTACGACACCATAAGATACGAGTGCCATACGTACTGTTTTTCATATTTTTAATTGTCATAATAATTATTAGACATAATATTTAAACGCCATAATGATTATTAGACATAATATTTAAATGTATAATTATTAGACAAATATTTAAACCAAAGTACTTCTAACCTATCCGAGTCGGGGTGCCCTAAAGTCCCGATTGCATCCAGTTTCTCCTGATATAACAACCGTTACACACCCAATGTTGATGGCAAATGATGTTATGGCATTTGATAATTATGGCATGTGATAATTAGGCCATGTGATAATTACGGCATGTGATAATTAGGCTTACAATGATTATGACTAGTGACTTTTTGGGAAACAAAGCTTCTAGCACGTGACTAATATAGCAAATAAGAGTAGGGCAAATGAATATTACGTCATATAATATTATGGCAAATGACATTAGGGCAAATAAAATTCGGGCAAACGGCGGTATACCGTGTTCACTACCACTTTGGAGTGTGTAGTTTATTAAATTCTCTGTTTGTGTGTTTTATTATGATTGATGGTGATTATATAAGATGTTTTAGTACATTATACAATAATATCTACTCGGTTTGAGTACAAAGTGCTACTTCGACCATTTTTGATCTTTTGTAGCTTATATCAACACCTTAGCAAATGATCCGATTTTCATTGAAATGTTACAGATAAAACAGTCGGGTGTCCCTATACCTACGGAACACTATCGGAGCTACCGTAAAGTTCCTCTGGCAGAACCTCCCCAGATCCTGACTCCCGCCCCCCTCCCCCAAGGTCTCAGCAGCGACCCGGACGGCAACAAGCCGCGGAGGCTGCCCAAGCCGATCAACTACATACACGCCTCGAACCCCAATTTGCTAGACTTCGACAAAAGTGATTTTGTTACTAAACCTATGTTACACGTGCCGTCGAAGCCAAAACCGAAGGTAAGATTTATTTGGAAATTTACAAATTATTTTAAGTGCAATTTGCAAAAAAATTTTTGAAATAATATAATAAAAACAGTAGAATATCGTTGGATATTTGTATAGATATTTCGAGTAGATAAACGTCCTCGGTATTAGAAATGTTTCATCAACTTTAACTTAATTTTTGTATCTGTAACTGGGCTTTAAATGTTTGTTAATATCTTATAATTCCTATTTACTACGGTCTTGTAATTATGTCGCTCCTTATAAACTATTATCACGGAATGAACTGCGAATGTCTCGCGGCATGAACTGGTGCAAATGTGATCCACTGCGAATAAGATCCAAAGTGAATGGGTTCAATCGCGGATGACACGAAATGCAAATGGGTTTTATTGCGAACATGGTTAACTGTGGGAACTGTGAATGGGGTTAATTACGAATGGAATAAATTTGATTATAACCTGTTTAATATTAAAATATTAGTCGTTATTTTTTAAGTTTATACATAGAGTGGTTTAAAATTTCAGACGGAGAATTTGATGGGGTTTGTGACTCTGGAGCAGTTCATGCTCAAGAAGCAGGCGGAGGAGCGGCGCCAGAACCGTGACGTGCAGGCGCACCGCCCCTCGCCTCACCCCCACCCCCACCCCCACCCCCACCCCCACCAGCCCCTGCGCGCCACCACCACCACGCACAGCGTCGCCAGGCTCGACCACATCGGTACGGCTCTCGTCTTCGTTACTCGCCGGGCTCTAGGGCTGGCCGCGACGCGAAGTAAAGTGTCAGATGTGGGCTTAGCACCGACATGTAGATACGAACTGAAATGTTACTGACGTGTCCGTGACGTGACGTGACGTGACACCACTAAACAATTCAATTATCAGTATTATTTGTTGTGGGATAATATATGAAATGATGATCGACGAATTGTTCCATTTCAGTGGCCGACGTGATCTACGGCGAAGTGGGTTCGAGCGACGACGACAAGCCTGTGTCGGTGCGCGGGAAGGATGGGTGACGAACTATTTATTTATTACTATTTTTATTTGTGAACTTAAATATTGATTTGTTGTGACAATTGTAAAGCGAGCCTACACCGAGCGTAGTCCAGCACCGGTTTCTATAAAAACTCACTAAAATCTGCGCTATATGTTTCGAAAGGTACATTCAAATATTATGTAGACGGGATTTTAGTAATTCTTGCCCCCTCTTTCCCCCTTGTCAGCAAAAGTCAACAACGTTGTCCCCTCCTCTGGTGTAGTTTTTAAAAATCTGTTCGTTTCTTTATTATAATTCATAAGTAATTATCCAAATTTATGATGAGAAATAAGTTGTGAAGAAACTAATTATTTTATAAATCACAGGGGAACTAATATGTATTTGAGTACATCTCATAAGATTTACTCGATCGACAGAAAATCAAAAAGACAGACAAAAATTGTAAAAAATGTTGTTTTGGTATATTTACCGTGTATACATCCAAATGCACTTAGTAAAAAGCGGTTATTTTAATATTTCAAACAGACACTCCAATTTTATTTATTTGTATAGATGTATAAATAATTAAAATAAAAAGGATCCTTGACGTCCTCTCCTCTTTAGAGCAAAAAAAAGAGTACAAAATAGGAGGTGCTCGGAATGTGTAGATCACTATTGTATCCCACATACAAGTTAATCCACTTTGAAAATATATTAAATTGGTATTACAGTTACGAAAAGATAGTGTACCGCGACGAAACGAGCAGCTCTCGCTCGGCGCTCGCGCACGAGCGCTGGAGGGACTCGCTGCGCAGGAACGACAAGGTATTGGCGAAGCTCCCGCAGTGTCACTTGCATGTTACGTTTCTACGTCGCCCTCGTTCTATTATAGTCGTGATTACGGATCATAATATTAGACTATTGTATTCTATTGTACAATCCGGTACCATTTCGGGAGATTTCCTTCTTCAAACTGTTGAGTACCTTTTAATGCCAATTGAATAAAATTTAAGTAAATTTTTTGATTGGTTACTGTTGCCTTAGGATCAAATTAAAATACTTTTTAAGAAATTGTGTGATACCCTACCCTTTTTCGTTGGAGAGTCATGTTTCGGAACGTAGGCCGGTTCGAACGCTGGAGTTGTGTTTCGCCGGTAGTGACGAGCCGCACTGTTGCAGGTGCACTGGGCGCGCGCTGGGCCGGCCGAGGCGCCGGCCCCGCTGCTGCAGCGGCCCCTGGACAGGTTGGATTTTTCATTTTTTATTGTTAAAGCGTCCTAACAATTTACTTCTTTTCGATTTTTTACGCAGTACGTCCGAATTATGATTTTATTTCGTAAACTGTCAGTTAGCGTTATAACTTTAACTTCATAGTGTAATAAAATAAAATATGTTGTAAATTGTTAAGTATGACAGCTAGGGAGCGAGTGAAACGAATGCTTGCTAGATGCACACTGATTTATTGGCCGGACAGAGTGCGGTGGGCGCAGCCACACACATACACATACATGTACATATACAACATCCCTCCCTCATAGATCAATGTTTACAAAAACCCTTTATAATCAATTCGTGGGATTTTACGTAACAGCATACGAGATAAAGGGTTATTCCTTTGAACTTCCGGCTCGCATGTAGGCTCGTTGACTGGCTCGTCCTCGCTGTTGGACTGCCTCCACAACCTGTTCCTCGTCGACTTCACATAGAGGGCGCGGGCCGGGCGATGTCCGAACCAGGTGCCGTTAACTCAACTGAAACGATTTCTTTGTCTCGGTGTAACAACCCTGTCGAACTTTATTGTTAGACAAAATACACGACTTAATACCTCTCTTAACAATTTTAACGTAACTCTCGGCTTGACCGTTACTGGCAGGGTGATAAGGTGCTGAGGTCATGTGTGAAATGCCGCTAGAGGAGCAAAATTGTTTAAACTCTTGAGATACGAAAGCTTTACCGTTATCACTAACAATTGTTTCTGGTAATCCAAATCGCGACATAAATTTATATATTTTATCGATTACTGCTAAGGAAGTCGATGTGGTCTTCATGTTATAAACTTCTACTCATTTTGAATGCGCATCTACTATAACTAAATACATATTTCCATTTATAGGCCCCAAAAAACCTATATGTACTCTCCGAAAAGGCTGGGAGGGGTAATTCCACGGAGGTAGAGGGGCGCGGAGGGGAGAGGGTCGTAATTGGCATACACACATTGCACGAGTTTATCATCTTGTCGAGCGCTTCATCTGTCCCCGGAAACCAAACCCGCCCGTGCTGCTGCTTTTGTTTTCACTATACCTAAGTGAGAAGTATGTAATTCCGAAATAACCCTCATGCATAACTTTTCTGGCAACACTATTTTATGCCCTCTCATAACACATCCATTTTCATACGAAAGTTGCAACCGACAGTAAACATATGGTTTTAATAGATCATCCGAAATTCGTTTAGGCCATCCACTTATTATATATTTAATTACGCGCCTAATCACATCATCATTTTTAATTTCTAAATAGTAATTAGGCGTAATTCGCTTAGTATCACTGGGAGGCTGTTATCTACAACAAAGTTCGGAGTATGACTCGGACGAGTCACACTCGCTCCCCGCAGCGGGGCGCCTTCCTAGCGCTCGTATGTGTCGGCGGCTCCGGTAAACTAGCCCGGGACAAATAATCTGCACAATTATCATTACTGCGTACTATTCTATTGTATAATTATAAGAAATAACGCGTATCGCTGTAGCCTGTTCGCTGATACTTCGGGAATACCTTTTAATAATTGAAATTAAGGGTTTATGATCCGTTCGTATAATAAAAGGATCAGACCGCGCATACAAATATTGGTGGAAGCGCCGTACCCCAAAAATAATAGCAGTGGCTTCCTTTTGCATTTGAGCGTATTTTTTCTCGGCCGCGTTGAGACTACGAGACGCAAACGATATGGGTCGTTCCGACCCATTAACTTCAACCTGTGACAGCACCGCTCCCAGCCCAGTTGGTGACGCATCAACAGTGAGAATTAATTTTGCATTAGGATTAAAATGTACAAGAACTTGTTCAGAAGCCAATATTTGTTTAATTTGGTTAAATGATTTATCATGTAACGCGCTCCAGTTCCATTTAACCCCTTTCCTTAGCAAGTCATACAAGGGACTTAAAATACTAGAAGCATTTTTAACAAAACTCCTATAATAATTTATCAACCCCAAGAATGACTGCAACTTGTTAACATTTGTGGGTACTGTAGCGTCCACTATCGCCTTAACTTTCTCCGGGGACTTTTTAAGTCCATGCTTATTAATTGTATACCCGAGATAACTAATTTCATCCCCAAAAGAATTCACATTTATCCTTTTGCAAAACCAACCCCGCATTTTGCAATCGCTCGAGTACTGCAGTAAGTCTTTGTAGGTGAACGTCCCTACTAGGTCCTGTTATGAGCACGGCGTCAAGCAGGCAGAGCACACCCTCCATATTTGAGAGAATACCTTCCATTGCCTTCTGGAAAATAGATGGAGCGCTAGAAAGCCCGAATACCATGCGGGTATATTTATATAGGCCGCGATGAGTGTTAATGCAAGTTAACTTTTGAGAATCGTCGTCTAATACGAATTGATTGTAGGCCATTGATAAATCAATTTTTGAAAATTGTTTGCCCCCATACCATCTTGTAAATAACTCATGTATAGTCGGTAATGGATATTTTTCGACAATTAGTTGCTTATTAATACTAAGCGAATAGTCTACGCACAGTCTAACTGTACCATTGCGCTTTAATACGGGGACAATAGGTGACGCATACTCCGCATGTTCAACCGGTTTTAATATTCCTAACTCAACTAAACGATCTAGCTCCTTGTCTATTTTGTCTTTCAATGCAAAAGCAATAGGGCGCGCTTTAAAAAATACTGGCTTTGAGTCGGACTTGAGTTGTAACCTAACTTTATATTTATTAAACGTTCCTAATTTGTTACAAAAAACATCTGGAAATTTTGTTTATAATTGTTGTAATAAATTATTTGTATTGCTTAGAAATTTACAAGGTACCAATTCTAAGCTTGAAATAAAATCTCTGCCTAATAATGGCGGACCGCCCCCATGTATTACGTACAAAGCAAGACTATGTGTTTGACCCGAATACGTTACTGGTAGACGTAGAACTCCCGCACATCTTATTTTGCTCCCAACGTATGTTAATAATTTTTTATTAGTACGTGATAATGGTATTTTTGAAAAAAAATTTTTATACACAACACTCGAGATGACCGCTACCGCGGAACCGCTATCAATTTCAAATTTCAGTTGGTTCGCCGTTTAAACATGAAATTTTTAAAATCTTACCGTCGTCACCCTCACTGACATCACTCGTTCCTATGTAATATAGATTTTTACATACTCTTTGGAGGTGACCTTGCACGTTACACTTCCTACATTTATAATTCGCAATCCGGCATTTAGAGGACGCATGACCTGACCGACCGCACAAAGAAGAACACTTTTCTACCGATACCGCTCTTTTCGACGTTTCTTGCTTTATCTTGAACAGCTGTTCTGGTTGCACCGCGAGATGCGGGTCTATTTTTATTGTATTAATTTTGTTTTAAATATGCATTTTTATAACTTTAATGCTAAAAGATTTTTCTTCATGTTAACCGATGTATATTGAACAGTATGATTCTATTGTAAGTGTTGTAGAAATTGTAAGTAGAATTGAAATAAAAGAAAAACACTTCGCAAGTCAAACGTTTAAATTTGATAAATGACAGTAACACAGAAGGGCAGAAAGTTTACAAGCACAAAATTATACAAAATATAGGCACACTGAAAAGTAAGTAGGAAAGAGTATACAAGGCACAGAGAGAAAAATACCACGGAAATAGAAAAGGTGAGGGAGTGGGCTCCGAACATTGCCGAGATATATGCCGAATGGTTTTACGTGATTTCTTATGCGCCACCTTGTATATTTGAAACTAGGTCCGGACGCTGATCTATGTTTATAGTTTTTAAGTCACGTGAATACGAGTATATTAAAAACTGTTATTTATATGGACGATGGCTACCAATATCGGTTAATCTTGTTGATGTAATAGGGCATTTTTCAGAAAAAAAACACCTGCGTAGATTTGTCGGTCCTGTGACTTTCATAGTTATTTTATTCAGAGATTATTTTTGTTCCCGAGTTATAATTTTTTTTCTTATAAAGTACTTATCTCATCTAATAACTGTATTATTTCAAAGTTATGGAAATAGCTTAATATGTTAAATATTGCTAAAATAACGCAACATGCTATGACATTTTGTTGTGTCCCACGACCGCCTCGCTAAGTTTGGAGGTAAGAATTATAGATATCTCGTTTTTTTGGGCGATGTTCGAATATTAACCTATTACTAATTCGTGCTTAAATTCTTATTTTCCGCTCTAAATGCTTGCATGCTTGCTTGTGGTATATACACCATAAGCAAGTATGCCTATTATGCGCTCGAAAACATCAATAAAATAAAAATTTCGTGTTGTCCTACAAAATCATATATAGTGGAAATTCCGACTACGCTACGGTATTTTTTAAGACCTGTAATAGTATAATCCTTTTGAAACAAATAGTGTATTTGAATTCTCGTAACATTTTCTATGGTATTGACATTCTCCATTTTCTTTTAGTAGCTTAATTTAAAAGATATCAATGTAAAAAGTGTTTACGTCACGCCGTGATCAAATTTTTGTTCAACCTCCACGACGGTTTTATTCAAGGTTAATATTACTATTTAAACTTTCTGTTTATAAAGTTAAAAACATTTACATATCTTCATTTATATTACCTTTTAATACTTGGCATATTTACATCAATTTATTTACTGTTGCAGTTGAAAATTTAATTAACCAAATAAGTCATGTGTTGTACTAGTGGCACGGAAAAGTGACGGAATGGAATTCTGAGGCATAGGTTACATGAAATGTGTGAAATATTATTGACTCTAAATTAAAGTTGTTTACTTAAAAAAAACATTTTATTTGTTCTTTTTGTCTTGGTGTTGAGCAGTGATAGAAATATTTGAAAGTTTATGATAATAATAATAACTTCATACACCTCACACACGGTCATCTGATCACAAACTAGGCAGAGCCTGTACTATGACAACCAGAAAGCTCATAAACATACTTATATATTTCGTAATAATGCATATTATGGATAAATAAACCCAGACACAGAACAAATGATCATGCTCATCACACAATTATATTTCCTGGGTTTGAATCCACGACCTCTGACTAAGCAGTCAGGGTCACTAACCACTAGACGAACTAGTTATTGTATTACAGTAGTTGATTTAAATTTAAGGTACTAGTCGGCAGTACTTTGTAGACCACACCTAATATCCTAAACGTGACTTTGAATTCCCCTTACGTCACATGTCCTAATAAATCTTTGATTTAAGAATAAGGAATATCAAACATAATAAAGTCTATTTTGTTAAATAATTATGCAGGTAAAACTATATATATATATATTTTTTTTATTTCTTTCCTACCATAGAAATTGTATTATTTTGAAGTGTAATGTACCAAAATGTAACGTATGGATAGTAACTATAGCACTTACATGTCTGAGGATGATGACAGTGTTTATATTTTATTGAGAAGTCTATTATGTTTTTATTGATATAACAAAGGTAATTTTCGAAATATATTGTATTTTCATTGAAAAAAAGACTGTATATTTTGTGACGTATTGGAATTCTCTAGTGGAAACACGAGTCTTAAATCAGGTTTTTTTCGGAATTTCTTAATTATTTTGAAACCCTAACCTAACCGCTACAATAATATTGTGATCCAACGGTGTCACACGCCTGCGGAGCGCCAACAGATGGCGCTTGCGTAGCGTTACGATAGCAAAGTGTCCGTGTTATCTATTAATTATTGTCGACTCCGAAATACATAGATAAATTATAATATCGTCTTAATAAATAAATTTGCATCGCATCAGTGTTTACGATGACATTACGTATGATCACATTTCCAGCTGGAGCGGTAGCAGCGGGTCCGGTGGTGTGCGCCAGTACCCGCACCTGGTGTGTCCGCCAACCTTCCAGCCCGAGACCTACAGCCTCGCGCGCCTACCGCCGCGCCGCCCCGCCCCCCCTGACGCTTAGGCCCTCCCCCTACCTCCCCACCTTCCAGCCCGAGACCTACAGCCTCGCGCGGCTACCGCCACGCCGCCCCGCCCCACCTGACGCCTAGGCCCTCCCTCTACCTCCCGACCTTCCAGCCCGAGACATACAGCCTCGCGCGCCTACCGCCGCGGCGACCCGCCCCCCTGACGCCTTGGCCCTCCCCTTATCTCTCCATCTTCCAGCCCGAGACCTACAGACTCGCGCGCCTACCGTCGCAACGTCCCACCTCCCTGACGCCTAGGCCCTCCCCCTATCCCCCCACCTTCCAACCCGTGACCTATAGCCTCGCGCGTCTAGCACCCTCCCTCGACACCTAGGCCCTCCCCCTATCCCCCCACCTTCCAGACCGAGACCTACAGCCTCGCCGCGCCTCTTCACCCCTCCCGATGCCTAGGCCTTCCCCTACCCCTCCTACCCCCCACCTTCCAGCCCGAGACCTACAGTCTCGCGCGCCTGGTGCCCCTCCCGCACCCCGACGCCTAGGCTCTCCCCTACCCGCCTTCCCACTGTATTATATTACGCTCAATTATTTTTAGAGATAAATGTAAATAAACGACATCCAAACGTTAGAGGACGATCGCGATCGAGACGAACATATCTGTAAATGTTTTATAAGTATTACGTGAAGTTTACCAGCATATCTCGGTTGTCAGATAGGGGCCGCGATATACTTGTATATGACGTGTAATGTATATACTTGCTCTGTAGACTGAACTGATCGTTTTCTTGTAGTGACTCGTATTCGTGGTTTTATTGTTAACATGATATTTTTGGGTGTGACGTTCATGATCCTTCGTCGTACCCACTGTGTTGTACTTGAGTACGTATCCTTCAAAATATATTGTGACTATTAGCGTAAGAAAATAATTGTGAATGTAGATATTATTATAAAATTAAAATGTATAATGTTGTAAAATATCACTTCTTAAAGTCTATTCTTTTACAACATGCAATAAATGATAAGTAAATATGTGAAGTTATATTATAATAGATTCTGAAACACCAATGATTTATTTAGTAGTAAGTGAACTAGTGTAATGGAAATGGTAAAATGTTACTTATATGTATGTATGAAAGTATACACTAAAACATATTTCATAAGACGAGAACTAATTTATAGAAGAATGATAAAATATAAAAAGTTAGAGAAGGCTGACGCTCGGTGCGCTAGTGTTGCACTAGCATCGCGTGGTTCCGCACACGCGGTATAGGTGGCGCTATTTTAATTTATATATCGGGCAAAAATCGTCTTGTCTGAAAGAAGTTTATTATACGGAATTATACATTAGTTAAAGAAATTTTAAAATAAATTATTAATTATTCAGAGCTTCCACACTGTATTCGGTTTTTAATGGAAATATATATTTACGTGAGTTAAAACGTGGACTGGGCTGGAGGTAAACGAGCTCCGTACTAAATGCTGGACCGGTTCATGAATAATTACAAAGTTAAACAAATGTAAATTCGAAAATGTGTGTTTGATAGGAATATTGCCAAATTAAATATTAATATAATAAAAGCAGTCCTAAAGCACTGATTTTATTTTATAGCTAGGACCTTTTTTAACACAAAAAATATAAATTCAAAGGACTTAATCGATAAGATAAAATCAGAAAAATAATGTTACTTTCAAAATTTCCCGCTAAAATACTCGCACCTGCCAAATGAGTTTGATTGATTGCGTCGCCCACCGACAAACTGACACTGCTCCGTAGGGCAGTGTATGTACTCGTACGTCATTAATATTATGATACTAACTGCTGTCGGCTTGTTCATCGGTTAGTGACGTGTGGATCTGGTTACTGTGTGCAGTGTGCAGTCACAATGTGATAATAGTGACTTTTCTGCCTATTTTACTAAATTTTTTATTACTTTTTTATACATCACTGATCATTTAATTTTGTAACTTACCAACGTAAAAAATTGCGATTTGTGTAACATCCCTATATATAAAATATAATAACTATAACTATATAGCTTTTACCCTGCAGGACACCACGTCCATAAAAGTGCTAAAGATAGATTCTGATAGCTAAAGGAAGCTAAAAAAAGTGGATCTACATTATACTTTCAGAAAGTATAATGTAGATCCACTTTTTACTGAGAATAAATGGTTTGTAATATAACAATACTGTGTGGCTGTGCATGTTTATGTGGAAGATATGTCAGGGCTGACGAATCCTCCAAACCATTGTGCGACAACACGTGGACTGAGCTCGTGGGTAATGCTCAACTGTTCCAAATAATTATTATATTTATCTCACTCAAACATCTATATACATATATTTTAGTACTTCCAATTATTAAGCAATTACATACAACCTGACAAAAAATTTATGCCAATTACATAACTAATAATAACACGAAGTATTTAGTGTTCAATTGTGTTCTATAATAATTATTATCGCTAAGTTGTATATCATTGCAATAATTTTACCTATTATACATTCGCTGTTGCCAACATTAGTCATGACGTACCTTTTCGGTTTTTATATCATTCGTTTTCAAAAAAGGATAAAACACGTTTGAGACTTGTTAACATGTTTACGATTTTTATGGTCGTTTTAAGCCAACTTTGAAGTAATGAATGAACTGAGTGCTCAGTGCGTGTGAGACGTGGCTGAGCGTCGAGATGTACCGACATTTACTACTTAGATATTGATGTCCTATACGCTTGTCGACCGTTGACTGTTTTGATAATTTTTATTTTATATTTTAGTTAAGATAAATAATTTGACTCTAAATACATATAAATTATTGTTTTACAATATGTACCGAGACATGCGCACGTATACGCCGGTATATGTACGAGTAGCATACGGGCATGTTATGAATCATTAATAAATATATTTTGTATAAGAAATGTCTTTTAATTTATATTATTGGTGTTAAATTTCTAAAATAAATCTTGTGATAACAAGATTTATTATAGAAATTTAACAAGAAGATATTCTTGGCAATATGACCTTGTGTAACCTTTGAGACACTTTTATCCTCTCTTTTTTTTTAGAGGGAACTTATGAGTTCAAATAAATATTCGAGAACTTTAGCTTAATAGGCGACATCCACAAGTAATGGGGTAAATTAGTTGTGCCATCTAATGAAGATCATCCGAATAAGTTCGTTCGTAACCACCGATCCTCGCTTATTAACAGTTTATAAACAATAGGGTAAAAATTAAAATAGGGTACCTATATAGATAATATACATAATCCCAACATCACCTTTAGAACCGCGCTCCACCAGGCGTGACTCACCCAGGCTCGTCGGAGAATCCTTTCTTTGTGTTGGAAGGACATAACCCCCTTACTTCATGACATTAATATGGGCTAGGCAGTCAAGTTGCGTTCAACTAAAATTAAACACTTCACTCTACTGAACAGCAAACGAACAGCACGACTTGCAGAGCTTAATTTTCTTACTGCTAGATCGGAATAGGGTCAACGCACCAGTGATACTTTCGATATAACGAGTGTTTATACACATGAGGCTTGTCACAACTGCCGTCAGGGTACTAGTGTTCTGTGCCTCCGGACTCACTGACACCCAAAATGACACATTGTCCAGATCAACAAGGCATCAGACAGAGACATATCGGTCAAGCTTATAATACCAATCTTTTATGCGCCAGGTGTATTTATAAATGTTTTATTAGGCTAAGGAATATGTAATTACATGCCAATGTATTGATAGTTTCTAGTAAGTAATCACGTAATAACTCTCGGGTCTCTGCCTTGCCTATTAGGCTGAAAAACTGCCTTCCTTTTTAACGTAGGTATTTCCGGATCCGCTGCTGATGTATCCGTTACGAAGTAACTATTATCTTATCTGTGACACAGGTAGTGGACGCAGCCACTCACACAGAAATACATACCCAACAATATTTACAAAAATTCACAAAGTATTATGTAATTTAATCTAATCTACTAAAGCAGTTATACATTGCGTATTATATTTGAGTACTTACTATAATATTGTAACTACTGAGCAAGCTATGAATTACGGTGCTTACAGGAATATTCCATACATTTTGCACGAAAATATTTGGTAATTATAGTTAATATGCACACTCGTTAGCTATATTGACGTACCGCTGCGCGCTGTCTCGGACGTAACACAAAAAATTACCGACTTTACTAAGTGCTTAAGTGGTTGTTCGCGCTTGATTACAACTAAAACCCTACCGAATAATGTTGGTAGAACGTAACGACTTAAATTATAACCGAATCGTTTATAATTCAGCAGTGTTCAGACGGTTTAATAATTCTTAACAGAGAAACAAGAATGAGTACCCAAGTTCTATTTTCTATGCAAAGCTGCTTCCCTATCAGATAAGTTGAACAAAGCACAGTGTTTAAGCTTTGTTCCTTTGCTAATAATTAACATAATGAATTATCTTGCTCTGTAAGTGGGTGCTGTGAAATGCAGCTGGATTAAATAATGCCGCTAAGTCTCCGCATCTTGAATCTCTACAGGAGGAACAAAATTATTCTCTTCCTGATTGTAATTATAACGATAGGGCAATGGCTTTCTCTCGTAGGTAGGTATAAAATAACATACATACATACCCAAGTGACGTCATTATATCCTCTAAAGTCCGTTGTACGTTGCAAATGTCCCTGTCCGTTTCATTAGCTCATGCATTGACATATATTTATTACCTCATTGAGCTCGTTTGACTCTGCGAAGCTAATGTAGATAAGTTCTTTGTTGTGTTTATTCTTTTTCAAATATCTACTTCAGATAACTATTATAATTATTATTAGTAAAAAACCAAAAATTTAGTAAAATTTCATTCAACCGATAACTGGCTTTAAAATTAGGACAATGGCCAATAGTGGTACCTACCAATATTTCTCAAGCGTCAAACTCAAATTATTGTAGTAATTATTTTCACACACACACATTTTTTGACACAACTATTTGCGTCAGGAATATGGTTTGTGAACAGGGCATATACTTAATTAAAAAAATATATAAATAGTTATTTTATTTTTATTTATATTCGTACTGCATTGACGTTCTGTTCCTGTCATTCATGTTTTATAGTTCCGTTATTTTCACACATTGTCCTTTCCGCGCGTATATTAATGAAAACGCTAGACGGTATGTTGCTCATTCGTCATGACGTCATGGGGGCAATCAGACAAGCGTTAATGTGTGTTATGCCCACACAGGCTTTGTACATAGGCTGCAGTAAAAGTATCGGGAATGGAATATGTAGCAAGTCCTTGCATATTCATTGTTTTATACATTAATTTTGTTATGTTATTTAACATGCATTTTCGTGCAAATGTATCTCAAGACTACAGCGTCTCGCGTTAATTATGATCGATATAATATACATAGGCTGCACTAAAAGTATCGGGAATGGAATATTTCCACTGTTTCTGTCATATTAAAATCTTTTTAATTGAAAACACCTTGGTTTTAAAAATCGAATACCATTTATTTATTTAAAACAAGATTCTCGGTCTTATCACAAGGTTTTGTCAAACTTGTTTAGTCGTTGAGAAAATGGAACTGACTCGAGAAAATTCAAGAGCGATGATTTATTATGACTTTCGAAGTGGTTTAACGCAAAAACAGTGTGTTGACCGGATGATTTCTGCATTTGGTGATGAAGCCCCATCCAAAACCACAATTTATCGCTGGTTTGCTTAATTTCAACGTGGACGTGTCAAGCTCAGTGATGATCCCCGTCAAGGTCGTCCAAAAACTGCAGTCACCCAAGAAAACGTTGATGCTGTGCGTAACCTGATTGAGGAAGATCGACATGTGACATACCGCGAAATTCAAGCAACTTTAGACATTGGCATGAGTCAAATACAAATAATCTTGCATGAACAATTAGGTGTAAAAAAGTTGTTTGTGTGAAGAGCAAAAAGCGGCTCGCGTTACTTGGTGCGTCAGAACTCTCGAAAGATTCCACGCAGGATCCTCAAATGCTGTATGCAACATCGTATCAGGTGACGAATCCTGGATATACGCGTACGAACCCGAAACAAAAAACCAGTCACGGGTTTGGGTGTTCGAAAATGAGTTAAAGCCAACAAAAATTGTTCGTTCACGGAGTGTTGCAAAAAAAAATGGTGGCCACGTTTGTCTCTAAAACCGGCCATGTTGCGACTATTTCTCTTGAGGGACAAAGAACGGTTAATGCAGAATGGTATGCTAGCATTTGTTTGCCACAGGTCGTTTCTGAACTCCGTAAAGAGAACTGCAACCGCCGCATCATCCTCCATCACGACAATGCGAGTTCTCACACCGCGCACAGAACAAAAGAGTTTTTAAAGCAAGAAAACATAGAATTATTAGACCATCCGCCGTACAGCCCCGACCTAAGCCTTAATGATTTCTATACTTTCCCTAAAATAAAGAATAAATTGCGTGGTCAGAGATTTTCATCACCTGAAGAAGCTGTGGACGCCTACAAAACGGCAATTTTGGAGACCCCAACTTCCGAATGGAATGGTTGCTTCAATGATTGGTTCCATCGTATGGAAAAATGTGTCAAATTTCGCGGAGAATACTTCGAAAAGCAATAAATACATTTTTAAATAGTAATGTTGTGTCACTTCCTTGATTCCCGAAATTTCCAGTGCCGCCCTCGTATTTTCAGTGCCGCCCTCGTATTTTCAGTGCCGCCCTCGTATTAGGTAGTTTTAAAAAGGTAGTAGTTAGTTAGTAAAAAGGGAGAAAATAAATCCCTAAAATCAATAGCAGTCCCGGGAAAGACACTGGACACCAGCATATATTATAGTTATCATAAGTACATCAAGCACATTCCTATATAAAGTTTCATAGGACATACGCCACTCTTCACTCTTTGTGTTCACAGTAGCTTTAGTTGTGAACTTGAAGGATTGTATTAGAGAATGGCAGGCAAGTCCCACGGGCATTCTGCCGGGAAGCACTCACCGGAATTAATTAAACGTGTAGCTATAGACGCCTGACAAGTTACCTGAAAACTAGTGCTCGAGCATGAGACGTAAACCAGTCACCAGTCGCGGCATTGAATAGTCGTGAGTCTCGTGACGTGTTTACGTAACGGATAGTAAGTTATTCAAACTTCTCCTTTTGAGTTTCCTTTGGCTCATCTAAAATATATTCCACAGAACATATTCATCATTCTTTTTTTTGTGAAACATACTTGTACACAACATTATCGTACTAAGATTATAAATGTGAAAGTATGTAGGTATCATGTTGTTATAGCCCAGTCAAGAAACTAAAATACCTAAATTTTGGATTACCACGTATTTTTATTTTTGGATAAATAGTAAAAAAATGCGCTGATTAAGAATTTCGATACCCGCAGTCTGGGCGTCATTTTTTTTTAACAGTTTACCGAAAAAAAAATACTTTTTTACATTTCGTGTGATATCTCGTTTCCAGTACGTTTTTTGTCATATGTGCCCAAAGCTTTTTTTTAATTATCTACAAAATGAGACCTGTTCAAAGTCGTTAAGTGCTTTTACTTAATAGCAAATGAAGGTCAAAGTTAAAAACAACCGGGCCCGCAGCAGGCCCGCAGAGGAGGATTTCGTGTTTTTTAATTTTTATCTCTAAAAATATAAATCTGCCCCCCAGTCCCCCCCTTTTGGGGATTATCCCCCATTGACAACGAACTTAACCTTCATTTTTGCCCTGTTGATTTGTCGTCCAAGTTTGAAAGCAATCGGTGCATAATTGCGACCTCTATCGTGCCGGTAAAATTGAGGTACATACATATATATATGGATGTACCTGAGGGGCTCGTGGCTAAGTGGCAACCGTGTAGGTTAACACATTACAAAGTTAAGTAAAAGATAAGTTCAATGAGGCAAAAGCGGTCTAATGGATAAAATCTGGCACATAGATCATTGGATACTTAGTACCTAGCCGAGATTAACACATGGAATTTGAATGAAAACTTTCGTGAGTGGTATTCATATTAGATAAGGCGTCCTACCACGTCGGTTGTCTCGCGCTTACAACCGACGCGGTAGGACGCCCCACCCATTGATAAAGGGCCCCCATCGAGTCCGAAATTAGTCGGCCATCCCCGAAATATACACGTGAGTAAAACCGTATGTATTTAACTAACACATAGAATAGAAATATTATTGACATGGCTTACCGATTGTTTACAATTTTTGTTGAAAACTAGCTTCTGCCGTAGGTACATGTTAAAAATCAATTGAGGTGTCCCTCGAAGACTATGCGTTTTTTTGTATGAAAGGCACCCCATGTCCTTTTCTGTGCCCCTGACTAGGTGTAAGCAAAATGTGAAGATGATCGGTGCCGTAATTGAGGCGTGGAAGCTTAACAAACAAACAACAGACTGTGTTTTATATTCTCTCCACTAAAAATACGTTTATTTGTGATATATTCGTCACCCAATTATTTTCGAAACTAGTTGTGAACGCGCTGCGATAAGCAAAATAAATATCTACTGTAGTTTATTATTTGGTCACACTTTTAACCGTTCGTTATTTTTTTTAGGTGTGTAATGATTATTGGGTACCTATTTTTTTAAAGCTTCGGTTGCGTGGCAAACATCTTTTTTGTTTGTAATAAAACCGATACGGAATATTTTGGAAAAGGTCTAATTTACATTAAATTAAGATTCTTTTGTATTTAAATTTGATAAACTGAAACAAATAAATAAATTGAAAATTAAAGAGTACCTAGGTACCCATAACTTTTTCTTTTTTGTGTGGAAACCCCCACGGGTCATCACCTCACCGGGGCCAGGCGGCGAGGTGGTATGTCGCACTCGAACTGACTAAAACCACACAGTGTTCCGTCACCGGGTCTTATAACCGGGGCCTCAGGTTTTGTTTCTTCTGTCCCCTCTAGTTTAGAGAGGCGCGCGCGGAACACGTCGCGCCTCCGTTTCGGGCCTGCTTCTGCTAGGGCGACAGATAGCCCCTTCCGTCGCCCGCAGGCAAGCGCTCATGGAGGCCGGAGATCGTTTTGCATCCTCTGGCACCTGGTGCGTTTTCTTCGGGACGGAAGAGTACTTGTTCTCTCCCGTACCCTCTCCGCCGCTTCTTTGGCATCCATCACTACCTCACAGAATGAGGCGGCGGAATCCCACGCACTCTCGCTTTGGTCCATGAACGTAATCATGGTGTCCAGCGAGAGGCTACCCAAACCGATGGCCGCCGTGAGGTCAGCGTGCTGCTGCGCCCACGCAGAGCACTCCACCAAAGTGTGGAGTGCGCTATCCTCGCGGCAGCCCTCGCAGTGGTGGCACACAGACGTTGACTCCCGTCCTATGCGACACAGGTACTTCCCGAAGCAGCCGTAGCCGGTCAGCACCTGCGTCATCCGGTATGTAATGTAATGTGGTAATGAAAGAGTGTAGTATCAAAAATAATGTATAGTTACAAACGAAATAGAAAAAGCTTGGGGTTCCATGAGTTCTGGATAGCGAAGGATAGCATGGACTATAACTCAATAAAATTTGAATACATTTCAGAAACTCCAATTTATTTGTGGGAGACTGCGGTAAGTCAGTCACCTTTCGGTGGCAATATATTTCAAAAATGTTATAAGCCTGCTGTGAATCAGTGTCAAAATTATAAATATTCTTGTTTTAAAAAGTTTAAAGTATTTTGCGGATCCAAGGGCCATGGAAATTTAAGGTACGTTAAAAAATAGTAATACTTTTTAATTACATATGTACCAACTTTGTTAATAAGTTACGATATTTGATCTCATAATTACCAAATAATAAATAACAGGACCGGGTGCTGTGGCGCACATTGTGAGAGGTCTACATCCAGCAGTGGACTGCGATTGTCTGATTGATTGATTGAAGTTAGTTAGAGGGCTCGGAGTCCGGCAGTATAGTTCCACTTACGGGTATGCGACCCTGACCTTCTCGATCTATATCTCTCGTTATTGCTTCTATCGCCTTACCTTCTTGCCTACCGAATATATTGAAAGGAAAACTTTCAATATATTCCCCTTTTTCTAATCTTTGATTCCCGGTGCCGGTTCCCGGTGGACCAAAGTATAGTTGGCTCAATGTGGGGTTTAATCCTCCTCCGCCTACCCTTGGGGGATATAGGCGTGAGTTATTGTATGTAAGCATTGTTGTTGCAAATTGATTGGTAATTAAAAGAATAGGTTATATTTTAAAATTATTTACTTAAACAAATGTGTACTTGTACTGTAAGTACATTTACTTAAAAAGTGATCCATGGTGGATCACAAAATATGGAATTAGTTCATCTTTTTTTTTGTCATTATCATCAGCCAGCCAGTTCACTGAAAGTTGTAATAGGTAGGAACGGCGTCTTACGACACAAAGTTGTAATAGGTAGGAACGTCTTCTTACGACACAAAGTTGTAATAGGTAGGAACGGCGTCTTACGACACAAAGTTGTAATAGGTAGGAACGTCGTCTTACGACACAAAGTTGTAATAGGTAGGAACGGCGTCATACGACACAAAGTTGTAATAGGTAGGAACGTCGTCTTACGACACAAAGTTGTAATAGGTAGGAACGTCGTCTTACGACACAAAGTTGTAATAGGTAGGAACGTCGTCTTACGACACAAAGTTGTAATAGGTAGGAACGGCGTCTTACGACACATAGGCTGAATATAATTCAGGCCCCTACTTTTGAAAACGCAGTTTAATGAAAAGGCCAGGCCGTTAATTGAAAGACTAACTAAGCTACTTGGCTGCGACACATATATTCATGTAATGTTAAAAGTCAATGTATAAATAGACCGATACGAATCGAATTTCGAATTTTCGATCGATCGAGATTCGATCGAATTTTCCTTCGATCGTATCTTCCATTGCCTTCTTTAAATCCTACGGGCTCTAGAGACTCTTCACCATCAGCAACATTTATCGGTTTCCTATTTACCTAGAGTGCATCAACTTTCTTCTTTACTTTTATAAGTATGCAAATTTACATATTTCTCTTTCAGTTACGTACCTCATACTTTACAATTGTATCGCATCTAATAATACGGTATGCAGATAGACTCCCCGAGGCGCGACTCGCGAGGCGGGTTTCAGCGTGACTTGAACATGTATTCGTTTTGTATGCTGCGCTACGTGACGGACAACCCTCTGTCGCGGCTCACACCCGCGCGCGCCCCGCACACGCCCAATCTAAATAAATAATATATTATGTATACACACGTATATATCGGATCGAGGAGCGATTGCCCCGACTCCGCGGGGACCTGAATTACGGTGAAGACATTCACCTTAAAATATTGGTACGTTATTGCGTTAGATTTATGTATAACCAGCCAATATAACTGCCGTGACCGGTGCACGCCGGTGGTCACGACGTTCGATATGAATTACTACAAATCACAGCGACTTACAATTAGGTTCAACAATTCAATGCGAGGTTCGTTTAGCGAATTTTCTATAAATCGAGAGAAACGAGCACTCTACACTCCGATATTTCAGAAATTTAGGAAAATGGAACTCCATTTTGTCCTTTTGTCCGCTCACTTAGTTAAGTTGCTGTTGCAATTGACTTGCAATTACTTACATTGCTGCAGTTTTGTTTATATGAAGGAGTTCCTAATAAAATAGAGAATGAACTACAAAATGTTTTGGACAAATATTGCAACGCTATTGTAAGTAGTATTTGTAATATCTTCGGTATTGTGTTATAGGGCTTGATATCAACCGATTCAGGACAACAGCTCAGTAGCGAGCAGATGTCATTTTCGATATTGTTCAAGAATTTTTCAACAGACTGACAGTCGTCGCGTTGTGCCAAATTTCATTCAAACAGTGTTTTGGCACACAACAAAATTTGTTTACTGTACTCATGATAGGTGAGCCGGGAGCATCGGCAGCAGAACCTCACAAATAAATAATAATAGGTATTATCTCATCTACATACATCGAAAGTGTCTAGGGATCAAGTACATTTTTAAGCATAAAAAATTATCCAATTAATATTTACCAAATCTAGTCTTCCAGACTGTCTTCATACTTTAATTATTAATGTTTAAATTAACACCTTATCCCAATATTTTGTAAAAATTGAAAAGATAAAAAAAATAATAATCTGTGTTTCCACCATTGACACTAATCACACAATCACAGCGATTTGGCATGTTTAAAATCAGTTCATTAAATCATTATGAGGAATGGCCACCCATGTTCTTTCTAACAAGTCAAAAAGTTGTTGGGCGGTTACACGGCATCTATACTCGGCAGTGCTCTTCTTTGGACCATATCCTATGCGTGCTCAATTGGGTTGAGGTCTGGCGATTGAGCAAAAACCGACCCAAACCATTATTGTTCGCCCTCTATCTGAATGAGAGAGAGAAACAGACAAAAGAGTAGAGAATACCTGCAAAAAATATTGGAGCATGAAGAGGATCTTCAAGAGTAAAATGCAGAATAACCTAAAAACAAAAGCCATGGAGGTTTGCCTCATGCACGGTCTAACAAATGCTTGTCAAATTTGAACCATGTCAATAAGTTCATTATTATCATCATCATCCCTTTATTCAACACTCGCACTGTGGTAGAATTTCTTTGGTTTTCCGTACCCGGGTTGAAGAGGCACGAGTATGTTATATAATAAAATAAAAATAGAATACAATTATTGTAGAACGTGTTTATAAAAGTAAAACGTACGTTTTATAAAGTTAGTGTTAAACAGCCCTTGAGGCTTGAGGCAAAGAGGATCTTCTTGTATGGGGTTCAAATAGCAAAGGTGTCGTGATGAATGCAGTAAAAATAACAGTTCTATAACCGACCAGGATGCTACTACTAATGCCAGGAAGTTTCTTTTTGGGTCAGTTGACGATTTGTCAAATTAGATGTGTAATTCGGGACTTAATCGCGAAAATATTTAAAAGGTACAATACCTCTTGCTTGCATTGCCCGACGTTTCGATTGAATAGCACCGATCGTGGTCACGAGTGGACTGTAACAAAGAGGTATTGTACCTTTTAAATATTATTATGATTAAGTCCCCAATTACACATCTAATATGTATCAAAGTCGCGAAAGTTTAAAAACGATTTGTCAAATGTCTGTTAATTTTTTTTATTATTGTTATTTTCTTGTTTATGTTTAAAAGTGCGCCAAAACAAATCGTAAGTTTCTTGTTCCTATTCTAGCGCTACCTTAATAAGTTTACCTTTTAACGGATACCTTTTTATACACAGTGACAAAGAAACCTATTCTCTCAACCCTCCATAGCATTAAATAGTTTGCATTATTAACGAATGAACAGATTATCTTTTAATGTGTGAACTAACAGCTCTTAAGATTTCAACCCGTAAGATGCATTGCTTCTTGTATTCATGTAATATAGATTTAATGATTTTTTTATTATTGTAGCTCGTTAGTTAATCGGATGTGGACAATCGACGGTTCTATAACACGTCGTTAGCCGACGTCACACCTCGTGGTCCGTCACACCGTTACACCGTGGTCGCATAATTGAGCGCGTGGCGAGCGCCGAGCGGCGAGTGATGGCGGGTGGCGAAACAAAACGCCCGCCACTTATTTGAATACACGTTTGTATGTTGTTTGATGCTAATTCTAGTATCGTAGGACTGGTCGATGCTGTGGGAGAGATGATTGAACATCTCGTATGATGCAGGTTGATTTGTAGACCACTTCTCATGGTACATACAAGTGAAAATTATATGGTGCGTGTCTGCGGCACGGTGGAGATTTGAATGGTCTTGACCATTCATATCCTTTGATATTTTTTAGTTCTTGTTATTCGATATTTCAAAAATTCTGTCTAACAAGACTCAGTCCAAAAGTTGCATTTGAATGTTCAATTACTAAAAAAAATAAGACGATATGAGAAAGAAAAAATAAATGAAACTAAATCAATGAAACCACCATACCACATACCTATAGTATCGAATTATTATATATTGTATATGCATTTGTATGTACATAGATTAATTAAATAAATACCAGCAATAACTCTACCGAAAAAAAACCTTATCTATAAAATACAAAAAAAAAAAATTCAGCTATTATTTCCAAAAATCAATAAAAATCAAATTAATTGTAGTCAATTTGGTGCAGCAATGAGCTCCAAAATGCATGTGCAAAATATGTAGAGTTTGGAGAGTTAGCTTTAGATTTCCACAGCACCGACTAAATGATCCTTTCTTCTTTGAATTCCAAATGCAATTGTGTACTTTAACTGTGTTTGTATATTACTGCTTAGAATTAGTAAAATTTTGAATTGTTATTACCACTCAGAGGTTCCTAAAACTCTTTGCTCGTCTATCTTTGGCATCCGTTGGATGTTGGAGTCGTCCTTTCCGTGGCATTTAACTGCTACCCACCTAAAACAACTGTAGATAAAATGAATATCGATCCATTGGTTGCTCTTCAGAATATCATGCTTGACAATGATTGATGTTGTTCAAATTATAAATCGTAACTTGAGATATGACGTCTTTCGTCAGTAAACAAGACGGACAGACGGCGTTTTACTTTCAGTTTATTGTGATTGTGAGGCCGTCTGACAGTTACATACGAGTAAATAATACACTCTTGATACATTTGCCCACATTCAACACAGGACATATTAGGTCTCGCTCAGTCGGCCGAGCACTCTCTCTGATTGCCTCTCATATCAAATTTGTAGGGAGGATAAAAAACGCACTTATCATTGGCGGATTGTAAGTTATGAGTCGAGTCTGGCGCGCTGCTTCAAGCGATGGCGGAGCTCGCCACCAAAATTGGACTGCAATTATTATTGAATTGTACATTATATAGTAACAACTGGTTTGTGTTATTTAGTAGTCTCGTGAATCGGAAGGAAACGCTTCGTCTTATTCTTTGCAGTCTTTTAATTTGTCATAGTCGGTGATCAATCGCGATGTATTCATTTTATATGAAAGCGAACGAGCGATTTCCTATGAATGCTTGATTTTTTTAATGACTGGCTAGCATATAAAATATAAATTATATATATTAGCATTAACTCTTTGAAAGTATTTTAGGCTTCTGTTCTTCAAAAGGAAAAAGGAACCCTCGCTTTGTTGTCCGTCTGTATGTCTGTCTGGCAAGGCCCTTTTTCTTAGGAATGCGTAAATCGTAGTATCATGTTGAATTTAACATCAAATATTTATGTCCGCGGTCCCTTGAAGCTGTAAAAAAATCAAGCTTCTAAGTCAACACAATAAAAAAATACGGCTATTAAAGCCTTAGATTTTAACCCATTTGAACATAATCGCAGACCTACCAATTTTTCAAGCAATAAGGTCTCATAGTACAAGTTTAAAGAAAAAATCCGAAAGTTGTTAATTTGTTGTTATATCACAAAAAAAAAGTGTGTGTGTACTTGTGTACGCACGTAAGAAATATTTTTTTTTTGCGCTATTAACTAGCGCCAAGAAAATATAAATACAAAGTTTATTTAAATATCATAATAAATAATACATACCGTCAACTAACCTCAAATTCTACAAACGTACTCAAACTAATATGTAAAAAGCATTTGTATCACTTATAATCTCAGTAAGTTATCTTTAAATCAATAAATTGTTAATAAATATGATCTGATGATGATGAATGATTGAAATAAACTCGTGAAGTTGGTAACTTTTTTTGAAAAACTAAAATGTTTACTTACTAACTTCAGTGTCGGTGTCGGTTTTTTGTGACGGTGTGCATCGTAATAATTTATTCTCATCATTTTTCCCTAACGCGCCAAAAGAAGTATAACTTCAAAAAGTATAAATAAAAATACGTCGATATATGGGAGGGTATTTATGGAACTGCAAAATGAAGTTGAGAAATGTGCAAAAATCTTCGAGGATCGATTCCCGCGATGGATAAACTATCAACACGCAAGTTTGTTTGCTTGAGGAACCCTCGGTGCGTAAGTCTTTAAGCAGTTTCGAATTTAAGCAGTACTTTATAGACAGTAGATGTAAATATTAGAACAATTGTCAATAATGTGTATACATTAATACTATTATATTATTATTAAGATATTCAGGACCATATTTCAAAGAGGTTTCTTCCTCGTAGTGCCGAAGAGCTTGAACCTCTGTTCACTACCAGAGTGTGTCCCCACCAACTTTAAATGAATTCCAGCCCCATTTAAAAATTTCTAGAATAGGATAATACATAGCTAATGCAAACACTGTCAGTTAATATATTCTTATAATCCTGTCCTATATTTATACTTGCAAGACTAATAAAGACATAATATATGATCACTATTCGTAAAATATACTTTGAAGTCCATAAAATGTACAAAGTTAATGTGTTATAAGTAAGTACTTAAGTGTGTAAGTACGGACAGGTGTCCAAACAAGGTTTTTACGATTTAACGCTAACTTCTCGTAAAGTTCACTTAACAACTTTTACTGCCTTCACTTTGCGGGTCCAAAACATACAAAGCTCAAACAACCAATTAGTCGGACTAATCACCTACAATTCATTGTCATATTTAACATTAAACGAAACCTGTTTAACGATTAGTGGGTTAATAACTGATGATTAAGATCATTAACATTAATATCACAATAATAAATAAATAAATAAAATAAAAAAGCTTTTTATTCCATATCTCAGTTTCTTTTTGTGTTACTTTGTAGTATCTATATTATTATTTATGTTTTTTAACTGTTTTTGTAGTAATTGTTATTAGCTATTAGTTATTAATTTGTGTGTTTTTACATGGATCCCAGTTGAGTAATAACTTTCTACTTGTCCTTATCTTTACGGGCCTCCAGCCAGCTCGTGCCCGCAACGCACACAATGTCATCACACCTTCTATTGCCTTATGGTCCTGTTTCATAATAATAACGTGTCTTATACTAAATTTGTTTAATTTTCCAAGTTACGTTACGTTATAGGTAGTCATAATGCTTAATAATACTTTTGTTCCTAGCTGTGTTTTATCTTTCTTTCATTGTGCTACTTTTTTATTATTCTCACTTTTTATAATCAACCCTTGGCGCTCTCGACACTCGGACTAGAGACTTAATAAATTTAAATCTTTCACGATCTACTGTTCTTATACAGTATTGTCTAAAGTAGTGTTAAAACCACTTGGTTAATATAAATTGAAGTACTTGGAGTAAAATCCGCTTTGTTTTGGTAATCAACCTTCAAATTTTTATATTGTTACAATATAAAAATTTGAAGGTTGACTACCAAATTGTGTGTGATTGTGATTTAGTTTGATTTATTTGTAGGTTATTGTAGTGTATTTAGTTGTAGGTGTGATTTAGTTTGTTGAGTCTTACATTTGTTTTGGAGAGTGTTCAATTTTCAGTTCAAATATAATTATGTATACGTAAGGGAATTTACGCGATTATATAATAGGTATTATACACAATTCGCCTGACGTTTCAATCAATACTCTATTTATCTATCTATCAATATAACAGATTACTGTTGTGGCTTTTGAAACTATTTTCCTTTAAATATAATATTGACTCGTAGTAGGGTTACCTTTCTTTTTATTGATTGTAGAAGTTCCCAAGGCACTTTTATTAAATAAAGAAAAGCTAGATTTTGTCAATGTAAATATTTTCCTATGGATTACGCTAGATTCTAGATTACAATGGGGCGCTCACTTATCTTAATAATATAAGAATAATATAAGAAAAGTCCGACAATTAACAGACATAGATACTGCAAGACTAGTTTACTTTAGGTGTTTCCACAGTGTCATGTCCTACGGTATTTTGTTGTGGGGGCGTGCTGCAGATATAGAATCTATATTCATTCTGGTGAAAAGAGCTATCAGTGCCATTTATACTCTACGTAGTCGCGAATCCCTTAGGGATTTATTTAAGGAAATTAACATTCTGATTGTACCTTGTCATCCTGATATTTATGAAAACATTATGTCAGAAAAAAATTGCACCTATTTACTCAACCATGTGAAACTTACATTATTAGAGAACGAAATAAATTAGTACAACCAGCATTTAGGCAAACAAAAGTGCAAACATCTTTCGTGGGATACCTACTGTATTAAATTCTAATATTTAATAGCTCCTAGTATTATTCAACTAAAAGCTGCATTAAACGCACACTATGTAAACGAGCATATTATGAACTAGGGTGCTAGGTTATTTAGATCACAGCCACACCGGTGAATGAGTGGTGGTCTTAAGAAATATCCATATATTAATATTCACTTGTAAACTAGTTTTTATCCGACATGTTATTTATTATTATTTTTTATCATTATTATATATATACAATTATTATGTTACATTTAAAAAAAAAATTAATTGTGAAAACTGTGTAGTCAATAACATATTAAGCTAATTTGCTATGTTGCCTGGCAGTTCTGAGTATGTCATGCTCGCCTAGACGTCCTGCCGATGGTGGCGTATGTGTCGGGTCGTTCGGGTCTCTTTGATATGGTTGAAGTGGACGATACTGGCGCGTGCGTCATGCTCGTGAACGAGTGCCGTTGGTTGGGGCTGGTCATCTCCTAACTACTATTACTTACATATAGTAGTAGTTTGCGCGACTGTTTATGGTTTAGAACAATACGTTACATTGTCCTCACATTTAATTTGCGCTTGTAAGCAACGCAACCAAACACTTGTGTAAAAAACATGTTGAAAAAGAGTGTCCTTGGAGTTTCTAGCTTGTTCTTCTCCACAGGATCTACGTATTGGAACAGGCAACTAGCTTCACGACTGACTTAGTCTGACTAAAACTGACTATTCAAAAATACCTATAATGGTTTTAATTGAAATAAGTGCTGTCAAAAAAATCAAAATCAAATCAATCAAATCGAAATAATTTGATTTTGAAATTTATTTTATATGAAAATTAAATGTTACTTTTAAATCGATTCTTTCCACTTTAGTGTGGCAGTTTGGTAAAACGGTTTAGGACGTGTTTCCGCCCACTATGATAATCACTACATATTATAAAACAAAGTCCCCCGGCGGCGTCTGTCTGTCTGTTCGCGATAAACTGAAAAACTACTGAATGGATTTTCATGCGGTTTTCACTAATAGACAGAGTGATTCATGAGGAAGGTTTAGGTGTATAATTTGTACCCGTGCGAAGCTTTGTAAATGTGAATGGAATAGACGACCAGAGAGGCAAGTAGCAATAACATGTGCAATGTTGCAACGGACTCGTATAACATCGAATATGTTATTTCTAATATTTGTATTGTAGTGCGACTAGTGCGGTGCGTCATCCGTCAAGTAGTGGCTTTAGATATTGGCAGTGGGCGCTGCGGAACTGTGGAGTCGGCTCGTATCGTGTTGACTCAGGCGAACAGTCGATGCGTTAGTGCCAGTGTTTGTGCAGCGAGATGCACCGCACCGCCGCCGCCGTACGAGTTTGTGCCGCAGCTGAAACATTGTCGAGAGTGTTCCGAGTGCAGTGTCGGCCCACACTTAAGGCGCGGGCACATGATATTTTTATTTAAGTTTTACGATTATAGCTTTATTTTCAAATCAAAATGTACATACCTATAGCATGTCATTTGAAAATAGCGTGCTTCAATTATGTAGAACTATTTTCTGAACATTGTAATATGTCAAATTTTTAGAAAGTATTTATTTTAAATAATGTAATTAAATTCTATAAAGTAATATCTGACAGAAAAAGAAACAAAATTTCAGAACTAAAAAATGTATTTTAATGGAACTTTAATCTTTTGACATACAATTTTATAACTCTAAGACTAACAGAAAAACTATTAATCTACCAGAAAACAGTCTTTTTTCTTCATTTTTATCATTCAAAATACTAAATCATCCTATCCATGCCTATGTTCGGCAGTCCTATGACTGATGATAATGATGATGATAAAATTAGCTGCAAGCGCCAGGCGATAGTCGTCACGAAAAGTTTAGGTTTTCTCCTCTGTTGTGTATAATCCACATTGACACTAGAAAGTATTTTAATATAGAAACATAAGGCGTAAAACATTAGTAAATAACGCTACATATTATTACGAAAGCGTAAAAGTCTCTACGGACATTTAGTAATTATGATATTTTTGGTTCACAGCATTAGAAACCGTTTAGCATCAGGTCGCTCTGCTCTACTGAGGCCCACAGCATAGGGACTGACTGGAGAAGAGAACACTATTAGTATATATATTAGTAAGGGTTATTAACCAATATACACGTATAATCTGTGGATCAGAAAGTCCTAATACAAGTATTTCTGTTTAACCAGCTTGACATTATTAAATAAGTTGATGAATTGACTTTTATATTGAAGCGATAGATCACAATACTAAGCATAAGAGTTATTATTATTGTGAAAGAAGAAACATTTTTTAAATCGTAATGTATTGTTCTAACTACACACATATTATTATAGTTGAGTGTTATGCAAAGCTGGCTTTTGCGATAGTCAAATAGGCACAGTGTTCAAGTTACCGCTGTTGGAAAACGTTCTTTGCGGGTATCTGATTCTAGTGCAGACCTTGCGACCCCATTTATTTGTCACAAGCGTTTTAGTGTTAGATTTTCTATGTTACAGCCAATTGTTTTATCTGTAAAAGTGCCAAGTGCCGGAAATTTCACAATGGAAACAAGAATAATTGATATTATTTATTCTAAAAATAGTATTTTTTTTAGTAGGTACTTATGTACCTTCAGATTGTTTTCGAGAATTTTATACAGATATACACCACCAAGGGGGTTCTTTCTTTATTTCTTTGTTTTAAATCAATGGGGGTTAGATTACACATACAATGGTGACAATTCTGTTGTTACAAAACTCACCAAACTAGACTAAAAATCACTAATTATAACAATAATAAAAATTTAGTTTAATCCTGCCAAATGACGTTGCGTATTCTGAAAACGTAGGATTAAACTAATTTTAGTTTGACAGCACTAAAATTGGTTAAGTTACTCAACTTGGTCCACATTTACTCATTTGCTATTCTGTTGTACGTTTTATACGTCTAAAATTGTCTAAAATTGGGAACGTCACACTAAAATTAGACGACATATAAATACATGCCGACTAACTTTAGTGATATAAAGATTTTTGGATAAAAAGTAAATTAATAGTATATTTTTATTATAGGATGAATATCGAATATGTGATTTTAGCTTTGTTCGCTTTGGCAGAAAGGTATGTATATTTTAAATTCATTATTTAATAAGAGTGCTTACTGTTTACATTAAAACTAAATAATCATCAATTCATGACCTGATGAAATTATCAAGAGAGAATAAAAGAATAGAGAAAAACATACGAGACAAATAATTCCAATCCGTTTGAAGTGGCACAGGAAAACTAGCAGAAACTTTTTAGGCTCTACATCTAAAGCTTTTCATTTACTAAATTATCTCGATAAAGGCTTCATCCCTTAGACATCTAAAGGTTTGCTCGATTTTTAATCATTTTTATGCAATGGAACTTTCCCATAATACAAACGTGGTGTACCTACTCATATGTAAGTAGATAGAGGTGCAATTATATAATCTACTTATGTAGGTTCCTATGTAATATTTTTCTAGTTTTATTTGCACTTCCTTTTTTGCCCAAGGAAGTTATCAAGCTCCTGTAGGGCAAGACAATTTCATTGCACTCAGTCAAACTTCTGTGAGCAGGTGCATTGCAAAAACATCAGATGTAATAGTGGAAGAGTTAACACAAAACAATTTGTATATTTTTTTCTTATAATCCTGCTCATCAATTTTAACCATAGATATAGATTTATATATAAATTATAAATACATTGTAATATTGATTGATATTGATTAAAGTTTTAGTTTTCAAGAATTGTTCAATATGCCCAACACCATAAGTGCAGTAGATGGGACACATTGCAATAGCAAAACCACCAATAACTCACTCTACTGCACCTGGAAATCTGTTTTATAATAGAAAAGGATTTTACAGTATTAACTGATTCATCTCAGATTGTGAGTATAATCCACATTAATTATAATAATCACTTTAACAAACTGTAATAATAACAAGGTAGCTGGGATAGACTGGATGCAGCTGAGAGGCCTATATCCAAAAGTAGACTGCAATAGGCTAATTGATTGATTAGCTGTAATTAATATACTTCCACCGGCTTCAAAATAATAAATTACCTACCTATGTAAATCCTAAATTTAAATTTACTGCAACCTATGATCTTATCTGTGCCTATATTGAGTGAGATTAATGTTAATTATTATACTAGCTGTTGCCTGTGGCTTCGCTTCGACATCAGGTAGCCTGTGTATCTGTTTATTATATCAATCTTATAAATACTTATGAGACCTTTCACATACTCGAACCATATCATGTATTTTGTTATTATACTCAAATTATTGAAAATTACTTATGCTTTCAACAAACAACACTTACATGCTGCCATTACTATACAGTGGTTACAGAAGTTATTAGATTACAACTTAGTTTGTAGAACTAGTTCGATAACCATGCTTGAAATTCCTTAACGTTTTGATTTGCCTAATTACCTGAAAAAATGAAATTGACATGGTGAAAAATGTCATTAAAGCGAGTACAAAACATTATTCATCATTTTACATATTGTAACGAAATTGTCTTAATGTTAAATACAGTAAAGACGTAAAAGAGTAGAATAATATAACAATTTAACAAACAAAATAACTTGGTAAATAAAAAAATGAAAAATTTCTTACCTCTCGCCATTTCTAGGTTATTGTTGATGCGTTTCACAAGTTACTTTTTTTTCTATTGTTCTCCTTCATCGTGATTAATTTATTTATTTATAACTTTAGACTTACTTGAAAAATAAGTTAATTATATTTATTTTGGATATATTTCAGCTTGACTTGCACAGATTCATTATTAGCTGTTAATTAGACAGATATCAAAACAGGACATACAGTGGGTTGCCAGCTATGTAAACTCTGTAGAACAGTATTTACTAAGCTATGAGCCGGAAATATGATACTTTGTTTGGTACATAATTATAATGTTCGTAAACAAACATTAACATGCATTAAAAAACCTAAAAATATTGTTTCAGAAGATTTTATTCTTACACTCTTTGTCATTCATTCTTTACTTTTAAGTAGCAGCAACACTCTCGTACTTAACTTTTAGTTATGTCAGATTCAAATTTAGTGCTGTCCTAAGAACTAAATTTAATTCAACGAAACAACAGAATACCATGTTCGATATCTCTTGACTAAAATAAAAGAATTTTAGTGAAATTTTAGTTTAGTTCGGTGAACAACAGAATTGGCACCAATGAGTAGTTATTACTTTGTTTTACTTTTGAATGTTCATTTTTGTAGACTATTGTGAAATTATTTATAAATAGGACAGTAATAACAGAACTATTAAATGTAAATATCGGACAATAGTTTATTGGTTTAGTTTAGTAGTTAAAGTTTATTTCAATGACTGATTTGTTTTTGATTGATTTACATATCTATTTGAATAATTTATTTTCTTTATAACTTTTCACGTTAGTTAACGTGGATCTCATAGTTAGCCTGAAAAGTCGCTTATTGCTGTGGGTCAGTGATTCAATAATAGTTTAACACCAACCGTAATTTTTCCTTCAGAACCGATTTGAAGCGTCGGTAAGTTAAATGTTACTTTTAGATTGTAAAAGGATTGTTATCTTTTGGCTGCGTACAGCGTCCTACGTTGTCATATCAAAACACAGTAGTACAACTATTTGTCCTTGTTTACACAAAACCTTCTAAAAATAACATCAACAAGTAAGTGAAATGAATCACTTACTTGTTTTGGTTAACTGTACCACTAAAGGCGCAACTCCCGCTTGAGCCGTTTCACTGAGCCGTACAATAAACTTGCAACAAATACAGCCGTTACTGGGATGAACATCGCAAAAATAATACCTTCGCGACTCGCGCTCATTGTAAACGAGCCAAGTTTTTCTATTTCCTTTCCGCCCCCACCTCCCGTCCCCTGCCCCCGGTCCTTACCGATGAATGACAGCATCACCTGTCCCCTGGGTGACAGAAGGCGGTCAACTTTCAAGAATAACTCATCGAGAGGCGGTGTTATGGAAATTGTTCCAACAACGTTTTATTGTTGCCGAGCGTTGGGAGAATATTTATGTTATAAGGAAGGGAGTCATAGAGGTTTTTTAACTTGTTTGAAATGTATTTATTAGGGAAATATAGAAATTAGTTATATAACTCAGCAAATTGAATATCAAAAAGATAAGAAGCTACAATCTTAACTTATACAGCGAATAACAGCGAATGTTGTGCTTTCATGCCTAAACTACTGTCATCACATCACCATCACATCACCTACTGTCACCAATCATCATGAAATTTTGCATACATGTTGTCAGGATACAGAAAAGAACATCATTATTTATCCAGAAAAATAATGCTTCTAATCGGAAACCTGAATTGATTGACACACGCGAGCGAAGGTAGGGCAAACGCTTGTAACTATAAGTAGAAAAACGTCCGGGATAACTAAGCTCCCCAACCTGCTCTTGCGTTACATCTAACTTGTTGTAGGTTACCATTATTTGATGCTCAAATAATTATTATACACATGTATAAAACAACTTCTACTAATTCTTCGAAAATGTATGTGTCATTGGGTAGTTTCTACATTCTACCTGGAACAAAATGCATCTATAGTCTCACATATCTACTATGCACAGTATGCACACTGGCAATTTACCGGTTCACTACAAAACATATGTCTATGTTTCAGAGCTAAGAGCCAGGTAACTTTGGTAGCTATTGATTAATCTCCACAAAGCAGGTTCCTACCCACACTGTGGTAATCAGCGGTAGTGTAATGCCATGATTAGGATTAAGTAAATTACATACCACTTCAATAAGACGCTCCTCATTCTCGTAATCTCCGTCGACTTGAGTGAGATCGTGTTGGCTGCGAGTGTTACTTAGATAGACTGATTTTGTCGCAAAGGAAGGTGAATTAATATGACTCCATAAAATTTAAATACGAAAGTATTTAAATTAGAGGTTGTACTGTAAAACCATTAAAATTTTATTGATATATACGACGCGTTATCGATTCTCTTGTCAAATATCTATATTTTAAACTCTTATCCTAAACCATTTTAGATCGGGTTGTTATTTAAAAAAAATGTGCAACTCTTTAAACTTTATGTTTACGTCAAAATTAATTTCCATGTTTTTACGTAAATGTAATAGATAGCTGTCCAATGTTGTTGTCGAATCCGTAATACCCGACGCGCAGCTTGTTGGTGATCCCGTTAACCTCTACGTAATCTGTTTCAATTGGATTACTATGTATCTAAGAGAATGGTACATCAAAAATTGCTTAACGTAAATGCAAACCAGTAAGTAAATCTCGAACTGCACCTACCTGTCGCCGCGCTGCTCAAGTTATTCCGTTAACTCCATCACACACACATACTGCGTTGAAGCTAAGATGATTGAGAGTTAGAAACGGTTTGTGCAGTGGATTTCAGTTTGATTAATTTAAGCCGTTCCTATTCTTATGCGGAAAATTGTAGCTGTGTCTGCTGAGTTGTAGATACAACTGCAATTTTCCACTTACTGCTATCAGATATCCGTTGTCTTCTTTCTTAGTAGACTTTTAAACTAAAAATATTTATATTATTATGCATTAAAGCGTGACGATTTGATTTGAGTGTAAGGCAATAAGAATATAATTTGATTAAATCGAAAGTTACAAATAGTTGAACAATCGATTTGTTATCTCATAATTTGTATTTTGTCCAGTATTTTTTATTCGACTCGTGGTATTTTTTTCTGTCTTGCGAGTAATTTCGAAGAGTTAAAATATTTTTAAATATGAAGTCATATTTATGTGAATATTGAATTGATTGGTTAAACGCGTTCTAGAAAGAATCTGGAACGAGTATTTCAAATCAATCTAAATATAAGTCGACAAAAGCTTTATAAATGTTATTTGATAGCCTATAGATATATTATTTGTTCAAATCATTTACGAAAAGAAAAGAAAAATACCTCGAAGGCAACTACTATTAATTATTTAACAAATCTTAAAGGCTCCTACGTATTGTCTTCGTCTCGTAGATGTGTACAAGCGTACGTTAGAAAGAAGCTAATCCCAGTTGAGAAGTTGTTTAATCTTCGAGTAAATAAAGGTTGCGGTGTCAACAAGGAGCTTACGTTAAGTCGCTTCCAGTGTGTGTGGGTTTGTGTTTGAGTGGGTTTGTGTTTGTACGCTAATCTCTTAATAAAACTGATTGTGTACGAATGTGTAGCCACGTGGATCGTGCACAGCTGTACTCGCGCAATCTATTAGATTATGTCTTAGCTATAATTAGTTATTTAAATTGAACTAGATAGATTCCTTGAACCAATTGGTTTGGAATACTTCATAACGAGCATCAAATTTGTGACGTACCTTAGTCGTTGACTAACGGGTAGGTCGTACACTTTAGTTTCTTTCACTTTGCGTAGACTTTTTAATTCATGGAAACGCTGACGATGATTTTGTGTCATTCCCTAGTGCAGTAACTCAAGGTACATGTCTTAGAGGACCGTGCGGAAACGTGTACCTAAACCTGTCTGTTTGTTTGTTTATTTGTAATGTCCGATGGGAGGAGGAGGCGAATGGACTGGCGTTGGTTTATGGGCACAGAAACAAGCTGTCTTCGAGAGTTGTGCCGACGTCATATGTACGGATATACTCGTATATGTAACAATAACGTAGACGTGCATATCTTAAAATTGTAAAAGCATTAAAAGCATTTTTATTGACAGAAAAAGCTATATTTGCACGTATGCGAAAACATGTTTGTTAAATTCATAATACAATGAGGCCCGGCTTGTAACTACACACTACTTTGCAAAAGAATTCCTTTTTATTATTATAATAATGAGATAGAGCGAAGGAAATAGAAATCGAATATAAAATAAAACAGTTTAGAATTGTACAGGTATGTAAAAGTTTGTTGAAAATGTATTTGAATTTAATGTCAGGAAGTGAAGGACTGTGGCAATCTGTGCAAGGTGGTGTATTTGAAGTTGCCGTAGCATTGCATAAATAAAATAAAAACAATGATATATATTTAGGAAAACAGGCTTAGGATCGGAATCGAATTTAAGTCGTTATGAAAGTTTTATGGTGTGTATTACCTATCAAACCTGTTCAAATATATTCACAGCACAGTAAATGAAACCCCGTAACTTTGGTTAAATACTGCGTATTTCTGTACCTACACCTGCTTTGAGAGTAAAGTAGAATATTATATCTCCATGTTGCTATTAGTGTTTAATAGTTTTTATTTGTTATTAACATTAAACAACGTTGTTAGGAGAGTGTTATTTGAGTACTAGTACATACGTATATGCGCTCACGGCTGTATCCAGGCAGAGGCGTATTAAACACCCACAATTTGCTAACTATAACTAGTCCCACAAACATTACAGGGAGCATGCCTATTGGCCCTCTAACACAATAGTAGTTTGAATTATTTAGTAAATTTCAAGACTAAACGGTGTGCTCAACCATGTGTCTTATGCTTGTAACAAATAATGTGTAGGTATGCTAAGATAATTATTAATAGGTATCGTGATACGCATCTGTAATACGCATTCATTTTCAAATGATGTGATAATAAATAAACCATATACGAGTGAAAATTTCGGGAATCAAGGAAGTGACACAACATTACTATTTAAAAACGTATTTTCGAAGTATTCTCCGCGAAATTTGACACATTTTTCCATACGATGGAACCAATCATTGAAGCAACCATTCCATTCGGAAGCTGGGGTCTCCAAAATGGCCGTTTTGTAGGCGTCCACAGCTTCTTCAGGTGATGAAAATCTCTGACCACGCATGTTATTCTTTATTTTAGGGAAAGTATAGAAATCATTAGGGCTTAGGTCGGGGCTGTACGGTGGATGGTCTAATAATTCTATGTTTTCTTGCTTTAAAAACTCTTTTGTTCTGTGCGCGGTGTGAGAACTCGCATTGTCGTGATGGAGGATGATGCGGCGGTTGCAGTTCTCTTTACGGAGTTCAGAAACGACCTGTGGCAAACAAATGCTAGCATACCATTCTGCATTAACCGTTCTTTGTCCCTCAAGAGAAATAGCCGCAACATGGCCGGTTTTGGCCACCATTTTTTTTGCGACACTCCGTGAACGAACAATTTTTGTTGGCTTTAACTCATTTTCGAACACCCAAACTCGTAACTGGTTTTTTGTTTCGGGTTCGTACGCGTATATCCAGGATTTGTCACCTGATACGATGTTGTATACAGCATTTGAGGATCCTGCGTGGAATCTTTCGAGAGTTCTGACGCACCAAGTAACGCGAGCCGCTTTTTGCTCTTCACAGAGCGAATGCGGTATCCATCGGGAAAAAAACTTTTTCACACCTAATTGTTCATGCAAGATTATTTGTATTTGACTCATGCCAATGTCTAAAGTTGCCTGAATTTCGCGGTATGTCGATCTTTCTTAATCAGCTTACGCACAGCATCAACGTTTTCTTGGGCGACTGCAGTTTTTGGACGACCTTGACGGGGATCATCACTGAGCTTGACACGTTCACGTTAAAATTCAGCAAACCAGCGATAAATTGTGGTTTTGGATGGGGCTTCATCACCAAATTCAAAAATCATCCGGTCAACACACTGTTTTTGCGTTAAACCACTTCGAAAGTCATAATAAATCATCGCTCTTGAATTTTCTCGAGTCAATTCCATTTTCTCAACGACTAAACAAGTTTGACAAAACCTTGTGATAAGTCCGAGAATCGTTTTTTAAATAAATAAATGGTATTCGATTTTTAAAACCAAGGAGTTTTCAATTAAAAATATTTTAATATGACAGAAACAGTGGAAATATTCCATTCCCGATACTTTTAGTGCAGCCTATGTATATTATATCGATCATAATTAACGCGAGACGCTGTAGTCTTGAGATACATTTGCACGAAAATGCATGTTAAATAACATAACAAAATTAATGTATAAAACAATGAATATGCAAGGACTTGCTACATAACGATGTAATTACTTCACATAAATCACTTGACATGATACTGATGAAGAAAACGTGACAGTATATAATATAATTAAAAATTGATAGGAACGTCTAAAGCATTTAGGTATACTAAAAGTATGTAATTAATTGTTTCTTATAATTTCGTAACTCATAATTAATCTATGTGACATGTAATTATTACGGTACATTATTATTATATTTACTCAGAGTGCTCAAAATTAAAGGGAATAACAATTTATAGTTTAGTAAAACTATACAAACACGGCAAACAGCTTTAAAAATTAAAAAAAAAGTCGTTACCAGGCCTAATATGTGGGACTTATCAAAACGAACCATATAGGTCCAATCTCGAGGGATTTATTAGTAGCCCTTGAAGAGGTCCACTATGCGCCTCCTGGCTCCATCATCAGATCAGCTCTAACATAACACATAACATAGTTTTGTAACGAGTTTTGTAACTCGACGCGGCGTAGTGTCGGAACGACCACTTTATCCATTGCTCCACCCGTGCAGTCTATAGACTGTAGTTTGGATGGCAGTACCATAATGTTGTATGTTAGAGCTGATCTGATGATTTGATTCCTACACGGGACAAAAATTTGTGTAATCCACACTTGTCACACTTGTCTCGAATCTGGGTGTTTTTTGATGTTCGTTGTTTCAATGTTTGTAAAGTCCCCCGCGACACAGGAAGTATATTTCTAATGCGGGAGTTAACTTTTAAAACGACATAGAGAAGAGAGGTACATACAAAGTTTCGTTTGGATACGACAATGAAAAGTACATTAAAATTGACCTCAGAGGTTTGGTTACATAGTATACTAGCAGCGCCCTGCGGTTTCACCCGCGTAAGCCCCAATCCCGTGGGAATATCGGAATATAAAGTAGCCTATATGTTAATCCAGGTATCAAGCTATCTACATACCAAGTTTCATCGCAATCGGTTAAGTAGTTTTGGCGTGAAAGAGAAACATTCATCCATCCATCCAAACTTTCACATTTATAATATTAGTGGGATTAGTTTGTTAGATACAAGTGAAGCGAATAAAAGCGTCTTAATTAGGGTACATGTTTTTACCAGTTTTGGGGGGGAGTTTAGTATATTATAAATTCATATTTGTAATAACAATTAAATAAAGAAACAGTATCATACAGTAACTGGTATCTTAATATGTCCATGTTGATCAGGGAGAGTATCTCACGAAGGTCAGCAATGTAATAGACAGCCCCGGTGAGATATATTCAATCAACATCTTAATGTAAAGTGTTCCAAGTCGGTGTAAGCCGCACTTCATCTCGAAGTGGCACGCGCGTAATAACGAACAGTGAAATATGTTCACCGCAGCTCATATGCGGAGTCGAACTCGCTAACTCATTATACCATGTGGTTACGTACACCGACGCAGCTTTCGGCTAATTTTACTTCCAACTTTTGAGATACGCCCATAGAATATTAAGTGTAAATGTATTTAAAATATATTTGCTAGCGGCTAATGATGTCACGGTGGTAAGTGACGTAAACAATACTGTAAGTCCAACGCGCAAGGAATTTTTCACCAGTAATGATAGGTATTTAAAAACCTTTTGTGTCCCTATTCTGGTGTTTTTGCGACTGCCAAAAATTGTTTTTTTCGGTATATTTCACGTAGCATATCATTTAAATCCATTGCCCCAATTAATTTTGTTATGTTTCTTAATGTTAATTGCTTTACATACAACTATTGAATTAAAGTAACGCCCAGTATGATGTAATTCAATCAATTGATCGCCTGTTTCAGGTGATTACATCATACTAAGCGACGTGATGAGTATTCTAAAATCACTGATATGCGAGTCTTTTTGTTCTTCACCCGTCCAGCAATAGTCCGCTTCATTCGGCCAAGGCCCGACGGTTGCAATTTATATAATGAACATCTCAAGTTTGTAACGGTAAGTTCTATTCTGTGAAAACGATGCATTCAAGCTTATCCCTGGTATATCAACTATTTATTTATTTAAATCTTCATGCACAACATGGCTAAAGGCGGACTTAATGAAGATGGCATTCTGTACCAGTCAACCTTGGGGTGGTGTAGAAATCTTATAAGGTAGGTGCTATGGTTGTCATGTACTTCTCTTACACGGAGTCTTTTCTTGTAAGAACCAATGGATAGGAAAAAAAATATTGTTGAAAAAAAGGCTTGAACTCTGCGTTATTTTCCTTAATCATAATCAATACATAATATTATATAACATAATAGCTTATAGTAAATGCTACTTAATTTTAGTTCCCCAGATTACGTTAAAATCTTTATATTCAGTAACAGCATTGTTTTTAATGTTCTCTTTTAGAATAATGGACAAGGCAATTCTTTATAACACGTAAATTGTATTGACAATAATGGCAAATTCAGCATTTATTGAGATATGTACATATTTTTCATTAATAATAAATTAAGTAATTGTCGCACTTGTTCTACTAAAATTAACAATTTTGTAGAACTTAAAGACTAAATAGACACATATTATAATAGGTATTACATGCAGCGTAGCACTCCCGTAGCTCTCGTAGCAGCTTCGAGTGCTACGTGATCAGTCGGGGGCCGCCTTAAGAGACAACTAATTGGCTATATTAGGGAAGCGGACAGCAACATTCATCTTGGAGCTAATCATGTTACGAGAGTGCATTCCTCCGTCTCGGTGGCGGTGACATGGACCCCGCTTTACTCTTCTTACGGGGAGTTCTAACTGGGGAGTTTGTCTGCTCATTATTGTGCTTGGATTTTTTTTTTCAATCATCACCATTGGTGGTGTTAATTTAAAATAAAGAGCGAGTATATTTTTATTGCTGTTTTGGTTTTTTAGATTACAATAAATCGATAGTAATATTATAAAGCTGAAGAGTTTGTTTCTTTGGTTGAACGTGCTAATCTCAGAAACTACTGGTTTGAATTGAACAATTATTTTAGTATTGGATAGCCCATTTATCGAGAAAGGCTATAGGCTATATAATATCACGCTACGATCAATAGGGGTGGAGCAGTGACCATAATCAACGGAACGGCTAGTATAATTATATTCTGTGAGTGTGTATTACTCATCAATAAAAAAGTTTAGTATAAGAATGTATCACAAACCAATATAAAAATAATTGAACAGCCAAGGTATTACAAGGTAGGGTATGCGAGTGGAAGCAAAAAATAATACAAGTGTTTAAAATGTAGACAAAAACTAAGGCCCAAACAAGAAATATAATATTGTAATGAGAATAGGACGACAAGACAAAGCTCTAAATTTCGACAGTGTCTATATAATTATCACTCAGTACCTACATATATAGCTATTACGCGATCGCGTTAGTTCCCGTAACATAATTATATATAAGACAATAACGCTATGATTATTTATTACATATATTATGTAAAACATTTTCAATCTCTGGAATGATGTTTTTTATTTTCGACACATGCTCAGTAGGCTAGGCAAGTTTAATTACAATAAATCAGTATTTGAACCCCTTTCGGTTAACACTGCAAGAGAATCTTCTAACGTAGAGGACTGTATAAAAGTGAAGTGGCCAGATACAGAGTTATAGAAGGCCCAGAACAAGCACCTGTGGGGAACAAAACTATATTTTGTTCCTTGTTTATATAAAGCTCCTATGTGAAGTCAAATTTTCAGTTTATTATGTGTTTCGACAAATCTTTTGATAATCACATGAGTATAAACCTTTTATTCTCAAATAATGTTGTTTAATCATTTTCACCTAACAAGCTAATTTAAATTGGTTTTTACGTAATAGTAAAAAATAATACCTTAACTGAGCGCTTTCTCGAACAGTGCACCGCAGGCGGCGGCGGCGCGCCTTTCGCGGACCAACTTCACCGCAACTAATTTGTTTAGCGAGCGTTGCTCGTATAATGCGCTCGGACTCTTTATGCGCCCGTGTACAGTCGCGTACACGGAACACTCAACGCGGCCTCGCTTTGTTACGCTTATTGCTTAACTTTGTAGCTCTCGCGAAAGGGTCAAACCGACTTGTTTGTCACAATGCTTTTGAGGGTTTTACAGAGTAAACACTTTATGAGTTTAAAAAAAGACAACTCTCTAACGTTATGTCCTTTTGAGCTACATTTCATAAGGATGCGAGTCTTTTTAATAAAATGTTATTTGAATAGTCAATATCCGAGAAATAAGCTTCCGCTCTCTGAGAGTTTACTCAGCTACCGGTTGCAAAGGCTAATAAAAAGTGAAAGAAATACTACTAAAGAATACTAAAAATAACATAAATGTGAAGATTTTGTAAAACTCGTGGTTCCTAAGAACCTCTCTTAGTGAGGTTTCTCAATATTCTTCTTTTTATATGAGAGTCTACACCGCACGACGACGGACTGGATATCAGAGAACAAAGGTCTATAAAAATGTTGTATCTTAAGTTCTGACGCCCAGCACTGGGCTAAGTGATCTAAAGGAGGGCGAGGGCGCTTCGGCAGGCAACTTCGAAACTGAGGCAGAGGTGATTGTACAAGATTACAAGAAGATTAAGATTTAAATAGAATAAAGGTCATTATATGTTTAAACTTTACTTGTATGTATACTAGTAAGATATTTTACGTCACTAAATAATTTGATAACGTGCCCCATACTGCTCTAATTATTTCCATTTCTTTTTCTCCATCTCATGGTTGCCTGTAAGAGATTGCCATAGAGCGATAAGGCCGACAATTGTATTAACCGTAATTTTAAGAAATTGTGCTTTTTTAATATTTCTGGTGTACAATAAAGAGTTATATTATTATTATTATTTGTCATAGGCGCTCTCCGTCTTTGCCAGTCCTGCCTGTCGGTCATGGCGGCATTGACAAGCTCCTTGGGTCTTGTCCTAAAGCTTATATATTAATATAAATAAATCGAAACCATAATCGAAATCAAGTGGCAGAGTAGCCACTAACATTCGCAATGTAACACAAAATTTGACAATAGGGAATATGCATGTATTTTTTTTTTATCTTTTATTGACTTGTTCCATCATTCTACTCTAATAAAAAATATAAATAACCTCGGCAATGTTCAAATTAATTTTTAAAATAACATTGAAAACATCGATAAAATTTGATCTGTTTAAACGCCGCCATATTTCGCGGGCCTTGGATGACGTCAGATATCACGCTCAGTGTTTGTTTCATAAACTTAGTATACTTACTTGAAGTGTTACAGTAATTTTATACCGATTTTCAGTTGTAATTACTATGTATTGTAATTAATAGACGATGGATAAAGTTTAAAAAACATTTTATACGTATTGCCTTGTCCCTAAGTGTAAAAACACTATAAGAAGTACACCCAATACAGTATTTTTTCCTGTACAAAATAATAATGTGAAATACGAAAAAAATGGTGTAAATTAATGAGAAGAGATGAAGTATCTTCAATATCGTGTTTATATTGTTGTGAAGATCACTTTAATGTAAGCATATTACAATTTAATTGCTAGAATAGTGTGAATTAGTCAGCAGTAGGTCATTTATGTTGGTTTTAAATATCAAGCAGAAGGCAACTTGCTTGTCTACTTAAACTAAGTAACAAAAGTCCAATAAAACTTCATGAATATAACTAACTATACATATCTTACCTATCCTTTAGATTATAATATAACAAGTATTATAATAATTACCTTGCGGATTTCACTCTTTTGACCTCAGCAGACGTTAAATCTGGATTTAATGCATAATATGTAGTCATCATGAATGCATCTATTTTCGGTAGATTGTCCGATTGTTCTTTGACAAAACTACATTCAGTCATCGTCCTAGATAATTTCTAATATCACTAGAATGCCTAAATTGCACTAGCTAAGGGCAAAAACCACAGAAACACCTATCTTTCTCCGTAACACTACGAATATAGGCGCCGATAAATGACAGGACGGGGAATTTGACGTCATGTTTTGTTTCGACCAATAGTGAAGCGTTTTGCAAAGTTGAATTTCGCTCCCTTATTTTGCATATTTTAATTAATATTTTTTGCAATTAAAGACGAACTAAATAAGAAAATAATTGTTTAGGCATAATATGTGGACAATAAAGATTCAAGGGAAAATTAATCAAGTAAATTTAAACAACATGCATATTCCCTATTGTTAGGAATACGAAATCGTTATTTAAATGAAATGGAACAACTAAATTATTGCAAATCATTAATTTTTATAAATTAAAAAAGATTAATCCTATTATGTATTACGAATTTCAATGGAATATTAACTAATAATAATAACTCGACACATCTTGCACACTGCCGTCTGATCCCAAACTAGGCAGAGATGGTAACCAGGTTGGTGATAAACATACTTAGATATATATTTCTAAATACATACATATTATAAGTTGATAAATTAAATGAGGAGAAAACGCCGAAAGAAAGTTTGTGCGTTTAAACAAACAAAGTCACTTTCGCATTTATAACATTAGGTAGGATTTTACCAACATTAATACAGCAAGCTTCGAATATTCGCTACATCTCGATTCTTCATGAATAAACCCTCATAAAACTAAATCATGTACGATAAAGATATACCAGCCTTTACACAGTAAAATTACTTTATTGCACCTGATAAGCAGTATCAGATAAGGTTACAAGTAAACGTCGGAGGAGTCTCGAACAGAGGTAATGCGATAAGGCCGCGTATGTAAACTACGCGCCGCGCCCCTCGACTAGTTGAATAACACAAAACGTGTACATTTACGACGATATCGCAACGATATCGCATCACAGAGCACCCGACCTAGTGGCAGCCATGTGTCACACCGAATTATGAGTTAAAGTACCTGTTCAGGACCAAATATTAGAGAATATTTCCTTCGGTACAAGAGCTAAACTATCTTTTTGTCATCTTCTATATTTTCATTCATCAGTTATTATAATTAGGATAACTACCACCATGATTAGTTTTCACTCATTAAATTATTTATTTCGGTGAAGCGCAACTAGTTTTGGGCCTAACAAGAACCCTCTATCGAGTAGTGAAGCGACCTGTCGCCTCGGATTCTGGCGATACACTGATTGCATGGAGCTATAATTATTATCCATTATAATAGTAATATATATATATATGAAAATAGCATAGATGTTTTGTGTGATACTCTTGGCTTGTAAATGATATATGTACACACATAATATGTACGAGGAGGCATACATATTTGTTTTAGGCATATGTTGTAAAAATATTTAATTTGAAATGCCAAATAGTATTAAAATGACTGTGATTATTAAAATTGTATTAGTCAAGTATTCAAATGATTTTATTAGTTAGTTATATAAAATAGAAAAGCATAGTTAAAAAAAGATAGTCAGTCATGAAGTCGATAACACAACACAGACACCTAAAAATGATATTGATAGTTACGTGAGTAGTGAAGCTCGTGTACGTGTAAAGGTAGTCGCGGCGGGCCACGATCTTCGCTTTATTCAATATTCGTTTAGCATAAACTGTTTACCCGGCTCGAGGCCCGCTCAGGCCGAGGCCGCCTCGCGCGCGCCCCTTCACTGCCTTGACAAGTGACAGACCGCCTTTTGACGGGAGGTGTGCATTTGCCTTGTATTGAGCTAAAGAATGTTAAATCGCTTAGTTTGTAGACAGCTAGGTATATTTTATAATAGATAGAACATAATTTGATGTTCTAAGACTACTAATAGCAAAACTTGTTTAAAAGGAAGATCTTTCCCTCCTGATAGTCTTGCTTTTAGTCTGTTGTTGATTACTCGAAAGGTAGATCAATAGACCAACCTTTTACAATTAAAGACTGCTCATCACTGTGATTCAAACACTACTAGTATTTTTATTACCTCCTCCAGGTAAATGCTTATTTTAGGAGCGGGATCAAGTCTGCTGTTTACTCGGTTGGGTTAGAACTACTTGATCGTAAGTCTACTACTACTCTTACTATAAAAGTCAGCTTCATAATAAAATTAAAATGGAAGTATCATTACCTAATAATTAGGCCTAATATTGCAAAATGGTTGCCAATACCTGCAAACACTACACTGGACGGTAGTGTATAATAAACTTTACTAAAGATAACCTATCTTCCTTTTTTATTTTTTATCAAAGATTATAAAAAAAAAGCAGTCGTTTCATGTCTTCATCGACCATAACGACCCCGTCTCATCCCCTTAATGTAACAAACACTACTCGCAATTTGTCAAGCTGCTCTTGTCCTCGGATTATTCGTAAATGTACTTTAAGATTAACTAGATTACAAGGTGCTTTACTGCGGCTTATCTTAACAACAGACCTTTCATTAGCTAAAAGAGTTTCATTTTAAAAGATTTTATGTGGACGAGTGATGTTTATTTCTTAATTTACTAACTACGCCAGATTTAAAGCAAAAAGCTTATTACAGAAATCCAATTAAATTGTTAAATGATGGTCGTCTACATTGAACTGAAACTTTTCTAACGGTTAACATGTAGTGCTCATCACAAGAGAAATGCCCCTGTGATGAAACTTTGATTTAACAGAAAAAAAAGTTAAAGTGTAACATATTGTTCATATTTATCTGTTGACGATACAATGGCGTGGGATTCCAGTTCAAATTCAAATTCAAAATCATTTATTCAATTAAGACACTAAGTGACATTTATGAACGTTAAATTGAAGCTAGAGTTAAAATCATAGATCGGCACAAACAGACGCCACAGCATATACTGGATTGTCAAGGTAAATTAGGTGAAAAACACCAAAATCTACTGCCCGTTTGTGTCGATCTATAACTTCCAGTTTCCAAAATGCGTAGGGCCTTATGAGAAGAATACTGGCAAAGAAACTCATGGCCACTCTTTTTAAAAGTCAGATCTTCAGGTACAATAGTGTTAGTGTTACACGAGAGGTAAACAGGATGCAAGCTGATGCCACCTGAATTTCATTTTATTGAAATGCTCCAAAAGCTAACGTACTAAAAAATAAAAATCACTCAGTGATACCGTTGAAGGTTTGAACCTATTAAACATAGAAATCATTCAAGGTGCACATCTACCTTCATTCAGTTGCAAAATCTACTGTTAAAAATAATTCGTGACTGGATTAAGAGGCTAGAGTCGCAGTTGATCGAACCAAAATAATAGTATAGGCTAAAGCATCGCTGACTAGGCCGACCAGTCACCCCAAGCAGCACCCGTTCACGAGTATGACGCATGGTTCATTTGTTTCTCTACTCAACCGATTGATTTTGCTTATGAGTTCCTTTTATTTCCAAAAAAGTACTGACCCGAGGGATATCTGCATAGATTGATAAAATCTTATTAACGCGAACAAAGCCGCGGGCAAAATATAGTACTTAATACCTATCAGATATTTTACTTTTACGAAGAATCGATTGTGTCATGTTCTTGTTCGAAACAAATTAGTTTCAGTAATGCTTAATTTTTTTTAGGACATGATACTTATATGTATATTATAATATAGTAACTTTTACAGTGTATGAGCATGGCGCTTCGTCGACAGGAGTGGTACCACGGCATCACAGAAAACCGACAGTAAAGCAATGCTTGCATTGTATTTCGCCGAGTGAGTGAGGTTACCGGAGGCCCTAACCCTTGCCTCTCCTCCTCACCCCTCCTCCCCCTCTTCCCCCACTTCCCCTAGTCCTACCTTAAAGGCCGTCAACGCATTTGTGACTCTTGAGCTACAGGAGCCCATGGGCGGCGGTAGTCACTTACCATCAAGTGACCCATCTGCTCCTTTTGCCCCCTATCATATAAAAAAGTATGTTCTTTTTTTTAATAATGACACGTCAGAATGACCTCAAACCGCCTGATGGAAAGCTAGAGTGAGGTCCAAAAACTGAAGATGTATGTATTTTATTGATGCCATATTGGTGAATTCTGAAGTTTCTATGTACAGTTTTAGTGATAATTGTCCAATGAATGTTTGGGTGTTACATCGTTTCGTGAGGATAGTCTGTTATTTAAATTGTAAAAAAACGCATACCGACCACCATGCTAAATGTTCACATCAGAGCAATTCACTTGTTCGGGCTCGAGTGGGAAGGCACCTTTACATTAACTTATAAATGTTCCAAAGGTTGGTTGGGGTTTTCCGAGCGAGCACTTGTTGGAACGTTGCGGATGTAACTAAATTATTTTGCAGTATTTACACCTAAACAAGTCAACGATAGTATACTATAATATATTTCGATCAAAGCTTAGAAGCTTTATATTATATTTGTATAGAAATAGGTCGTGGCATACGTAGTACACACGCAGGTACGTTTTTCCAACATTAAATGTAGGACTGTATTTTTTAAAACAAACGCACTTTATCAACATAGCAATTCTGTCAGACAAGGTAACGTGTATATTAAACAGAGTTCAAATTATTTGTTTTAATATTTCCCTTCTGAATGAAGACACAAGAAAATGAAAATGTGTAAGTAAATGAAATTTGTCTGAACTACTATCCAACTAGACATCAATATTGTTTCAATACGCAATTATGACCGGAGGATGGAGGATAACGGGAATTAACGCGATCAAGAAATAGGTATTACATACCTCGGCCTGTGACCACGGCCAGTGCAACCTGGTCGAAAGTCAGGCAAAATTCATTTGTATAGACGTAGGCTTGTTTGCCACCGACGTGGTATAAAAACAACCATAACAAGAAGAGATGTATGCTAAACAGTGCTACTTATAGAGGAGTATTATAGCCTAATATAGGGCATTTATAGTGACTTAATTAACAAACGTACGTAGGTACGTACTCGTATCAGTAACGTTTCAGTGTGAGACTGAAAGGAACAACGTGATATTGTTTATAGTAGGTAGTTGCCAGCGGATGCTGTCCGGGATGCACCCATTCATCGTATCCGTCTGGGATCTTGTTTACTCCCCCCACTCTACCGATCTCCCCCGTACAGCGGAAGATGGTGGGGGTTGGGTGGACCCGTCCCCGGCGTGGACAATTAGCATTTAGATTAAACAAATAAACGGTGCTGCCGCGTGACCAGAAAGACTTATCTGTGTTATTTATTGTGCAATTTATTTATTTATTGCATTTTTAATTTCATTGTTACGGAAACGACTTCCGTATCAGTAAAACAGGCGTCAATTTAGTCAAATTATAGTTAATCTTCATTTGACTTAGTTTCAAAGTCTATTTAAACAAGCGACCCCACTATAGCAATATATTTACTGTAATGCATAACGGTAACAAGGTTTAATCTTAAGTAAATGTTTTAAAGCAACCAGCAAGTACTATTAGACGTAATTCGAAGACGTTCGTCTGATACATTAGATTAAGATGCAAAGAAATTCTAGCGCAATAGGTACATCTAAGATAATGGAGAGTATTCAAGTTTTATTTTTTCTATTTTATAAAGTGAATTAAATAGAATCTAAATAAAAGCGATTACAGTCTTTGACTATATACTTCTAAGACTTATTTGATAATATATTATATTTGTTTATTTAATTCTGTTCAATAACTAAACTACGATAATACGTGCACCACATTCACGTTCGCGCGGCTGCACCGAGGCTCTGTCAAGCGTCACGAAGCTAAATGCAGTGTCCTCTTCATTAGGTCATTCTGACAGGACAACTTACATCAATCTATTTTATTCTATCTCTACATCAGACCAGGAAGTTTTGAATGTAAATATTACGAAACCCTTTGGTATTAAGTTAGTAAGTATATAAAGTTGAAGCTTCGTGGCGCGCCTGTACGGTTAAATAAATTTAAATGTAACTTTTCAAAGATCGATATGGTCGATACGACTAACACAGTCGTATCGACCATAGCTGAGACATAACATATACCATAGCTTAGACGAAGCAATTCTTGGTAACTCTAGTCTGACGTATACGCATAATAGAGGTCATAAACATTTCCACTAAGATACTCCTTATACCAAAAACATAGTATACAACACGATAACTAGTAGAATAATAATTATTTTACATAAAATTAACGCCAAAGAACTTTAAGGTCCCGAACCGTGCATAAACGCAGCTCTTATTTGTAGTTAAGTTAAATTAAAATATATATATCATTATTGGACAACGGTCGGCTTAGCCTCGTATTATTTCGGGCGTAGTTAAGGCGGTGACTGACTTATGTCGTTTTATAAATACTGTAGCATATCGACCTCTTCGATATGAATGACATTCTAGTATGTGATAAGATAACTTATTTTCTTTTAGGTTTATTTTGAATTATATTTCAAAAAATCATTTATAGGCAAGTAACAGAACAATTGAAGACTGGAAGTTGCTACCAGAGTTTAATTTGCGATACCCTGTAAACACATCCCGTGAACACACTTGACAAGGGCTACAATTACTGCAACAGAATATATTTTTGTATTAACAAGGTTTGGTCAATTGAAGGTCACCGCTTGTTATGTGTAAATGCAAGTACTCACTGTGGATGCTCTTGCACCCTTGATAAGGTGATATTTTTTTAGAATAAAACGGAAGAAACTTGATTGTACACCGTTACAGGCAACCTAGGAATGAACAAAAATTATAAGATACAAAAAAAACTAATGGGTAGTTTTGGTGTGAAAAAAAAATAGAGAGAAACACACATTTCAGTTAAGAGGAATCAAAATGTCAAGCTTCAAAACTGGCTACATTATACAATATAATTAGATAATACAGAGAAATAATTAGATCTTAAAAACTTTCAAAATAAGTATGTGAGTAAGTGAGTAGATTTGCTAAATTAACCACATTAAGTAAATTGTTCAGGTATGATATGATCAAAGATATGATGAAGACTTGTAATAATGTTACAAATATTACATTCACGTCAGACGCCACCCTTATTCCTCACCGCGACGGCGACGGTACTAATACTTTAATTAATGCTAGTTTCGGGACCCCCTGTCCTTGGAGGTGACAATACGTAGTGTATACGTGGGGCCCGTGTGGGAGTGGGACAAATATGATGCTGTAGGGTAGATTGCGTGTTTCTGGGATCCCACATTTGTTTTAAAAAATCAATTTCTGAATTAGAAAATTATCACCTGTAAGTGACGTACATACAGGTTTAGTCCGTGTTACATCTTACTAAGATCTTACTTTTGTTATCGCCACTTCAAAAAAACTTGTATTATTTTATTAAAAATAAAGGTAAATGATACAACAGTTCACTATTTAATAATAATGAATGAATAGACATTTACAATAGACAGATCTTGGATTTATCGATACGATTAAGAGCCAGTCAACAGTTTGGCTGTTTTAAAATAAGTCTAGGCCTACCAAAGTGAAGCGATCGAACAGCGCAGAGAATATTTGTATCGTTAGTTTCTGCCGAAAGTTTTCACTACTGTCAGCAGCAAGCGACCGAATACGGACTTGGTGAGCTGGTGCTTCACCATGACACGCGCCCGCGCACTCGGCGCTCAAAACTAGGGACTTCCGGGACAGCGCACCGGTCAAATTTCTATGTCATCCTTCGTACAGCCCTCATTTGGCAGCGTGTGACTTCTTTTTATTTCTAGGATACAGGATATAGGATACAGTTGTCATCGTCGGAGGATGCGCTAGCTGCGTTTGAGCAGGATTTGGAGGATGTGTCTGATGCGCATTGGACAAAGTGTACCTATTGAAAATTGGGTTAGGTGCATTATGCAACTTTGCATAAATAGTGGTGAACAGTAATTTGAAAAGATTTATTTAAAAAATTGAACTGAAATATAGATTTTTTTAAGGTTTTAGTTTAGTGTTTTTTGTTTCGCAAACATTACTGAGTGTACATTAACATCTATTCAAGGTCGAACATCGAAATAAGGAAACGACTCATTAAAACGTACATATGGAACATTGCCTTATACGTACGAAACGTGGACGCTTTTTAACCAATGGATAAGTCGAGACTTATCAGTTGGTCAAAAAGATCGCAGAGGATAGAGAGAAGTGGCGATTGCTTCACCGACAAGAGCGTAGCTCTTAAATTTGACAAAAAGTACATATAAATTCATAAAAAAATTAGTTTCTTCTTTAAGACTTCCTGGGTGCTCTGAATATTAACTCTTGGATCATTTTGTATGTACCACAAAAAAAAAAAACCACTACGGCTTTTTTTTGTGCTATTTTTAATTGTATAACTTACACTCCATTACGTTCAATATTATCTGTCCTTTATAATTTGTGCCATACACAAATGAAAAAATATTTTTTAACCTTGATTATTATTTCGAAATACACAACTTATAAATAACATCAAATAAGTTTTAGAAAACACGGCAGATCTATGGCAATCTACCCTTATCTATTTCACCATTACAATCACATCAGTCATAGCAACAAATCACATATTTTATAACATTACTCAGTTATTCTACAAAGTTACAGTCAGGCCTCGGTTAAACAAGACGACATATTTCTCGCTGCGACCGCGTGGTGTCCACGCGGTCGCCTCAACTAATGTTATTTTAATGGCGAATGTGGATTCTATTCACTAGGCAACATTAACATTTAATTTCCTATCAACCACGTAACGGCGCAAGGGCTGCACGTTGACCACGCGGTTGCCGTGAAGAGCGCATTACTCTCTTTAATTTAAAGTAAATTTTGCTATAACAACGTCGTCTCAAGACAGGAACTCGCGGGAGTCGCATGACCGCAATGTCACCGCGGCGGCCGCGTTGTGTTGGCTCGAACAAATTCGTTTAGTATAAACGCACCCTAAGATGGCGATTAACAATATATTTCATGTGCCCTTCCTGCTCTGTGTTTACACTCAGTTAATTAATTTTCATGTTGGAGGAACACTTGCAGTTATTTGTTATCACTACAGAAGTTTAATTACTTCACTAAATATTTAACAAAATAAATTGTTGAACACAAACACATTTTATTTAAAAACAAAAAGCCTACCTACTATTTAAATACCTCTACGCGGTGTCTACGCTCGTAGCTTTGGGGAACAGTTATCTATAATGCTACGAAAATATATACCTCGAAAGAGAGATTCTAGGCTCCTTTATTTGAAGTCTATGAAAGTAGATGTTTGGTCGTATATTTTCCTAATCTCTATTGTACTTATGTTTTTTCCTAATTGTATTTGAGTTTATTTCATTGTGTTTTGAGAAAATGATATTCTGCTATGAAGGATTTGTTTCTACATATGACGCGCTCCTTCTCAATGAATTCAATCGTCAATAGGTTTTATCGATACTCTGAAATCGTTCAATTAAATAAATGAAAAATATTTACATACTTATCCTGAAGCTATTGGGTTAAAGTACACTCGTTCAGTCAAAATTATATTTGTTTGTAAATCACGCGCTCCCTGTACTGAATGCTAGTTGTAGGACATCTTAAAAACATTAATTTCGATACATTTAATATATATGTTCTACATTTATAAATTACCCCCTAACGTAAATGGAATAAGAATGGTGGTTTATACTAACTGCACGGATGGCGTAATGGTTTAATCTCATACGGGAGAAAAATTTGCGTGATCCACAAATAGTTATCCTGAGTCTTAGTGTTCTTTGTGTAAGTTGTTTGCATGTTTGTGAAGCCCCCCGCGACACAGGAAAATTCCTAATGCGGCAGTGGTCTTTTTAAATAATAAAACAATGTGGCCTTATACCTATATGGTAATCTGTTACAGACAACCATGGGATGAACAATAAATTGAACATTAATTTAAGGCAGTGTGGTGCACGTTCAGCGCATTATTTATTAGTTAGATAAACTATTTCAAAAGTATTTTATATCTTATAAGTGTTAAGAGTACACATACACGTACACGCTATATGTTTCCGTGTCAGCAACTTATTTTATTCATTGCTTTATTTATACTTCAACTCAGTTGGCGTTTATATTCGACTATCAACTGACGTGTAGCGGCTCACATATAACATTATCATTAATATCATTTTTATCTATCAATATAGTCAGTTAAATTTATTTCTGAGTTTGCTGATTTATCCTATAACCTAAAACCCTGGTGTACGGTCCGTCCGTGTATACATACCATAATAATATACAAATATAGGATACGGTTGAATCGAGAGGTCATCCGCATAAAGGTGGCAAGTCGAAGAGAGATTATATTATTTGAGATACCTTCATTGTATAATATTATCTACGTATGAACGGGAATTAACGCGATCACGAAAAGGTATTACATACCTCTGAATTGCCTGACGTTTCGACCAGGTTGCACTGGCCGTGGTCACAGGCTGACTGGCTCAGCGGTGCACGCCCTCCGTCACCGACATCGTGAGGTAGAAGGTTCTTCATCCACCTCCACTTTTTTGATATTTTTGATATTTTCGTTTCGCCATGTACCGTCACATACTATACTAACAGTGTCCCTATTCTGTAAGCAAACCGATGTGGCCCTATTCTGGTGTTCACCCGACTGCGCATAAAAGCGAGGTGGCATGTTTTTTATCACTGGATTCCACGCTGTAGATAATTTGAAACCATCTTCCCGATTGAAAGTTTTGTGTTTTTTAATTTCAATCGCTTCACGTACAACTCTTGAGTAAAAGTGACGTTCCGTGTAGAGGACTTGCGTACGGTGAAATTCAATCCAGTGATTGGTGCAATCGAGTGCATGTTCTGCAATCGCTGATTTGCTAATCTGTCGGTTCTTCACAGCAGCGATGTGTTCTTTGACCCTTTCAGCAATGGTCCGCTTTGTTTGGCCTATGTAGGAACTACCACAGCTGCAGTTTATTTTGTAGACACCTGGAGTTTGTAACGGCAAGACGTCCTTCGGTGTACCCACGATGTTTTGAACCTTTATGCCTGGTGTGTATACTGTCGGAATGGAGTATTTCTTTAATACGGAGCCGATCTTATCCGTTACTCCTTTCACATATGGCATGTAGGCTGGTTGTCTGTTCACCTCCGGATGCTTGCGTCTATGTAATACCTTTTCGTGATCGCGTTAATTCCCGTTCATACGTAGATAATATTATATCATGGAACGCGAAAGTTTAAAAGTTAGTATACCTTCATTGATTCTTAAATATTGGTGTCACATTCATTACTAGTAAGTTAGTGCATAGCCATAGTCGAAGTGATTTGTTAAGAAAGAAGTTCTATAAAATAAAAATATAATAAAAGTATAGTATTATTTTACTATCGTGTTCGTGTTAAACACATGTGTGTTTCAGGGAAGCCTAAATAGTTTTGGGACAAACGGGGCCCTTTATCAAGTAGGGAATCGACTTACGCATTGCTGTCTTTCTTGACATTGGACATTTTGTGCATTACTTTTGTGCTCCGCGGTTGTGTTTTATATACACTAATTATTGTTGTCATGCCGCATTTTTTAATGAATAAAGTTCGTATAAATAGATTGATTCAGTTAATACATTGTTGTGCATGTTACTTCCCTACCGCAGCTGATGCGTTCATAATCACTTGACAGAACATTCACTCGGGAGTGTTTGGTAAGTGGGCGTTTGGTGAGAGGCACCGGCAGATCACCATGCCGACAGAGACACGCTTCGACTGTAAAATTTGAGCCTTTGATATATTTTTGTTTTGTTGTTATTTGTGACGTGATAGTGTTTCAAGGGTTCAACATTCACCTGCGAAGGTTTTTTGAGCAGCAGGGATTAACACGATTCCTACTGACACCACCGGGGGTGTCATGGGGAGTAGGTGATTCCTCCTGGGGGATCATTTGGTGGTGTCGCGGGGAAAGTATGGAAGGTATCAGGTCTTCATACAGTTCTTTGACATAAAGAACCTCCGATTGCTCCTTACATTCAAACATTATGTTAGTAGATAAGCGCCCTTTGCTTATGCATAACTATTGAGTGATAAGCGAAGTGTGATATCACTTTTATCACATTGCAAAACTGTTTATGTACAGACGTAACCACTCTTTAAGTGATCGTAGAGCTATGACTTATTCCCGAAGACCCATTACGACAAAAAAAACATTCATAACATTCAAATGGTTCTTGTCGTGTTTATCTATGTTTCCTCGTATTATACAAATAAAAAGCATCACTTTAACGTGATTCCGAACAATATCACACGTTCGACATAATATTTGTGAAGCATAAAAATGTGTGCTTAAAGACGAAGTAAAAGAATTTCATCGCGACACGACACGGGGAAGGTGAAGGGCTCGTGTGAACACCGCGTACCGCCGCCTTGCGAATCTGAATGTTTGTAATGGAAATTATGTAATAAGTATCTCTTAGTATGTTGGTGTGGCTTGAGATGCCTAAACATGACATGTAATGTTTGTGTATTCGAAGGTGCTTTATTATTTAACTTCGTGTACTGGACAGTCCGCGAAACGTAAAAGAATCGGACAAGTGCGAGTGACTCGCGCACCGCGGGTTCCGTAAGCAAACAAACTTGTATGTAGATAGTACGTCCATCTCGGGAATCACCAAGATTTTCGCCCGTCTTTACCGAAACCCAAACTTAACTTTGTCTACTTTCCAACCGTAAAATATATATTTGTAATCACAAAACCTATCATATAACAATAAAATAACAACTTTCGATTTTAAGATTTTGAATCGTACATATTTTTTTATTAGCGTTTCATGAAATTTGGTTCTTGTCTTTTGAAAACATATGGAAGCAAATTTCTCTTACAATATGAACTGCATTGTATAGCAGAAGAGGAAATTGGACGGACATTACAACAATTTACTGTACGTAGTCGGGGACACGTCTGTGTGTAAATATTGTGACATAGTTCTAAGTACTGTAGTTCAGCGATATGGCGTACTGTTTGTGACGTAGGCACTTCATTGTTACTGGACTGTGGTTTACATTTAAAGAATTCTTGATACGATGATGATTGTCTGAAAGGTAATCCTTTTGTCCATATTAAATCCTGATTTATAACTATAATGAAATATAGATCTCTCTCTAGTTATGTTCATTATGAATATTACACGGTTAGGCAAAATAAAATTGTTATAAAGATCTTATATTTATATATATCTATATATTGAAGCTGGCTTGCGCGACTTTTGATTTAACAAGACGAATGAAATGAAATTATATCAATAATTCATTATATCATTTTATCGTTATATTAAAAAAAAAGTATATTAAATGAAATTAGGTCATATGATCATTACAACTTTTGTTATTATTTATCGACTAACAGTTTTCGATCATATTAATTATATTTTAACTATTTCGTATTTTTTACGTAGATATTTTAAACTTAGGTATTATATGTCGTCATTTATTATGACGACATTTTGAATTATTCGGTATATTAATCTCTTGGGATTTCCATAGGAGACATTTCGGACTTCGATATAATGATTGTAGATATTTCGAAACATTCGCAATTTTCAGTTTCGATATTTTGAACATTAACATTTTAGTGTAGATGTATTAATTTTTGAATTTCGAATACATACCCATCTGAATATCTCCGGTGGTATGTATTGTGGAAGTTTCAGTGTAAAACCTCTGCCCCACACGAACCAGAACACTATACTATATTTCTTTAGTTAAAAGTCGAGCTACGTCACGAAGATAGCACTCTGTAGATATGAAGCCTCTTTGTTATTATACGATTAACTACTACCTGTATTAGCGTCAGGTGTCAAAGTAATGGTTCACACAACCAGCAGAAGTTTATTTAGACAGGTAAACCTGTCTAGTGTAAGTGACCAGCTAAAGCTAGTGACCAGAAAATATTACAACATGACCAAATCTACATTCCAGATCAATTTTCAATTTTCAAAATCAGAATTACGCCAAGGATGGTTACCCTTGGCGTAATTTTGATTTTGAAAATTTTACTTTCAACTTTTTCACCAGATTACTTTATTTATTTAAAACTTCTTTGATTATATATAATACATACATACATAAATACTTACAGATAAATATATATTCACTACAGTTAGATAGCTAAATAGATAGAACATTCTTTATTGTACACCACAGTTAAACAGAAAGTAAACATAATTAGTTAGTTTATACTAAAGTACAGTTATAGGGATAACTGTTTTTTGATTACACCTTCACAAATAGGCATATACCAGTTATAATAAATTAAAGTTAACAAGACATTTGAGTGGTTAGTACAAACGTAACCATTCCGTGTGTGGTGTATGCGCCATGCATCACCGGAGGATAAATTCACCTGAATTTATACGCACTTACGTCGACGTTTTATTTGCTTGACTTGGGCTTCCTGCCATTCTCCTCTTGCCTCACCCCCTCTGACGGCCGGCTCGGTCTGCAGGTTCAAAGCTGAAATATTCAAACGGCACTGCCATGTTTATTGAAAGGTAAGCTATCTCGTCTCGCACACGACTCAGTATTAAGATATGCGGTTCAGGGAGCATGTGGCAGTGGTAAGTGAATAAGTCTTGGATACACAATCTTGCTGTGCTAGCTTAAGATGGTTTACTTGTTGTACTCGGACCATATACGGGCAGGTCTGGTCTGTTTTCAAGTTCTGAGTATGAACGGAGAGGGCGCGTCAGGGAAAAATATTTGGAATAATTATTAAAATCGATATAAATATATATATATAAGTATGTTTATCAGTAGTTTTGTTACCATAGCTCTCCATCTCTATCATAGGCTCTGCCTAGGTGGTGATCAGAGGGCGACGCGTGAGATGTCTCAAGTTAAAAAAAATACTAGTTCATGCATTTTATTCATTAGGAAGAGGATTACATATAATTGTTTTTAGTGTGTCTTAATTGTTTTAATGCCAAAAAGAGATGGCGGGATGAACTGGATGCTTATTGGGAAGATTGGCGACAGAAAGCTCTAAACCGTGAGGAGTGGAAGGAGGGTAGGGACGTGGGACAACCATGGCTAGTAATAATAATAATAATAACTTATCCCACGAGATTGTCGACATGTGGGATGTGGATTCAGCAATCATTGTACCGATAGTCATTTCGGCCCATGGGTTAATTGCTAAGAGCCTCGACCAACACCTTCAGAGGCTCACGTTAGGCAGCTGGATTAAGAGCCTAATGCAAAAGGCAGTCCTTCTCGATACGGCACGCATAGTGAGGAGGTTTCTGTCTCTGGAACCCTAACCACCGGTAGCTTGGTCCCTGTACCCGATACCGGTGGGACACTTTTTTTTATATTTTTAAATATATTTGTATTTTTTTTATTGTAAATGTATTTAAAAATGTAATTTATATGTATATTAAATAAATAAAGAGAATAATAATAATAATTGTTTTAAGCTGACGTTTTCTCTCCCACTTATACCATTTGCCCGTTATTTGTCGATGAAATCGGTCAGGAAATAATTAAACGTTAGTCTCAAAAACGAAGTTATTTTATGCGTTCTTATTTACCTGCATTATAAGCTACACCGTCCCCGTGTAGCTGGTCATTCATCGTAAACATCGCATGCCTGGGAGCGCTGACGTCACGACACGTTGCGGCTGGCGCCGCGTCACGGCAATTAACCGCGTGCGTTCGCGGCGGTTTATATATCCACCTCGCGTCGGGACTGAAATATTATTTTGTCCGACGATTAAATGTACTCGTTGATTTAGTTTTTGAAGACGATTTTGCATAACGCATCAAATGTAAATGACAACGATTATATGCTTATGTAAATGTTTTCATTTCTTTTATTTGCATTATTATTCGCCAAAGTACGCTACCCTAATGCCCGGTTCGCAAGGCGATCTTTGCAATTTAAAGGTTAAACTATGTGAGTAAGTGTTTGCGTAATTTAGTGCTTACGAGAATTAACTGATCAATAGTTGGGACTTTGGCGACCTTTAACATAGCGGACTATTTGGCAGTTCCGAGCACTACCACAAACTGAAATTCAGTCCAGCAGTACGTACTTGACTATAGATGAACTGTGAATGTATCCAAGTGTCTAAGGTGTTGCAGAATCAGTAAATGATCTTAAATACATAAATCAATTTTCTGATTCTTTGAGTTTCTCAAAACTAGACACCGCTTCGTTTCATCGTTAAAAGAAATGCCTAAATTCGTTATTCCTTCTAATATCTAATACCTTTCAACGAGCAATTCTTGTATGTATGTATGTATATATATATATATATATATATATATATATATATATATATATATATATATATATATATATATATATATATATATATATTTATATATATATATATATAATCTGAATCTCGGATTTTCATGAAATTTTGTATGCAGGGGGTTTCGGGGATGATAAATCGATCTAGATAGGTTTCATTTTTAGAAAACATAAAAAAAACCAGGTCATTCAGGTACCTTTATATAAACTGGAACCTGCTTGCCGCTTTTTTATTTAGGTGGTGTATAAAAAAGCAGTTTAACTACCGCATCCTAAAAGCAGAGTTTTAGTGGCTTGTAACTTGAATATAATCTAAATTGGAAAGTAGGCTCTGTGGTCTTACTTCTATAATGTATTGTTAGGTGACGGTAGATGGCAAAATGACATAGCAGTATACTATTAATATCCCTCATAGAGTGCAGGAGAAAACAATTTTTAAATCATATCTAAGAACATTTTAAAATAAACCTTTCGTCTATTTATACAAACAACAATATGTCTATCAATAAATTTAGCTGAAGATAAAATAATTCACACTTTAAAATTATTTACGATCTAAAGATGAATGAATTTGAAATATATTAAAAATATATATAAATAGACAATCAAAAGGCTCGAGGGTTGTTATGAGCTGACTGCGAAAGTGATATTTTACAATGTAGTAAGATTGTGTCCCGGTATAAATAGAGCTAGGATATAATACACCTACACTGTATTGTGAGTTCATTACATCACACATTTATACTCGTACCTACAGTGACACCTACACAAAATAATTTATATATTTCGCACAACTTTTATTGATTCAATCTAAAAACAGTATCCAACAAAAACCAACCAAAAGAATTACAAAAACAAAAATTAAATGCTAATAAAACTAAACAAATATAAAATAATAAAATAAAAATGTGGAAGCCTTAAGCCTTAAGAAACACGGTTACGTAGTAATAACAAATCATTACACTTATCTATAAACCGACATTTAAGAATTAAATGATAAACCGTCAGACAGTGACAAGTAGCAATCGTACAAGCAATGATGTTGACATAATGATCTGAATCAAACCTATTATTTGAGGAGTTAATTCCTTTTTTCCCGTGCTCTAAGATAAAAAAATTAAGATAAAGATATAACATTTTCACATCATAAATATTTAGGTAAAATATTCTCTATAAAACAAACAATTAAACACGCTCTGATAAAATTTCGTGTCATCTTTTGCAAGAATTGTTCGCGAACGGCACCGCAACAAAAATATTATTTTATGTACACAGTATCACGGAATAGCTGTACGTATGGGAACAAAATCATCTGGTGCTGGCTCATTGTAAACTTTGCTACACAACCTACCCTCCGTACAATAATTACTTTAACAATTTCAATCTTGAGCCAATAGAAATAAGGACGAGGCGAGTATGAGAAAGCAGTAACAAGGGGGCAAAGAAATTTCTTAAGTAAAGTTTCTCAGCTAATATTTGTGGTACATTTTCACAGAATACATTTAATACAATCATAACATTAGATGTTGTTACAAAGTTTGTGTAGGGAGAAGCTTGTGGAACGAATGAGGTGCGGGTGAATGGCGGCGGCGTTTGCCCGAACTGACACGGTGCGTGTATCGTGAAACACGGTGCGTTTCTGTTACAACATTTCGACTGTGTCATGCTCATTTAGATGTCAAACGGTGGAACTGTCACCGATTGCGTATAGTGAAATTGTTTCCTATCGCCCGTCGACGTCATAAACATGATTAAATTTATTATAAGATAAAAATTATAGTAAATTATAGTAGCTGTTATGTTTAAATTATTAGTATATAAATATTTGTAGCTAATCTATTACTTTATATTTCAATTGCCATATATATACATATAAGAAATATTAGGATTATTAAGTATTCTGGACGAAGAACTAGTTTTTTCATGTATGTTTATTTATTTGTTTGTTCGAGCTGTTTTATTAAAAAAAAAAAATTGTTTTAACGGTAACTCAAATATCGCTGCATCTTTAGTATAGCTTGGCACTAATACAATACAGCCTGACGTCGAGTTTAGGAGACCCCTTTATACATTTAAAAGCATAAGTTAAAAGTATTCTCTAGGTACGATGACGTCATGGGCTTACTTACGCCTACATACTGGTTTAGGCACTTTATAAAATCAGTTTATCTCGTTCACATGAAATACTCTAAAAGGAAAATATATGCATATTAACTAAACGCATTACTGTTATAAAATGGTTTATTGGGGTAGGCATCAATATTAAAGAAATTCAAGCTTTTTATCTGAAATTAATGATTAAGGTATCTTTATAACAACCACACGCCACTTAAAATACCGTAGTCAGGGATGTTAGGTTAGAAATCGTCGAAGGACGCAATACCTCTTCCCATTGTTTTGAGAGTTGGGGCCAGTGTAGAAGTTGTTTGCCGACGAGCGTCTGTGTCGGCAATGTCAGAAACACGGTTTCTTTGCTTGTCTCAAATAAACAAGCTCTAAAATAGTGAATTTAAGCCATATTGACCTACCGGGCAATTAAGTAGTTGTTCCTATCTGAGGAACCAAACGGATTCATACAGTGTATGAGGATATTAATCAAATTACTTAGTTATCTAATTCGGTTGCTATCAAACAAATTATTGGAGGGTCTGGTCACTTGTAATACAGGTTTCTTCACAAAAACCTACATCACTACTTACTACTGAGCCAGTCTTTCAAAAAAAAACAAAACAACATTTTGTTACGGCACAATTGTATTATATTATCTTAAGCAACTATCTGTGAAACGAGAATAAATGTTTTAGTTATTATTATTACAGTTTACCTTTAACCTTTTTAAAAATCATTCGTTAGTTTGAACATGGTTGCGTTTATTCATATTATGATCGACCCAGCTCTGTTAAGACAATGGATAAAGTATCTTATTAAGTTAAACATTTTTACATGTACCTAATAGTGCTGTGCTGTCAATATTGTAATAGCTACTGCCAACAGTCTATTACGTCTATAACTATTCCAGGCATAGCGACATAAACTAGGGCTAGGAGTGGGTCTCCAAGTACCGAATTATGTTAAGATAACTATTTATAAGCCAGATAGTCCAGTTACACTGCTATTTATACACCAGATAGTCTAAATACTCACGAATCGCTGTGATTCGTATCATGTTTAGTTTATATTTAATTTTGTTTTAGTACAGTAGAAATAAGGTTCTTAGGATTAGTAATCTATCCACAAATAGATAAAGATGAAACAGTACCTTTTCCCCTCCTGTTTGTCAATATTAAAAAAAGAAAACTGTCAGTCGTAGAACTGCACATAAGAAGTGAAAACATAATATACCAAACGTGCCCAACGTGCCTAAAGAAGTTTTCACGCACATCTGTATATTATATATATGTATCTGAGCGTGACAGTCACGTGAGTTCAGTGCTGTTTCCTCATACCAATAGTGCCCAATGTTCTTAAACTGACTGGCCTGTTGGTCTAGTGGTTAGTGACCCTGACTGCTAAGCCAGAGGTCGTGGGTTCGATTCTCACCCAGGACAAATAATTGTGTGATGAGCATGATCATTTGTTCTGTGTCTGGGTACAATTTATCTATACTATGTATGTATTTAGAAATATATAAGTATGTTTATCAGCACTCTGGTTACCTTAGTACAGGCTCTGCCAAGTTTGGGATCAGACAGCTGTGTATGAGATGTGTGAAGTAATTATTATTTTATTATTATTAAAGAAGTTTTCACTTCAAAAGTGGTCACATCTCCGACGGATAATAATAATGATAATAATTATGGTCATTAACATTATAAAAATTATATTACTGCAACAGGCAGCATAAAACTGTAAATATTGAGAAATATGAATGATGTTGATAGGAATGATAATATCGAGTACTAGCCTGTGCCCGCGGCTTCCCTCGCTATGAAGTTTTGTTCCTACCCTTCATATGGAGTACTTTTTTCTGGAGAAAAGGAGATACCTTATATCCTGTTCTGTACCCCTGATAACGTGTATGCTAAATGTCATGATGATCGGTTGCATTGTTAAGGCGTTAAAGTAGAACAAACAAACTCACAGCTTTGCCCGCGACTTCGTTCTTATCTTGGTGAAATCTATCCCACGGGAACCCTACATTTTCCGGGATAGCACGTATGCTATTCCAGACTATGGTCTATATCTGTGTAAAATTTAATCCAGATCCGTTCAGCCGTTTTTGTGTGAAAGAGTAACGAACACCCATACATACTCACAAACTGTTGCCTTTGTAATATTAGTAAGATGTATTAGGATGTGTAGGTAGTGGCAGGTAATACGTGGTAGTGTTTAATTGCACCGCTTACTAATAACAATATGTGTTTAGTGAGGCGTTCACAATTACGGCCCACCACTAAGTACTAATAATCTATTAATGACGAGAATATTACAGTTCCGTGTAATCGAGGTTGCTCGTGTGTTGAGATTAACCAGGTAGCACGACACTTTGACTGTAGAGATGATCAAACGAGGTAGAAACTAGTTGTAGATATATTAACACAATTACAATTCATTTTTCCTTTTGAGATTTATTAGTTTTTTCTGAGTGGGGATCAAAGCCTCGACCGCCGACTTGGCAGTCGTTATTCTTCCGACGTGCTGCATAGGCCGTCAAAATTGAATGGAAATAATGAATTCAATTCAAACAAACAGGTATTACATGCTTCTGACTTGCCTGACTTTTCAACCAGGTTGCACTGGCCGTAGTTATAGGCACGTCAGGCAACAGTATGTAATACCTATTTCGTGATCGCGTTAATTCCCGTATAAGTTCCGTGATATGCCTACTTAATTATGTAATTAAGTAGGCATATCACGGAACGCAAAAGTTTAAAACTTAGTAATTCTGAACACCATCAATTAAATAGTAACGTATCGTATCCAATTTTGAAATGTCATGGAACTCGAAGTCTATAAGTACAGTATTGTTTTCTGATGCTAAAACTGTGTGTGACTGTCTGCTTCGTGAATAAAATAAAATAAAAATAAAGAAAGCCACCTTTACCAGATCTTTCCAAAGGTCCTAGCGTGACTAGAACTTGGCGTAAGGATCAGAGTGTTGCTGAATTTCTTAGAGATTACGATAACTTTAAGAGCAAACGGTATTCATGTTGATTTAAGTTAGTTGTGTCTCCAGCCTCTCAGTATTCACTACCTGGTTCTATTAACAATCACCTCTTTACACTTTTGCCATCCTCCCCAATTCAAATTGAATGAGTGGATGTTGTATAATATACTAAATAGGCTAAAAACATTGTTTTCGAATGTATGCTTTTAAAATTTAGAAATACATGGCATACATATCATCTAATCAGAATGAATACAAAAGACTAAAACATTTTAACTCCAGAGCTGTTTCGATAACAGATATCAGTATTCTGTCGCCGTCCCCGCGGAAAAATATGTTTAACATTATCGCTGGGCTTTTTATAAAAGCTACATGTGCTACAGAACAATATATGAGACGGGTACGGGTAGCGTCCGATCCAATGATAATAAAATGTGTCAGTGTCAATAAGCACGCGTACACCGCAAGCTAGGGCTGTCAAGAGGTCACGACGAAGATTTATTGCTAATATTACTGCTGCACACTACGTCTGTATCACCCTCAAAGCATTACGTAGAGCTAAATTGAAGACCAGAGTACTCTTCTGTTAGCTTATTGACTTAAAGTTGCTGTTGAGGTTTTCCTACCAGAGTTTTTCCTTTCATCTTATGTACAGCCACCTTGGGCCTCCTCACCTCTTGGGCCCGACGTCTGCTATCATCAAATGTTCTATGAAAATGTTCATTGGTCAGATCAGCCCTGTCCCTTAGTTAAGTATAAGCGACAGGGCTGTTAGTAATAATGTCCTAACATTCCAACATTTTGTTACATTTAAATTATTTATTAAAAAAAAAATATTTATTACTACCGCAATGCAGGCAGGACAAACCGGAACGACACGGGGATGGGTTACCAAACTAAAGCTCTTTCTCCGAGCAAACGAGCATATTTAAGCGGTGTTCATTAAAAAATAAAACTTTAGGCAGTATTTCAAATCACGTAATCCGTTCAACCCTACGAACGCGCCCGCCGCGCTGTCTCATCGTGTGCAGCAGCGTGACGTGCCGTGCGTTCCGCCCGCGACGATACATCATCGGCGTGATCACGTCGCCGTCGCGGCCGCGACCACACGCTTCACGTCAAACGTTATTTATGACGACAACACTGTTTGTACGGCGTTGCGGCAGTAGGTGTCGATAGCCCTTAGCTGATAAGATGTACATTTACTAAGATGAATCTTCTAAAAGTCTTCTGCTACTTTTGAGATGATTCGTCTGGGTTGATAAAGAATAGCAATTGGAGCAAATTGCAAATTGTACGGCATAATGATTGTTGATAAAATGTCAGAGTTACTTTCTTTATTAACTGAAAAAAAAAAATGGTGTCATCATTCATCATCATCATCATCTCAGCCATAGGACGTCCACTGTTGGACATAGGCCTCCCTTAATGACTTCCAAGAAGACCGGTTGGAAGCGGCCTGCATCCACCGACGTCATCATTAATAGTAATGAAATATTTGTATTTCAGTAATACAAATCAATTATAAGAAATGGGACCGTTCTTAAAGCGCTGATTGCCAGCATGTTTTTTTTGCATTCCTGGCTTTCCGATTACAAAATCGACCTACTGACTTGAATTTACAAAATAAGCCTCAAAAAGATTATGACACGATACATAATATGTTAGTAATTGGTCTGTTAGTTTTGATCAGCCTGTATAGTGATCGTTTAGCAAAGAATCAGCTGGATACTTATTTGCAGTAATGAAAGTAAAAGACAACGAGAGTGGTATGGTGAATGGTGAATGGTAATGAGAGTTTAAAAAATGTATTCGACAGTGTTTTACGTACTGCTATATCTGTGATACAAATAGTTCGAAATACAATATGGTAGGTTCGCTTTCTGTACTATGTTTATACTTATTAGTAGATATTCGTAGGTAGAAAGGCTTTTCAGTCGATGAATGCAACACAAGAAAAACATCGTAATAACCCAATGAACCTAAAATGGCCATTTAAAATTGCATTGTTGCATCTTTTCACCTGCTTGATAAACAGAATCAGCATGTATCTAGTAAGTAGGTGCTTGTAACCTTAGAACCGTGGAGCAGTAACCGGGAATTAGCGTAATTAATCAATTTGCTTCTTAACACAGGTTGAGTACTGTCGGTGCGAAATGAAACGTAAGCAAGCTCATTAGCCATCAGCTTTAATGGTACATGCCCAAGTACTGAGGTATAATATTTTTCTATAGCCACAACTTACCAGACTAAGTACTTATTGCAAGCCTGACATTTTTTTTCATGATAACGACTAAGACCTACTAATACCTACTAAAGTCATCAACGAAACAATGTTTTATGGTTCACTAAAAGACTAGTCACTTGTATCAATAAGGCTTGCTATTGTGATAACTACTATTGTAACAAAAAACATAAGTACTAAGTATGAAAACTTGATAGAAGTTTTGGATAGTCTCCAGTGAAAACTAACTCGAGAAAGTAGAGAGCACAGATGCACATTATTTTCTATATATTATAATGACATGATGTCTTTACATGGAAATTAACACGATCACGAAATGGGCATTACATATCTCGTGATCGCGTTAATTCCGGTGTCAATACAGAATTATGTCATGGAAAGTTTAAAAGTTAATACTTATTCTATATATTATTTATTTTTCTTGCTCATACATTTTTCATATGCTCTGTATTAACTTTGTAGAAGTTAAGTTAACGGAGTACATAGACAGAACCAAAGGTTGGGTTAAAATATATTATATAAGGAACCTACCCACTGAATTTGAAGTTTTTGGTTTTTTGACGTGTTCCTACAAAACACTTGGTGACGAGGATCTGACGATTAAATAGGGAGGGAGACATTTTTCAATACGTGTCCTTCGGAATTGGGCCCATTTGGTTTATTTTCCACATTTCCTAGGCGACAAGAGATACCATTTTTATACTTAATTAATATGATTTTTTTTACTATGGCTAACGTTTTTTATTGATTTAGTAATATGATTGCCATAGTGCACAAAACTTTTAAATAGGAAGTATTAAGTATATTTAAGATTTTGTACTATATTGTGACAATACTGTTGAAATAATTGTGTTAACGTCCAGCTAAGTAGAGAATAAGCAGCGCATTAAACATTAGCGCCAAAGCGGCTTAACAACGCCGGGCGGCGCCCGGCGCGGCGGCGTGGTGCGATGTAGTGGCGGTATTGTCGCGCTAATCTGGGATAAAGCACACTAATTCACACTTGTGCGAAATGCCACCCGCCGAGGCGTGACCGCATCACAAAACACTCCCCCTGTACCGTATTCAACTAGTCAAATGAAATTGAAATCATTTAATCATGTGAGTCATAAAATAACCTTATCAACGTCAGAATTAACATTTAATGTCTATTTCTTAATGCAATAGATAGAACCCATAAGAAAAGAGCCAGGTCAGATAAAACTAATGGTCCCTATTTTTAACTTTCAAGTAACATAGTGTTTTAATTTCACAAACGAGTGTAGCGAAATTTTAATACGGGAACAACATAATAGAGCGACATCTAACGAAAACCAATCGAACTGCGTAAAACCTACTGATGATACATCTCGCAATGAAAGTTCTCGCGCTGATTAGTATGATACATACAACTTTCCAACATTAACCATTGGGCCAATGTTGGCCAGGCATAATTATCTAGCCTGGTCGGATGATCCTCCCTTTGTGTTAGACGCATAATAACACCCTGTTCCTCCGCAGTGGTGATCCCAACGTGATTGGAGGCATCCTTAAAGGAGCACAATAATTACATACATATTTTACGATTCGTGCTATTCGTGTTCTACACACGCATGAATATACTTATATTAACATACATTAGTCTGTCCATTGAAATTAGACACTTGAAATTAGACAGACAATTAGTTGTGCACACAAATATTAATACTATACATAAAGGAATTGAAATCGTGCACTATGTAATTACGGAGGAATGGTCAACCAACACGGCTATCTAGGATCCTTGAATGATTTCTATGTTTAATAGGTTCAAACCTTCAACGGTATCACTGAGTGATTTTAATTTTTTAGTACGTTAGCTTTTGGAGCATTTCAATAAAATTTAATTCAGGTGGCATCAGCTTGCATCCTGTTTACCTCTCGTGTAACACTAACACCATTGTACCTGAAGATCTGACTTTTAAAAAGAGTGGCCATGAGTTTCTTTGCCAGTATTCTTCTCATAAGGCCCTACGCATTTTGGAAACTGGAAGTTATAGATCGACACAAACAGGCAGTAGATTTTGGTGTTTTTCACCTAATTTACCTTGACAATCCAGTACATGCTGTGGCGTCTGTTTGTGCCGATCTATGATTTTAACTCTAGCTTCAATTTAACGTTCATAAATATCACTTAGTGTCTTAATTGAATAAATGATTTTGAATTTGAATTTGAATTTGAATTAGGGTGGCGTGTAAGTTATTGCAACCAACCTTTGAAACGTCCAGGTCACGAAACCTATTTATGTGTATTTGGCAGCTTGGCTTCACCTGGACGTAGCGTCTGCCTTGATTTGACATTTTAACTCAAATGAAATGCTTTGACCACAGACATGGTACAAGATTGTAGTAGGAAGTATTCAATTATTTTCTGGTACTGAAGTTTTGCTAAGCTGCTAAATAATATCGTAAACGAATCCGTGGCCAGAACTTAAATACAAGTCTCTAATTTTAAGGTGAGAAACAAAGTCATCCAATAATCTTTCTTTATGATGTCGCTGAACCACCTAAAAGTATATTTAAAGTCTAGCTTTTTGGATATAAAGTTTTGGCACAGGGTAAAAGTTTCATAGACGACATGAACACATGCAAGTGGAACATTATTAAAAAAATATCTGCTTCTCTTTTAAAATAGTACAGAAACTACCAAACTTTACTTCGAAAGCTAAATCTTTACCTGAGAATCCTCGCAATGCTATTAATCGGATGTTATCTTCACTGTTCGCCCAGGTGAGGTGTTGACTCATACAAATTTCCAAGTAGGAGTGGGCTTGTATTTTATATTCGATTTGTACTGCTGGAGAGCCTGAACACCCATGTGGTTACAAAGACTAAGACACAGAAATTGTGTATAAATGTATAAAGTCATAAAACAGCAAGCACTTACGATTCTATCGAACAGTTTACGAACTGTTATATATAAAGAAAAATAATATGAAACTGATGAAAGTGGATTGCTTTGGCTGTTGAGATTATCAAATACCGTTACAATTAAATCGGCGCGTCATCACGACAGATTTCGGTTCATAAACTATCTTTATCTATATCGAGATCATTGGTTCCGTTAGATAGCGACCCGGGGATGACATAAATTAGTGTAACGGTCGTGGTTCGCTAGGAACCCTTTTTAACTTTATGCAAGTTCGGCCATAAATCGGGTAAGAAAGACGTCTCGACTTGCAACTATATAATAGAAAGGCTAGCCATTATAGAAAGGCATAAGGAAAGCCCTAATCCAACTAGCGAGACGATATATGAATGGGACGCAATGCCGCGTCAAGGATTGAAACTTTTTAAAAATGCTACAACTATCAGCAGTATTGGAATGCAGCTGAGATACGCAAATACAATTTTTCATAGTGGGGTGTATAATATTTCTTGGTTGAGAGAAAATGGCAGCCATTTGCTTGTAAATTAGGAAGTGCGAGAAAGTTTAGAATTGACTCGACGAGTGTTACCACTTAGTAATAAGACGCCTTTGGAAAAAAGTAAAGTAAACAATGACGGCTAGTTTAATTTTTCCATCTACTTCAGAGTGTTGTTAGGAGGTACATTCACCTGATGAGGTCTGCGTACGGTCCTCAAGAGGATATACGACCGAGTCATAGATTTAAACATAGTTTTGCCTGTATACGGCAAACGTGGATCGCTTTTATATTTTGACATGTCAGGTGTGAGTTGATGTTTCGATGTGACGATTTCATTTAGTGGCAAAACAATATAGATATCTTATATTACAGTCTTTATGCAATCTTGGTTCCTATTGAAAAAATAGGACCCAAGATTAAAGTCACTTTATAATCAATAAACATAACGATAAACTTGGATCATGGCATAACTTTTATATGCCCTTAACTTGTTCAGGACGTATTCGCTCAGCGCGAGGCAAGGCAGTCATTTGCCTCGAGGTGACAACGAGGCGTTAATCGTTCGTGTCGAACGCCTAGTTAAGAATAAGTGTCTGTATAACACGGAGCCAAAATGTTTATTGGCCATTCCCATAACTTATAAGAGCTACTAAAGGTGTTAAACTTTTAGATCCTTAATAAAGCTGATTTGACACGTAGATACTTCATTAAATATAAAAAACAAATAAAAATTGGTATTTTATCGTCCCCAGTACTGTTTTTTTTCGTGTGTTGGGTGGGGTTTACACGTCATCACTTTACCGGGGCTAACGGTGAAGTATAGGGGAAATGAACCGAGAAGTTCTTATACTGGCTTGGATAGCACATTTGACGTTAGGTCAATACGAACATTACTTTTTTTTTTAATTAAAGAGTACTACTTACATGTGTTGCATTTGTATTGGAATGAGGAGGAGTAGAGGGGCGAGGGGGAGGGCTGAGGAGAGCAGCTTAATGTGTCATTAAGTACTTACGAGAACTAAAACTAAACTAAAGCTAGAAGAGAATGACTCTGTAGGGATGTATTGTAAAATAAACAAGAAAGCGATCGATGACAGTTTAAAATCTATATATATATATATATATATATATATATATATATATATATATATATATATATATATATATATTAGCAACAAGAAAGAAAAAGACAACACATTATTTCAGATACAAAAATGTTCATAAATAGAAGAAACGAATTAACAAATATAAACAACAAATAAAAACATTTAACAAAAGTAGAAAAGAGAAATGCTATTTAAATAAAAACGTTCAAAAAAATATAAAATCATCAACTATTGGAAACATTTGTGCTGCCCTCCCCTCCCACGGTCCGCCCATGCTTTTATATCAACTACTCAATGAGCCATGGAGCGGAGCGCTTTGGATCTGAAATTAAAGCATAGAAGGACAATGCCGATAATATAAAAAAAAAAAATAAGAAATACAACGAAAGTTATTGACGCTGTACACCGTTGTAAAAAATAAAAATGGAAATGGGCGGGCCATGTTGCATGTAAGAGCGATGCAAAATTGTCAAAAAGGTAACCTCATGGAAAGGCCCATCGGGCCGAAGAGGCAGAGGTAAACCAGCGGAGAGATGGCTCGATCGAGATATTAAAAGTTGCAGGAAAAGACTGATAAATGGAGAGAGGTCCTTAATAATGAAGTGACATGAAACGAAACGTAACACAAAACGTAATTGAAATTGTAATTATTAAGAAATACATAAAAGTCTATATTATTAAGTACTTACCAGATTGGTTTTAAAATCCATAATAAGAATTGTGCATTATAGTAAAAATAATATGTTTAGACACTGAGTTTGGATGTTGAAAATAGTAATATCACTATTATTTTAATCTCTATCTTTTTTCTAGTCTGGTCTAGTATTAGGAGTTCTTTATAGCAAGTTCTCTTGAAGAAATGGCATATCGGCTTATTTTTTGTGCGTAGGTACATTAAAACTACATACAACTGTGTGAAGGTTTAAAAGAAAAATCAATCGGCATGATTGATTTCTAACAATTTTTCTATCCTCATCGAAGGATATTCTAAATGGGATCAAAGCGATAAATTAAACACTGTGCAATAAAAAAAAAATCCGGACGAGTCATTCAACATCAAATACCTGTGCTTCAAATTTAAAACCTTCTCCTTTTTACTTTTGTCAATTCAAAAACATTATTGTAAGTTCCCAAAACAGCGTAGTCCACAGTCACAGTAAACTGAATCCACAGGAAATAAAATATCTAATAAGTCTATAAAGATATATATAAGTAAGTATAACAAGAAACAATTTAAAGTAGTATATGTATATTCGAAGAAGAATAAAAAGACTAATATCAAAAGCAGTAAATACAATTATAATTCCTTTAATGCTTCATGGACAGTGAGCAAGAACATCCTAACTAAGATTATAAAAGTGGATGTGAGTTGGTTTTTGTTGTTTGTTTCGCTTTCACGCCACCGATCATCATTAAATTTTGGATACACTTAGGGAGAGAAAACGATTTAAAGTACCTTGTTGAAGAATAGAAAAATAACTGTGCTTTCAAGACTAAAACATAGCTTGTACAATACACATTACCAGGCTCTACACTTATACATTTTACATGTTAATACATAAATATTACGCATATAAACATTCAGACCAATATAAATATGCATACAATCTGCGCGCGACCTCTGACGTTACAGTCGAATTTTCTACCGCCACATGAATCGTCTACCTTAGAAAGATTAATCCAGCCTGCCTGTGTCCCCATACTAATTATAATTTTGTTATTACATTAAATTATGTATATGGAAACAACAACCTGTACGAAACGTCAGGCAATTCAAAGGTATGTAATAACTTACGTGATCGCGGTAATACCCGTACATATATATATTATATCATGGAACGCGAAAGTTTAAAAGTTAGAATATACCTTTGTTAGTTTAAAAATGAATAAGAAGTACATTTTCCAATCTGTCACAACGTCTAACGATCACGAAGCCCATCTTCAGTGAGCGTTGAAAGCCAGTGGGCGCCGGCGGCGGCGTCGACACGCGACTCCGTCGCTCGGTGTCCGTTACCAATTACATCCGCTGTGGGGCGCCACTGCACAATATTGCATTTGTACTGTGTTGTTTACCTTTAAGTAGTTCAGTAAACAGGTTTCAAGTAGCTCTTGTTTCTCGAGTGTCTTGTTTTTATTTCAACCATATTGTTGTTTATTTATTCTTCCTACTTGTGCCAAAATGACACAAAACACCTGAAGAACTATGATATAATTGGTGATTGGCTATTATAATTTAAGGTGTGATAACAATTGATTTGGTACGATGTCAGTCTAAAAAATTTTTAACTTTGCTTGAATTTCCTTTACAAGACAAGAGTAGTTGTCAAGGAATTTATGTGTTAGAATATATACAAACGTACCTAAATAGTACAATGTTTACATGTTGTAAAGTTTTTGTAATTAAGTGCATGTTATTCTCTGCCATTATTGCTGTACTAATATTAGGAGGTTCTTTAGATGTCTATGTACATTTCTATAGACTTTTATCCACTGAATTAATTAATAATTAGTAAGAACACAACACAACAACACATATAACAGATGTCAAACAGTAACAAGACGTACATTAGCGTACAGAGCATGGCGCTATTACTAGTTAGGCTCATTGTTCAATGCGATGCTGTATTCGCTGTAAATTCGGGGCGCGGTGACTTAACGACGGCGTAAATACCGCGGCCCGGGGCATGGGGGCCCGCGGGGAGGGCCCCGACTTGGTACAGCGGGTAATTTACTGGTTAATTGCACGCCATCTGTTAGACAAAAGCGAGTTACTTGAATCGAGAATTTGATTCTGAATTTCTAGGAACGAGCGTTTTAGAGGATGTAAGCATGTTGGCTGTTATGATTATTAAATATAATATTATAATCCATAAATAATTTAAAGTGGGAGCATAAGCAACTTGAAATAAATATACTTGAAACTTTATTACTTAACAGAGGGAGTAACTCTTTGCAATGTCAAGTGCTTGTGAGTTCAACAATATTTTGTCTTTTACTTTATTCGCCTTAAAAACACATCTTGTACTAAGAGTGCTGTTAATCGTGTGTTCTATATAGTGATAGCTCCTCAGAATTAGAAAACCAGAAATTTTACACTTTTTCATTGATCTATTTTACAAATATACCAAAAAACCTTGAAATATAACTCTCACCCCTGCAAAATTAGTTCGACAATTATTCCACTGGGATAAATATAACTAAAATTTTAGCAACATCACTTGACAAAGTACTAAAGCACTTACTCTAAGTGAGCAATACATTTTAACATCATAGCCACTTCACAAAATAACGGAGCGTCTGTTTCTTTCGACTTATTTTCAACCCGCAAGATTAAAAAATAAATAGCCGTATCTTCCAGGAGAGCGTTTACTTACGACACAATAATGTACGTACACATTACTTATAACGCTCTGGTATATCGCTCACATCTTGATCTCATGCAGGGCTGCTACCGTTTGATTACTTAAAACACTCGCACTAAATAAAGGAACCTTTTCCTTCATATCAAGGGAGGCAAAGTGTTTTAGGTATATATATAACGGCTACGGCTATAGAGTCGCGCTGGGGCTCGGGGATTTCAAATATTTTTGTGAGGCGACGTATTTGAAATAGTGGAGTGCTCATAACATATGTTTAGAGACAGAGATTAGTCTTCACCTACTATACTAAGATTTTTATCAACATATTGTAAAACAAAGTCCCCCACCGCGTCTGTCTGTCTGTTCGCGATAAACTGAAAAACTTCTTATCAGATTTTCATACGGTTTGCACCATTAGACAGAGTGATTCATGAGGAAGGTTTAGGTGTATAATTTGTTAAGGTTTTGTGTAAATTGGTTGAAATATGATGATGCTTGTTGAAGATGTCTCTGCTACCCGTGCGAAGCCGGGGCGGGTTCCTAGTAACCTATAAATATGTATTTTCTCCTTAACCTGACTGAATAGGCGTGGAAGTTTTTTAAAAGAATTATTATAAAATATATAAGTCCAGCAATATATATGCAATATAATAATGCAATGATTTTGGTAATAATCTGATCTAAAAGAATCTCAAAATAAAACACCTCAGCGAGATATACATATTACATAAATTATTACCTGTCATAACTTTGATACATTATATTAAAGTAACTAAATCTTACTATTATTATAAATGCGAAAGTTTGGATGATGTACTGACTTACAAACACCCATCCACCCTGGACGGCTGGACGGATCTGGATAAAATTTGCACAATTAAAATTATAGTCTGGAATAGCACATAAGCTACTTTTTATTCCGGAAAAATGTACGGTTCCCGTGCCATAGATTTGAATTTTCATGCGAACTAAGTCGCGGGCAACAGCTAGTATACAAATATGTTTTTAAATGTAGCGATTACTACTTCTTATCGAAAAAGCCCACATTAAAACTCTTTGATTCGGTAGCCAGTGTGAATTCAATAATGACAACTATTTTGGTCCCGACACGGTCAATTGGTTGACGGCCCGTTATTACGAATGCAGTTTGACGGTAATTTTGAAGGGGATTAGTCGAGCCGATTACAGCTCGATTTTGATCCGTGCAAGTTGTTCAATACTTCGATGTTACGGATATATCTTTTCTGTTGGTGTTTAAACACATACAAACATAAAAGTTTTTAGGTCACAAGCGGAAAATTGGGAGTAAATTAAAAGGGAAAGGCAGTTAAGAAAGAAAGGTGGCTAATACAGATGGATTGGGGAGTGTATGAAATAGCTCGAGCAGGGTCGCATACCTGTAACTCCGACGTCCTCGCCCATGTTGTCTCGTGAAGCACTTTCTTACCAGGATTCTCAACACCCATGACTTGACGTATGCTGGCAGCCCTGTCACATGACAGTGGCGTTATATTGGCTACAGACATTTAATTCAGCAAATGGCGGTTGCCCCACCACGCTCCGGTGTCCGGTGTTTATGAAAACATTTGGTTTGGTTTGGTCAACTTTGACGCATTTACAGTGCTTACTACAAAACGTTAGTATTTTATGTGAACATAATTTGTTAATGCATTCTCCATTTTTGTAATTTTTATGAAATCTAATAGGACGGCCCGGTATACATTTCATTCCAGTTAGAACAAATAGTTATTTTTGTAAAGGCCTTAATAACCTCGTAATAAATATCTAAGTCTATTATAATTTTCTTTCTTTTGACTGGCCTGTTGGTCTAGTGGTTAGTGACCCTGACTGCTAAGTCAGAGGTCGTGGGTTCGATTCCTACCCAGGACAAATAATTGTGTGATGAGCACGATGATTTGTTCTGTGTCTGAGTGTAATTTATCTATTATATGTATGTATTTAGAAATATATAAGTATGTTTATCAGCATTCTGGTTACCATAGTACAGGCTTTGCCTAGTTTGGGATCAGACGGCCGTGTGTGAGATGTGTGGAGTTATTATATTATATATTTTATTCTACATAACAAAGTTATAGCATATGAAAAAGGGAAACTATAAATTAAAAATATATTACTTTAATATTCATTTCCAAGAAATAAGCTACGTTTTTATATAACAAAAAAACTAAACCATGAAGTGGATTAAGCATTTTAATCAACAAAAAATTTACGGCTTACAAATAATTTTATTAGCTTATTAGATGTGTGTGACTCGAGACCAAATAACGATCATGATTAAAAGGGACGACACTTTTTAGAATTCCGAAGTTTCAATCAAATAGCACTGATCCAAAAAATATAACCGCGATTATTTTATTTTATTTGGAATACAAACAGTCTTTCATAACTATGTTTCAGTTACTAAATATTTAACTAGAACCCATTTATAAGCTTTCATTAATTTAATTCCGAGGATTTAAGGATTAAGTCCCGACTTAAACAGTTAATATAGAAAGCTTGAAATATTAAAAATATTATTATTTGAAAAATTGTCTCGTACAGTCAACGATATAGACTTTATTTTTGAACAAAGGTTACGTACCATGTCACGGTGAAGATGATCTTTGGTGGTTTGGCTTGGGATTGCAAATTTTATCGGTAACAAATTACTTTCAAAAATTACACGTGGGAGAGCCATGCTTCGGCACATATGGGCCGGCTTGACTCCGCTAGATACCACGGCCTCACAGAAAACCGGCAGTGTAACAATGCTTGCATTGCTAGGTTACCGGAGGCCCTAACCCTTCCTTCTCCCCTATTCCCATCCTTCCCCTCTCCCCTTCTCCCCTCTAATCCCTTTCTCCCGTCTTCCCCTCTCTCCCCCTACTCCCACCTCAAAGGGTGGCAACGCACTTGTGACTCTTAAGTTACAGGTGCCCATGGGCGACGGTAGTCATTTACAATCAGGTGACCCGTCTGCTCGTTTGCACCCTATACTATAAAAAAAATAAAAAAATAAATAGCAGCATATTATTACCTATTCAGAAGACAGAACAACTGCGAGTGCTTTTAGTTAATGTTAATAAATTCAATTTAATTTTTTGAACCGATATAACTTAGAAATAATGGATGTCTCATATCCGTATCGCGGAATACCCAATAACTCGACACTCGAGTGACGTTTGTGACGTCAGCACGCGGGTTAGCTACTGTTATTGTTTGGTGCTCTATTTATTAAGGAGCTGTATTTTTTTAGTCCTAAGTGTCAGTGCTCTGGCAACGTGTGCCGTGGGGACGCCGCATGTAAAACGAAATATAATCATTATTTTTTTATTTTTTGAGTTTTTACGAAAAATCTTATTTATGTAATGGTAATGAAACAGGTACCATAAATACATTGGTTGAAAATTGCAGAAATAAAACACAAATATTTGTACAAAATATTTAATTCATCATTACTATGAACTTAAATAATATTTCAACGCGACTGGTGTGCTATTTGCACGGCGCGGCGGAGAGAGATCATATCCTAAAAGGTATCACAAAGAGGTCGCCGGCGGGGGGCGCCAGAGTCACGAGAGGCGCGGGGTGACCGGGGCTGGCACCGGGGCTGGCGGGGAGCGGGACGGTGCAAATGTGCATCTCACGAGATGAGCCGCTTGAATATGCCTCAGTTATGCAAGGCGCCCGCTGCCACTTAGTGTGGAAATAGCTTCATTTGTACCACTACGAGTGGTTTAACTTGCCATTCTTTTTGTTAACCTACGTTACTGGTGATTCGATTTTAAAAACAGAATTTAATTTTATTCACCAGTACCTAATTTAATCAAGATTGCATCTGCCCACGTAAAGGTTGTCTATAAGAAGTCGCAACTTGCGGTAAGACCACATTTTGTGCTGTTATTTGTTTTTTTCTAATTGTTATTTTTTTTGGTGTACAATAAAGTATAATTGTTGTATTGTACTAAAACAATGTTTTTTTACATTTATGGTGAACGGCTAACAAGTACAGACTCCACTTGATGGTAAGCAAACACGTGTCGCTTGCACTTTGCCAACCCTGTCTCTCTAAGGATTATATTCACAAATCGAGAAAAAAACATTACATTAGTAGTGTTGTCTAACAGTATTCTTCTGTTGTGTACCTTTAACTGGCGGTTCTAATTCGAGCAAAAATATGCTGATTTTTCTTATCAAGAATGATTGCTTTCTGCGTAGGCTTAAAACGAGCGTCTTTAGGGTCGAGTTTCTTATCAATTAATCAGTTTAAAGATATGACTATTATTCTGACTGATGATTGGCTTATTTCAAAACCTAAAACTTTTTTTCTAAATAAGTAAAGAATGGAACCGAATGATTTTGTTTCAATTCGGTTTCGAATATCGTTATAAAAAGCCTCTGCCATATTTAATGACCCGTTAAACAGGCCAGGTGTGTGAGTGGCGTGTCGCACGAGAGGCGACGTTTTGTTGGCACGTAGCACCGCTACGTAGAGCGCTACGTAGAGCGCTACGTAGAGCGCTACGTAGAGCGCTACGTACAGCGCTACGCGGCTACAGGACTGCTCATGCGGTGCTACGGCGGGCCAGAGGGCGCGAGGGCGCGACTCCGAGCCGAGCCATTTGTTGCTATTGTGCGCGAATGTAAATATTAAAAATATACTGGAGCTCCGTATATTTATGCGCGCTTGTTATATGCGCCTTTGTAAGTATACTGAAAAATATTAAAGGATATTTTTAACTGTTTATACAATATTGGTCTTTTGATCTAACAACTTGTTTAATTTTGCACGTAACAAGGTACCGCCCGGCGATGCCGATGTCCTTAGACAGGACGTCGCGGTAATATTACGAAAATCAAAACTTCCGGCTAGTAATATCACTAGGGGAGAGCGTCAAGCATTGAAAAACATTAGGGATAACCGGGATATTTTAGTGCTTAAGGCCGACAAGGGAAACGCCACTGTAGTGATGAGTACAACTAATTACCAACGTAAAATACTTGAACTTTTGGATGACGATAAGGTTTATAAACTGGTATCATATAACCCCACGGCCAGAGTAACGCGTAGAATACGATCTTTTATCCAGGATAACGAGGACCTATTTTCAGAAGACGAGTACAATAGACTTTATGCACCAAAGTCACATCAGCCACTTAAATTATATGGTCTGCCCAAAATACACAAGCCCAACGTGCCGCTGTGGCCTATTGTAAGTCAAATTGCCTCTCCTACTTACGATCTCGCGAAGCATATTGCGTCAGTATTGCAACCACTTGTAGGCAAAACACCGTCTTTTGTGAAAGACTCGCGGCACTTCATACAAATTATAAAAGATCTCAAGTTGGAACCTGATGACGTCATTGTGAGCTTTGACGTGGAATCACTTTACACCAATGTTCCAATAAAAGAATGGCTGGACGTCGTAAAAGACCTGCTGAGAGACCACGAGTTGCCGTTCAATTATATTGATCTACTTGAACATTGTCTAGAGAGCAACTATTTCCTTTTTCAAGGTCAACATTACCTTCAGATTGATGGTGTCGCAATGGGTAGTCCTGTAGCCCCTGTACTAGCCAACATCTGGATGGAGCATTTTGAAGAGAAGACGCTGAGTCTCGGCCCGAAGACCGTTAGGCTTTGGAAGCGATTCGTGGATGACATCTTCAGTAACGTCAAAGGAAATAAACAGGAAGTAGATAAATATTTACAACACCTCAACTCTATTCACCCCAAGATAAGGTTCACATATGAGGTGGAGGTGGATAGGCCATTGTCATTTTTAGATGTCAAAGTAACCGCGAGATCAGATGGGTCCTTGTCGCACTATGTGTACCGCAAGCCTACTCATACGGATAGGTACCTACACGCCACGTCTCATCATCATCCCCGACAACTGCAATCTGTTATGATTTCACTCAAGAACAGAGCATACGATCTTTGTGACCGTGAACATTTGGAGCGAGAGCTGGATCATGTTCAGGAGGTACTTAAAAGTAACGGATATCAGGTGAATGGAACACAGAAGCAACCAACAATGAGACGCAAGCATCCGGAGGTGAACAGACAACCAGCCTACATGCCATATTTCAAAGGAGTAACGGATAAGATCGGCTCTGTATTAAAGAAATACTCCATTCTGACAGTATACACACCAGGCATAAAGGTTCAAAACATCGTGGGTACACCGAAGGATGTCTTGCCGTTACAAACTCCAGGTGTCTACAAAATAAACTGCAGCTGTGGTAGTTCCTACATAGGCCAAACAAAGCGGACTATTGCTGAAAGGGTCAACGAACACATCGCTGCTGTGAAGAACCGACAGATTAGCAAATCAGCGATTGAAGAACATGCACTCGAAGCGGGCACCAATCACTGGATTGAATTTCACCGTACGCAAGTCCTCTCCACCGAACGTCACATTTACTCAAAAGTTGTACGTGAAGCGATTGAAATTAAAAAACAAAACTTTCAATCGGGAAGATGGTTTCAAATTATCTACAGCGTGGAATCCAGTGATAAAAAACATGCCACCTCGCTTTTACGCGCAGTCGGGTGAACACCAGAATAGAGCCACATCGGTTTGCTAACAGAATAGGGACACTGTTAGTATAGTATGTGACGGTACATGGCGAAACGTAAATATCAAAAAAGTGGAGGTGGATGAAGAAGCTTCTACCTCACGATGTCGACGACGGAAGGCGTGCACCGCTGAGCCAGTCAGCCTGTGACCACGGCCAGTGCAACCTGGTCGAAACGTCAGGCAATTCAGAGGTCGAATGTGAATATAAAAGAGAAAAGTGTATGGCTTTCTCGCTTTTCGAAGAAATATTGGTGTGTGTTAGGTGTTAACATTGGCGTATAATGTAAATTGCTGAATCTAAAATTCACAAAATCACCTTGATGTATGTTAACATTAACCAGTATATGTTCGATTCAAATAAATAAATAAAATAATTTCGAACTTAAATCATCGCAATTGGTGATTGTCGACATACACCGGTGCATCTTAACATTCACTAATAACGGACATTCACAGTAACAAATATATTTTCAGTTTGTTTAATGTCAAATTTAAAAAACAGGCTCGACTGACTACCAATAATAAGTTCTTATCTGCATTAATAATATTAGCAAAGGATGTGAACAGCAAACGTCTGTATCGTACGTAAGTAGAATTAGTAGTGGGCAGCACGACATTTTTTTGTCACGTAACGTAAACAAAATTTAAAATAATAGTTTTTGCGTTTTTGTATTATTCTTTTTACCTAGTATGACGTCACTGTTTAACCGTATCGAGATTACCAGCTGCTTAGTAGCAAGACGTTACGAACACCTGAATGTACATGTATTGAAGATTTCACTAAATCAATCACATTCTTTTAAGCATTGACGGTTGGAAAGAGATATATTTTTCAGTTTTTCACCTAAACCATTGTAGGCTCTCTTCCCAACTTCCTTCTTCTTCTTCCAAAGCCTCTTCATTCCTAAAGGTTAGTCGTCAGCTTCCTACATTCATCACTATCAATGGCCAAGCGGAACAAATGTTCGACGGAGGTAATACCGGTCCACTCCCGAATGTCCACGTCCTGGTGATAATATCCTATTTTATCTTAATCCTCATCAATAACAAATCCATTATAATCATAAATCTTTTTTTTTAATAATAATTTGAGACATCTCACACACGCCCGTCTGATCCCAAACTAGTCAGAGCCTGTACTATTGTAACCAGACTGCTGATAAATGTTGTCAATTCATTAGGATCAAAGATGAAAATGGGGGTGCCGCAAGGATCGATATTGGGCCCGTTTCTCTTTCTTGTATATATAAATGATCTCCCCCATTTACTGGATAGCCAACTTAAATAGTATTTTTTCCTGAAGACACATAATTAATTTTTAAAGTTGATAGATGCGCCAGTAGCTTTGACGATGTAAATAATGTTATTCATCTAGTACATGATTGGTTACTGGGAACAATTTAGTGTTAAATGGAAAAAAAACTAAATGTATAAGATTTTCTTTGCCCAACGTTAGACACGGATCCTCGTGTTATGTTAGGGATTATGCTAGATTCTAGATTACAATGGGGTGCTCACTTATCATCGCTTTCAAAGCGGCTAAGTTCTGCAGTATAAGCTTTAAGGAAAGTCCGCCAAATAACAGACATAGGTACTGGAAGACTAGTTTACTATAGTTATTTCCATAGTGTCCCGTCCTACGGGATTTTGTTGGAAAATCAAGGCAAGTTGAAGTTCGTCGTCCGTAGCAAAAATAGCATTAACGCGAAAATATTTTAGGGAGATGGTTTTTTATGATTTTAAAAGTTCACTGACTCCGCAAGACTGCACTGCTCGTCTTCAAAATGCTTTTGGGAGGAAATCTCATTTGAGCACCGTAAAGCGTTGGTACTGGTTTGTTGATCGTGGCCGTGTTTCTCTCCATAATGAAATTCGTGTAGGTTGACCCTCAACTGCGATCACTGAGGATAATGTGGCTACTGTCAGGCGACTAATTGAAGAAAACCGGCGTATCACCCATGAGGAGATTCAAGGACATTTGGGGATTGGTATGAGCCAAATTAAAAAAAAAATTCATTAACATTTAAAAGTTAGAAAACTTTGTTGTTGCTGCATTCCTTATGAACTCACCCCAGAACAAAAACGGACTCGTGTTGATTGGTGTAAATTTTTTTATGTTAAAGTACGACCACGGACGTTCAAATGCTGTGTATGACATTGTGACAGAATATGAAACATGGATATATTGTTGCATGCCGGAAAGAAAGCAACAGTGTTCTGTATGGGTGTTCGAAGGTGACAGCAAACCAACAAAATTGAGGCAGGCGAGAAACGCAGGCAAAAGAATTATTGAGTATTTTTCTCCCGGACGGGTCCTGTCTGCACGATCCCACTTGAAGAACAAAAGACAGTCAATACTAAGTGGTACACCATCATTTGTTTGCCCAGTGTCTTTGAAAAAGTTAGGGAAAAACGACCAAGAAGTCGCATCCTATTGCACCAAGACAATTCTTCGGCGCACACGCGAACAAGACAAAGTCATTTTTTGCTTCTGAAAAGGTAGAGTTAGTGACCTATTCCGCACATAGTCCAGACCTGGCACCATGCGATTTATTTATTTTCCCAAAAAATTAAGATTTGCTGAGAGGTATGACATTTACGGGGTCGGAAAAGTCCATGATAGCTTTCAACCAACATGTGAAAAACCAATGGTCCTCATGTTTTCGAGAATGGTTTGACCGAATGAAAAAGTGTTTAAAATGTAATGGAGAATACTCAGAAAAGCAATAAATTAAATATATTACTTTACATGTAAATTGTTTTATTAATGAGTTACGCAAAACTTTCAGTGTGCCCCACGAAAAAGGGCTTTTAATATCTTTTGACATGTTAATGATCAGTTTATTGTGCATACAAGAAGGCATCCCTAGCATATCACATCACAACTTGTTCCGTATATCGACAGCAATTCAACAAACATTGAGCGACTTGTTGATGTTGGAGAGGTTCCGCGCGCAGCCACTGTCGCCGCCGCATTACCACGACTTGCCGTGTTTACGATAACCTTGTTGTTTTGCAACTATCTCTCGCTAACAGTTTTAAGTAAGTTAGACAAAACTTTACTGATTAACGTGATAGGATACAAAGTGATATAAAAGAGGTTTCTGATTTGTTTGTTTATTTTGAGAGGCAAATAGATTCAAATTTTCTATTATATGTACGAGTATATAGTTATAATACATACTTATAATAATATGTTTATTTTGTATAAACGGAGCATTACGTAGTTATTAATATTATATGGAGCGTCATTTCCAAAAGGAACCTTCTGTTTTAGGTTCTGAAGTCGATATTACCGTACAGACACGTGCAGTGCAGTGCGCGTATCATGGGTTGTTATAAAATAATACTTTTCACAGTAGGTACTTATTACAATACAGTATACATAAGTTCAGGCAAGGCGGCAACGACTACGGTTATCCTCCAAACATCACTATGTGTACTTATTAAATGATAAATATTGAATAGATTGTAGATAAGAATAAAATAAAAATTTTTGGTTTCATACTTTTTATAGCTGGAATTTCACTTAGTGGGGATTTAATTTTTCAACTTATTTTCTACTAGCAACCCGCCCCGGCTTCGCGCGGGTACAAATTAGACAAACCAAACCTTCTTCGTGAATCACTCTGTCTATTAGTGAAAACCGCATTAAAATCCGTTCAGTAGTTTTTCAGTTTATTAACAGACAGACGCGACGGGGGACTTAGTTTTAAAACATGTAGTGATTTAATACATCATAACAATGGGTGTGAATTTGAATGATTTGCAATAGACTCGCTGAGTGTATACCTCTGAGTTCTGAGTTTCTTGTCACATTATTTATACCTTGGTGTACAATATCTAAATTAATCTTATAAAGTATTAATATTGTGAGTTATCTACACTAAAAATCTTTGACTGTTTAAAAAGTACAGTAGGTATTTTAGATAATGGTTTTCCGAGCAAAGTATATGCTGGGTATTTGACGGGCCTGTTGGTCTAGTGGTTAGTGATCCTAACTGCTGAACCAGAGGGTTCGATTTCACCCAGGACAAATGATTGTGTGATGAGCACGATCATTTGGGTGTCATTTATATATAATATGTACTTATTTAGTAATATATAAGTTTGTTTGTCAGTCTGGTTCCCATAGTACAGGCTCTGCCTAGTTTGGGATAAGATGGCCGCCTGTGAGGTGTATGAAGTTATTATTATAATAGTATAAAATAAATAAGTAGTTGTACTGAGCCTGACTGTATTTTGTGTCTGTTTGTGTGTGTTATAAGTATCAAGATAGCATAAAGCAAGATCTTTTGTCCCTCGTCGGTGTCCGACGCTACAATTCCTCGACATGTATTCTAGACAAATCTGCGCGGCGCTTGTGAGCGACCTGCTGTGTGGCCTCGGGCCTTATTTATATTTAGTCAGCTTACAAGTTTACATTAGAAGAGGTCTTTGAATGATACGCATTGCTGGTAGTTGCTGTTGAAGGTAGGAATGTCAAGTTCAGATGTCTATAATGCACGGTATGACACCGACCATAGCTTGCTATTTATGGTCTTTTTGATGTCATAATATTTTTGTTAGTGCTCCGTGAACCTCGCTTCGTACTAAAAGTTAGATCCGTTTGTTTCACTATCTGTCTCCCAGTACAGGAAATCAATTGCCTTCCACCTGTAGGGTTTTCAGTGTGTCTTCGAACTGCCATCTTTCATTCCTGGTATGCCACATTGATGTTATACAGTTCTCGTAAACGTCTTAAAATGGCTAAACTACCCCATCCCCACCTCAACCCCAGGCGCTACACTTCACAAGATTTCTGCTTATGATGTTTGTGTTACCAAATTATTGTTAAAAAACCTTTTAAGATATAGAATTACATCGCAACTAAGACTACGCCAAAGCTTTTAAACTTCTTTATATGTAATTTCAAACTGTACCAATAATAATTTCGCTCCACACTAGCATTTAATACTTGAAGACGGTTTGTTCGCACTTTATTATAACGTAAAAGAATGAACAACGAATTGAATAACCGTCGATGTCGATCAACACTAATGGTCCCAACCCTCCGCGTGCGCGGGTGCCGAGCGGCACGATCGCCGGGAGCCGAGCGCCGGGCGGCGGGCGCGGGCGTCCTTAATTTCCCGCGTGGGCCATAAATTACCGTGCAGTTTGTCCCCCACGCTACTCGTCGCTCTCGACACTGTGCAGCGTTGACCACCCAGTAAAAAGTTTTTTGAGATTAAATATTAAGATACAAAATCTTCACATCATGATTTTTATTACATAAGATTTTTACATAAGTAACTTTACAAAGAACGCTCGTTATGGTAAAATATATATAAATTCTCGCTCTGCTGTGCACTACAAAACCCATTAGATCCAAAAAAATAAAGGTAAATTAAAGCAACAATACAACATCGCGACCGCTTTATTTACAGTGTTAGTAATTAGTTTATTCTCTGTTTGCACAGTGTGATGTTTGGCACTCGACTAAATACGGATATATTTGCCGGCACTATTGTAAGAGCGCGTGGCCAGGCCACGCTCAGCAGCCCGCCGCTGCGCTGGCAGCCGACAGGTTACACTACAACGAATGCGTTTTTACCAACACTTTTCAACCATTGTGTTGATGTTTATTTTGTTGTAGTAAATTTAGCATTTAAATGTAGCGTACCCTTTCAGAGATATATGGGAGTGGATGAATATACATTTACAGTTCGCTGTAATGTTCTCGTTGTAAGTTATTTATAGGGCAGCTAATGAAACATTTTGTACGACGGTAGTTAGACGATGTGAGGAGATTTTGTCCGTTACTGTAATCTCGGAGTGAGAATAAATGGATGCTGCTGGGTGCCGATCCTACTTATACTTCAGATTTACAATACAAATGCAATATTAATATATTGCGGTGTGTCAGAAAATCAGTTTCACTGATTACAGTTAAGCAGGTGGTTTTACTGGTAATCGCTTATCATCAAGCTAAGGACAGGTTAGACCTACAAACGCTCGTTCGTGGATTAACGCTTTTAACGCGATATTAGTTTTTATAATATTTTATTTTTTTGTTTTCTTATTATATTTATATATTTAAAATGTATAAATTGTTTAAGCGTTTTTGTATAAGCGTTTTAAAAGAGTACGTCGAATCAAAATACGCGTTAGCATGGATATTTTAACGAAACTCGTGTTATATGAATACAAGCAGCGAAACATCTTTACATATTTTGTTTCTGTACTGCACAGTGTAACGTTAGACTTAACACGGATATGGCCAGCATCACTCTCTGCTCTTCGTGCGAGGAGCTCTCACCGCATCGGATTAGACGGTGTAATTGATGACGAGATACACCCGCATCGCTGGGTCTCTGTTGAAGTAAATCTTGTAGTATATACAGGGGGTTGGAGGAAGCTTGTGAAATGGCAGTAGTTTGCTTCCAGAGCTAGCCATACTAGCTTCATTGTAGTGCTGAGGGATAATACTGTCTTCGATATTTAGAACATGTTTATATTGTATAACATGTTCTAAACACGTTTGTAACTTGAATTTCGTCTCCAAGGAGGTTAAATTGTCATTTTGCATCGTTAAATAGCTGTATATTTTTCGTCTGTGTCCTAAGATACAGGCTTTGAACTTAGGTTAGTAATAGCGGTACCAATCAAATCAGACACCATGTCCAAAGGGGCATGTTGCTGTTTGCCTAGCTGCCTAAAGACAGCGCTGAGTATATCTCCATATGTATCAAACTATTTTGTTATTCGTGTCGGGGTATTGTTTACTTTGTGATTTCTATAATATTAGCAGAGAGTGTTCTATATTATTAGTAGAAAGGATACGAAATAATACCCCATACTTTCCGAAGTAGGAAAAATGAGTTCCGTGTACCCAATTTACCTAGTTATAAGTTTATTTTAAGTATGATTCCCCGTTTATGACAGTCTACAAAAGTTGCAAGTCAGTGCGTTTTACAGAATTTTGAGCAATTATACCAGCTGATTGTTAAAATCGCCATTTAGTTTTGCTTTCTACAAGGTGTTGCCGTTCGCTCTGTAACGAAGGCTTCGTAGCAAAAGAGTTTGTCAAAAGTGTCCCTTGTCTACCGTTTTAAAGTTCTCTACACTTAGTCACGTGATATTTCTTGAGCTTATGTTAATCCCATACATTTTTCTTTTCTATTCTACTATTGTTAAATAAAATAAAAAGCCACTTGTCTGAGCCTGCATGAAAGACGATGGTTCACTCTCCTCCAAGTGAACGGGATCTGCAGAAATGGTGGCCAGAACCTGCCGCAAGTTGGTGGCTTAATCGTTGCGTCATCAATAGCTTTTATATTGGAGACTATACAATTTCAGTCATTCGTCTGGAACAGCTTAAGTAGTGTTGTACTTGGTGGTTTTTACAGGGAAAACCAGGGATGAATTCCACGCTCTGAAAAATTCAACAATGTTTAAGAAGTAATGGAAAATCCAATTTCACTTTGAAGAATTTCCCTACTAATCGCGGTTGTTGTGTATGCAATCTTCTGCAGGGCCAAGAAGATATATTTTACAAACAAGATCACTAGCCACTAGACCAACAGGCCAATCAAGTCATTGAGCCACGACCTCCGCCTCCGACCGAGTCCGAGTCGAATGAAGTACCACCGCAACGTGGTCACAACGGAGGTCAAGAGGATGTCATTTTAATGTCTGTGAAAGTAATACATAATTATAATGGTGTTGTTCTCTTCGTTCCTGTTTAATGAACAAGGAATAATGCCAAAAGTGAACTAAACCGAGTTGTGTTGTCACGCTACAGGTGATTTAATAGTTATGTGATTACAGTAATGTTTTACAAGAGATTTATCACCTGTTAATGAACGGGTCGCGTGGCGCGCGAGGCCGAGACACGCGATCACACCACGCAGACAGACCTCCATTCATTTATACACTCTTTCGTAATAAATTGAGGCGACCTTTTTAGTGCTGTGATTAATAAACCTAGTAACATTTAAAAGTCCTTCTTTTCATTTATAATATTAAATGATTTTCAATCTTATGCTTCTTTTTGCACAAATCTTTAACATCTGTTCGAAAAGTAAAAAGAAATACACCCAGCAATTATTTATTTATACCGAATGAGTTAAATAGTATATTAGAAAGTAAATATTAAAAAAAAAACATAACTGTATTACCCACATCTTTGTGCGGACGCCAAAAAAACTTGGGAAAAGAGCAGGAAGATGATGATGATGATGTATATTAGAAACCTAGATCACAGCCCACCCCACTAGCACATTAAATCATTTACATCGGTCTTTGATCTAGGACAGGAACATTGAATATAGTTAGTAAGCCGAGTTTCAGAATGGATTTTTTCTTATTAATATTTATTCCTTTACTGAATAAAAAAATGAATTGCATTTTCGAATACCGTTCGGCAGTAGAATATGGTTACAAACTCTATTGTACTGCAGAATATAAACAACGAGCGTAATGTTTATGGCTACAAAATGGAATAGCAGCATCCCTAAAGAGGTTACGTTAGTAGAAAGCGCTCACTAAGATTCACAAAATTTTATAAATACCATTATACGAGTATTATTTTTAATCGACGAAACAAAAAGGAGGTTCTCAATTCGACCGTATAATATTTTTTAAAAGAAGTAATTTAAGTCATAAGTTGTTCCTATGTCTGACTTCTTTCTTACATAACGTTCCTTTATAAGTGAGAGTACTAAATAGATTGATTCTGATTTGTAAAGTGTTCAAGTGCTCTGTAATTGTACAAAAGAAAATATTGTTAATCAACTTTCAATGCTGACTGTGAAGGAAGGACAACACAATGAATAAAATATTGAGGGGGGAAAATAGAAAACTCAAAACAGTAGCTACTATTTTTCTAATAACATATTGGTGACTTTATGGTGGTTTTGGAAAAGAAAATTTTATAGTCTGTGTCAATAACACAATCAATATTAGTATGAGTTTCAAAGTCAAAGTGAAATATCTTTATTTAATAAAACTCTTTAAAAAAGTCTTTTTTTTTAAATATACAATTTATAAATCCACCCAATGTCACCACAACAATAGAACACCACGACTCGCGCGCAACGGCTCCTCCCTGCCTTCAGTGCAGCAGCAACTGCAAACTGCTAAACATTAAATTGAAATTATTGCTTACGTACGAAAAAATAACTCGTTTCATGATACATGATTACATGATATGATAATAATAATAATAATAAATACATGGGCAAATAGGATTCGAAGATACAAAAAGCGAACAGATCGGTATAATCAGAATCGTATGTTCCACAGAAATGAGAGGTGGGTTTACCGAAAATGGGAACAATCGGATCCCTGTGTGAGTGACGGGCATTTCCCAGATGATGATGCTACACATGAATTTTGGCGTAATATCTGGTCGGTGCCTGTCACTCATTCAGAAGGTGATTGGATACGAGATGTCGGGTGCTCATGCGAGTCTATACAAGCAATGGAACCAATTTCCATAGCCACAGGTGACGTAAGTAGTGCAGTTCAGTCATTATCAAACTGGAAATCGGCTGGACCAGACGGACTGCACAACTTTTGGCTGAAATGGTTCCGAAGCTCGCATGCTCGTTTGGCATCTCAGTTCCAAGCAGCATTGGATTCCGGTTCATTACCCCATTTTTTAACAACTGGCGTAACCCACTTACTCTATAAATCTGGTAGTGCCATGGATCCCAAAAATTATAGACCTTGCCTATAATATTATAGACCCATGCCTACCAACTATGTATAAGCTTCTAACATCTATTCTGAGACTCAAAATTACTACACATTTAAATAAAAATTCGATCATATCTATTTCTCAGAATGGATGTAGAAGTGGGACCCGTGGCACTAAAGAGCTCCTCATCATGGATATGGCCATTAGCCAACAGGTGCGTCGTCACCGTAAGAATCTGGTGACATGTTGGATAGACTATAAGAAGGCCTTTGATTCGGTTCCACATACATGGCTTTTGAGAGTGCTGGAGTTGTATAAAATTGATACAACTCTTTGCACTTTTTTAAAGTCATGTATGGGGCAGTGGAGAACGGCACTTCGCTATCCAGGATGTCAGCAGATTGCGACAAACGATGCACCAATAAAGATCGAGCGGGGTATATTTCAAGGTGATAGTTTGAGTCCCTTGTGGTTCTGCCTAGCTTTGAATCCTCTCAGTACGCTGTTAGAGGGTTCAGGACTAGGCTATAGGTTGCAGAAAGACGATCGAGTTATATCTCACCTTCTGTACATGGACGATTTGAAACTTATTGCCCCCACTAATTTGCAATTGACAGCGTTACTGAAGGTGACTGAAAACTTTAGTAATTCTATCAAGATGGAATTTGGTGTGGACAAGTGTGCAGTCATGCATGTAAAGAACGGCGTGATAGTAGAATCTGAAGGAGTCGAACTTTCAGATTCAACAAAACTCAGATCTCTGTCTGCAACTGAAAGCTACAAGTATCTAGGTATATCACAGTCATTGGGAATACCTGAATCTCATATGAAACAAACGCTGCAGGAGCGCTTTTTTGGCCGCCTGAAAAAAGTACTTAAAAGTCTTTTATCAGGGGGTAACAAAATGCGTGCCTGCAACGGTTGGGTCATGCCGGTTCTGATGTATTCCTTTGGTATACTTAGATGGACTCAGACCGAATTGGATGCCCTTGACAGGAGAGTCCGTACACTGCTGACTGCATTCCGAATGCACCACCCACGTTCATCGGTAATGAGGTTGTATATCCCGCGAAAGTTTGGGGGTCGTGGACTCTTAAACATTAAGACCCTACACAATCGCGAGATATACAACCTTAGAGAATATTTTCTTCATACTGACGTGGGAGTGCATCGTAGTGTGGTAGCAGTGGACAACGGACTCACTCCGCTCGCTCTGGCTAAAGAGAACTGGCGCAAGCCTGTAGTACTTAGTACTAATGATCGCAGGGAGGTATGGAAGGGCAAAGAACTTCATGGTCGTTTTTATCGAGCCCTAAATGGGCCTGATATAGACTTTAAAGCTTCTACATCTTGGCTACGGTTTGGTGATCTTTTCGGAGAAACCGAAGGTTTTGTCTTTGCAATTATGGACGAAGTTGTTATGACGAATAACTATCGGAAATATATCCTGAAAGATGGTACGGTGGACATCTGTCGGGCGTGCCACCGTCCCGGTGAATCTATCAGGCATATTATTTCTGGTTGTTCTCGTCTTGCCAACGGGGAATATTTGCATAGGCACAATCAAGTAGCCAGGATTGTACATCAACAACTTGCCCTTAAATACAATCTTGTGCATTCAGAGGTGCCATATTACAGGTATGTGCCCGACCCAGTTCTCGAAAATGGTCGTGCCACATTGTATTGGGATCGATCTATCATCACTGACAGAACTATTGTTGCTAATAAACCTGATTTAGTGCTGATAGACCGATTAGAGCGCCGCGCAATGATTGTCGATATCGCTGTTCCTCATGACGAGAACCTCGTGAAAGTTGAAAAAGAAAAACAAATAAAATACTTGGATTTGTCTCACGAGATTGTCGATATGTGGAATATCGATTCGGCAATCATTGTTCCGATTGTCATATCTGCACATGGATTAATAGCCGAGAGCCTCGATCAACACCTTAAGAGGCTCGCGTTAGACGGCTGGATCAAGGGACTGATGCAGAAGGCCGTTCTCCTTGACACGGCCCGTATAGTGAGGAGGTTCCTGTCTTTGGAGCCCTAACCACCGGTGTCTTGGTCCCTGTACCCGATGTCGGTGGTCTACTGTTTTTTATATTTTTAAATATATATATATTGTTTTGTACATATTTAAAAATGTAATTTATAAGTATTAAGATAAATAAAGAGGAATAATAATATAACTCTTTATTGTACACCAGGAACATTAAAAAGCAAAATTTCTTAAAATTACGGTTAATACAATTGGCGGCCTTATCGCTCTATGGCAATCTCTTACAGGCAACCATGAGATGGAGAAAAAGAAATGGAGATAAATTAGGGCAGTATGGTGCACGTTATTAAATTATGCTGTGTTTCAGTATGCTGTTGCTAGCGGCTAAGAGGGTTTGAAAGTCCTCCAGTTCCATCCTGCAGCCAAGATACTTGGATGGAACTTGAGCACTCAGCACCTTCTCGACTATGGACAATTCCGTACGCCTTCATCGAGATCGAAGATAAAATCTTAGAGTAGTTCGGGTGGGATTGGAAGAAAAGCACAATCATTTCATGAATACAAAAGTTGTAATGAGTTACGCAGTGCGTCAGTTTTTGACACAGAGTAAAGTGAAAGAGACACATTAAGAAAGTTCTTTTAACTTGAACTTGAACGTGCCCGTTTGTGTATTAAACCCGGGTGACCCCATTTGAACAATAATTCATTGTTTCGGTATAAGAACGTGTTAAGAATTTGAAATCAAATTTTTAATTCGTATATGACTTCATTGAATTGACTATTTTAATATTAATAAGAAATACTAACAGTCCGTTCATACTTTGTTAATTTTTATTATTAAGACATTAAATTAAGTTTTAACTATACTTTTAAGGATTGCACAATACATAAAATTATAGTTGATGATTTTTATGTTATAAGGGGCAAACGAGCAGACGGGTCACCTGATGGTAAGTGACTACCTTCGCCCATGGACACCTGCAACTCAAGAATCAAAAGTGCGTTGCCGGCCTTTGAGACGGGAGTTTAATACGCCTCTGCCGATCCCTTCGGAGATACAGGCGTGAGGATACGTATGTAATACATAAAGCTCTGGTCAATATTTCAAATATTTCCTTTTGAAATAGGCGGGACATATGGTCACATAATTACAGTTCTAGGTTAATTTCGTATCAGTGTATAAAACGTAGTTACCAAATTTTCAAAGAAAAGCGTTATCTCATCACAGGTAGCTGACTGCAGCGTTATCTCATCACAGGTAGCTGACTGCAGCGTTATCTCATCACAGGTAGCTGACTGCAGCGTTATCTCATCACAGGTAGCTGACTGCAGCGTTATCTCATCACAGGTAGCTGACTGCAGCGTTATCTCATCACAGGTAGCTGACTGCAGCGTTATCTCATCACAGGTAGCTGACTACAGCGTTATCTCATCACAGGTAGCTGACTGCAGCGTTATCTCATCACAGGTAGCTGACTGCAGCGTTATCTCATCACAGGTAGCTGACTGCAGCGTTATCTCATCACAGGTAGCTGACTGCAGCGTTATCTCATCACAGGTAGCTGACTGCAGCGTTATCTCATCACAGGTAGCTGACTGCAGCTTCTTTGAAAGTCTTCCGAGGTTCTATATTTAAAAGTAAACATCTTTTACGGAAGCATTTGTGCTCAAAATCCACAGCAGCGAGTTTCGAATTCCACAATGGCAAGCGGGCCGGGAAATACATTGGGATCCCGTCGCAATCCAGGGCTGGCCGGGATGCCTGGCGAGCCGCACCCAACAGCCTATACACTGAATGAATTCTTGATTGTGTTCTTACTGTATTTAGTGGTTTATTAGCAGTGCCTAAATACGGCTTTGAGTTTGGCGAACTTTGAAACGGAGCTTGTTTTGTTTGTTATTAGTTACTAGAATAATGTTGTATGGATTATGAATAATAGCGGTGGTTATAATTCTAATTGTTACTTTCGAACGAATATTGTTAATAAAATATCTTTGGATTTTACTTTATGTAAAACTTGTTAGCGAGAAACTTTTCGAGTACGAAAAACACAATCAAAATTCCTGGAATATTACTTAAAAAATACTACCAAATCTGTACCTGAAATAAATTCAATAAAATATTTATGTGACAACTTTGAATATTTCGTATTCCTGTATGTGAGTCGGCCTGTGACCACGACCGGTATATTCTAGTCGAATCGTCAAACCGTATAAAAGCTTTGAACGCAAATATGTCTAGATACCGCGTCACGTTACATTTACACAAAAATGTCAAAATGTTGACTAGCAATATGACACTGAACATAGAGAGATTAGCTCAATAGGTTATTTATATTATTACTTCGGTATGTAAATAAATATATATATATGTATATTGTATGTATATGTATAAATCTGGGTATATGTTTGTTCTGTATGCATGTATATATTTAGTTATGTGTATATTTAGATGTAGTACACTGACAGCTACCACTTACTCCAGTCACTAAATCCATTTTAAGGTTGTCTGGTAGAGATCGATAAGACCGCCCATTGTACCTAACACCACAGAATACCAGTACCAATACAGTACCAGTACTAACACTAAGATTTGTATTAAGATCATTTGTATTTCTATGTATAAGGTGTACAATAAAGCATTTCTATTCTAAACTTCCCAAGATTTATGGAAAAACTGCTATTATAATAAAATGTTATAAGAACATGACTCAATCAATTAATATTCTAAACAAATCAAATGCACTTCAATTACGATGTCAAAACAACAATAAAGTTACGTCACGTCCTGAACTTTATGTAATTTTTTTTTTTTGCAATGTTTTACAACTCAGATCATAGTTAAAACATCGTTGGTTTCTAATTGATAAATTAATGACAGCAAAGCTTCCCTATGTCAAAATAACAGTAGTGAACTTCAGAATACTTAACGCTAATAATAATATAACTCTCTGAATTAGTGCTAGTGGCCTGGGACAGTTCTGATTTAGATTAAACAAAGAAATAAACTAGTTGTACACGGATACCAGAGTAGAGGGCGCCTAAAGAAAAGATGGATGGACTGTGTAAAAAAAGATATGGTCAGAAGGGGAGGAAGCAGTGAAATGACAAGCGATACATTAGAGTGAAAGAAGAAAACACATTGCGCTGACCCTAAATAAATGTGTGAAAAAGAGCGAAAAGATAATGAGTATAACTAGTCATTAAGTATTAACATATAATACTGAAAATTGACGGGCTTGATAGAATAAAAAAAAGGCTTTGTCTGCTGTACACAAACAATGATACATTTTTACCCTACGTGTTTTGACCCATCATGCTTCTTTAAGAGATGAAGATGATGAAAAGATGATACAATCATTCAAAATCAAAATCAATCAAAATCAAAGTTATTTATTTCAAGTAAACCCATTTTTGAATTGTCAGGAGTAGGAGTCAGTCAGTATAAGTCGGTCGTGAAGCTAAGCCTGTTCCAAAAGGTAGAATAATGGAGAAGAACAGGCAAGAAGCTCCAACTCTTTTTCAACATGTTTTTTTTTTACAAGTTACTCGTTACATTGCTTATAAGCGCAATTTAATGTAAGGACAATGTAACATAATATTGTTCTAAAATAACAGAGCTGCTAGGCAACATAAAAAATTAACTTAATACTTAAATGACTAAACAGTTCTGACATGTACAATTAAATTTTTTCTAATTAACACAAAATAAAAAGCGTATCATAACTACAATGTCAACAGTGTATAAAATAATATCAATGCACTATAAAATTACCAAACTCAATAATAATAATCAAAATATCAGTAAATCTATACGTCAGATAAGAAACAAGACGTGTACCCCACTCATTGACAGTGTGACTGTGGAGCAGGACCGGCATTTTGCCAAGCATTTTTATCATCTAGTCACAGTTTTATAATTAATAATAATAATATTATACATTTCTAAATCACGGTTTAGAAATGTATATTATTGTATGTATTGTATGTACATATTATTATTATTAATTTAAACCAGTCGGTGACGGGCGACGAAAGTCACCCCATCGCATACTATCTGAATAATTTAAGTAAATGTTAACTACTAGCAGCGCCTCGCGGTTTCACCCGCGTAAATCTCGATCCCGTGGGAATGTCGGGATAAAAAGTAGCCTATGCGTTAATCCAGGTCTCCAGCTATATACATACCAAGTTTTAACCCAATCGGTCCAGTACTTTTAGAGCCAATTCGTTACAAACATACTTACATAGAAATCTTTCCTCTTTATAATATTAGTATATATTTTCGGTTTAGTCAACTTTTTGCTATGTCAACTGATATATATCGTTTTATTCAAGTATCTTCCCAAACACTTACCTTTACTAGACTACCGATACCTATATGTTTATGTTACCGGAAATATATGAAACTTGAAATTATGAAAATGTATACAATTCCTATGTAATGCATGCATACAGTCCGAGCTAATTTACGAAATGTGTAAACAATTTGTCACGATTCTTTAATATACATTTCCTAGGAAATTTATATATTTCCTACGTATTGTATGCAATTCCTAAATGATACTACTAAGTGTATAAAATTAACGTGCACGATAGAATTATCATACAATGTCTGACTCAGACTGAAAATCAATGTATAAATCTTGCACATTTTACGTTAAAAGTGTTTTATACATTTTTATAAACAAACATATTGTTTCTCTCTTCCTGTTTCCTACATCTCGGTTATTGACATGTAATAGTTTTCAGTGTGATATCAGTTGAACAATACACCTACCTAATGTAACAAACAAGTCTAACGAAGCAACTGGTCCATTTTTTATAGTGCCTACGTATAGTCTGCGCGATATATAAGTCGGTCGTTTGTTTAAGAAAGCAGAACGGACAGCGGACACCTGGCGGGTGGGAGAATATATTAGTTTTCAATATTTAATACACAAAGGGCGCTGGCGTCGTACCGCCCCCGTCCCGTCCCGTCCCCGGCGGCAGACGCTCGCTGTCGCAGCACTAATGCTGCGTTATTTACCTGCAGGTGTTGCGGTTGACCGATATGTTTATATTACGGAATGGTATTTGGAGGCACCGTATATCTACATATTCGTTGCAACGCCAACAACAGATATTGTAAAGTTTATTTAACAGAAACTCTTGCACGAATTTATTTTCCATTTGCGTTGCAATGTATTGTTACTTTAAAAACCTGTGACATTATGGTGTCCTGTGACAATCGACCGGTGAGTTTAAAAAGGTTTTGTGTCTATCGACAATAGGGTTCTATACATTTTATACATAGGATTATTTTTAAATTACTGCTCCATTGTAATCATAAATCAATTTTAGTTCGGTTAGGATACTAACTTGATTACCTACTTACTATTACTATTATCGGTCAAAATATAGGATTAACTTTTTATTACCAAAAACAGAAGGGTTAAAGCGAAAATACGAGGAACACTTTTGGCACTTCATTGTACAAATAGCCGATGCCTTTAATAAATACTTAATTAGTATCACAAAAGATGACACGCTAAAAATACAAATAAGTTTCGTGCAGAAAACAGCATGTTCTTTTATGCTTTTCAGGACATAGAGGTAAGGAATATTATTTTATCCTTGAATAATACACGGTCTGTTGGGTATGATAACATTCCTACTAATATAACCAAACAGTGTGTAGAGATCTTTGTACCAGTGCTAAAGTACCTAATTAACCTATCATTCGAACAAGGTGAATTCCCAAACAGATTAAAAAAATCAATAGTTAAACCACTATACAAGAAATTCGATAAACTGGAAATGACAAATTATAGACCTATAACCCTTATTCCTGTTCTTTCAAAAATATTTGAAAAGGCTATGAAAAGACGACTCGCTGCATATTTAGACAAATTCAAGCTCATTAAAACCGAACAATATGGGTTCCAGAAAGGACAATCGACTACTATCGCTACGTTTCATCTGGTACACAATGTACTTATGAATGTTGATAAAAAGAAGCCTACGACAGTCATCTTTTTTGACATGATAAGATAAGATAAGATATATTTATTTGCAGAACATGTGTAGGTACATAGTTAACAATATATGGTTATATGTTTATTCTTTGTAGGTCTTAGTTAATAGAGGTATCAACATGTTTAACCAATAATGGTGTACAAATATTAAATAGTTGTAATACCTAAATTAATGTTCATTTCTAATGTCAGACTTACAGTTAATTTTAAGATACTCATGTTAACAATAATATTTAATTTTTAATTATTTTACAATCATTTATTAAATACATTTAAAGAGTCTTATCATTGAGAAAATCTAGTACATTATAATAACACTTATTAACTAATATATTTTTTAGAGTGCTCTTAAATTTATTTATATCTAATTCTTTGATGCTCTTTGGAATTTTGTTATAAATTAATGGCGCCATACAAATTACAATTTTATGCAGTAGTGCAGTTTTAGCTGGATGAACGCATAGCCTTGTATTATCACGACGAGTTTGTTTCATGTCCAAAGCATTTGACTTTGTGTCCCACAAAATTCTATTAGAGAAGTTGGAAAACTATGGTATACGAGGTCCAGCATTAAATTGGATAAAAAGCTACCTGCATGAGCGGGAGCAATGTGTTGAAATAGCTAGCCTAGGTAATAATGCAGTCTTAAGGAAAGAAAAGTCTGAATAGTAAATAAATATGGTGTTCCACAAGGAAGTGTGCTGGGTCCGCTTTTCTTCCTTATTTACATAAATGACTTGCCTGACATTACAGAACACAAATGTATCCTCTTTGCAGATGACGTATATATTATCTTGATATGTGAAAATGACATAGAAATTAACAATACAATTGACACTGTAACTAAATGGCTATATGACAACAACTTGCATGCAAATCTATCCAAAACACAATGCATTCAATTTCAAACATATCAATCAATAGTAAATTCTAGAACACTTGCCCATCGCGACACATTAATTAATGAGACAATACATACCAAACTTCTGGGCATTGTAATCGACAGATATTGCAACTGGAAGAAGCACACTGATGGAGTGTGCAGTAAAGTAAATAGCTTCGTTTACGTGCTAAATAGGCTAAGAACTACATCCACCCTGCAGACTGTACTCCTTGCATATCATGGATATGTGAGTGCCGTACTAAGGTACGGTCTAATATTGTGGGGAAACTCTACCGATGCCCAAAGAGTGTTTCTGTCTCAAAAGAGATGTATCAGAGCTATTGTTGGTATACACCCGTTCGATTCTTGTAAACCTCATTTCAAAAAATTAAACATATTGCCTTTACCTGGATTGTACATCTTTGAAATTTGCGTATTTGTTAAAACTTATAATTTTTTTCCAAAGCAAAAGATGTCTATTCTCGTAACTCACGACTTTGAGAGCGACTCGTAATAGAATTTGTCCCTAAAACTATGTTGTTTCAAAGGGATTGCTATGCGATGTGTGTAAAAATATTTAATAAAGTGCCATCAGCCATCTAAGAGTTTCCTATACGTATATTCAAAAAGAAGCTAAAATCGCTACTCCTTGATAAAATGATTTATTCAGTAAATGAATGGCTCCAGAACACTGTGTAATTATATTAAACTATAGTGTTGATTATTGTCATGCATGCATTATATTTAAGCTTTGACATTCTATTATTATTAATACACCTGCACACCTGCTGAGGTAGAATATGGCGGCAATTTTAAACTGTAACACCTTTTTACCCATGTTTTATGCAAATAAATGATTTATGATTTACATTTTAGTCACGCCAGCACGTTTTGTTTAAATGATTTAGGGGGTAAACTGAGACGAGTCATCTGATCGTAAGTGACTACCGCCGCTCATGAGCAACTGCAACTCAAAAGTCACAAGTGCGTTGCCAGCCTTTGAGGTGGGAGTAGAGGAAGGGGGAAGAGGGGGAGAGGGAAGGATTATTGCCTCCGGTAACCTCACTCACTCGGCGAAAAACAATGAAATCATCGCTTTACTGGTATCACGCCGGTCGTATCGGAACAATACAAACAGATACTTTCGAATTTTTGTTACCTTAAAAACATCCTCTTAAGAAGTAAGTCTTAAACGAACAAGATAGTAACAACAGTTAACTGATTGCAGCTTCACAAGTCGTGCAGTGATAAGCCCTGACTGTACACTAAGTACTGCGATCGCAACTTGAACTTAGCACACTCGTACGGGGATAAGTTAACGACACCGGCGCTCACGTTGATAGTAATGAGATCCGCTTCCTGCATTCGGATCGTTAAAGTTATACCAGAAAGTTCTTTATTTAAATCAAAATAGGTAGGTACATGTGATTGATTACAAGTATGATGAACATAATTTAACGACCAGCAGTTTTTTCGCAATTCTTGTTCTTTACGAGAAAAGTCGAGCTTCAGGATAAAAATATTGGAGAATCTTTATTTATTATTTTACTAGCAACCCGCCCCGGCTTCGCACGGGTACAAATTATACACCTTCCTCATGAATCGCCCTGTCTATTAGTGAAAACCGCATGAAAATCCGTTCAGTAGTTTTTCAGTTTATCGTGAACAGACAGACAGACAGACGCGGCAGGGGACTTTGTTTTATAATATATAGTGACAAACAGTATCAAATTAAATTATTACAAATATAGCTTTTTAGCAAACAATACTTATCGTCATTGACTAGCTCCATTTTATCGCAATCATTATTTTTCAAAACTATACTTTTGTAGTATATTTTTTAGAGATTGAGTGAGCGGATAGGAAAAAAGTTTTAAACAAATATTTTCAGAACTCATACGGATGGTGTAGTAGTTCATTCACGTGGTTGTGCGTTATGTGTTTCATGTAGGACAATTCCTTAGGTGCCTTTTTGAGCCCAATTATACTGTTTGTCCCGCATCTTTCTTTGGGAGTAAATTTTTTTTAAAAGAAATATACTATATTATAAACGGAGTTATATAATGAATCTTAAATTCAAGACAGTCTTATCTCGTCTTCATGTTTGCTTACTTTAGCGGCTTCTTTATCTTCACTTTTGCGCACAACTGTACGAATGAACGGTACAACTGGTACAACAAAGTAACTATTCTTCTGATTCCCAAAAGGTTGTAACGTAATAGAACTAATAAACGCAACATGTTAGCGCAACACACGCGCGCTGCTGTAAGACCGCTCCCCAACTCTGTCAACTACAAAAGTGCATACATACATATATTTGAGTGCTCCTTATACGCCATGTTTTAGCATTCCGATGCCGTCACACAACTTCAACATAACTTCTGCGAATGTGTAATGCACTCTAAATACTTGACCAACTTTTATTACATACCGTACTGCAAAAATAGACTTTGTTGTTTTATAGCAGAGTTTATTCTAGCAGTATAGTTGTGTTCGAAAGCTGTATTCGTAAAGCGAACACGAGTTTTTCCCACTCAGCGCAAGGTACGTGAATGTTTCAAGCATTTAGATAGTAGTTTTATATTGTTTTCTCTAACCTGCATCGTGAAATGACGCAATACATAGTTGAGAGTTGAACGTTGAGGCGCCATTCAAAATCTGATAGTAGGGTTGTTCAACTGCTCACCCGCGCGCTCACATTACCCAAAGTTCGCAGACTGCACGGTTGACTTGCTACGCTTACTATATTTCCTTAACTGAATTCCGAACTTGTAGGTAGCTTTGAACTTTTCACTCTTAGCCAGTTGCACTCACTGATCGGTGAAAGACGTACATGTACTTTAGTGTGTAAAAACCCTTTAAAGTGAAAGTAGCTGACAACGATATCTAAATAAGTCTCTCTAGTCCAACAACTACTCTCGATGCGTTGCTCTCTACTGATATCAAGGCAGAGCGTGCTTCTTTGAAGTCTTGCAGTCTTTGAATTCGCCTTTTTAAATCAGTTCTGGATTCGATTTTAGGGTCCAGCAATACTAGATTTTTCTGATTTTTTTTCGCAGAGAAATTCTCAGTTGCAGTCTTGTGTTCGTTTCTAACGTTATGTGGTATTAGGTTTTCTGTTTTTTTTCGGCAGAGTCGTTGAAACTGGAATTGTTTCCGACATCCGAACGTAGACTCGCCACTTATTGGATCCTAATTATGGTGATTGTTTTTGGATCATCAGGTCCCATTGTGTTTAAATCCTTTCTTCGTTTTCTATTCTTTTTTCCTTCTTCCATCGGGATTTATGACCAAAATAAATAATATGGGATATTCACCAAAATAAATGGAAAGTTTCTTATATTGATATATAGATTCTGGTTATGGCACGGCAATATCATATGTTTTTTGCCTGTATTATGTGACATACATGCAAGGAAAGCAGCAAAACACGAAACACTGAATCCGAAAATGTACAAGTCAAACCTTACACAGTACCCTCATACCAATTTATTTGTATTTCGCGACATACACATTCAACAACGACTCCTCAATATCGTATAGCAAGCATAACCCAAACAACATAGCAATTACCTACTGATACTGCATCGCGCTAATAAAGTTCTCAGGTCAATTAGTTTATATACAAAATCTCATAAGCTTGATCCTCCAAATTCAAATTCAAATTCAAAATCATTTATTCAATTAAGACAGTAAGTGACATTTATGAACGTTAAATTGAAGCTAGAGTTAAAATCATGTATCAGCGCAAACAGACGCCACAGCACGTGCTGGATTGTCGAAGTAAATTAGGTGAAAACACCAAAATCTACTGCCTGCTTGTGTCGATCTATAACTTCCAGTTTCCAAAATGCGTAGAGCCTTATGAGAAGAATACTGGCAAAGAAACTAATGGCCACTCTTTTTAAAAGCCAGATCTTCAGGTACATTGTGTTAGTGTTACACGAAAGGTAAACAGGATGCAAGCTGATGCCACCTGAATTTCATTTTATTGAAATGCTCCAAAAGCTAACGTACTAAAAAATAAAAATCACTCAGTCATACCGTTGAAGGTTTGAACTTATTAAACATAGAAATCATTCAAGGTGCACATCTACCTTCATTCAGTTACAAAATCTACAGTTAAAATAATTCGTGACGGGATTAAGAGGCTAGAGTTGCAGTTGATCGAACCAAAATAATAGTATAGGCTAAAGCATCGCTGACTAGGCCGACCAGTCACCCCAAGCATCACCCGTTCACGAGTATGTCGCATGGACCAGCCATCATCTCCTTCGCCATATCAGAGGGAAAGAAATGACCCACCCTATGACGACGCCGCAAGCAATGACATTTTAGTGAGCATGACGAACCATAGTCGAGATACTGATAAAAATCACTACTTTGTATTCAAGAGATATCACATCCATTCCTCCAGAGTGGGAAAGGACATTGTGCACATGAATTCATGCAACTAATTTATATTGTACATTAAGCCTCTAAAAAGCAAAAGTCTAAGTAGACCCTAAGGACACCGACAAAAATGAACAAACAAATTTAACTTGCTTGAAGTTTCGGTATAAATAAGTGTGCTGCAAGCGATCATTTTAAGAACCGTTGTCTGAAACAAGATAGAACGATGTAATGAAGAGAAAAATAAGGGGGAAAATGTTGTGAGTTAATAGTATGGGCATGTATGTGGTTACAAATAGAGGCGGGTGTCGTGCCGCACCGCGTCGAGCTGCGCCGCTGATGCGCGGAGGCAATGTTTCGTGACGGTTGATTGCTGCACATATCTCGTGCGCCCGACGCCGCGCCGCCGTATCTACACATACGGTCAATTATTGTGTCAAAAAATGTATTCATAGTCAACGAGGTTATTAGATGCTAGCTAACATTACCCATTCTTCTTATAAACATATCATAATTATAATATACATAATTCAGTTTTGTAAGTCACTGATGCGCCGATGCACTACAGAATCGCGGTAGCCCTATCAACACCCTCAACGCATTATTATATTAGATTCACAGGTCACTGTTAAAATTGTTGAGTATATCTAAAATACACGTCTAAAATGACGTGCAATACGATCTGAAAAATTTAATTTCCACTTATGTGGAACTCAGTTACAGTCGTATGTCGTCATCGTCCTTGATTTCAAAGGTCAGAATAAGCCCCAGGTACTTAAGTTTGTTTACTCTACGTTAAGCTGTACCGTTGACTCACTGACTGACTGACTTACCTGTGTTTCTGACTATATACAGCATACGTATAGCCTAAGTTTCACAAATTGCGTCAAGCTGTTTTTAGCCATATATGGACGCACTCAGCAACCACCCATCTATGTAACAGCCGACATCGGTGTCACTGAGAATGAATATCAGGTCATTCACAGACAGGTTGAATAGTCTCGGCGAGGACAACCCCCCCTGCCTTATTCCACACTCCAACGAGGACTGCGACATGGTTCCCTAACATCTCACGCTATTAATCTGATTTCCGTAGCAGTACCTGCAGATGTTGATGAGTTCAGTTGGTAAGTTTGTATTTTCCATGTTTTTTCATAAAGTATCATGGGAAACCAGGTCAAAAGCTTTTGAGCGGTTTTATGTTTCGTATAATATATATAAGAAGATATCACTTCAAAAATTATGCTACTTATTTAGAGGGGTTAATAAACAAATTTATTTAAAACTGATATTAATTAACCGACTTCAAAAAAGGAGGAGGTTCTCAATTCGTCGAAATCTTTTTTGTTATGTATGTTCACCGATGACTCGAAGACGCCTGAACCAATTTGGAAATTTTTTTTTTGTTTCAAAGGGTATATACTTCTCAGGTGGTCCCATTTAAATTTTATCGAAATCAGTCGAGTGGTTTTTGAAAAATCAACAAATACCTAAAAATTGTATACGTCGATGATATTTTCGTTTGCTCTGAAACATCGCTGTCTCGTTGGAGCAGTGCGTTTAGGTGGCTTACCTTGAACTGCTTACATTGAAGTCGTTGATACTTTTTTTAGAAGATAAATATATTAGAATCCCTTATCCTATCCTCGTAATCTAACACAAAAGTGACGAAAAACCAAATTGGTTACAGTCCAGTATGTTTTCGAAATAAATTTTCAACAGACTTCATTTGCATTAGATCGTTGCGTTTTCACATCAAATATATTCCCGTATATTTAGTGCGTGTGTTTAAATTATGACATTTGTCGTCGCGAGCGAGGCGCGGGCGGGCGTCGCGGCGGCCTCGCGTTATTAACGGCGTCTTATTAGGCCTCGTCTACCACGTAGGTGGTATATGGCGCCTCTCCGAACTACCTACGAATACTACCCGCCAACGTACTACGGTATTTTGTTATGTTTACGTTATGATGCAAAGCTTCTTTGTGTTTTATGGGTAAACTTAAAGATTTTATGGAGCTACTTGTTGGTAAATTGGTATAGGGAAAATGACGAGAAAATTATTTGTTTCTGGTAAATAAAGTGATGTCAACAATGCTTATTAATTTCAGACTTTTGTCAATCCATTTTCATAACACAATCGCAACACACATTTACAGTGCAGTTAATCATGCACTCCGTATGCAGATTTTATACTATAATATACAGTCAAATGTAACACCATTTGTCGCGGGATGAGTGCCGGACAAAATATCGTGTGCCACATTCGTCACGGTCACGGTACAGTTGTTCCGCTATTGTGTCCTGTGTCGTACGGGATAACGTCGCCTCTCCATCTTAACTGATAACAGTGAATGATAGGGTGTAGGTGTTTGTGTACATGAATATTAAATTTATGGCTTTGTATTTCACGTATTAATGTAATAAGTATGTTGTCATTGGGTTAATAAGCGGATATACTAGTAATAACGTGACACACAGCGGTCACATCCTAAACTAGATAAAGCCTACCAGACTGCTAATAAACAAACTCATATATTACTAAACACATACATCACTACGTATTATAAAACTAAGTCTCCCGCCGCGTCTGTCTGTCTGTTCGCGATAAACTCAAAAACTACTGAATGGATTTTCATGCGGTTTTCACTAATAGGCAGAGTGATTCATGAGGAAGGTTTAAGGATATAATTATATATATGTTAAGGTTTTGTGTAAGTTGATTGAAATATGATGATGATTGTTGAAGATGTCTCTGTTACCCGTGTGGAGCCGGGGCGGGTTGCTAGTATTATAGACAAATTACACCCAGACACAGATCAAATGGTCGTGGAGATGGGAGATATTGAAAGGAGAATAAATGCGCTATATGCCTTTATGAGAGTACGGGTCGCGCGCGTAGAAGGCGAGCCTAGCAGTTCATAATGGCGTGCTGGTGCCCATCCTAATATATAGTAGCGAGAGTTGGTTATAGCAGAAAGAATATGAAAGTAGAATAAATGCTGTTGAGATGAGATCATTGTGAAATGTGTGCTTGACAGAAAAAGGAATGCAGATTTTCGGGAGCAGTGTGGCTTAAAAGAGGACATGTATACAACAATTTAAAAGGGTGTGCTGAGATGGTTTGGGAATGTCCAAAGAATGAGTGCGGAACTAATGACAAAACAAGTACGTAAGGCGAACGTCAGGGGGATTGCCGGTAGGGGTTGATCACGCAGAATGGGAAACCAGCAGGTTTAGTATGAAAGGTGACGGTAGAGGAAGCTCGTGAGGTTTGTAAGGATAGAATTGCTTCTACTTTGTGGAGGGCTGTTGCCTGTGCCCACTCCGAAGGGAGAAAAGTGTGAGTTAATGGATATATTTTATTGGATTTTGAGGGCAGAAGTCAGTTGTCACAAGAACTGAACTATCCACCGCTTGAATGCAAGGCCCTTGTCGATTCAACTGAGACTTAGAGTTATAAGACTCCTACATTGTTCTCGGAAAGCATCATCTACCTGCCATTTTCCCAATTTTATTTGCAGTCGGCGCAACATTGCAATAACTTTTGGCTAGAATCTTTTGTGGCCAGCCGCCTGCCTGAAGCCAACCTTATGGATTATAATCGTTTTCAGACGGGCCAAAAGAAGAACGTAAATTTGGATACGAGGAAAACTAATAGTGTGAGGGAGCTAGGATAGGGTGGTGATTGGAGATATATGTAACAATACACCACATAGGCGTTTTTTGTATGTTACACAGTTATAGCTATGTATATATTGTTGCTCATACAGAACTGTGGGTGCCCAAGACACAGCAAGTGATTAAGTGACATTATTACAACTCCGTTTAACATTTCTCGGATATTAACGCGATATATTTAGTATACTATTGTTTCTTAACGTAGTGGTTAGGTAACAATAGTGTACTAAATAATAGTTATTAGTGCTTTGCTTAAAGGAGGGTTATTGTTCCTTACCTATTGTATGACAGTGGCGCCGATTCTGTTGTTCACGTCACTAAACTTAAAATTCTATAAAATTCTCTTATTTTAGTTAAGAGGTTTCGTTGTTAATTCGAGTTAAATTTCGTTTTCATTTCGACAGCACTAAATTTGATTCTGATATTACTAAAAGTTAAGTACGAGAGTGTTGCCGCTATTTAAAAGTTAAGTTCCAATGACAAAGAGTCAATTAATAAAATATCCAGAAATTTTGTTTTTTAGGTTTTTCGAAAGCCTATAAATGTTTCTTTAAGCATATTATAGATGAGCACATGGGCGACAAAGTTCCTCTCGGTATTTATGTTTTTTTAAATTGCGTTTTTTCGGGAGACCCCTATGTAGATAAAGTTAAAAAGCAAAACCTTATTTATATTTCAATACGAAATAAATTTGGTTTAAATTGTAATATCCTATTCCGAGATACCAGAAATAAATTTATAGACTTACAAGACTTGCTTTTTTTAAGTTATTGGATATAGTAAAGAGAGTGTTGTATTTCTATATCCTAGCTTAGTAAATACTGTGTTTAGTAACACTGGTGTCATACCAGGCAACCCACCGTAAAGTCTTTTTTGTTATCTGTGTACTAACTGCCTATAATGAGTTTGTGCAATTCGTCAAGCTGACATAGCAAAATAGCTTTAGACAGTGTTTAATTTACAAAATAAGTTATCATCCTCTGCGCCTTTTCCCGACTAAGTTGGAGTCGTCTTTCAGTCTAACTACGATGAGGCCGAACTTTGATATTTTACGTGGAGCGACTGCCATCACACCTCCACAACGCAAGTACTAGGCGATATCGTAGTTCGACCCGGACCGACGGCTTAACGTGCTCTTTGAGGTATGGAGTTTGGTCACCCATCCTAAAACTGACGTGGCCAGTTTTGCTTAACCTTGTAATGTGCTCACCTACTTGGTTACCACTTTGCCACGAGCTCCTCTAAGTGCCGAAGTAAATTGCAGACAAGAATTCTCTGCCATCTCAAAGAGAATTGTATTGGAATTGTCCCAAATGTTGAAGAAACCTAATTACTTTTTTATAACTGCGGTGGAACGGGTATCATGTCCCTCCAACGCAAAGGGAGTATCCTCCGACCAGGCGAGGTGATCATGCCTGGCAGGCCGCGGCCCAACGGATGATGTTGGGAAGTTGTATATATATTAATGGATTATATTTGCTGTGTGTGGACGTAGCCACAATAAGCATCTTTTTTAACTCCCGACGCAAAAAGCAGGGATTATCAGTTTAACGTTTGTGTTTGGTATCAAAGATCCTAATCGGCTGGACCGGTTTTGTTTTAATTTTTGTTTCAAAGGTTTCAGACCTTTGAAACAAAAAACGACGTGACTTGATCGAGGATGATTTTAGTTGTAAGTTGTTATTCAACAAAATCTGTTTATCCGTTCAAAACTCATTAGTTCTTTTCTAATCATTCAAGGGATACTTGAGTCGGGATCTTTTTACTTTTTTATGAAGGTATGCGTGTTACCAGTTCACATGCAAAAACTAGGATTTATACAGAGATTTCCTTCCTTGCAGCCCTAAAGATTCATCATCACGTCCACCGCTTTAGCGCTCTAGCCTCGCCAGACGCTCTGGTACCTATTTAACCGCTGTGCTCCCCTAATCGAAAAAAATACGTGAATCTGAAGACGTACCTTAAATACGGGCCACTCATGTAGCAGTAGGGTTTCCCCCCCCGAGGTGTATGCAATTTTCTAGTCAACGACCCCGAGTTTAGTGACTTACAAAAAAGCTTGCGATACAAATTATTTTTTTATTCCGATAAAATGAATATTCATATAGAAGTATTCATAACTTTTATTTTTAATCGAGACTACAGAACTGTCTGCTGTGCGAGTTTTTTTATTCATAGACCTAACTTTGTTATAACACTTCCGTCTTCTTCTCTATTAAATCGTTTACTGTATAATACTATTTCAATCGGTAAGTTGTCAATAAACCGCCGTTTGAGGTGAAGCTTTTAGTGCTACGTCGTTTCTTGCAGGCAGTGTCTCCGAGACAATGTTGTGAAAATCGTACCTATTACTAAGTAAGACTAAAGTCTTACTTAGTAATAGATATGATTTAGTACGGTTTTTATTAAAGGTCTAGGAAGATAATCTTAAGAATCTGTGGCGATAACCCTTGTATCGTGACCGGAGTGTATTCGACTGCCACATCAGAAGTCCCGGACTCAATTCCTCGTTTGTGCACAATACATTAATTTGCACTGTACTGGGTGATATTTAAAAAAATATATATATGTTTGTTAAAAATATGTGTATAAAAATGTGTTTTGTGCCCATATACGAGTGTCTAGTTCGGGTTCAGATAACGCTGTGCGCTGTATAAGTTGCAGAATATTATTTGCTATCGATATTGGTTACTCTTTACGCTGATGCAACGTGAACCAACTGACTTGCAGTTAGGAATAATTTGCACTGTTTATTTATTTATAAGTAGGTAAAAATAATTATAAATACTTAGATTATAATCAATGTACACATAGGTACAGTGGCATTGGCAAAATGAATGGAAATGCTTATATGTCCTTATCTGGTTGTGTATCAATCATGGTATGCAATACATAAAGATAGCGAGTATGGCTGATAATACTGCTTGGCAAAATGCTGGTCCAGCTCCACAGCTCTGTACATGAGTAGGTAGTTATGGTGGTCAAAGTCTGCCTAGGTTCTCGGAGACTTCCTTCTAAGGGTATACCCGAGTCCCTTGCTATAGACTCACTTGTGACGGAACACCGTGTGGTTTTAGTCGGTTCGATTCCGCCATACCACTTCACCGATCGCCATGGTGAGGTGATGACCCGTGGGGGTTACCACACGAAAAAAAAAAAAAAGTAGTTATGGTGGTCTTTAGGTTGTGCTCTGTTTTAGTTATTATTATGATTTTTTAAGCTTAATTTAGAAAATGTTGAATTGTTCATGTGAGAACTGTGTATTCACTTATTTAATTAAATTTCCTATGTTGCTTGGCAGTTCTGAGTATGTCATGCTCGCCTAGAAGTCCTGCCTATGGTGGCGTATATGTCGGGTCGTTCGGTTCCCTTCAATATGGTTGATCTGTACGATGGCTGGCGAGTGCGTCATGCTCGTGAACGGGTGCCGTTGAACGGGGCTGGTCATCTCCGGACTGCTATTACTTAAATATGTATAGTAGTAATTAGCGCGTCTATTTATATTTTAGAATAATAGGTATGTTACATTGTCCTCACATTTCATTTACGCTTATAAGCAATGTAACCAGAAATTTGTAAAAAACATTTTGAAAAAGAGTATCCTTGGAGTTTGTTGCCTGTTCTTCTCCATAGGATCTACGAATTGGAACAGGCAACTAGCTTCACGACTGACTTAGCCTGACTGACTCCTACTCCTGACAATTCAAAAATACCTATTATTGGTTTAATTGAAATAAATGATTTTGATTTGATTTTGATTTGATTTGATTTGATTGAGTTCGTGGATTGTATAATATATAATTTTGGTCAAGATGTCGTATTCATGTAATACAACATATTGACCAAAATTGGCTTTGGTATTTCGTCGAATTAGATTAAAGTGATTGTGTGATGTATATGCCCATATATGTAGAGAGAGATGTCCAGCCCGAATATATATGTGATGGCGCAAGCTGCACATTGCGACCTACGCTAAAGTCCTGCCCATTGTTTATGATATAAAATTTCTTGATACATTTCGTGAGGTAGCTTTTTCCCTGCAGGTGGTAAATATTTGTTTGTAGTTGCGATGCCGACTACACATTAAATTGTGTCACTCAATTGTTTCTTTTTTTCATCCTTTGATTATATATTAATCAAAGGTTTCATCATTACCTTTCTTTATGATTAGTCTATAAATTCGACTTCAACATCAGTTTAGATATTGTTGGACTATCCTATAATTAATATTAAATTGAATATTACAGTTTAACACGAAATTACGTGACTTGAGAAAGTCTAAAGCTTTCCACTACATCGCGGCATCGAGCGGGGGTGGGTGTATTCCAAAAGGCCTCGATCGCCTGGAACAGATCCAGCCCTGGCATGCCCTCCTGTCCGGAGGACGTGCACGGCGAATGGCCATGGGAGCAAGCGCAGGTCGTGTAGATCCCCATGTCAAGTCTGGAGAGTTTTCCTTCCCGTGGTTGCCGCCTGTTTTTGATATGGTTCCCTATGAAACAGAAGTAACCGAAACATCCAGTCGCAATCCCATCCTCCTACCTTACCCATCCCACTGTTCCTTCCGCAAACCTTTTGCGAGTAGTATGTGGTTGATACTTGCGGACTCATCATCAACTAAGACTGACGGTGAGTGGGGGGAGGGGCAACCACCCGCATGTTTGTGCCGTATGCGGGGACCCGTATGGGGGGAAGAAGGTGTCCTGGTAGTTGAGCTGAAAGGCAACACACTGCTTTGGCCCGGATTTCTCCTGACACGGGAGGCAGGAGACTAGCCACCTTCGGTCAATCGGCTGCGGTGACCCGTCAGAGGGCCGCCAGGCGAGAGCTCTTTCCTAGTGGGGATGGACGACGGGCGGGACGACCTTGTCTTCCTGCCTAGTTCGGCCTACCTTCTGCTGGGGTAGGAGCTCTATATCTCTTCGTTACTTCTGGCGTCTGCGTGCCTTTTGCCGCGACGTCCCCACTTGAGGGCTCCAAGGAGGGTGGAAGGACGAAGAGATGAATCTAAAAAACAGTAACCTATGGATAATAACAAAAATAAAACTAATTCTCCTTCCAGGAAACCCACTAAGGCTGCACCCCGGGTGAATAGCCCAGGCGGTGCGCCGTGCAACCAACCAGCAGCTTCTCGGGTGAATAACCCGAATGCAGCGACATCCTCTAAAACGGCAGCTTTTCGGGTGGATAACCAGAATGCAGCGCCGTTCTTTAAATTGGCAGCTTCTCGGGTTGAAAGCCTGAATGCAGCGTCGCCCTCCAAACCGGCAGCTTCTCGGGTGGACAACCTGAATGCAGCGCCATCCAAAATACCAACAGAGACCATAGACCCCTCCTCTCTGAAGGCAGCAATGTCCATGCCCCTAGGGTCCAACCAGGATGAACCCTGCTGGAACCTTGTGGGTGTGAAGAAGATGAGAGCGCCGAAAATACCGAACCCGTCCAAACAGAACCATAAGGCCAAGAGGGCGAAAACCCGGGCGGAGGCTAAGCGAGCGTGGCGTCTGGCAGTGGGTGGTAGTAAGCAGCTTGAAGCTGCTGAAGGGGCCGCAAGGCCCCACGAGGTTCACGTTAGTGAAGAGCCGACCCATGGCAAAGGCAGTAGCCTAGCCGAGGGAAAAGCTGCTCCTACGGGGACGCCACCGGCTGCCACGAAGTCTGCTGCCGCGAAAGCATCCCCACGGCAGGATCTCCCTGGACGGGGCAAACAAACTGGGAATGCAAAACACGCGTATAAGCCTTCGGGCCAGCCCATACCCACTAAAAGGAATCGTCCTGACGATTCCTTCACTCCACCGGACAGTGGCAAGCGTTTGAAGTCCCAGCCCACCACCAATGGCTCTACGAGCTATTCCGACGCCTTAAAGTCTAACGACTACTGCGTCGCCATAATGATGGAACCACACCATGACCTGACCAGAGAGCAGGCCGAAGCCGTCGAGGGACGGCTGCAGGACGTACTGGATGAAGAGATCTTTTCGCCCAGTGCGTCCGGCGACCACTTCGTTGCGCCGCAGTTCAGGGGGAAAGCCTTCTACAGTGAGGGCGTCCTCAAGATGTGGTGCAACGATGACTATGCCCTTCGATGGCTTCGTGAAGCCGTGGTCAAGGTGCAAGCACCGCGCGACGGAACCAGACTGACCGTCAAACGTCAGTCTGAGATTCCGAAGCGCATCAAGGCGGGACTCCTGGTGCCACAGATAGGTCCTGAGGACACGTTGGACCGCATCCGCTTGCGGCTGACGTGTCAAAATAGCCAGTACAAAGTGTCCACATGGACACTCTACCATGCAGAGCCCCAGGAAGAGAAGAAAAGCCTGTTCCTGGTGCTCGGCATACCAGAAGAGGACGCGTTGAAACTCAGGGCTAGCGAGCATAGAGTCTACTACAAATTTGGTAATCTCTACGTTCGCTTCCTTGACGACCGCCCTCAACCGCTGCCGAACCCTAAGGATGATTCCCAGGAGGTCTCCGGAGACCTAGGCAGCGGCGTACAAAGGGAAAGCCAACCTGGCCCCAGCAAGGGGTCAAGCGTCCAGACCGTCCCGCCGAAGGAGGACTCGCCAGAATTGAGCCTCTCCGAGGAGGGGAGCGATCTGGACGATGCTATGCTAAGCAGCGATGATGGCGCTGTTAGCTCCCCCCACCAATAACCTCACCATTCTACAAACGAACCTCCAGCACAGCCAGACTGCAACGGCTAACCTGCGCAGAAAGCTGGAGGTAAACACCAAGACCGTAGCCCTAATCCAGGAGCCGTGGATTAGGAAGGGCAGGATTTGCGGTCTCAGCAACATCGGAGGTAAATTATTAGTTAACACTACCATTGATAACCCGCGTACATATATTTTCACACCGAACCACGCGAACATAACCTTAATGACCGAGTTCTGTTCTAGAGACTTAACTACCATCAGACTTAAGGAACCCTCTTCAGGTCTACCAGACGTGGTGATGGCGTCCGCCTAATTGCCGGGCGACGCAGACATCTCCACCCCCGAACTGGCCGCACTTGCTGGTGCTACTGCGAGCGAGAGGGACTGGAGCTGATCGTTGCCGCTGACACCAACGCGCACCATGTGCTTTGGGGTAGTAAGACCAATAACCAACGAGGTAAGGAATTTATTTCTTTCTTACTCACAACTAAGCTAAACGTAATCAACACTGGCTCAGAACCGACATTTGTTACACCGAGAGCCCAAACAATTATAGATCTAACACTAGCCAGTGAGCACGCGTCATCATATATTTCGAATTGGCATGTTTCGAATGAGGCGTCGTGCTCGGACCATCGTTGGATCAAATTTGACCTGAAGATGACTCTCACACCGCCTGAACCCAGACGAAATCCTCGTAAGATGGACGTCCGTAAGTATGGGCTAGTCACCGCGGAAAGTTTGAAAAATACCGATCTGCCAAATGCTCATGGGACCACAGCGGATATTGATAACCATGTAGACAACCTTACTACCACCTTAGTCACCTGCTTTGAACAAACATGCCCACTTTCGTTACCCAGAACCGGACCATGCAGTAAACAACACTGGTGGGGACCAGAACTGGAAAAACAACGGCGTAAGGTTAGAAAGTTGTTCAATTAAGCAAAAAATTCACAATTAGATCAACATTGGGAAGCATACAAACAGGCCCGACTTAACTACAAGAAGCGGATCAGAATCAGTAAAACTGAATGCTGGAGAAGCTTCTGTACTAACATAGACAACAACAATCGGGCAAACAGAGTCAAGACTATCATGTGCGGTGAACGAAGGCACAGTCTCGGCTTCTTGAAAAAACCCGATGGGACTTATACAAAAACAGAATTCAGAGACATCAGAACTGTTAATGATAACTCACTCCCCAGGATGTCGTATTTCAAATGAGAAGGACACATGGGAAGAAAGCGAGGGAAACACACCAGGCGATTCAGACTGGACCACTGCCCGCAAAATCGTGAATCATGAAAAAGTACAGTGGGCGATTAACAGCTTCCTCCCATACAAAGCGGCAGGACTAGATGGTATTTTCCCAGGCCTGTTAAAATGGTGTGATGGGGCACTGATAGATCATCTCCGGATCATCTACGGCAGTTGCCTGGCACACCGCTACGTCCCCCTGAAATGGAGAGAGGTCAAAGTGTTCTTCATTCCTAAACCCGGCAAAAAAGACTACACACAACCCAAATCATTCAGACCCATCAGTCTCACATCATTCCTACTTAAAGTGCTGGAGAGACTAATAGACAGGGAAATCAGGAGCACTGCACTAGTCAACTACCCTTTGAACCCCAACCAACATGCTTACTCGATGGGCAAATCAACAGAATCTGCCCTTCATCAAGTTGTCTCATACATAGAGGGCAATCTAAAATGCAAGATGTCAACCCTAGGAACCTTCATCGATATCGAAGGTGCCTTTGACAAAACTAACTTCACCAGCATTAGCCTATTATTATATTCATTAGCATTAGCAAGACATGGGGTCGATTCCACAATTGCTGGGTGGATAGACAGCATGCTCAGATACAGAGCCATACAATTCACTGTGAACAACACAACAAGAGGGGTGGTGGCCAGAGGGTGTCCGCAAGGCGGTGTTCTCTCACCCCTCCTGTGGAACATTGTGGTCAATGAGCTTATTACTCATCTCAATGACCACAGGTTCCTCACAGTGGGCTATGCAGACGACCTGACCATCCTCATCAGCGGCCCCTTTGAGAGTGTGGTATGCGACCGAATGAGGTCCGCTTTGAAGGTCGTTGAACAGTGGTGTGAGAAACACGACTTAACAGTGAACCCGACAAAGACAGAGTTGATTATGTTCACAAATAAACGTAGTTTAGGAGAGCTAAGACTACCTAAACTTTTTGACACCCATCTAGCCCTTACCAAGGAGGTCAAGTATCTAGGAGTGATACTGGACAGTAAACTCCTATGGAACAGGCACCCGGACACAAAACTGAACAAAGCCAGCATTATTTTCTACCAATGCAAGCGACTCTTCGGCAAAAGCTGGGGCTTATCACCAAAAATCACACTATGGCTATACAAAACGGTCATACGGACAATCATCACGTGCGGTGCTATTGCCTGGTGGCAGAGAACAGAGCTAAGTACAGTCAGAAATAAACTGCAGCAGTTCCAGAGACTCGCATGTGCTGCCGTCACTGGCTGCATGCGCACAACACCCACAGCTGCCCTTGAAGTGGCTCTAGATCTAGCACCACTAGATCTATATATACAACAGGAAGCAGCCGTGGCAGCCATCAGACTCAAACACCTGGGTCTGTGGTACAACCTAGAGGGTCCCCATTCCAAACTATGGAATCAATTACTGGAATATCAACCACTAATAGCTGCCCCATGCAATAGGATCCCCAGACAACACATCTTCGGAAGGAGGTACCAAATACAACTATCTGAAAACGACAGAGATCAATCTGGCATAAACGAAGTCCGGATATACACGGACGGTTCCAAGATGGGGACAGGGACTGGAGCCGGAGTCTTCTCACAAGACATGAATATAACAATATCACTGGCGCTGGGGCAACACAGCTCCATATTTCAATGTGAGTGCGTTGCAATAACCTACACCGCTACCGCGGTCATGTCAAGGGGTATAAAGGAGTACAACATCCACATACTGTCAGACAGTATGGCCGTCCTAAAGGCCCTGGAGGGCAACACCATGAACTCCGGTCTCATTTACGAATGCCACCAGATCCTGGAACGTCTAGCTTCTGACAATGGGCTAATTTTTCAATGGATCAAGGGGCATAGTGATTCACTCGGGAACGACGCCGCCGATGAGCTGGCAAGGAAGGGATCTGTAACGTCAGTGGCAGTCCAACTGTACTGCTGCCACTTCCCTTTAATCAACTTCGCTCATGGGTAAGGCAACAGACCCGTGAAGCGCACAACGGCCGTTGGGCCGACACACCCGGCTGTAGGCAGTCTAAACTGGTGCTGACGGAGGTCTCACCACGTTTAACGTGCAGACTGCTCAGTCTCAACCGATTTGACATCAGAATAGTAGTAGGAACCATTACGGGCCACTTGGCCCTAAACCGACACCTAATCACTATCAACGCGGCAAGCAGTCCTCTATGTAGAGGCTGTCTCAGTGCGGAGGAAACGGCCGCCCACGTTGTCCTGGAATGCGATGGAGTGGCCACACAACGGGCAAGTATCCTCGCGGGAGCGAGGTCGCTCCTAGAAGCCTGTGAACGCCCCAGGAGGCTTCTGTGCTTCTGGAAGGAGCTAGGCTGGCTCAACTAGTCAGCCTATCTGAACGCATAATGGACCGCATATGAGTCTAGATGCGGAAACAGAGCCCTACACCAATACCAATACCAATGCAACGCGGCATCGGACGAAGTTGGTCGCTGGGGCAAAAAGTTACACAAAGAATACTAAATACTAGATACTTAGATAGGAAACATAGGGTACATTACGATTTCTATTTAGAGTATTAAACGGGCGGGAGCGTAATGATTATGATGTCGGACTTGTGATCAAGTGGTCATGGGTACGAACCCCACCCAGGGCACTACCAACGTGAATCCACAGGGAAGGGGTTAAAAAGAATACCAGTAATGTATGACCCACGTTACGAGTACCTACTTAATTTAACTACTTAATAAAACAAAGAGAGAGGTAAGAAAATGGAGAACACTTATTCTTTATTCATACAAGTGAATTCATTATATTTATGTGATATTAAAAAAGAATAGAAAAATATTAAGGTGGAAATATAAAAAAAAAATATATAGAATAGAATAGAATATAATATTCTTTATTGTACACCATAATACATTAAACTACATATTTTATGATGATAAGAACTAGACAATGCCTAAAGTACATTTATTTTAAAACATAAGCGTTCTACGGTATCGGTGCAAGACCGTGTGTAGAATGAATTGTTGTCTAACATTGAGAACATACCAATTTTTGTACAGGTCAGTTGGTATTCATATGTATTGTTGGGGAACGCTCATTCATTTGTCAACCTTACTGTTATTTTTAGGTTGGTATGTAATACAAAAATATGAGGCCGATGACACCTTTTAACCCAGAATTAAATTGAACTAAAAACTCTTTTTTGCTGCACGAAAATAGCCCATTACGAAATTGTAAGCTGCATGAATCATTTACTCTTCACCTTTCATTAACTTCATTCATTAACTCCCTCCCGCTACATAAAATTAAGTAAAATTTGGATTGACCCCAAAACGAAGCCCACTTTATCACAGTAATATATAGGTACGAGTGAAACATTAAACTGGTACGTATGTATATGTGTGTACATCATTGAGTGGTCCCTGCATTAACGACCGGGACGTCACACGTTCGCGTAATGATTAATGAGAGGAATCAGCGCCACCTCTCCGCGAGCTCGCGCAACTCAGCGCGCCGCACTGCCGTACAAATGCAGCTGGGCATTTATCTCACAAATGCACCGTTTAATTCACTACTGGACCACTACTGCTAACTGTGCTTAAACCCAATACATGTTCGCTACCTATCTCTCTTTTGTATATATGGTCAGAGGGGGATGGAGTGATCAAATCGTATTTAATGAGGTGCGGTAAAGTAACGAGGTGATATGAATGATTGATTAGAATATTGAGCAAGTTATAGGTGGAGCGGTAATTAGTTGTTCGGTTGAGCGATTGCATGTATCTTTCTAGTTGTATGAGGTGAATATCGGATTTGTACAGACACATGGGGATAAAAGGTGCAAACACCTTTTGTTGTATAATGTAAATGTAGAAAAGTTATTGAATACTTTATGTGTGGGAATTAATATAATAACACACATTCTACCATTTTCCCATGAAGCTTCAACCATATATCTCCCCAGTAAAAACCCAACAATAAAAAAGAAAAACAATAATTTTCTTTTTATGCTATAACCATCAGTAACAAAACAAATAAAAGCGGGTTGCTTCTCCTATTACATATGTATGCAGGTATATACATAATAATATTCATACAGGTAATAGGTATAACAACTATTACTAATTAGCGATATTTTTAGGGTTCCGTTCCTCAGAAGGAAAAGCCTTTATAGGAGCACTCTGTTTGTCAAGACCTTTGATCTCTAGAAAGCGTGAAGGTATCAAGTTGATATTGGCATAAAATACTTAAGTCTGCCGAACCTTGAAGTTGTAAAAAGATGAAAGCTTCGAAGTCAACGCCATCCAAAGATACTACCATTCAAGCTTTAGATTATAGGCAGTTTGAATATCTCGCATGTAAATCAAAACCTATAGGTTCCTTCCCACTGACCTAGAATCATGAAATTTGGCAAGTAGCAAGGTCTTACAGCACAAGTAAAGATAAAAAAATCCGAAAGTTATTCATATTTCCAATTACCTACGTATAGGTGTAATTTCAAAATATTTTTTTATATTTTATTTTTTTTTTTACTTATCTTTAACTTTCCTATCTTATTCTTTTTTTTTTTTTTTTTTTTGATACGCAATCTTAAAAATGTTATTTTAGCCTTGCATACATTTTTTATTGTTTTGTTTTATGTTTGTTTACATACAACCGGCAGACGGATACAATGATTAGAGGAGTTTTAAAGAACATTTTATACATTTAACACATATATAATATTTTATATACTTGTATCTATTTATTTATACACAATTATTTTTATATAATACCAATGATGTCATCCGCTACTGACAGCGATGCTGATGATTATCTATCGGCATCCAGCGATGACGCTAGTTTCATTAGTATTCCTTCACTAGCAGACACAATCTCGGCTGAATTTTCTGATGTTCCTAGGAACTTTAATGTCGTTCACATCAATGCCCAAAGCATACCGGCACACTTCTCTGATTTGCTGACAACCTTTAACTGTACGAATATCCATGCTATTCTTGTGTCAGAATCTTGGTTAAAGCCATGCCTATCTACCACAACGTACTCGTTACCAGGCTTTCAGCTGATACGGAATGATCGTGTCTGTGGCCGAGGCGGTGGTGTTGCCATGTATATCCGATCTCACATTCCTTTCTCCATAGTAAGTATGTCATCTCAACCAACACCCGCAAATGCTGGCGAGCATATTTTCATTGAAGTCTTACTCCAACATACAAAAATACTTCTCGGTGTATATTATAGTCCCTCCTTACGAGTAGACTACTTTTCTTCACTTGAGGTACTCTTAGAAAACTTAACCCCTTCGTACAGTCATACCATAGTCATGGGTGATTTTAACACCTGTTTACTGAAAAACGATTCTCGTTCTGCTTCTCTTCGATCTGTCCTGGAATCCAATAATCTTTCTATTCTCTCACTTAATCCTACACACAATATGCCAAACCGTAATTCCTCCCTCCTTGATCTCATCCTTACTTCCTCAGCAGAGCATGTCGATAAATATGGGCAATGCGCTGCAGATTCGTTTTCCTATCATGATCTTCTCTTTCTTTCCTATCAAATCCGTACTCCTAAACCTAAACCTAAATTTCTTATACAACGTAATTTTCGTGATATGAATCTCGAGGATCTTCGCAGAGATGCAGACAACATGGACTGGAGTGCGCTTTTCAACTCCCAATGTGTTGATGAAAAAATTAACTATTTCACTAATCACCTTATGTGTTTATATGACAAACATGCTCCAGTTCGTCAAATAAAGGTAAGACATCTGCCCGCACCTTGGATTACCGAAGAAATAAAGGCGATACAGAGAAAGAAAGCAAGGGCACATTCAAGGTATAAGAGTCACCCTACTACATCAAATTGGGAAAAATTTGTGCTTATTAGAAATCACTGCAATAAGATGTGTAGGAATGCTCAACGCCGACATATCCATAAATCTGTTGAAAATGGTGATCCAGTCAAGGTCTGGAGGTTTCTTAAGTCATTAGGGGTCGGTAAATCAGGTCCAAATTTTCCTTCAAAAGACGTTGATCTCGATTCCTTGAACTCACATTTTTCTGCTTCCTCCAATTTTGGAGGAACTACTAAGACTGCAACGTTAAATTATCTTTCTTCTCTTCCGACCCCGGACTGTTCCCCATTCGTTTTCAGTCAATTCTCTGCTTGTGATGTTAAGAAGAGCATAGTGTCAATAACTTCTAATGCAGTAGGAAGCGACAACATCAGCCGTAATATGGTACTTCCTATCCTAGATGAAATCCTACCTGTGATTTGCCACATCCTTAATTATTCTGTATCCACCAATGTTTTTCCATCTGCGTGGAAAATGGCTCAAATCACTCCCCTCCCTAAAAAATGTAATCCATCCTCTTTCTCAGATTATCGTCCCATATCAATTCTTCCTTTTTTATCCAAAGTCCTTGAACGCCTCATCCACAATCAGTTAAGCTCGTTTCTCTCAAAGAACTGTCTCCTAAATCCTCTCCAATCAGGTTTTCGGCCCGGCCACAGTACTACCACAGCTTTAGTCCATATTACGGAGGATATCAGGTTGGGCATGGAGGAAGGAAAGCTGACAGTCCTTGCTTTACTAGATTTTAGTAATGCTTTCAACACCGTTGACTTTGATGTGTTGCTAAGTATATTATGCTCTCTTAACATATCTCCATCAGCAATTGACTGGTTTCATAGTTACCTGTATGGTCGCCAGCAGCGTGCTCGTATTGATAATGTTTACTCCTCTTGGTGCACTACATCTGCGGGCGTACCTCAGGGCGGCGTGTTATCCCCGTTACTTTTTGCAGTTTTTATAAACTCAATCACAAATCGATTACTTTCTTCCTACCATCTTTTTGCAGATGATCTCCAAATCTACTCAAAAGCCGATCCTGATAATATAATAGAAGCAGTTGATGTTATCAACAAAGATTTAACGCAAATATGTACCTGGAGTAAGGATTATGGACTAATTTTAAATCCGTCAAAGACACAGGTCATTGTAGTGGGTAGTCCTAGGCTGAACTGCAGAATAAACCTTCAGCAAATGCCAGCTATTTGTTGCAATGGATCGGTTATTCCATATAGTGAAAAGGTTAAAAACTTAGGAATCTATATGGACCGGTTCCTATCCTGGCGCCCTCAAATCGGAGAAATCAGCCGTAAATTATTTGCAACAGCGGGATCTCTGCGAAGGCTTCGGAATTTCCTTCCTACCAACACAAAAATTGCGCTCGCACAGTCTCTTCTTCTTCCTATCCTTGACTATGGTGATGTCAGCTATCTTGATCTCACCGAAGACCAACTGAACAAACTTGAGCGGCTCCAAAACGTCTGCATTAGATTCATATTTGGATTACGCAAATATGATCATGTATCAGAGTATCGTTCTAAGCTCAAGTGGCTACCTATACGCCTTCGCCGGAATGTTCATATTCTTTCTCTTCTGTACAGTACTCTGTTCCATCCTTACACTCCCTCTTATCTTAAAGAACGTTTTGAGTTCCTACACAACACACATTGCAGGGACCTGAGATCATCGGAGACTTTAAAGCTGAAAATGCCGAAACATTCCACGCAGTTTACTGACAAGTCCTTTTCGGTGCAAGCGGTCAGGTTATGGAATAACCTGCCTGTAACAATTCGACAAGCCAAAACGTTGCACTCATTTAAAAAACAAGTGAAGGATTATTATTTGTCATTATAAATACTTTTTAATTATATTATTATATATATATATCATTATAAGGGGTTATCTCATTTTAATCTGCTAAATATTTATATCTTATATATTTATGTATGTATGTAGTATGTTTATGGTAATATAAGTATAGTATATTCAGTATATATTAAAATATATATTAACCTATCCCAGTACACCACAGACTACCCTGAAATATATTTGTTAATATCCGTACAAAGGTTGTCTGTAAGAGATCGCCGTGAGCGATAAGACCGCCAATTGATTTGCCTGAATGTTTGTATTATTTTTTTTTGATTGTATCTTATATTGAAGGTGTACAATAAAGAGATAAATAAATAAATAAATAAAATATATTGTCACATAAAAACGATTACAAAATTATATTTTGTGGTTGAAAAATGTACTCTGTGTGTTTGTGTGTATATTGAAAAAGGCGAGTACTTTTAGAACTGCGAAGTTAAGTTTGTCTTTCGCAATAATCTTTTAATCTTCAAGGGTCGATTCCCACGATGGACGAACTGTGCACCTACAAACAAGTTTGTTTGCTTACGGAACCCTTGGTGCGCGAGTCAGATTCGCACTTATCCGGGTTTTTTACAGTAGAACTAGCAGTTCCCGCGCGGCTTCACTCACGTGTACATATTTATATATATTTTTCGCGGAACCCTAATTCTTTTGCCAAAATAAAAGTGGCCTAAGTTACTCCTTATAACACCAGCTATCTGCCAGTGAAGTCCTGTGTAAATTGGTCCACCCGATACGGAGATTGATCGGAACAAACAGACAGACAGAAAGACAGACAGACAAAAATTTTAAACCCTGATTTTTAGGGATAGGTAGATATTGTGCAAATAACTGTGTGGGCTAAAAAAAAGTATTATTTTGACATTACAAACAATCCAATTTTATTTATTAGTATTGATGTATTGATTAATAAATACTCAATAAAAATATTGTAATACCTTTATCATCTCTTACACTTTATGATGTGACGTAGGCCTAACGTTTAACGTTTTGTCCTACTTGCAGGAAACAAGGGAAACAAGGAAACTATTTCCAAAATAGGTAAAAATACTTGCAGTGTTTAGACCACAGTTATCTTTAATGTCTCTATATTTCTTAAAAAAACATGCTGGAATAGCGAACCGAATAAAAAAGAAAAAAGAGTTTATCCATCCACCTCCTGACTCCATCATCAGACCAACGTTACCAAACCTAATCAATGGATTCGACAAAGCGACTCAAATGAGCCTAAATTCGAGCGGTTTACTAAACAGTTCCACTATTAATCTCCTGGCTCCATCATCAGATAGATCAGCACCAAATGACAAACTATGGTTTTTTTTTTTATTGTCATCCGAACTACGTTTACTTAGGTTTCCTTTCGATACAACAATTAGAAGTAGGTTAAAATTAAGTGTTCCAAGATTAGTTTACATAATTTGTTACGAGTGTAAATACGAATAAAAAAAGTATTTTGATAATGAAATTATTCTCTTTGTTGCATTCTGTATATGTGCTCTGTTTGAGGCTGACATCCATTGGCATACATCAAACGTATTGCACTGAACGTATACGTAACGTACTGCACAAAGCTTGTGTTTGCTGCATATTGTATATACAATCCATCTCGCTGCAAGACGATAGGTACTATTTCAATTGTTTACGTTCTGTAACTGTATGTATATGTTGAATTATAAATTATTCCGTGCTGTTTGACTTGCGTGAGATAACTGGCGGCTGGTAACTTTGTTGTACGTCCAATAGTTAGAAATACCACACGTGTAATCTATCATATCCACCGGCTTTTACATTCCGAATACCTAGCGCTTACAACACAATATTCCACGAAAGCCTTCAGCGGGTTCCCGTTGATATAATATTGACGGTACAGAGATTATGAACTTTCCAATTAGTCTCTACGGCTCAGTGATAACATAAGTATTAAAAAATTACATAATACAAAATCATAAAATTAAATGAAAACCCGACTGCATTAAAATGTCTAACCAAGAAACATAAAAGTCATATAATAGATATTAAAATGTTCGTATTGATCTTTTAAAACCTTTCATTTTGTTACTCTACTCGGTGAGTTTAATCCCCATAATAAAGCGACCCAAGTTAGCATTATTTTTAATTTTAAAGTATCCTGTGATACTTGCGCCACCAAAATAAATTTAACGACGTATAATTTATTCAAATCGATTCATTCGTTTAGTAGTAATGAGCACGTACACACAGGTCAAATACAGAACCCTCCTTTGAGGCTTCGCCACAGTCAGTTAAAAGGGTAAAAGTAACATTTACTGCCAGATTCACATCGCAATAGGCAAAACCACAGTGGTGGAAAAACGGTTCAATTTCTGAAGATCCATTGGCCAGATCCATAATGGATCTAGTGACAATTTTTTTCTCATTAGGTCTATTATGAAAAAAATGGATCTAACGAGAATTTTTGATGTGAAAAAGATTAATGCTACAAAAACAAATGAATATCACTAAAACAAGTGAATATCACTAATTTAAACAAATGACTATCCTGACACCTGCCCTTTTTTTTTTATCGTGTGGAAACCCCCTCGGGTCATCACTCCACTGGGGCTGCCAGTGATGTCCCGTTCCCTTTCCGCTGCCTCTTAAGCTGACATCACTTCCTCACAAAAAGAGGCAGCGGATTCCCACGCACTCTCACTTTGGACCATGGACAGAACCATGGTCTCCAGTGAGAGGCTTCCCACCCCAATTGCCGCCGCGAGGTCACGGCGTTGTTGCGTCCACGCTGAGCACTCCACTAAAGTGTGGAGTGCAGTATCCTCGCGACAGCCTCCGCAGTGATTGTTGGCGTTGGCTCCCGGCCTATACGACACAGGTACTTGCTGAAACAGCCGTGGCCGGTCAGAACCTGCGTCAGCCGGTAGGAGAGGCTGCCGTGCTGCCTCTCGAGCCAATCCTCCATGATGGGTCTTACCGCCAATCTTGACACCTGCCCTGGTGAAAAAGATTCTTTGCAAAAAAAGAGAAGATGAAAAGCAAAAATAGGTTTATTTTGTAGATAAATTATCACTTATTAAAAAAAAAACAAATATTCCTCAGTGGAAAATAAAAAACAAACAAAATGGTTTGACACCATGTTACTTAGAAAAATTCCGAAAAGTAGTTTTTTTTATGGTTTTGGGGGCAAACGAGCAGTCACCTGATGGTAAATGACTACCGCCGCCCATGCGCACCTATAACCCAAGAGTCACAAAAGCGTTGTCGACCTTCGATGATACTTTTTTTATCGAAAGTAGGTAGTGATAACTTGGAGGGGGGTGTGTATTTTATAGACAAAGAAATCTCTCACCGAATTTAATGATACTGATGCATTAGATACATTTTAATTTTGAAGTTTTGTATTTTTCATAACGCCAGCAACTAGTGCCTTTTTTATAAAGAACATGCTTATGGTATCTGTAGCCCCCGCATATAAATAACCACACCAACTTTTAATAAATTTCAACACTTGTTCTCACTCATTTGCTGTAAAAAATTATAACGCTCTAAACTGCAATGTCAATATGGCAGATATATTAATAGCACCTGGGAGATCGAGCTTTGCTCGGTAGCTTTTTGTGAAATCGTAATTGTTTTTTGTAAAATTGCATTTTTACAGGAAATACAACTATGCAGTTGAACTTAAAATGCAAAACTGTATCTGTATACAAAATTTCATCAAAATCGTTGAAGCCGTTTCCTAGATTCAGATTATGATTATATATATACATAATTGCTATATACAATACTTGCTCGTTTAAAGGTATTAGATAGATATTAGTCATATTTGCTCATATCAAAAAGTCTCTAATGTAGGTTGAAAAAGCAAAAGAAACATTGTTTATTCATTTTTATGGATCCACTGAGAAGGAAAGTTCTCAGTGGATCTGCAACTTTAAAATTGTAAGTCTATCTACTGAGAGATATGAATCTCATTAGATCCATCATGGATCTGGCCAATTTTTTGAAAAACAAAATCTCAATAGATCCACATCTTGAAATCAGGATCTAATGAGAAAAAAATTTTTCACTAGATCCATTATGGACCTGACCAATGATTCTTCTGAGATTGAACCGGAAAAACGTGGCCTCTTTTTGCCAACTGCCATGTGCATAAAGTAATTAAAAGATTACATAATATATAATTATGTATAAATAACATATACACATTGCACTTTAATAAGGATAAACTTACATCCATTAAGAACAAAACCACAAAAAGGGGTTGAAGGTACATGAATACTAATAACCATTTTGAAAGCGGTGCTAAACAAAATCGCTACAATTAGCCTTTTAATCAACGCTCATTTCCGTTGTTTATTTGCGTTATGATCTTTTGTTAGTAGAGACAGCGACTTTAAATAAGATTATGAATAGTAGGCAACATTAGCGATTCTTATTTAAATAAGATTATGAATAGTAGGCAACATTAGCGATTCTTATTTAAATAAGATTATGAATAGTAGGCAACATTACCGATTCTTATTTAAATAAGATTATGAATAGTAGGCAACATTAGCGATTCTTATTTTGTAACTTGCTTTTTTAAATAATTTAAACTATTAAAAGAGCGTGATTTTAAACCCAACTCTCCCCTACCAAGCGATTTAAGATAACATAGGTAACCTTTAATGCAAAAATAAATCTATATTAAATAAATAGGAATGGAAATTGAATTCATCGGATCTCTTTTTTATACCACGTAGGAGGCAAACAAGCATGCGGCTCATCTGATGAGTTACTCTTGGTGGATGTGTTTCGGACAGGCCAAAGTTTGACAGTAGATATCCTATTGATAACACGCTAATAACTTATATCTACCGATTCTAGGAAAAGAAATATAAATATCATATATGAGGAACGCCCAATTTATTTGTTAAGAAATACTGGATTTCTATTTGCTTATTTTACAGTTAATCTAATACACTATTATGATAGATAGACAGATGTTTCAATACGAAACAAATTGTAATAATATTGTCAAATACTAAAAAAAATTTAAATCTTATATCTCGGCGAGAATTTTCCATACAGACCCACAACAATGATTGTTTTATAACATAACGGTGCAACACTACCTAGAAGTTATCAAGATCATAAAAACCTGACTATTGAATACCTATTGAATAACAGCTCAAAATACCTCTGAATAAAACTAAAACTAAAGTCATAGAGTCAGCAAGGCATCGGGTTGCCGATCGAAAAGAGATAATGTCTATAAAGTGACTTTTGTAGTAAGGCTATTAAACAAAGCTAATAAAATCTCTTGGCTCTATCCCGGCCACGAAAGTTGTAAGGCGTACCCGGGAATGTGACAGGATCGTTGGAAGTGTGCCAGCTTCTGTAAGGAAGATCTCTTACGTGGCATCTTTACTCCACTTGATCTTGATCATAATTACACTAGTATCTTTCACACGAATCAATTTCAAAAACAGTGTTGACGATTTTTTTAAATCGGAATATTTTTCAGTTTTTACTGTCTGGCAGAACGTTAATATATGTAAATTTTACAAATATATTCACAATTCGAACGAGTTAATAATAAATCAGGCCGTAAATTTCTGAACTACTGATATTAAAGTATCAGACGAAGTCATTAAATGGTTGCAATTTGCTATGAAAGTATTTATATCAAGTCCTTCCATGTACCTGGTTTGAATAGGTTTTTAAATATACGAGTGACTATATTGAATAATGTGTGTGAAAGAGAATGAACGGTGGGTTTCGTATGTGTACCTTGAAACAGTCTGACGATTCAGTCAGGTCATACTGGTCGTCATCACAAGCTGACTGGTACAGCGATGTTTACTCTGTCGTTGAGTCTCTGAAGTAGGACGTTCTTCATCCACCCTCTTCTGCACTATACTCTAATGTGTAATGATGTAACGGACCGTAATGTTAATATTTACTGCTGATGATCATTGTTTCCAAAGTTGAAAAACTTTATATTGTAACATTGTTCATAGCACATTTGCTTATAATACTATTTCATTTTCATAAATAAGCACATTGTGACCGATCATTTTATTTTTCCTTAATATAACACCAAGCTACAACCTTGAAATAAAATTCTTTGATTAGCAACGCAAAAGGTTAATATAAAGTAATCTTATTCTCCGTAATTGTGTGGCTCGAGGTATGATGGCGGCGATTTATAAGAGCACAAATAAAGTGTAGTGCAAATCCAGGGTAAGTAAGTAGATGCAGATTTTACACCGGCTGCCCGTGGCGGGTGATCTATCACTAGTGGAGCGAGGGACCCTGGCGCGGCCAGGAGACCTGCGACATTTGACGGGGTCGAAGTCAAAGTAAAATACCTTTGTTTCATTAAATTCCTGAGAAATTTATTGAAATATTGTTTTTTTTAAACTAAAATTATAGATCAACACAATGTCACCGCAACAAGAGGTTGCTTTGTGAAAAGTAAATTATTATAACAATAATTAGTAAATAATAACGTCTTGTAAAAGGTTAAGATCGCTATCTACCAAGTATCTGCTCCGTGATAACCGCCCATTTCCAAATAGTTAAGCCTTGTGAGAAAATATCGGGCACGGACACTTTTCCATCGCCAGATATCTGTATCGATCGTCGAACCTTATTTGAGTTCAAAAAACTTAACTTAAATAACTTAACTATCTCAACTATTAATATTCTTGATTTAATTTGCATTCACCTATCAGCCAACCAGCTCAATAATGCAATTTTTCCGCTGGCTGATATCGTAGTAGTATTTTTTTTAGTATTTCGTCTTACTTCACTTAGAAGTTGGGAGTGACACAAAGTGCTGCGATAATTTTAACATAAGTGGGATATTTTACCGGTGTGTTTAATTGCTACAACTAGACTAGACCATACATTACAATAAAAAAATTCGTGAGTGGTATTCATGTTTATTAAAGACTAGCTGTGCCCGCGACTTCGTTCGCGTTTTTTTCGGACAGCAATTTGTCGCTTATTGCATAGTACCTCTTTCTCCAGGCAGGATTTTTTATACTGTATCGGCGGTAAAACAACCTGGACCGTACAAAAAAGGTGGTTTTGGTTGCTTACACGTGAAATAACGACATAATTTGGCCGTGGTAACATTACTCATTTGTTTTTCGTGTGGAAGCTCACCTCACCGGGCTATTGGTGAGGCCGTATATCAGGCTTAAACCAACTAAAACCACACGGTGTGCCTCACAGCACCGTTTATGAGTTGACCGTCGGTACGGCGACGTTTTGCCTCCAATGATCCACCCAGCGCTGGCTAGCGGACGGCAACTGGGCGATGTCCAGACACCCTCTTCACGAGAGACTCTGCTTGGGGTGAAGAACATAAAACTCGTCTCATACACCCACGGCCACTCTTAGCGTACGCATGAGAGCGCGAGTGAAAAGGTTCCACCTGGAAGTTTTTCTACCGAATCCACACCGTCACCTCCTCCTTGCGCGAGATGTTCTCCTCGCAGAAAATCGTCATAAAACAACTGTGATGACCTAACATCTCGATTCATCCGACCGATTGGGAGACTCTTGCTGTAGTCAGTGTTTGCTTCTGAGCTTTGTTTAGTCACGGTGTAACATAATTATATTATCATTCTTTTTCTATAACTCTATTTAAAAATATATGTATATTTACTGGACTGGCCTGATGGTCTAGTGGTTAGTGACCCTGACTTCTGAGCCAGAGGTCGTGGGTTCGATTTCCACCCAGGACAAATTTTTTCTCTGTCTGGGTGTAATTTATTTATTATAATATATGTATGTATTTAGAAATATATAAGTATGTTTATCAGCAGTCTGGTTACCATAGTACAGGCTCTGCCTAGTTTAGGATCAGACGGCCGTGTATGAGGTGTGTGATGTTGTTACTATTATTAATGCCCTGAAACATATTTATGAATTTAATGACTGCGAGAGGCTAAATATCTCGTTCGCATAATCAAGAACCAGCTATCGATTACTCTGGGATCACCCAACAAAGAAAAAAAAACTCCTACTGCTTCAGCAATCACCACCAGAAAAACACGATGATATCCTACCATTGAAATCATACATTCACTCGAAATCCTTCAAACAGATATGACTATTTGCAGGTGAAATCTAATGTAACTAATAATATTTCTTTACATCACAGCTAAAATCGACTCTTTGTACTCTTAATATTTATTAGTTAGTTCAATTGAGTGATTTTATAAAAAATATAAAAAAAACTAAACCGACGAAAAGAACTAAAACGCTATTATTTGCGTTTTTTATACGCTATTTTGAAGTCTTAAGTATAAAGCTTATTTAAAAGGTTTATTTATTTTTTAGTTTTTTTCTTCGGTTAACATTTTTGTTAAAAAGATTTTATATTTATGATTTTTTTTCATCATCAGCTCGGCTACATGATGTAATGATTTCTAAACGCAAATACCTCATAAAGTAATGAAAAGTAAACAGAAACACTATTCGTTTCTACAATATTCGAGGGTTTTTCAAAATTTTATCAGAATTCCATCATCAGATCCTGACTTCCTTGACATGAGACCACCCTTGAGGTATACCCTATTTAACAAAAAGAATAATAAAAATCGGTTCGCAAATAACGGAGAAGGCTGAACATACATAAAAAAAGGAAATATGTATATAAACGGTCGAATTGAGAACCTCCTTTTTTTCGTCGGTTAAAAACGATACCTAATTTAAAAAAGTAAATTAGTTTATATATCAAAAAAATTGCGAAAAAAGATGTGACAAAGAGGGATTCGATCCGGCACCCAACCTAGTAGAAGCCGTACTCTACTCCAGATAAGCTAATCGCTCGCTGTGATGTAGTTCGAAATAAGTATATACATTCTACTAACGTTACAATGTTATTACAACTTTCATTGATTTTAGTGTGGGAACCAAAGTTTAACCCGGGATATAAAGTACCCTATAACCTGCGCAGGCACTCAAACTACTATCATACTAAGTTTCAAGCATATCCCTTCAGTAACTTCTGAGTTTATCGTGAACATACAAACAAACAGACAGACAGACAGACAAAAATTGTTTGAATCGCATATTCAGCATCAGTATCGATATCTTAATACCTCTCAGTCGATTTTTTTAAATATATTCAATGTACAGAATTCATCCCGCTACAGATTTATTATAAGTATAGATATACGGTTTTACTCCTGTGACGCCTGAAACCGTCGTGGCAGGACTCTTCACTCCTTGAAAAAGGGCCCCCGTCGGGTCCGAAACTAGTCGGACATCCCCGAAATATACACGTGAGTAAAACATATATTTATGACAGTAACGGATAGGCTTAAGTAAAATACAAGACGTATCTTAGAATACATACGTAAAACTATACTAATATTATAAAGCTGAAGAGTTTGTTTGTTTGTTTTGTTCTACCTACCTAATTACTGGTTCGAATTAAAAAATTGTTTTAGTGTTGGATAGCCCATTTATCAAGGAAAGCTATAGGCTATATAAAATCACGGTATGACCAATAGGAGCGGAGCAGTGACCATAAACGCAAGTGAAACTGCGGGGACGGCTAGTAATTTATAATGCTATTTAACATTGTAACAAAACTCGCTAGTGTTATGGCCTCTCTAGTACACGGGAGCTTACCGGGCTTTAATAAATGCCCTGTCTTTGCTTTGCTTTATAATTTCTCCGGGTGAAAATAAGGTGTCTATAATATTGTGACGTTAACGGAAATGAAACGTAACGGCCCAGCGGATAGAAGCTTTTTTAACATTTTATTTACATCTTATGAATAGCTTTTATAAAACAGATAACATCTCTGAAAATTGAGAACGTAAATTATATTAAGGAATGTTATTTAGCATACCAAGTTTATTTTCGAGATAGTCGTTAGTTTCACATTTTCAAACTGTCTGTCTGTACTCGCTATATAAAAAGACGGAGGCCTGTATCAATAAAAAAAAACCCCTAAATATTTTACACCAATCGATGGAGAAAAAAAAAGTTCTGAGTGACATAGTTACAATTATATTTTAAGGTTAGAACACCCAGTTCGAGTTATAGGTTTGCGACTTTGACCTGCTCGAGTCCTTGCTGACACTCCCCAATCCCTCCATATAAGCCATATCCCTTTCCTTCTAATCATCCTCTTCTTACGAGTACCTCTATTTCCCTTTAAATATATTAACAATTTTCAATTTTATTTTGCTTTTAAAGTATTTTTCAAATAAACTTAACAAGTTAACATAGTCACAACGGATACATTTTTTGACATATTTATAAGCTTGGTTCTTATGAATCCTATTTTTCATTCCTTTTGTAACACACAAGTACCGACATATAATTTTAATGCTTATAAAACACGCCTCATAATATCTTTGTCACAACTGAAAACTTTGTCAAATTTCATAACATTCTCAGTCATTAAACATACAGTTTGATTGTTCGCCAGCGCGCCGCAGTTCTGAATAATTAAGCACAGTTAGTTGGCGACGCGACAGCTGAACCTAAATATAATTGTTGTCTTCTCAGAAATAAAATCTCTGGAGGTGCATGAAAAATGTACGTACATTAAAAATTTGTTTTCCCAGGAGCAGGGCAAGGAGTGCGGGGCGCGGGGGTTCGCCTAAGAAGCACCTTAAAAAAGCAGTTAAATATGAACGCGCTCGCTACGAGCCCCGCTCTCTTTAAGATACCCGGTTTTTTACGATTGAAGTTTCTAAGAAGTCATTTATATGTCGAAATTGTAGCAAAATACTTTGTTACTTGTACAGTCGTCGTTCTAGCATTGCTCTTTTGGACAATTAAATATTTTGCATTATCATTAATTAAAATAACTATCGCATATCGGTATAAATCATTATGTTTGAATATTTTAATTTGAAGTTTTTACAAGTTTTTAAGAAGTTCCTCACGTTTTATGTGTATTTTAAAAGATCTCTGTCTATCATCACCTTTTTTCTGTAATTAACTACTTTTTCAACAATTACTTATGTAAATGATTCGCTCCAGATACAACTGTTCTGCAACGTTTTTTTAAAAATCTAAGATATCTCACTATAACCTACCACACACCCAGACAGGGTTGTTCTTTTCTCTACTGCATCCGATTAGCTGTTCCGGCACTATTGTCACTAATTCAAAAATACTAACAAAAATATGGACGTAAGTCTGAAATAAAAAGTTATTATTATTATTAATATCTTTTTAAAAATATATACACATTACAGCAGGTGCGTCTGCACGGCGACACTAGTGGCGAGATCTCTAGCGCCGGCCGCGCCACGAAGTGAGTGGAAAAAGCTAATTTCCCTTCGCATTATAAATTCATGAACTCTTTGTGTTTGCTCCAAAATAACTTGTTTGTTTCGACATCCAAGTTTTTTCCGGCGGGCAAAGGCCGACATGTAATTGCTACCTCTCTGATCCCCGGTCAAATATACCTTAGCTTGGGATTTATGAGATTATTTAATAACATCTGTATTACATATCCAATTTATGTTATTGTTGTAGGAAGCTTACACCAGCTTCCTGCAGGGAGTGGTTGAGGGCCTTTTCCCGCAACGGGTGGAGCACGTACCCTCGTCGATGGCCCCCTTGGCCGGAGACGACAGGGATTACGAGGAGGATGGTGTTCCGCCCGTCATGGAGGCGGAGTTAGGGGCGGCTGTTCTACGGATCCGTTCCAAGAACACCGCCCCCGGGCCAGACGGGATCCCTGCCCGAGTGTTGGCCCTGGCCCTCGACCACATGTCCGACCGCCTCGGGGAGGTGTTCGACGCTAGCTTGGCGTCCGGACGCTTCCCTGACTGCTGGGAGAGCGGGAAGCTGGTACTTTTAAGGAAGCCGGGACGGCCTACCGATTCGGTCGCGGCCTACAGGCCCATCGTGTTGCTGGACGAGGCGGGTAAACTGTTTGAGAGGGTCCTCTCTGCCCGCATCGTCCGGCACCTTGGCGAGGTCGGCCCCGATTTTTAGGACGCCCAACTGTGTTGCACCTGAGGGCCGTGACCGAAGAGGTAGTGAGCGGTGGCAGCGTGCTGTTGGCGGTGTCGTTGTGTCTGGCCACCAGGGGAGTCTCTCTGGTGGTCGGGCGTATAGAGGCGCTGGGTTTGCGGGTGGCCCTGGATAAGACGGAGGCCCTTTTATTTCATGGGCCCCGTCGTGGTCCACCCCCTGGCGCCTCTATAGAGGTCAACTTGGTCCTCGTACCGGTTCGGCAAACATAAAATATCTGGGCCTGATCCTTGACGGAAGGTGGCGCTTCGACGAGCACTTCCGGCAGCTTGCTCCCAGGCTGGTCGGTGCTGCGTCCGCCCTTGGGCAACTTTTGCCCAATTTGGGCGGGCCCAGCATCGCTACGAGACGGTTATACACGGGGGTTGTCCGGTCAATGGCACTTTACGGTGCACCGGTGTGGGCGGAGGTTCTGACCGCCCAGAATAGGGCACGCCTCTGGCGCCCTCAGAGGGTTATGGCGGTTAGAGCCATGCGCGGATACCGCACCGTGTCGACGGAGGCGGCGTGCGCGTTGGCCGGGACACCCCCGTGGGATTTGGAGGTGGAAGTGCTCGCCGAAGTATACCGGCGAACGGCTGATTTCCGGGCGGGAAGTGGCAGTCGGCCCCCGCACGAAGAGGTACGCGAGTGGTGTGAGGCCGCTCGCCGAGCCACCATGGCTCGTTGGTCGTCCCGGTTGGAGGCTCCACGGTTGCTGGCTTTGCCGCCGTGGAGGCGCTCCAGCCGGTCATCATCGAGTGGGCAGGGCGGCAGCACGGGACCCTTTCTTTCCGACTGACGCAGGTTCTTTCCGGGCACGGTTGCTTCGGGAAGTACCTGCACTCGGTCGCTAGGAGAGAATTGAGTCCCGCCTGTCACCACTGCGACTGCAGTGAGGACTCGGCTCTGCATACGCTGGCGGTCTGCTCCGCCTGGACGACGCAGCGTCGGGCCCTCACTGCAGTCATCGGAGGGGATCTCTCGCTACCGGCCATCATACGCCCCATGGCCGGTAGCGACAGGAATTTTCCGCGGTCGCGACCTTCTGTGAGGACGTCATCTCGCAGAAGGAGGCGGCGGAAAGGGTCCCGGAGGACGATCTCCACTCGGACCTAATTCGCCGCCGGCAAACCGGGCGGTGGAGGTGCGCTTACCAGCGCCTCATGCCGCCTTGAGTGTGGCCGCGGGTGGATGGGACGGGTTTTCCCCTCCACCCGCTATAGTAGCCCCCCGCGAGGAGGCGGCGTCCTTGTGTGCCTGGACGTCGCCTAATCAAGAGATTCTTTACCCGGAGGTGGTGCCCGCGCTTTAGCGGGTTAGCGGGCAGGCGCTAGGGGGGGTCCGGATGTCTTAATAAAAGCTGTTCCCGGATCCCTCCTATTTAAGGCGCAGTACGGCATACCGTGTGGTTTTAGTCGGTTCAATTCCGACACACCGCCCCACCGAAAACCCCGGTGGGGTGACGGCCCGAGGGGGTTTCCACACGCACAAAAAAAAAAAAGAAAGGAAGCTTACACCAGTTGTTATACTCTGTGCAAGTCAAGACGCGCTGATTGGTGAGAAATATTATTACTTTTTGCTGTCAGGTTCATCAACCCTTTTTTACTGTGTGCTACTTGTAGGTTAGTAGTTTAGTAGACAATCCTTATCAGACGTGTTTGCAAACCAAATAGAGAGCTCGATTCATAATCATTGTAGATAAAGCAAGATGTGTTTATGAACACGGGAGAGAAGCAAACTTAGTATAATATATAAATATAATCTAGGTAATCTTCAGTATGACTGCCGATATGTTCAATTATTTTTGATATAGAGCTCCCATCTATTTGTCGTATGTCTAGCCGCCATTTAATTGCTTGACTTTATAAATTTGTACAGTAATGGCATCTAATCAACCAGTTACTCGTTGTTTACTCTTTGGCGACAATAACAATAAAGAAATACTTTGCTAACACATTATTCTCCCCTCGCATATTTTAAATGTATTTATTACTCTTTCTTTGAAAGTGTCATCTGAAACGGAATTACAATTGAGAATACCGAGAGAGAAGATTTCTCGAATAGCTATCTGAGTAACCGCATCCGTCGAAACATTAATAGGCAGTAAGTTATATTGGCATCGGCGCGGGCGGCCGACGCGCTACAAGACAATGCTTTTAGCGCTCGCCGCACGGCTTCGCTCCGTGCCGCACCGCATGCCCACTTGTAGCCGATTTGTCCGCTATAGACGACGTCCTCGTAAGTGGAAAAGTGCTTCAAGTGTGAGTGGCTTACTTCAATGTCGTGTCGGCCAACTAAAGAAGTTTAGATTTTATTGTGTGAACATGCACTTGCACATGTAATGTGTAGACTTTTTTCTTCGTTGTCTATATGGGATAAAGATATTTTTAAAATGAAAACTTCTTTAGACACGTTGAGCACTTTAGTCTTGGGGAAAAAGCACTGATCTCGCGTAAACGTCACGCTTAGATACATACTCGTATATCTGATACGACACTTCTGACGTGCAGTTCTACGACTGACAGTTTTTTCCTAAAAGATTGCAATAATCACTTACCGACAGAAACACAATTGTAGATAGAATTATAATGTACAATTGGCGTAATTAGTAAGGTAATTGTGAAAAACTTTAAATATCTGTCAGGTAGTATGTCCAGTAAAATGGTATCTAAGCTTAAAAGTTCTAGTGCATAAACAATGCATTAATTAAATTAATTAGATACCTCGATTAAATAGATCGAATATTTTGAATGAAAATTATTATTATATCGAAATGTATCGATCGATGATGATCGACATTACACGTGTACTAAAACTACTAACTGAAACTTCTTTTGGGTTCCAAGACTTTCTAAACGGTTCATAATAAAACATAATAAAACGGTACGATACGAGACCTAAACAAACAGAGACAAATGATGATGATTGCGTCATGGTGTAATACGATAATTCTAAAGAAATTGTCGGTCGACTCAGTGTGGAATGATCATGGTCGGCAGGAAGGCGATAGAAAGTATGCTTTTAGTTTGTGACTATCATAAAGTTCCGTTAATGAACGCGTGTAACAGCACCGCTGTCAATTTGGGCTGAGAGTCGACGCTGTAATGCACGGGGTATACTGAGAGTAGTATTGACATATGTGTGATTAAACAGACATTCGTCGAGTTTCATAATCCTAACCCAAACCATTAAGCTTATTTGAAGGCTTAACAAGGCTACTAAATGTGATGTATGGTACTAATAGTGCAACTATACCAACATACTATAACTACCCATATTAAATATTATTAGTACCTTAGAAAATATTAAGGAAGGAAAAAACACACGGGATTAGAGACTTTTCTCTGCAAGCTATTTAGAATAGATTACTATATTAAAATCTAGATATTAAAATATACAGCTTCAAATCATTTAACCTGTTATTTAATATATTATAAAAAAGTAAGTAGGTTAATTTTGTACTGATTGGGACTCAAACCTGCAAGTTTTGTATTGCAGGGCATCAGCATGATGATGATTGACATGATAGTCGAGGTATCAACCTCGACTATCATGTTAATTTTTTTTGTATTATTTTAAAAATAAGTTCCGTCTCACAGTACATTACACAGTACGTTAATACCACATTGTGTCTCGCTCACGTCTCAACAAACAGATCTAAAACATTACACTCATTACGCTCGTGTAGTCCATCCCAATCCCCATAAAGCGGGGGATAACTGCCCTGAAATTTGTATAAATTATACAAACTATCCACCCGCCGCTGTCCGCGGTCGGGCCCCACATTTGCACTGGTGTAAATCAGACCGAGTAACGTGGCTTAAGAATTTACTTTAATGGCGAGTGTGTCCTTTACTTCAGTCGCAGTCGTGTGGTCATGTTCAATGTTTCAGCTTTGAGCTCAAGTGGGAGAGGTGCTGGAAGTATAATCGATATACTACGTCTTCACATAAAAAAAAAGAAAAGAAGATTGTTAACTGGTAACCAGAGAAAAAGATTGAAACGTTTATGTGTTCAAACTAAATACTCGTATTTATCGCTCGCTCGTTCGTATCGCTCGTGTTACTCGCCCCTTTATTTTCAAAAGCACTAGAAGAAGTTCATCTTTACTTTTTATAAGATAATTCTAAGATTTGAATAAGTACACGTGTACAATATAGTCTTTAGTTTTTACTATAATTGTTGATGCGTACAATTGTTCTTAGATATGTGTTGAATAGGTATGCTTTCTAAATTAAGTAGGTAAAATGTCAGTTCCAGTAATGATTGCCTTTTACTACCGAAAATATCTACTATATTAAACAACAACCTTTTAAATATTATAATAGTAACACCGGTGGCATTCGATTGGTATTAAAATATGTAGGCAAATAGTTATTTATGGTGCAGGTAAATGAAGTTGTTTGTATTGTTATTGTAAACGTAAAATTTGTAAATATTTAATAGTTACATATCGTGCTTCTGTTTTGTAGCAATTGCATATTTTGCGTAAGTCTCAGATAAAATAATGTCATGTTAAACCCTCAATGATGCTTTTAATGCTAATAATGCTAATGTTTGCTTATAATCACTTTACTTCACGTGTATGTATGGGTGTGGATGTGTGTGTGTCTGTGTGTGTAGTATAAGATCGTGATTTCTTGATACCTATACTTGTCAAAATGTGTAAACTTAATTTTATTGATGAACTGTGGCTCGCAGCTCGAACTGCAAGAATTATTAAAAAATTCAAATGTTGATATTTGAATATTCATCTAGATTCTAGAGTACAGTTACGCTAAATACATAGTCATAATATGTAACGTGAGTTGGTGCAAAAAAAAAATACAATAATAATAAAAGCCGGTTATCGCTCTTTGAGATAGTCTCTAGCTGAGGCCGGGTCCAGAAGTGAACTTAATGTTAAAAAACCCTTCCATAATGTAAACGTGGCTTAATCTTCTAAGTGTTGGCTTACAAATTTCATATCGTATAACTGTTGTACTGTGTGTACTTCTAGTTAAAAGCTAAATCATTTTTAGCACTCACAACAGAGCTCCCAAGTACTTGCTTGCTCGTTTAGCGTTGCATCTTATATGCAAATGCCTTGTCTCATCTCCCGGGGATTGGATCCTCAGAGAGATTCAATTACGTCTGTTTGAGGCTCCTGTGCGATTTTAGAACAATATTCATTTTTAGATTAAAAAATGTAGGAGACGCATTGTCTCAAAAGCTGTGTCTCTGAAGAATGTGTTTCATAAAACTTTATTGCTTAAAAGAGATAGAGAAAGTGACATTTTATAGATTACTTACAAACTTTTTTAAATATACATATACATGCTTATTATTAATTTAGAATAACAACTTTCTTGAGAAGAATTCGCCGGTTTAACTCACGTTTGACTTTTGAGGTCTGAGTCGTTTAGGGTTCAAAAGGCGCCCTTTATCAGCCGAATCTGCGACGCCGCGCGGGACACAGGCACTCAGGTACATTCACCTCCTTGAAAATACTCACGTACTCGTATATCTTTAATTATCTTTATCGACAGAGAAAACATAAATTGAGCTTAATTATCTCGTGTTGAGAGACCTTTCATTATAATAAAAAAATATTAAAATGAATTGTTATATAGTTTTTCTTCTACATACCTTTAAATTATCTCTAAACTAACTTTAATCATCTAAACTTAACTTAAGCATAACTAAACAGCTCATCCTCTCTCCTAATAGTGCTGTGCCCGACAGGGTCCATAATTGATACCTACTCTTAAGCTTACCACCTGTAAATATATATTATGGAATGCAATAAATAAATAAATAAATCTTAAAGTGTAAACAAAGTTAATCTTTAACTTTTCTATTTTCGTAAAACTTAATAAACTAACTGGTTGAAATATTGAACAATGTTGATTTATCTGGAGTGCTTCTTATCATAAGTCTGAACTTTCGAATATGACATTACTTGTACTAGGTCAGTTGACAAAGAACTTCGTCAAAGATGAGTGCGTGAGCGTATGTAAATGAGAACATTAGCTATGTATGTATGTGTGGGTGAGCCTGCGGTATGCAAACCTGTCGTATAACTCTGAAGGACTTTAAAATCACTTGAAATTCTGAAAAGAAAATCGTCAAAGCTTTATATTGCCTCGCACGCTGTAGAGCCATGAAATCAATAAAAAATATTATCAACACCAACTCAACTTATTGTTTGGTGTGTGACAAAATTAAACCAAACGTTTAAAACATTTATTAAATACATGGTATTGTCCACCATTGTTGGTAAAAATATCTTCTAACTACATTATTGTTGCTTGAATGTCTTAGACCGTGTGTTCAAAATCATTGTAAATTGTGCTGGGAGATCTGGCCCTTACAATAATGATTAAAATACTATCGGTAAACGTTCGTTTTGTGAATCTTATATTAGCCGAACAAATGAGCCAGTTCTGGGGTGATTGGAAAATTTTAATGTAACAACAAACCTTACTCTAAATTAGCTCGAACTAAAATACAATTAATAGTATTTATTTTTCTCCTAGAGGTACATCGTTGGTAATTGTCCTAAAATACTATATTATTTAAATCAAATACGTAACATTATGGCAAGGATTTTAATATTCTAGTTAATTTTAATAGATTAAATATTTTGTTACAGATTTTTGTGCTGCTAACTGGTCACAATGACCCGGAAGTAAAAATAACGAAGCATCATTCACGTAGGGTACTTTAAAATATAGTTAAGTTGAAACAATCCAACTGTTCTAGTCCGACAACTTTAGGAAGTAGTAGTGCAGTTGTTTTCTGCTGGTGAGGAGAGTCATACACTCCATGTGGCGAAGGTTGGATTGCGAATGCACAAGCGACATCACTAGTTTTGTAGGAATACCATTAGAGGTGACTTTGATTTCCTTGCAAACTTAATTAAAAAATAATTATAGTTTAAAAATAAAAATTAAATAAAAAAGAGTTCCACTATTCCTGGCTTCATCATTGGACTCGTTGAAACGAATCATAAGAGCCCAAACTCGAAGGGTTTACAAGTAACCACTGAAGAATTAAACTATCCACCTGCTCGCTTTATCATCAGATCAGCTCCAAGATGGCAAGTTGTCATCCAAACTAAATATACAAGCGAAGTTTCATTTTGATACTACAATTAGAAGTAGGTTAAAATTGACTTCCAAGATTTATTTACATAGTTAGTTACAAGTGAAGCTAATAAAATCGTGTTAAAAATAATATAACAAAAAGTGTACTTACATATTACACATTCGCAGACGATAATGGCGTGTTTCATCCCCGTAATGTGATGATACTACTTACGATTTGTCAAGCTTCTTGTACTTGGCTTATTCTTAAATCTACTTACGTTGAGATTAACTGGAATACTTTTCTGAAGCTTATCTTAACAACAGAGCTTTTCATTAAGTGAAAGAGTTTCATCTAAGAAGTAATTAGAGTAGGCGAGTGGTGTTTGTTTTTTCTTAGTAATTAATACGTCTTTACCTATGAAATTGTCGTTCTGCAGTACTGGCTATTTCAAATCAAAATATTTTTTTTGACTAAGAATTCTAATTTCAGATTAATTTTATTTCAACAACATGGATTTCTTTTTTCAAAAGTAGTCGGTTGTTTATTGATTAGTGCTATGTTTTTATGGCATTTGAACCTTTTTCGTCATCATGGATACGTTAAAAATTCGAGTAATTATGGAATATAAGTACCGTCATGGCAGTAATGCCCGCTTCCGTTTTGGGAATTTCGACCTGAGAAATGAACATCGTGGTCATCCGAAAACTTTCGTAAATAATGACGAATTGAAGGCGACTGTGGAAGCTGATGATACTCAATCTACAGTTGAATTAGCAGCAGCTTTCAACGTTAGCGTCAAAACAATATTGGTCCATTTGAGTCAAATTGGCAAGGTAAAAAAGCTTGACAAATGGGTGCCCCACGAACTCAATGATCACCTTGCACTGCTCAACAGGCACATAAACGAAGGAATTTTGAACCACATTGTTATCTACGATGAAAAATGGATTCTATTTGACAATCGCAACTCCTCAGCAAGTTGGTTGAATTCTGGTTCAGCACGTAAACAATGCCCTAAACGAAAACTTACCCCTAGAAAAGAGGCGGTCACTGTTTGGTGGTCTAGCGATTAGATAGCGGCAATTTCATAGGTAAAGACCTAATTTTTGCTAACTGTCAACAGAAGGTAATTGTCATCATCATCAATACATCAATACAAATAAATAAAATTCAAGTGTCTGTTTGTAATGTTAAAAATAATAGTTTTTTTTAAGTTCATACAGTTATTTTCACGATACCTAAGCCTAAAAATCAGTTTTATAAATTTTTGTCTGTCTGTCCGTCTGTCTATCTGTCTGTTTGTTCCGGCTAATCTCCAGAAGGGGTCGGCCGATTTCCACGGAATTTTCACTCGTAGATAGGTGGTGATATAAGGAGTAACTGGGCTACTATTATTTTGAAAAAAAGTTATGGTTCTGCGCAAAATAAAAAATAATTAAAAAATAAAATGAAATTAGATTGTGTGTATTATCATTTAACGTCGCTAATGGTGTAGGTATAGGTACTCATTGGTTAAATATTGCTGTAGGGACAATTTTTAAACTTATTTAATAAAGTTTGGTTTTTAAAACTTTATTGCTATGTATAGTACGTAGTAAGTACTCTGATGGCTAGATTGCTTAATGTTTTGTGTCAAATGTGTAACTTGCTGGTCTTACTTTGGGCTCAGATAAGACTGTGTAATATATTGCAGAGTATTATATGTACTGTAACTTGGTATTGAATTTTATCGGCAGAACATAATTATAAGATCACGACTCTTATGGTTAGTTCGCCGGTTTGATATATGATATAATATATGATAGTGCAGTATGACAATTCGCGCTTTTCTTGGCCCTAACAAAAAGGCTAGGAGCGACGTATGAGTTAGAAATGTTTTATTCATTACGCAGTACTGTCATCGGCTAAACAGCGGCAACAAAAATATTTCAAATTAAATTTGGCTTGCAAACAACACTCATCACGGGCTCTTACGAGATGCGTCCACACAATCACTATATTATATCGGCATACCCTAGTTTAGATAGATATCTTATTTTAAAACTCACTGACTGACTGACTGATAAGCAATGTAACCAAAGATTTGTAAAAAACATGTCGAAAAAGAGTGTCCTTGGAGTTTCTTGCCTATTCTTCTCCACTGGATCTACGAATTGGAAAGGGCAACTAGTTTCACGATTCACGACTGACTTAGTCTGACTGACTCCTACTCCTAACAATTCAAAAATACCCATAGTGGTTTAATTGATATAAATGATTTTGATTTGATTTGACGAAATGAATTTGAAAGTGACCAATAAAGCTAATATTTCGTAAGGAAATGTCCATGAATGGTTCAAGGATGTTAATGGAAATCCGAACTTTACTGAAAATGTCTGCATAAAAAAATAAAAATGCAAAATAATATAAATTAATTCTTACAAAAAAATTATAATATAATTTTTAGAAATGTGCCAAACCCGGGAAAGCATTTTTCAAAGAAACAAAAAATCACAATTGAAAAAGAACATTTTTTTAAGCTAAATCTATCTACTATTTGTCGGCTAAATATCTAAAACGGTCTTAAAATTTGACCACAACTTTCTGCAGCACCCGTATTTCTGTATTACCAGTTTCTAACAAAAAAAAACAGTAATATTGTAACTAGTTATTATAGAATAGATAAAATATTAATCTCCTGTCACTGGGACCGCTTAGGTTTCTACTCAGGGATGGAGTCAATTTGGAGTTGCCTGAGTTGGAAAGTAATCTGCTGTGGGTAATATCGTTTGCAACAAGTGGGTAATACATAGTTTATGCGATCTCTGACCAACTAGAAAGGAGTGCCTTCTACACGGCGTGAAAAGGAACTTCTGCAGATTACGAAATTCTGAAGAACAACCTTGGGCTAGTTTTAGGTTTTTCAAAAATATTACGATAAGCGAATCTCAAAAAGGCATTAAACGGTGGTGATGTAGTAATGCTCTCCTCGAATGTGACTAACAACCAAAGACTAAGTTCATCATTTTGACTTAGGTGGCAGTATGCTTTTATCCTCTTAATAAGTTGACATTCATGACAATTATTTTGTTTTTACGAAACCCATCACTACCCATAGTTTTATATTTGGACACAGTAATACAGGAAAACTTTCTAATAAAACTTAGGCAAAACCCATAACTTTCAATAAACGCAAATTAGATACAAATACTATAGCACTACGTCACTTGGCATTTCTCAAATTTGCTTTTACTATTACTTCACGGTAACAGCTGACGTGTGCATATGTGAGTGTAGATAGCTTACATACTTTTGATGTGTGTGTCTACGTATGACATACCTACGGCATTTCATATGATTCTGTGAGAATTTATACGATTGAGCTGTCTGTGTGAGCATTTGTGATAAAACGAGCATGATCTGATAAAATACTGTACCTAGGCGAACTTCATCAAAACGATAGCGTTTCGTAAATATTTGGTTTTATAACACACAATATCTATTTATGGAGGCGGATTTTGTGTTTGTATTAGGAGTTGGCTGTGGCATTGATGAAGGTAGCTAAAGCAGAGGCGGGCGATTGGATAAGAACACCTTAAGATTCCTTTGTGTTAAATAACAAGGTAGGTAATATGTATTAGAAAAAAATTAATTATCGCGATGAGTAGTCTATTGGTGTTGGTGCTGTGTGAGTTTTAACTATTAATTTTATAAGATTGTATATACCCTTTACCTTTTTGAATATGTAATGTAAAATGCAAGTTTTGTTTTAATTCCTTGCTAAAAAAATTTAGTACCTATTTTTTTTTTTTAACAAAGATGCTACCTATCTATAAATATAATCTGTAATTATAATTTTAACAATAAATAATGAACTTTAGAAACGAGACAACAAATATAAGCATAGACTGATCTCACGTTACCTTGCGACTAAGTACAGCCTTTGTAATTTATACTTCAATTCAATTAAAAAAAAAACTTTATTTCATAAAATTGACCATCAATTATTCGAAATCGTCGATTTAATAAATATTTATTATAATTAAAAATTATAGATCAACACACACGGAGTCACCGCAACAATAGTTTGCTTCGTCAAATGTAAAATGATTAAAGAAAACAAAATTGATAACATAATATCACATCTGCCTGTTTCGATCTATAACCGCCCGTTTCCAAATGGTTGAGCCTTGTGAGAAGAAATCGGGCAAACAAACTCACGGCCACTCTTTTAAAAAAGAAAAACCAGACAGTTTCAACAATATTCAGTATATACCACATCATTTTGTTGTGTGCTATTATGTTTTTAAAATTAAAAGTGTATAAACTAGAAAAAGAATATGACACTAGGGAAACTGAAAATTAAGGAAAAAATTAAAAAGAAGAAAAGAAAAACATGAGAGATGGAAAATAAGAAACATATTAGCTCACATTAGATTTCTATTACAATTCCATCCGAAGCGTTATTATCCTGTATATAATCGCCTACTGAGTAATAGCCCTTAAGGCATAGCTGTCGTTTTACTGTAGACTTAAACTTGTTTATACTTAACATTTGAATATTATCTGGGATTTTATTATAATATCGCACACATTGACCTTGAAACGACTTGTTAATTTTTTAGAGCCTAGAGGCAGGTACAACAAGTTTATGTTTATTACGTGTATTAAAAGAGTGTATATCACTTTTTTTACAGAAGTGATCTTTATTTTTATGAAGGTAAATTAGATTTTCATAAATATATTGGCACTCTACCGTTATTATGTTAATTTCTTTAAATTTATGCCTCAGTGAAGCACGATTTCCTAAGTTATAAATTGCTTGAATAGCCCTCTTCTGCAGCACGAAGATAGATTGAATATCGGCGGCACTATCTCACAATAGAATACCATACTATGAAAATAACTAAAATAAACTAATCTGGCTGTTTCAATATCAGTCAGTTCACGAATTTTTCTAACTGCGTATGCTGCTGAGCTGAGTCTATTCGATAATTCATCAATATGAGGGCCCCATTGAAGCTTAGAATCAAGAGTAATGCCTAAGAATTTTGTGGTATCAACTAGTTCCAACTCGTCTTCATTAAGTAGTATAGTCGTTTTCACCTGTTTAACGTTTGGAGTAGTGAACCTGATACATTTAGTTTTTTCTCCATTAAGAAGTAAATTGTCAACGTTAAACCAGCGACCCACTTTCGAAATAGCATCGTTTTCGTCAAAATTTGCACACATACGTTTTAGCCTAAATAAGAGTGAAGTTTCATCCGCAAACAATACTATTTCGTGGTTGTTCTTAACAAAATAAGGTAAGTCATTAATGTAGATTAAGAACAAAAATGGCCCAAGTATAGATCCCTGCAGATCGCCCATTTTTACCACAGACCCTGGAGATGGCTTACCATTAATATCGACTTTCTGAATCCTATTACTTAGATGAGAAGTAAGAAGATCCAGCGCCGTATCTTTGATACCGTAGTGATATAATTTTCTCATCAAAGTTTTATGAACAACACAATCAAAAGCTTTGGATAAATCGCAAAAAATGCCTAGAGAATCGTGGGCATCCTCCCAGGCATCAAATATATGTTTTACAAGCTCTACACCGGTATCAGTTGTAGAGCGAGCCCTTGTAAAACCGAATTGCTTATTATGTAACAAATTATGGCAATTAAAGAAACTTCGCATTTGATCATAAACAATTTTTTCAAAAATTTTACTGAATACTGGTAGTACAGAAGTTGATCTAAAGTTAGTTGGGTCTGAAGTACTGCCAGATTTGAACAATGGAATGATTTTACTAGATTTCATCAGATCAGGAAATACACCACTATCTACACACTGATTAAATATAAATGATAAATAACTAGCAATTACAGTAATAACAGATTTTGTAATGATTACAGAATTTCCTCAGAGTTTGGTTGTTTTTTTTAGATTTAGCGTGTTGAAAGCTTTGATAATTTCAGAAGGACTGACATGTTGAAACCTAAATACACTGTCATTCCTATCAACATTCTCCTTCAAAATTGATTCTGCAAGAGCTGGTGAGGAGTTCAAAGATTTAGTAGTAGTACTGGTTATAGAATAAGGTTATCCTCTCGAAACAGTTACTTGTGTAGTATTAACAACCAAAAACCTGTGTTCCACATGTTAGATAATTCAAATCTGCATATTATAACAAACTGCATAGATATTATTTATTCATAACAATAGAAATCCGCTTCGCTCATCACAATGTCCACATTTTACTAGCGTAGGGTTGGCAATCGTCAAAATTCCGCCAACAGCGATCAGCCAGAACGTTTTCTCTTACAACAGGGCGCGTCGCGCATGAATCATTTATAAATGCAAATGGCCATTGTTGGCAACTACGCGATTATTCACCATCGGTTATCTTTGACGTATTGAAGCTGGGCTTTGTCGCAGCCCTGATTTATTTATACACACCGTTTTATTGATGTGACTATAAATTTTCGACGGCTTTATTAACCATTTTATTTATATGTGGAGGTTTCTGGGTAAACGTATCATTATATTGCTCTCAATAACATAATATATCAAAATTCTTTTTGATTTAACATTTCTAGTATATATTTATATATTTAGTGAAGTTCCTTTTTGTGCCATAGCTCATTTAAGTCATTGTCAAGAAATTGTTTCTTCTTTTTATTTATTAAAATGGAAACACTAATATTATTAAAATTAAGTTGCTTTGTCTGTTATAAAGTCTTTACAAAATTATCAGATTCATAGACATTTGGATTGTAACGGACACAGTTAAAATATTTTGTAACTGTATACACGCGGCCCTGGTTATAAAACACAGTGATATGTCATGGGTACGACACACGCCGGAAGGCTTTTAGTCGTTTCAATTCAGGTCCCCTCGATTCAATTCGAGTCTTCATTTTTTTAATAATTTATCCGAAGTATTCGATTCGAAAGAGGAAACGTTAGACTCAATAAAAAGCTCAGTAGTGATATTATATTTTACATTACGCTTTTTTTTCTAAAATGTCATTCTACAGTTTAAAGTTAAATTATCAAACATTATTGTTGTGGCACTGGCACCAAAGTAATGTGTACCTGTGCGGTCACACAGTCTCATAGTCAAAAATACACAAAGGTCGCTAATGGGGATTGTTTGGGAATTTTAATCGAGCGCTTCAACGCTGCCTGCATAATATAACATATTTTCCTATCAGCTAGATTATGTAACTATTACGTGCAATACCAGTGTAATTGACAGACAGCATTTAAATGATACACTATGTAATTCAGTTTTCTGATTCAGTAAATTCGAAATTTCAAAAGTCATAAAGATATATTATGGAAGACACCTTTTGTTACATTTTACCTTCTATCGCTCTCAACGTAAGAAATTGAATGAACTAATATTATAAACTTTTTTTTTATATTATAGGTGGCAAACGAGCGGACGGGTCACATATATATGATTATATCTGCATCTCAAAATAGAATGTCATATTTGAGCCTCTGTATCGAAAACACCAAGCAAGGATTGTGCTATATAAGTAGGTATACAAACCTTCGTCTATAATTTTACCAACATAATACACTATACATATATTATACTAGCTGGTACCCGTTCGTACGCTTAAAATACTCACTATCGTGAAACACTTCATTTTAAAACACATTTCAAAAGATTTTTTTTTAATTGAATGCCATTTATAAATTGTTAGCCAACTTGTAGAGTTTAAAGTTGTTGTTTAGTGCATTGGTCCTCTACTTATTAGATATGGAAACACTGAAATAATACAATGAAATAGCAAAAAGAAAACACATAGAAAAAAGCAAAGGTTTCTGCAGTAGGACAAAAGTACGTGTCTGCTAGATACCTGTTTATAAGTTAAAAAAAAACAAAAGAGTACCCACCCAACATAAACAAAAATATCTTTTGACCACCTTACGTACCACCGTATTTATTAATTTACATTCTAAGCCAGAATAACTCAACTTTATGTCTCTAGTAGCAAAAATTAAGAACGTTCACATTAAGTTGCGAAAGACCGTAGACTCCCTTGGACCAGCCCGGTCACAAAATACATTCTTAGCTGACGTGTCCTAGCTATATACTACCTCCCGGCCAATATCAGGTCTCTTGTACATAAAACCCAGGACTTTTATATAAACTTGTGAGAGTTCGTAGACCTTCTTAATCCAGCTATGTCGCAAAATTCGTTTTAAGCTCACGTGTCCTATCCATAAGCTATATCCTTGCCAATTTGTAGGTCTCTAGTACAAAATACCAAGGACTTTTATATTAAAGCCTTTACACTCCTTGATCCGGCCTTGTCGCAAAATCCGTTCTCAGCTGACGTTTCCTACCTATGAACTACCCCCTGCTCAATTTTATCTTTATACGAGGCATGCCTTTTAAGTTTTGTCGTTTAAGGAAAAAAACACAACTAGAACTTTATAGTACTTTTTATTGTTTTTCAAAGTATTCACCACGTACGTTAATACACTTTGCCATTCGCACGAACCAGTTATTAAAACATTTATTCTACTCCAAAGTAGGCGTGTTCAATGCTTGAAAGCGCCGACTGCTTCTTCACCGGACTAAAACCTTTAACCAGGAAGATTTTTCTTAATTTTAGAAAATGTAAGGAAATCATTCAGGTCAGAACTGTACGGAGGATGGTCAAACATTTCTACGTTTTCTTGCTTCAAATATTGAATCGTTTGACGAACGCTGTGTGAGCTTGCGTTGTCATGGTGTAGGATGATGCGTCGCTTTGAGTTAGAATTCCGAATTTTGGCGATGACTTGTGGTAAGCAAACTGTGGTATACCATTCTCCATTAACCGTTCTACGATCTTCAAGTGGAATCGTCGCAACATAACCCTTTTTTGCAACGAACGTTCATCTTCTTTGAAGTGCTTTGAGAGCAAACAACTTTAGTCGGCTTGGAATACCCAGATTGTAGACTGTTGTTTAGAATCAGGATCGTAGGCATAGATCCAAGATTCGTCATCACTGATGATGTTGTAGACGTGATTTGACTCTCCTCGGTTAAACCATTGAAGAGTTTCCTGACACCATCTGACGCGGGCCGCCTTTTGATCGTCGGAAAGCAAATTCGGTATCCAACAGCTTACAAGCTTTCTTACACTAAGCGTCTCGTGCAAGATCTTTAGAATGGTTGTTCTTGAGATGCTCAATAACGCCTCTATCTCTTAGTATGTCACATGACGATTTTCGAGAGTTAATTGTCTCCCAGCAATGGTGTTATCTTCAGCAAAGGCAGATTTTGGACGTCCTTCACGTGATTTATCACTAAAACTAGTATGTCCTCGCTGGAAATGTAAATACTAGCATTCGACAGTCCGCAGACATGGGGTTTCATCATGGAACACAGATTTAGCTCTTAGTTAGCTCTTCAAAACACTGAAGCCGTGTTAGGCCTCTCCGAAAGTTGTTAAAAATTATTGCTCGCACATTTTACTTAGAAAGATACAGTTTCGTACGTGACCTTACAGATTCGAAATAACGCTGTGACTAAACAAAAGCATTAATCCTAATACTGTCAATTGTTTTAAGATTCCGAATTGAAACAAATTCGAATATTGAACAGTTCCAAATTCAAAATTGGCGGTAAATATGTAAACGACAGAATTTAAAAGGCATGCCAGGTAAGTCAAGTAGTTTTCCAGATTTCGTAATTAGTCAGTAGATGAGTATACATATATAGAAGAATTAATGCGATCGCGTAGTTAATAGGTAAAATATAACTTTAAATTCAGCTCATGACCACGGCCTGTGCAACCTGGTCAAAACTTCAAGCAGTTCAAAGGTAAGTAATACCTATTAGGTATGTGATGGCGTTATTTCCGACATAATAAGAAATTCAATGAGTACAAGAGAATATTCAATTATACATAAACTGGAACACGAAAGTTTAAAAGTTAATATATACTTACTACAGAAGTTATAAAGTTTAATTAATGTTCATTTGACAGTTGTGACATTGTTCAGTAGACGTTTAAAACTGTTGAAACATAACAATAGGCAAATCATATGGTTTTGGAGCCACTCACCGTCTTGTCCAAGTCAAGAACAATGCTGAGCCACAACACAATGCATAATATCATAACTAATTAGTTGGCAACTTGTAACACCGCCGAGTTAAAGAGCTCACAGCGCTCGCTCGCTCGCGCGCCGGAAACTTTTCAAGACAGACAATGCCTAATTTAAAGTGGTATGAACTGAGATAATAACGTTAAGTATAGCTGATACTTTGTGTAGGGATGGGAAATAATACTGCTCGGATACGATAATAGGCGATATTTAAAACATGTTCTCCAAAATAATGATATAATTGACGAAACGAGGAAAAGGGCCCATGATAAGTCTGCGAAATTTTGTTTTCACCTGTCTATGTAATACCTTTTCATACTATTTGATATGTCATGTTAAATAGAACTGCGACATTTCATTTTAATGTTATTTATTCACACACTATTTTTTATTATGGAACTAAAATAGAAAACCTAATTTTAGGTTTTTTCAGAAGCTAAAATGTCTGATATTAAGTAAATATTTTGTTCTTTTAGTACTTATAGAGAAAAGCTTGCTAGGCCCAATTGATTATCCTCGTATTATAATGAATCATAAACAGCACTTATAAAGTTTATGAAACCTTAAAAAAATTAACTATTTATCCATAAACGTCCGACAAGCCTTAGCGTACTCGTGACAGCACTAGTCGACACGCACCGCGGTGCGGTAAGCTCATAGGAAGTTATGTTGGGTGTGCTTAACGTCCTTAAACAAGTTGTTTTGATCATTTTGACTCTTCTGGGAGCAACTCAACGTGACTGCGCAGTATCATCGCCAACGCCCTAACTTAGATGTTAAACTATGCATCGTTGCTTATACTGTACAGTCTACTATAATCTAAGTAAACTATAATAAAAATGTTGCAATCATTGATCTGTACGAAGTGTGATCTGATTAGAAGCATCACGGAGTGGTTCATCCACACAAGTGGTTCCATCCGCGAATGACGTCGACGCACTGATTTGCTAGCACCAAACGCGGCCCTGGTATACAGTAAACTGCACAACCTTCTAGCACAATGACATGCTGAATGCTGCAGATCTTTATAGCAATCGTGTTCTATTTTCTAACAAGAGCAATGTTTTTGTGCAATAGCTGCGTTTCTTGTTAAATAAAAAACATGAATTTAACTATATACATAAATAGTATATATTATACTTTTTATATTAATTCACTGCAGCAACACTTTCAAAAAACGCGCCGTTTTTCGAGTTCGATTTCCGGTCGCGCACCTCTATCTTTGCAAAGTTAAATTAATTATTACTTCTCTTAACGGTCCAGGAAAACATTGTTCGTAAATATGTACTCGGAAGTTTTTAATTATCAGCCACCATTGACAAATTATATAGGACAATTCAATCAGAACTATAATACAAACTATAGCCGAATAGCTTGTTGGTTCGCAATTCATTAAACATCCAGGTATGGGGAGTGAAATACAAAACAAAAATATAAATGTTGATTTACGATACAGTTAGGGGCTTAAACCGCCATTAAAGTAATGGCGGCAGGCCGAATGTTGGGTCAAATAATGGTGGATGTTTGATCAATAGTGGGACATCCGTTTTTCAAATGTAGTGAATATACAAAACATAACAGTCATATGCCGATGCCCATATTTGTCCGCGTTTCCACTTGTGCATTCATAAAATTAGTTTATAAAGTTTATAATTATATTTATTTATTAATGTCCCTATGTATATAGAAAAACATTTTTTCTGGGTAAACCTACGGTTAGTAGTACCCTGGTGAGGAGGTGTCTCAGACATCAGACCTTTCATCTGAGAAGTGATATACATACTACGTGGCGACTAATTAAATAATCCCCGACTAGTCCTGATAATAATATCTGACAATACAGTCCACTTGGAGGAGAGCGAGAGAGAATACTAGCAATGTGGGTCTCACACTACTAGTATTCTAATTAACCCCTCCAGCTAAGCTAAACATGCTTGTGTTAGGAGTGGGTTCACGTCGGTAGTGCTCTGGGTGGGGTTTGAACCGGCAACCACTAGATCGCAAGTCCGACGCCTTAGCCATTACGCTACCGCCGCTTACTTTACTATTATCTAAAATTTTAGGATTACGACTCTAAAACTTTATCACAAGCTGTCGGTGATTTTTAATTATTATCTTTTAGAAAAAGTATAACCGACTACAACCCAAATAAATCATGGCAATAAAAACTTTTATTAAATATTTTTCCACACTTACAAGCAGGATTTTTCAAGGTGGGTCTTTATACAGCTATCAAATTTCAACCAAAGACCTCATCCTATGACAATAACGAGAATTTATAGGTATCCCAATTGCAAATATATGTTATTTCAAATACCTAAGCAGATAGAAGTTATGACAAATTTTTTATTCACTAGCTCTGAATCCAAAGAGAAGATTCAACCGCTCTTACTAAAAACAAAGACCTATATCCAGCCTTCGAAACAGATAATCTTGTGCCAAAGCAATACTTTCGCGGGCAAAACTCCGGTACATGGAATAAATAGATAAAGTTTATCAAACGTAATGAACTATCTATTATTACGAACTAGTTGGCACATCTTGGCTACAATTAATTCGAAAGTGTATTCGTAAGTACGCCAATAATTGTTGAGATGAGGGGTGTTATCGTGAAGGGCTGAAGGGGCTTCACGACGCCAATCGAGAGGGGCTAATAAACCGGAGCGTTATGTTCGCGGGATATAAAATAACAGCAATTAGGTTTGATACAACCGGCACACACTCTCTCGTGATAGGTTGCAAAACGTGAGAACTTGAGAACAAATTGTTGAGACGTTTGTAAAGAATTTATAAATAATATTAACACTATTTTTGTCTACTCAGACCTGACATAACATAACATCAGCTATTTAGCTCTTGATGTAAATAAAAAGTATAAATTCAATAGTTATCTCATATCGACTGACATGCGCTTTCTGTATTCTAACCAAATGTGGCACTTGTTAGACTCTAAAGATTTTCCAAATCTCAATAAATAATTTAATTTAATTTAATTTAATCCCCTAACTCCTATTTACCTTAAAAAACGGTTTAGGTTCTTACACGACACTCATTCCCGATCTTTGAGATCGTCGGAGAACCTGATATTAAAACTACCTTTACATTCTACGAAATTCGTCGACAATTCCTTCTCTTTCCAAGCCGTTCGTTTATGGAATAACCTACCTTTGACAGTAAGACGTGCACAGTCACTGCCTGCTTTTAAGAAACTGGTGAAAGAACATTACCTGGGTGATATCAACATATTGTAATTGCCTAGTTATCTTCTTATTTGACTTAATATAGTATAGTCCTATATTTGTATGTTTTATTCGATTTATATGTGAATCCTTATATGTTTGCTTATGTGTTTATTTGTTTGTTGCTCTCTTGTATGTATATTCTTACACTATATGTAAGATATGTCATCTTTATTTAACTTATATTATATACCTACTCAGCGGACACCATACTGCCCTAAAATCGATATCCTATGTTCGCTCCATCCCATGGTTGCCTGTAAGAGATTGCCTCAGTGCGATAAGGCCGCCAATTGTATCTACCGCAAAACATTGCTGTGCTTCAACTCTTCAAAATCATTTTGGTGTACAATAAAGAGATATATTATTATTATTATATTTTCTTCATTTATTTTATATACATATAAATTACATTTTTAAATACGCTTATAATAAAAAAAAAAGAAAATATATTTAAAAATATAAAAAAATAGTGTCCCACCGGTATCGGGTACAGAGACCAAGCTACCGGTGGTTAGGGTTCCAGAGATAGAAACCTCCTCACTATGCGTGCCGTATCAAGGGGGACCGCCTTCTGCATCAGGCTCCAGCTTAATCCAGCTGCCTAACGTGAGCCTCTGAAGGTGTTGGTCGAGGCTCTTAGCTAAATAATTAGCATACCTACACTGTATGCTAATTATTTCCTGGGGAATATTTAGCATACCTAGAAAAGAAAAGTAAAAACACTTTCACCAGTTGACTTGGTGAATGATAGCATTCATTGGTATATCTGCATATACACTGGACATTCACAGTAACATATATCGCACTGCTATTACGAGACTGTATCAACTCAAAATAGGGTAAATTTGAGATAATTCACTTTTCATACGTAAATATCAATTCCCTACGCGTCAGTAAATATAAAATAATAATAATAATTGTAATAAGCCAAATTTTTCAAGAAAACCACTAAAAATAATTCATATTTTTTTTTAAATTTGTTAAGACAATAGAGTATTGAGTCAAAAATTGGAAATAACTTTATAACCTGCAATCTCTTAAATAATTCATTAATACAGAAATCCCTTAATTTAATCAATAATCTATATACAGTGTTCACTTTTTATAATCTTTAACAAGAAGCGAGTAATCAGTTTTTTGTCGTTTCTGAAAAAAGCTTCATTTTGAGTTGATACACTCTTGTAATAGCAGTGCGATATGTATGTACGTCACGTCACATCAACATTCATCGTTCATTTCACCTAGCCTGGTCTTAGGATCCTCCCTTAGTGTTGAATTATCATTCCTCCACATCCCTGTTATGGTATGCTTAATGTCAATGCTAAAATATTCTTAAATGTATAATATCAAATAGAACTCAACGTTATACAAGATTTTCACAAAAATTAGTTCTTGAAATTAATTACAGTGTAAAATAAAAAATGATATCAATAAAGTTTGAAGTGCATTATTTAATTAATTTGCACATTCATCATAGCGTGTTTTCTCTATCATCATCATCATTATCATCGTCTAAAGCCAGATCTTTTTTAGGATGGAGGTTGGTTGTTAATTCAGGCTAGAAACCATTTCAATTTATAAATTTCATACAAATCCGTCTGTTTACTTTCCGTCCGTTATGAAAATGGAATGCTGTTCGGGCGTATTGCCTGGGAGCGGTTCCACCGACTTAACTCACTTTTATTATTTTTGATACTATATAAATTAACTGTTTGTGTAATTGTGTGTATTCCGTGTAATCTGTATATTTAGTTTAGAACTTGATCAAACAAATTATAACAAATAAAATTAGGTTCGTACTTTCGGTATTTTTGCAAATCTCTCTTCTCTTCTCTTTCTTCTAATTTTATAATGTCTTCCCACCTAACACATCTTAGTTCTATATCATCCTAAGTAGAGAGAGGTAGAGAAAGCCTTAGGTATTAAGTCCGCCTTTGTGCAGTTTGGGCAAGAATTTTTTAATAAATAATAAATACATATGTAGGTCGATCACGGTTTTTACGGCAAATATGTTAAAAATGTTTGTAAAACCTTTAATAAACAAGTCATTTATCCGTCTTTGCTTCAAACTTAAACACGTTTTTGCTCCAAGTCTAAAGTCATCCTAATCTCACTTTAGCTATTTGTTATACACAAAGTTTGTTCGGCACAGGTATTAATTTCCCTGCGGACAGGCATCCGCGACCCGCGACCAAAAAGCAAACACCCTGTTAACGGTGTAAGGGGTACTTGTGACCCATTACGGCAAAACACCGGGTAAATTGAAACTGTCAACTGATTATCTTGCTCTTTGAAAGAGGTGAGTTTGGTAGGGTTAAGTTTTGTGAAAAATATTAGGATTTATGTTAATTGTGATTTTAACTATGCAGCCCATCAGTGTTTATTAGGACGGTATACATACTGCATAAGTGAAAAGATTAGACGAGGAAGTTACCTAAGTGTATGTTGCTTGGTCTTGATGAATTTTCCTTATCAACGTGCAGGGAGAGTGGTTTTGGTTTGAATGGTTTGCTTTGATTTCGGTGGGTTAGTCGATCCATAAATATCCGATCAGGTCTTCTTGAATCGGAAAGATTTTATTAGAAACTAGCAACCCGCTCCGGCTTCGCACGGATAGCAGAGACATCTTCAACAATCGTCAACATATTTCAATCAATTTACACAAAATCTTAACAAATTATACACCTGAACCTTTCACATGAATCACTCTGTTTATTAGTGAAAACCGCATGAAAATCCGTTCAGTACTTTTTCAGTTTATCGCAAAACAGACAGACAGACGCGGTGGGGACGTTTTTTTATAATATGTAGTGATGATTCTAATTTGTACAACATGTTCTTTTTTTTTAGTTTCTCTTTAGTCTATAAATTAATGGCAATGGTCAATTGGCACTCCACCACTGTACGGTTCTCAAGAAACTTTTTGCCTTTTACAAGAACTCTGTCGAACAATTTGTCGCCTGCGATATTCCCAGACCGATACGACCTTCAAAGTGCAAGAAAAGAGCGTACTCAGACCTCAAAGGCCGGCAATGCACTTGTGACTCTTAAGTTGCAGGTGTCCATGGACTGTCGTAGTCACCTACCATTTGGTGAACTGTCTGCTCGTTTTACCCCTTGTACCACAAAAAAAATTGTTGACATTGATTGAAGGTTATTTTCCTAACTTTTATGTACTAGCAACCCGCCCCGGTAGATAAAATACAGAAAACTATGACCTAGTTTAAAAATAATCTCTTAATTTAAACATATGTTTAAAAACATTAAAACAGTAAGAATAAGTATTTTAATAGATCTTTTGAAGATGAATAATTCCGTGACACATTGATTCGCGCGTGAAGCTCCCAGTCGCTATATTTTTCGACATCTTCAACAATCGTCGTCATATTTCAGCAAATTCATACAAAACTAAAATAATTTTAAACATAAACCTTCCCCAGGAACCACTTTATCCATTGGTGAAAACCGTATGAAAATCTGTTCGGTACTTTTGGAGTTTATCACGTTCAGACAGACAGACAAACGTAATGGGGGACTTTATTTTATAATATGTAGTGCATATCAGTTTATAAATACACTTAGATACGTATTTTTAAACCCCGACGTAAAAAGAGGGGTGTTATAAGTTTGACATGTCTATATGTCTGTCTGTGGCATCATAAACGTCTCCCAAACGGATGAACCGATTTATATATTTTAAATTTTAAATTTATGATTATTTAAGTGAGGCGATTGCCGTTGCAACAATCATAATATTACAGGTAATTAGGTAATAAACGTGGCATGAATGTTCAAAATTCTTAGGTAGAATATGTAGTGGGAACAAATCGACTATGTTTTCATGATGTTACCTAATTCGCAAAAGATACGAATAAAAATCTAAACTAATACGAACAATTTATTTTCAACGAAGCTTTTAGGAAGACTTTTAGTTTCAGTTTCAATAAAATATCTTGATGTTGATGACAAGGATGCGGGCAGTGTGTCACTTTCGACATTAATTATTTTTACTTGGTTTTTGGTTCTGACTGGAAAAATTACCGTACCCGTTAAGTAGAGCCCTCACGGTATTAAAAAATCCTCCACGTGAAATATTTGGCCCTTACATGAGTGGACCGGCGGCAGTGCTGCAGCGATAGATCATATAGAACATCAAGTTTCTATGCGCGCACTCTCTATGTAATTTTCAAATGGATGACGTCCAAACGGCGACAGAAGACTCGTCCCCTTTGTGGAAGTTCTGCTGCTACTTAAATGCAAAACATGTGTCTTTCACCCGTAGGGAGACTCGAGAACTAATAATGCCTGCTCTCCTTATCCTCAGTTCGGTGACGCCGAGTACGAATTAACTAAGAAGTGGACTCCCCTTTTACGGCATACCTACCTCTTCTCTTAGCTCTTCCTTATTTTTATCTTCGATCTAGATCTTCCCTTCAGAAGTAAAAACCTGGATTTTTAATTTCATTATTTTCTTGTACTCAGATGGTTGATTTTCTGTTACTTCTTACTTCCTGGTACAATTTCTATTACGCGTATATTACGGTTCGGCATCAAATTACGTTTACAAATTTTAAAGAATGAAGCCTTTGTTAGCATTTTGTATTGTAGCAATCAGCCTATCAGGGATTTCTACTTTTTGCTATTTTTTTTCTACGTCATTTATAAGGCACCAACAGACCAGTTGTGAATTTCAACTATAAAGATACTTTATCGTTTGTCACGTACAGTCCTTTGACCGTTCGTGACGCGGTCGAATTATCTCTTCCATGTAATAAAAAGACAAACGGACAGGACTGAATTAATCACAGCTCCATTATATAAACTTACCTTCAATATTACATTTTTATACCTGTAACTAATGCTTGAGGGATTATAACTGTTCCATTTCATATGTGGGGATAGTTTTAATTACTTTTAAATTTTCGTTCCATAATATACGGCAAGTGTTACCTAGTTGAAAGGTCAGGCAGTTTAAAAGTACATAAAATGTATGAGCATACCCAAACCATCTCGTTATTGACCGTAATTTGAAAAAGTATTGCAATTAATTACTTACTGCAATTTCGAAAAGATGGTTAGGTACGATGCCGGCAGAAAAGATTACAATACTCTCTAAAAGTCTCACATTCCAAATCATTAGACCCAAAGGACACCAAATGTATGAAAGAAACCGGAAGTGTCGTACATAGGTATTTTCGTTTAGAATTTACATTTAATATCTATCTCTAGACTACGAAACAGCCCTTAAATTCTATCATAACTAAAATATAGAACCTGGAACGAAACGAAATTTACCCAAATCGCAGTGTCGTATTGGGCATAAAAATGTCACCGACCGATGAAAATTAATTCAATCTAATATTTGTTTTAGAACAAAAGCGGCGCAGAGATCACACCGCTAATATGCATATCGTAACTCAATCCAGTGAGTATTTGCATTGAGTCCGCCGATAATTGAAACTCAAATAACTGGATCCGCGGCTGTCTTCGTAGGCACGTTTCAATTCGAAAGTAATCCCACTACAAACATTTGTACGTCTCAATCGCTCGCACTGTACTTATATATCGCTGTCTCTTTTACAGTGACGACTACATCACTTAACATAAATACATTGCGTGTTAAGTTTTACAACTGATATTAATAGTTAAGTTTCATCAGCAATGTAAGCGACAGAGAGTACGTCAGTGTCATAATAATATTATTTTAAGGGGTAGTTTGCATAGTATTTCAGTGGTTATGAAAGGAAACAAACGGGCCGTCTGCTCTAAGTATTTACAGAGAGCCGTAAATATTTGTAAGGCACTGTACAATGTGAGTAAAATTTAGTATCTAATAAATCTTTTAATAGTGTTTGTGAATGTTTCGTTTTAGAATAAGAACTTCCGTGTTCATATCGTGTGTGTATTTTGGCCCGGCAGGAGCTCTTTTATCAAGGGGAGAAGCAACGTGCAACATTACATCGGACATGGGTACTTAGAGTACAAACGTAAGTACAACCGTGTTCCTTCATCAAAGAAATACAATAAAGATGCATGACATTAGGACTACAACCAAAATTATTGTAATGTAAGTAGTTTTACGTGTATAGTGTACACTCCGCCTGCGTCGTTTATGATCAGTGCCTATGAGCTTTTATATCGTTTTTATTTTGTGCAAACTTGAGCGACGAGTGACTAGCGATATTGCAGGCGATGAACAGTAAAGTTGATATAAGAGAAGTATCCTGGCAGAGAAGAGAGTAAAGATTTTACGCCTACCATAAAATGTTTACAGACTGCATTTCATATTATGAACGTACTTTGAATAGGTTTGAGCATTATGTCACTTCACATTCTAAGGTACTGATCCATTCGATCGATTACTGACGATAAAACTAGTATAATAATGGTATCGTATCTTCTTACCTTTCAACGCTTAATCTTATATGTATCTATCATGTAATATAATCTAAGTACAATGTAAAACGTAATTATTAAAAAAAAAAAAAAAATCAACGTGGTTCTGTCTAGATCTAATTTATTAGAAGCAATCATTGGATGTTAAGAACGTCAAAGGATAGACTTTTAGTTTACTGTAATATACACATTTCAATTACATATACATATAATTATAGAGATGATTATTTAGCTGATAAAAATGCTTGGCTAAATGCTGGTCCTGCTCCACAGCCACACTGTAAATGAGCGGGGGTCTTAAGAAATATGAATATTCACTTGTATACTAGTTTTTATCTGAAATGCTATTTATTAATATTTTAATCATTATTATTGACATTGTTAACTTTGCAAAACATTGACATTATCTTATATTTTGATATCAATTTTTATGTTAAATTTAGTAAATTTTGAATTGTACATGTGAGAACTGTGTAGTCAATAACATATTAAGTTAATTTGCTATGTTGCCTGGCAGTTTTGAGTATGCCGTGATCGTTTAGACATCCTGACGATGGTGGCGTACGTGTCGGGTCGTTCGGCTTCCTTTGATAATTATCAATTGATATCATATGGTTGAAGTGGACGATGGCTGGCGCGTGCGTCATGCTCGTGAACGAGAGCCGTTGGTTGGGGCTGGTCATTTCCGAACTGCTGTTACTTACATATAGTAGTGGTTAATAGTTTAGAACAATACGTTACATTGTCTTTACATTTAACTTGCGCATATGAGCAATGTAACCAGAGATTTGTAAAAACATGTTAAAAAAGAGTGTCCTTGGAGTTTCTTGCCTGTTCTTCTCGACTTCTGAACAGGCAACTAGCTTCGTGAAGCTAGTTGCCTGTTTGCTGGCTTGTGCTAGTTGCTTGTTGCTTGTAGTTGTGTAGTTGCTTGCGACTGACTTAGTCTGACTGACTCCTACTCCTGACAATTTAAAAATACCCATAGTGGTTGAATTGAAATAAATGATTTTGATTATTTTGATATTGATTATAGATAATTTAAAAAAAACTATATCCTACTAATATTAGAAACGTGAAAGTTTGTGAGGATGTACGGATGTATGGGTGTTTGTTGCTCTTTCACGCAAAAAACTACTGAACCGATTGCAATGAAACTTGGTATATAGATAGCTGGGCACTTGGATTAAAGCATAGGCTATTTTTATTGCGATATTCGGGACTTACGTTTTGTTATAACCAAACCTGTACGATAATGTAAATCGCTTCAGCTGGAGCCTTGTCCTACATTACTTGGTCACAATTGATGCTGAACATCTCGCAATAACTGAAGTGGGTTCAAATTGACGCCCATCTCTCTATTATAGGCGGTCCTTCGCTTTTAATATTTCAACTGTCCCTTAACATAACTGTTTTTATATAAATATTTGTGCAAACAACTCGTCCTTTGTTTTTATTTTATGTTTGGGATGAAATTTCCCTGCAAACTGTCACGCTAAGTTTTGTCGTCATTTGTAATGGCGGAAGTGGTTATAGTTAATTGTTGCGGTTCAGACATTGCTGGTAATTTAGATTTTACATCTTTTCTTTACACAGACTTCAGGACTAGTTCCATCATTGTATCAGCATCCGTGGTATATATTAGCAATTCTGGTTTCATTCGTGTTACCTCTCTCGCGAGCGAGTTTAAGTCTACTTCCCAATTTCAAAATGATTAACGATTTGAATAAAAAAATCTATAATATTCTACAACCAGTAGCTGAAATACATACAGGACTTTCAATATATTGTGGTTGTCTGTAGCAACTATTTTATAGTGTTGTATTATATATCACAGGGTATAGTTATAGGAACATTAGGATTAGATATTCTATTTATTTATATTATTATCGGTTTGAACAAATACCGAAAGTACGAATTGATTTTTTTTGTTTTTTGGCTTATCAAATAGATCATAAACTAAAAATATACACATGACATGGAATACACACTAATACATACATAGATTGCTAAGCGTTATTCATAATATAAACAAACACACTTTAACTAAGAATATCAAGACGTAGAGTCGTGTATGATATTCCCACGGGATCAGGACTTACGCGAGTAAAACCGTGGGGCGCTGCTAGTTAGTATATAAGGTGTTATTAGTAAACTTAGCAGCCAACTTTGTATTCAGGCTAGGTGGAAGTTGGAGAATTCGTGGTGTATGCAAAAGCTGTAATTAGGACTGCGCTCCATGTGATGGACAACTGAAATCGGACGGAGAGGGTTCAATAGTTTCATTTAACGCAACTCGTAATTAATTTTAACTGCTTTGGTTTTAGTCGGTTGTTGATTCAGAACTAAGATATTATATATTACTAAATGGTCTATGGACAGGTTTAAACTAAGATCAAGAGACCGGAAAACTTATAAAAAATATTGTACCCTTAAATTAAACTGCGATGAAGTTCCGATTTATATCTAACTACACTACTACTACACGGGACTATAATAATAATAATCTATCTCCCCGCCAAATTTCGTCAAGAACCGTTCAGCCGTTCTGGCGCGATTGAGGTACAAACATACATCCATTTAAACTTTATTTATTCAAACGCTGTATAATTGCCGTATGAAAACTTGTTCAAAACGAACAAGGATGACGTGTTTTTAATCTACACCTACGAAGACGCTTACTAAAAACACAGAGCAAAAGAGATGGCATTCAACGGATATCGTCTCTCGCCACGTGGTATTAAAGTTTATTTAAGCGTATCAGACTTTAGTCGACAAATAAATTGCTTATTACGATAGCGACATATGTTACTTACTTGCATCAATTTGAAATAAGACCTTGTTTCTAAGTGAACAAGGTTTACTTCTTATATGAAGAAAATTTAGTGAATTTTAATTTAGCGAGTGAAGTAACAGAATTGGGGCCAATGTCATCTAATACAACAGAAACGGACGTGGATCAACCCAAATCCCAATTACCTACTACCTACGTGTGAGTCCTATCTAGGGCTGCCATCTGTCCGGGTTTCTCAGGATTTGGCCTAGTTTAGAGAGCGTCTGGGAAGCGTCCGGCGTTTTCAAAACGTCTGTGCCAGGGGCAACTTACAATTATAAGATGAACAAGCTGTTTAATAAAAAAAATTGACCGGCGTTTTTTTTAAGGTCCCCGGGAAAAAATGTCGATTTCAAACATGTGTACGAGATTTTCGAAGAGCTTGTCCAGCGTAAGTGATGGCAGGCCTAGCCCTATCTCACAAAGATTAATATTAATTTAATAGCTTTTGCCAGGGTTTTTTTCAGGATGAAACGTACCCTATATCCTTCTCTGTACCCCTGGATGCAAAATTTCACGATGATCGGATGAATTTAAATGAGGCAGCACATAGAATACGAACAAACAACAACAAACAATTGATTTATATATATTTATGAACACAACCGACATGACAACCCTAGGCAAACAGTTACGCTTATCTAAACAATGCATGTTGTTATATTATGCATATCTTTTGTGCACCTTTGTCAATAGAGAACCATAATTTGGAAATATGTACTTTTGTCCAACTACGTAAAGTTGTGTTTTAAATGAAGGTGTGTATTCTTAGGGAGCTCCTCCTCCACAATAAATAAGTCCGTCTGTCTGGGTGCTTACGGCGGAACGATACTGCAAGTCCTTAAGGCATCGTGTCACATGCAATACTCGGAGAACTATTCTCTAAGTGTAGGATATTAGTAATAGTGGTACGTGCTTCGTTCATCTTTAGTTGCGCATTGCAAAGCTGAAGGCGCTAAATGCTGTAGAAAGAACAATTACTAAGTGACAATAAACTTTAATACCTGTACTAATTGTTTTGCTAGTTCGCTTTTGTCTAAAATTCGAGATATTCCCTTGACTAGATCCTAATACTGTATGCAATGTAAAAACAACAAAAATTTAGCTTAAATTTGCTAACTTTATCGGTTTTGTTAATCATTTATTGACAATACAAATAAGATCGTAAAAAAAAAATCCTTCGAAATGAATTTGGTACAGAGGATTGGTTTTCTTTTGTATTATTTTTATTAATGGGCTCTTATCCGCAGATTCTTTTTTTAAAAAACAAGAATATACTTTTAATTTTGTTAAATTTTTATTTAATTTTTGTAAATTTTTACTTTACTTTGACATTAAAATTTATAAAGAGGTTTTCACCTATCAAAGTCAAAATACTGTTCTAAATGAAATAAAGCTTTGTATACGTACAAAGCTTTATTTCACTTGGAACAGTATTTTGACTATTTATTGATTTAGTTATTTTTACTAGTTATTCAAACATATATGCGTATGTACGAGCACATCAACCTTTTTCGAATATTATATCAAATAATTTATAAAATCTACCAACAACTATTTCTCAGATGAGTAAGTGAACTATTTTTATCGGCTGATCGCTAAAAGCCCTCGGCTGCGAGCTGTCACTCCATTCCTGGACATTTTTGCTCAGTCGATATCTTCGCGAGCTCAGCCCAGACTACTTTGAACCTGAACTTTCTATTTTGGTTGAGTGAGTACTGACACACTGGGCAGTTTTTGTAGAGCCGGAATAAATTGGATATACAAGGTAGTAATGCCTGCCAGTCAAATAAAAAAGTGGGTTTTTCTGTCTGTCACCCTATACTGTTTTTACGTAAAATTGTGAAATCGATGAGAAATACATTATCGACTTATATTAAATTATAGGATTAAAAACCAAATACTAAGTAGGTATTATATTTTCTGTTATAGATTCCTAGTTCTATATCAAGATATTTTTGTTGTAGTCAATATGGTTAGTTGTCTACCAATCTATTGAAATAATTCTTTCGAAATTATTGAAATAATTGTTATGTTGGTAGGTATTTTTTTGTAAAGAGTATTTTTTTTAATGTATAGTAACTGCTCCACTTTATCCTAAACTTCTTTCTGAACTGAAGGGTCTGAGATCAGGATTTTATTAATCTAAGAATAGATTGGTCATAGTGAGAATAGGAAAATAATTAGTATCTGCTTCTATTTGTGCCTTTTACCATACATTCATTAAATATTTTCTAATCGTATGATATTATTTACAGAAAAACTATACATACCTATGTATATATTTATATATAAAAATTTTGTGCCACGTTGTTTGTCCGCGATAAACTCCTTAACTAATGATGATAAATGTACCGATTTCAAATGATATGCTAAATCAAATTACTTAGCTACAGCAACGCGTGCCCGGGTAGCTAATCATCATCATCATCAGTACAAATAAATAAAATTGAAGTGTCTGTTTGTAATATCGTTTGCACGATACCTATGCCTAAAAATCAGTTTTTTTAATTTTTGTCTGTCTGTCTGTTTGTTTGTCCAGCTAATCTTCGGAACGGGTGGACCGATTTCCACGGAACTTTCACTGGCAGATAGCTGCTGTTATAAGGAATAACTTTCGTTACTACTTTTTACTTACTGTTTACTTTCGTTAAAGGGTTCGGCGCAAAATATAAAAATATGTACACGCTAGCGAAGCCGCGCGTGAACTGCTAGTATATTTTATAAATATACCTTTATAACCACATGTAAAAGCGAAGGATGCGCATATTCTATCAATTTATTGAAACAACAGTCTTCCAGAGATTAAATCAAAACTCCAAATGAACTCCTGCGAGTTAATTAAGCATTCGACGGTTTTCTTCGTCAGAATGTTATTCTCACCCGACAACGCGGTGTGGCAGCAAGCCGTAAAAATGCGTTGCGATGTGCGCACGTAAATTGTCTAAATAATTTATAAGTAAGACGCAATACCGCGAGTGGGGTGGAACGTGCACAGTTTTATTGAAGGCTTTCTCTAAACTAAGTACCGAGGCTGTGAAGAAACGGCTTTCCTTTCTGTAGCTGTAGAATTGGTACAACCTCTAACATAACATAACTTATGTATGGGAGCCAATTTTTAATATATTAACGGGTGTCACAACTGAATTATGTACGTAATATAATATATATTATAATGGACAATCCATTATTATAAATTTTGTATTTAGTTTAATAGTGAGAAAAATTGCCAGGTCTTCAAAGATCGAGCCTCAACTCATTAGTTCTAAAAACTAATAGCAATAACTAGACGGGTCTAGTACAAAATTCATAAAGAAAACTTCTTAATTCAATCATTAATAGGGTAGATGACTGTCAAGTGAAACAAGTATCTTTTAAGCAAACGTCAAAACGGCAGGTTCAGTTTATTTTTGTAAGAAATACTAAGGCATGACGTCACGCCTTACTATTGTCAAATCATTCACATTTGATGTTAATGAGACGATTAAAAAAATAAATTAAAAACGTTAAAAGTGTACTACAATTTTCAGACTATTTTAAGTTATTTTATTGCTCGAGTTGGCAAATTAATTTATTTTGAGCATAGACGCCAATGCTCAAAATAAATTCCAAACAAGCTTATTATACATTGTATTGTATGAGTTTTTTTGTATCACTTCTGGTTCGGGCTTTGAATTGCTATTTATGTTCATGTATTCTTAGATCAATAATTGATTGACGAACTTAGTATAACAACATCTCTTAATTTCGGCAAATTTCAATTTATAAAAATAAATGTATAAATAAACAAAATGAAGTGTTTGACTATAATACCACATTTATAATAAAGTTAGAAGAATAATTTTGATTTGTAATGTTTCTCATTAGGTTTTCTCTGAATACCTGTTTACAAAATATAATAATTACAACGTCTATGTACGTCACGAATGGTTTCTGAACAAAGGAGTGTAAGACCTTATATAGTGGATCCCGAGACGCTCGCCGGACAATAGTAAATGACAATATAGCAATTAGTCGAGAGGAGTGAGTCTCGATAGACGGACGCAGATGGCCGCTCATTGTATATTCTAGGACTTAACTAACTGTTAGGATGTTACAACTTTGTGTTGCTTCCGACCGTTCTCTATCTGCTAAGTTATATTCATGGGTTGTTATTTTTGATATTGTACAATAGATTGATGAAAAAAGTAAGTGTTAGTAATCGTTGCATTTTTTTAACACTATTTCACATCACTAGTCAATAGGTCTAGACAGCCATCTGTGAAAAGAAAGTTCTGGAGTTGAAATCATATTCTACTAAATGCCTAGGATGCATCTGATACTAGAGGACAAATCTTGAAAAAAAACAGGATATTAAGATCGCTTTGTGAAAAAGACTAAATGTGTCTTATGTTTAGCACTTACGTGGTAACAAAAATAATGATTTATCAAAATCACCGATAGAGATCTCAATAATATTAACATTCAAGAAAATTGTCATCGTTATTAGATTGTTGCTACAATTGGTATGATGACTGATGACTGACACGCCAGTCGTTTTTAAATATATATGCATGTATTTTTAACCAACTCATTGAGTTCTAGTGAAACTCCTTAATAGCATAAATAAAACATAGCAGTGCAGTGTGACTATAGTCGTTTATAAGGTGAAGGAACTGGAACTGTGGGGTGAATTTAATTCCAGTATAAAATATCTGCCCTATCTCTTTATATAAGTGATAACCAGTGCTCAGCATTATATATGCAAAGTAAGCAAAACGCCGTGTTAAACAAAAGCTTTAAATGCAAAGTTTCACAATCCCTATTTATCGTTATTCTCAAACAAAGTTAAATAACCTGATACACCAACATGTTGATACTTAGAACAAGAAAACTCCAATCCGTGGTTCACCATTACTGAGATATTTCGACACGATATGGCCATGTTCGGTGCGTACATAGACGTGCAGGATGTACATATGTGGCTTTATATGGACGTGTGTAGCGGTGTCTAGTCGGATAGCCTTGGGCGATACAAATTCTTAGGCGAAGTTTCTAACATGTAGAAAATATATATTAATATTATATTAGGTGGAACACTGGCTTAGGATTGTCGGATCTTTATACATCCTTGTGTTTAGCGAACTTTAAGCCTTAGTACTGAATTGTAAAAAATAAATGTTATATTTGATTTATAGTGAGGCCCTAAGTTCGGTTTTCAGTCCTGGCAAACTGTTGTTCTATTTTCTGCTTGAAAATTCTCAATGTCAGCAAGGAGTTTGGCATAGAGCCCAATACACAATAGAAATCAACCTAGAGCTAGCTAAATGAGTGTGTATAATACTACAATACGTCCTACCTCTTTAGGAATGTATAGGCGTTTGTATATAAAAAATAAATAAATATGTGCTTCTCGGCAGTAACTCGTCCACTGTAAAAATGCGGGACTTTAAAAATGCATAAAATACTGACATAAAGTACATTTAAACTCAAAAAATCTTAGACAGCTTTGGACAAGTTAAGATATATCTGAGAAACACAAACACTATGAATTTATGTTTGTGTTTCTCAGATATATCTTAATAGATATATCTTTGTTAACGATTTTATACTGGAATTAAATTCACCCCACAGTTCCAGTTCCTTCACCTTATAAACGACTATAGTCACACTGCACTGCTCTCGAAGCTATGTTTTTACTACTAACACAATAATACATAAATCTGTTATGTGCATCATTGTGACTGTGAACTGTAACAGTACATGGACTGGATTATACATAATGTATATAGGATTTCATTAATTTATTGAAACTGTACATATATCTATGTGACGGCGCACCGATTGTCAGAACTTTGGACACTGACGCAACACCGAGCGCTGGCGCGCGACGGCTGACAGTTACGGTTCGGATAGGCCGCTGAAAAGGCAGAATCGATTAGCATCTTGTAGGTGAACCACGTGCTCTGTGGAGTGTCGTGATTTAAAGCTTGATTGAAGATATCTAATGATTATTCAGAGTATACTTTTGTGTTTTTATAAGTGTAGTAAAACTACTGTACGAAATGTGTTAGTAGTAAAAAACTCTTCTCTGAGGAAACGAACTAAACATCTCAATCTTCAATCTTCTTCGATTTACGGGATATACATACATATATAAATCTTGTTAAGTTAAAATTAAACTACAATCTGAAACCCACGTTTTTGTAATAACATAGAGATCATTTATGTAAAAACGCGCATTATCATGACACTATTGTTTACCTACAATTGTAGATGTGAATTTCTTAAACATTCTATTATTTGAAATTAGACAAACCTTAAGAGGGAGTCCATCGCGACGTCGCCACAGTTCCAATACCAATAGAACGCTCTGTTGATAGCTGACTAAGTCCGTCTCGGTGAGTTGACTTACCCATATACGTTGTATAAACACGTCCGTACCATGTACCGGCATTCTTCACAAATACGACAGAATTTTAGATTGAGAGGAGCCTTTTTTTAAAAAAGACTACGAGCGACTCAGACTCACACATAATTAGTAGGTAGGGCTCTGTAGGGCTCTGTTTCCGCATTTAGACTCATAGATGGTCCACTACACACACATAACTAGTAGGTAGGGCTCTGTAGGGCTCTGTTTCCGCATTTAGACTCATAGATGGTCCACTACACACACATAACTAGTAGGTAGGGCTCTGTAGGGCTCTGTTTCCGCATTTAGACTCATAGATGGTCCACTACACACACATAACTAGTAGGTAGGGCTCTGTAGGGCTCTGTTTCCGCATTTAGACTCATAGATGGTCCACTACACACACATAACTAGTAGGTAGGGCTCTGTAGGGCTCTGTTTCCGCATTTAGACTCATAGATGGTCCACTACACACACATAACTAGTAGGTAGGGCTCTGTAGGGCTCTGTTTCCGCATTTAGACTCATAGATGGTCCACTACACACACATAACTAGTAGGTAGGGCTCTGTAGGGCTCTGTTTCCGCATTTAGACTCATAGATGGTCCACTACACACACATAACTAGTAGGTAGGGCTCTGTAGGGCTCTGTTTCCGCATTTAGACTCATAGATGGTCCACTACACACACATAACTAGTATTTTTATCAACCCCTCCAGTTATGATAAACGCTTGTGCTAGAAGTGGATTCCCGTCGGAAGTGAGTGAGGAAAGAGGTTTGAACAGACAACCATCTCATCAAAAGTCCGACGCTTTAGCTTTTGCGCTACCGTCGCTTTTTTAATAACTCATATTCAGATGTAAGATTAAAAAAAATTAATTATTGTGTATGTTGAGGTTTAACTCGTAAGTTTCTTCTAAACATTACGGATATTTATTATCCTATTTTCAGCTCAAAAATCAATTTTAATGACAGTATTGCCAATACTGTAGAATCTCTACTAAATTTAGTAGAAAGATGAAACATTTTAAATATTTCTTGCCAAATTTTAAAGAGCTATATTCTGTGTTAGTCGTAATATATGTGGATAAATAACCCCTTATCGGGTCAGTGTAAAGCTCTGTTCATTCAGGGATTGTGAAAATAGCCATTGTTCGGGTTGACCTACGTTCATAAACAAGGATTTGGACTTATCTTAGTATTATAGAAGAGTGTGCACTTTGGGAGCGAGTTAATCGCCAGACATTTGAGTCTAAATATGCAAAACCTTTATGTGGTAGAGCACAATACTTTAAAAATACATAGATACCGATTTCAATAAGTAATGGTATTTAAAAAGTAAAAACAAGTGGCTTTAGAAAGCCATGTCATGTATATTTTAAGTTAATACGGATTACAAGCTTATTTGATAGCGCCATCGCTGATCTTCAACAATATATCGTAAATTACATAATATGCAATATTCTTATCGTATCGTGAACATATACAGTCTTTTCATAGTTAATAAGATTTTGCATGTTACAGTTTGTTTTTAACGTAGTTCACTTATTTACCTTCCGAATATGATATAAAAATATAAATAAAACTATATTATTCGCTGGTGACATATCTATCACAGTCATCTAATAAAGATAACATAACACTGTTGTGACATGAAATATAAATTAATAATACTATAGCAAATATAATAAAATGGTTAAATAATAATATTTTACAAATTAATTTAAAGCTAATCAATTAAATGAATCTAAATGTAAATTACGAGGGAGGTAAATAGTAAATTGAATTGGAAAGACCAGATAATTAAAGTAAGCAATAAAATTAAGGGGTTCTCATTCGCATTATATAAACTGGCAAAGGTTTCGAAAAACAGCTTATACACACTTTGCTTATGTCGCATCGGTACTTAGATATGGACTTCTAATCTGGGGTACTGCCACAGATATAGACCAAGTTTTCGTTGCTCAGAAACACTGTATAAGGTCCATATGTGACATTGCCACCCGACGTGTCTTACCGTCCATATTTTAAATTATTATAAATACTTCCACTGTCTTGTTTATATATTATTGTTGTAGAGAAATTTGTTAAACAGCACCCAAAATTATTTCAAGAGGCGAAGGATATTAGAGGCAGAGAAGACATGAGGAATCCGGACCAGCTGGTGCTTGATATAATACTCAGAACCACAAAATTTAAAAATAACAGTTACTGAATGTGCATTAAAATTTATCCTAACCGATTTAAGGAATTGCCATTGAATAAGTTTGTAACAAACCTAAGTTATTGGCTCCTGGAAATTTGTTTCTGTTCTGTAGAAGAGTTTCTCACGTATCGTGAGCAATGAGTAACACGGAACACCTATATTGGTTACTCGATATATCGTTATTTATTGAACTTTTAGTTATTATATTACTTATGTTAATGACCAATTGTAATGTTTTAGTAGTTATAGTAGTAGTAGTTATTATTATCAGTTTAATGAAAATTTAATTTAATTTTATATGGAATATCATAAATAATGACTGGCTTGTTGGCCTAGTGGTTAGTGACCCTGACTGCTATGCTACAGGTCGTGGGTTCGATTCCCACCTGAGTCTGGGTGTTCTTTGTATCTGTTGTTTGTATGTTTGTAAAGTCCCCCGCGACACAGGAGTAATTCCTAATGCCCCCGCATTAGGAATTAATCCTGTGTCGCGGGGGACTTTGGATCTTTGAACAGTTGTCTTTTTAAACGAAAATGAAATGCAGTGTAGTATTGTAATGCAATGTAATAATTAATTAATAATTTTATAAATAGCAGTTAATGAAAAAAATGCATGCTGTTACTTGAATGGCTAAATGAGCTTATACATACATTTTTTAACTAACAACCTACCACCACTCTGTATCCTCATTAAAAGCAATTAAAGTGCTTGTATTTGAAATCATAAAAGCAGTTCTCTACACACTTTTTAGTTGCATACATTGATGAAACTATACTTTAAGACTCAAGACAAATGTTCATAAATCACAAAGCACAACACTCGACACGGTAGCGGTTGGTGAAGTGTTCACTGTTATGATGATCGCAATGATCATAAAAGTAGAACAGCAAAGCAAAATAGCTAAATTCTTGACAATGCGGTGGCAATCCCCAGTACGGCGTACAATGGGCAGTCCTGCGGTATGTTTGTTTGTGATTGCGGCGTATCGCGGCGTGTTGTGACAGCCGACAAATCGATCGCTACGTTTATTTAACATCTAACCCACCCTTCTCAATGAACGCTCGCTTTGGAATAAGGGACGGATTTGGTGAATAATAATTTTCTATTTACCTATAGTATAGTAGGCCCTAATTTGCTCATAGACTACAGTACTAAAGCAGTTAGTATAGTAGATTTAAAAAACATGCAATTTTTAAAAACATCCTTCCTATATACAAACTATAGTGCAAGCCAACCCAACAATAATTATAAATGGACAAAGAATTGAAAGAGTAGATGAGGTTACCAACTTAGGACTGCTAATGGACTCCGAGCTGCGATTTGAAGCACATATAAATAATGTTGTAAAAAACTGTTTCTATAGGTTAAAAATTTTATATAACATCCGTGACTATCTTAGTATACCATTAAGAAAACAACTAGTAGACAGTATTGTGCTATCCAGACTTAGTTACTGTGATATAGTGTATGGTCCGTGCTTACTTACTAGAACAAAGGGTCTCATACAAAGAGTTCAAAATGCCTGCATGCGTTACTGCTTCAACATCCCCAGACGCCATCATGTAACTCCTTACATGAATGATAATAATGTTCTAAAGATGGATGCTAGAAGACAGCTGCATCTAGCTAGCTTACTGTTCGGGATAATTAATAAGCAAACCCCTACCTACTTGTATGAGAAAATAGACTGGAGACTCAATCATGTCTCATACTCCATCAGACCTTCAGCTAGAGCATTGAATATTCCAGCACACAGAACAATGGCATTCCGTGGTAGTTTCAGGTATGCTGCTACACGATGCTGGAACTCAACACCACCGCCAATTAGGGATCTAAAAACAGTATTCTCTTTTAAAAAACACTTAAGAAAATACTTTCTTGACCAACAAAAACAACAATAGTAAGACATTAGCACACATACCTGTAGTATTATGGCCCATTGGCAATATAATGGTGGTATTGTATAGCATATCCAGGCCACCTCTAGTGTCTCCTTTTATCTGCTCCTATTGTATACAATAGTGGGTAAGAGGCTTCAATTTTCATTTTATTCATTTTGATTCTCTTCGCAATATAATTAGTTACTTTACTAGTTTAGGAACATGTAATAAGAGCTGGTTAATGAAAATGGCAATATCATGTGTATATGTATGTATATACATATCTACGTATGTATATAGATGTGTAAGGGTAGTGCTTGATATAATTATCACCATGCATTTTGTGGCGACTGATCATCCATAATTTAAGTACCTATATTTTATTTGAGTTTGTACTTTGTAAAGTTCTTTGTAAAGTTTTTAGTTTTAGTTAAATATGAAAATTACTTACCATGATTATTAAAGTATGATGTGGTAATTGCATCTGTCGGCGTCAGGTCGACAACTACGGTGGGCACTGAAAATCAGTGCTGGGGTGGGCCACGCCTATCGCAGTAAATGCTGAGAGTCCACCTTTTAGTGGGACACGGTGTACAACCCTCGTTAATATATATGCTTGTATCATAGGCATGACGTAGGATATAAAGTAAAGCACTAATTGTGTATAATATTATAATTACTTTTAACCTATGTAATAAACGTGGTCTATGATACGTCAGCACGCCACGTCAACAACTCACTCAACACACCACAGATTATTGTTATATCACCTGACCTCACTCTAGAGTGAGTTTGAGAACAAGTCTTTTAGACAATATATTTTAGAGAAATAAGTTGTATGCCTTGTTTTACTAAATAAATTCCTTTTCTTTCTTTCTTCTTCTTTCTATAATACAGTCAGAACACAGTGTTTAAAAAGTGTTGTTTGTCGAGGTATTTTTCTATGTAACTATCTATTCGTATATTTTTGTACTCCTCTATAATGAACTACATTAGTTGGAAGGGCTCGTGGTTAAGTGGTAACCGAGTAGGTTAGCACATTACAGAGTTAAGTAATACTAGCCCTGTCAGCATGAAGTAGTACATCTAGTCATCTGATCAATCATGCCTGCCGGTGCGTCTCTCTACGCGCTGATAGCAACCTCTTAACGGACATGCCTGCCGGTGCGTCTCTCTACGCGCTGATAGCAACCTCTTAACGGACATGCCTGCCGGTGCGTCTCTCTACGCGCTGATAGCAACCTCTTAACGGACATGCCGGCCGGTGCGTCTCTCTACGCGCTGATAGCAACCACTTAACGGACATGCCTGCCGGTGCGTCTCTCTACGCGCTGATAGCAACCTCTTAACGGACATGCCTGCCGGTGCGTCTCTCTACGCGCTGATAGCAACCTCTTAACGGACATGCCTGCCGGTGCGTCTCTCTACGCGCTGATAGCAACCTCTTAACGGACATGCCTGCCGGTGCGTCTCTCTACGCGCTGATAGCAACCTCTTAACGGACATGCCTGCCGGTGCGTCTCTCTACGCGCTGATAGCAACCTCTTAACGGACATGCCTGCCGGTGCGTCTCTCTACGCGCTGATAGCAACCTCTTAACGGACATGCCTGCCGGTGCGTCTCTCTACGCGCTGATAGCAACCTCTTAACGGACATGCCTGCCGGTGCGTCTCTCTACGCGCTGATAGCAACCTCTTAACGGACATGCCTGCAGGTGCGTCTCTCTACGCGCTGATAACAACCTCTTAACGGACATGCCTGCCGGTGCGTCTCTCTACGCGCTGATAGCAACCTCTTAACGGACATGCCTGCCGGTGCGTCTCTCTACGCGCTGATAGCAACCTCTTAACGGACATGCCTGCCGGTGCGTCTCTCTACGCGCTGATAGCAACCTCTTAACGGACATGCCTGCCGGTGCGTCTCTCTACGCGCTGATAGCAACCTCTTAACGGACATGCCTGCCGGTGCGTCTTTCTACGCGCTGATAGCAACCTCTTAACGGACATGCCTGCCGGTGCGTCATTCTACGCGCTGATAGCAACCTCTTAACGGACATGCCTGCCGGTGCGTCTTTCTACGCGCTGATAGCAACCTCTTAACGGACATGCCTGCCGGTGCGTCTTTCTACGCGCTGATAGCAACCTCTTAACGGACATGCCTGCCGGTGCGTCTTTCTACGCGCTGATAGCAACCTCTTAACGGACATGCCTGCCGGTGCGTCTTTCTACGCGCTGATAGCAACCTCTTAACGGACATGCCTGCCGGTGCGTCTTTCTACGCGCTGATAGCAACCTCTTAACGGACATGCCTGCCGGTGCGTCTTTCTACGCGCTGATAGCAACCTCTTAACGGACATGCCTGCCGGTGCGTCTTTCTACGCGCTGATAGCAACCTCTTAACGGACATGCCTGCCGGTGCGTCTTTCTACGCGCTGATAGCAACCTCTTAACGGACATGCCTGCCGGTGCGTCTTTCTACGCGCTGATAGCAACCTCTTAACGGACATGCCTGCCGGTGCGTCTTTCTACGCGCTGATAGCAACCTCTTAACGGACATGCCTGCCGGTGCGTCTCTCTACGCGCTGATAGCAACCTCTTAACGGACATGCCTGCCGGTGCGTCTTTCTACGCGCTGATAGCAACCTCTTAACGGACATGCCTGCCGGTGCGTCATTCTACGCGCTGATAGCAACCTCTTAACGGACATGCCTGCCGGTGCGTCTTTCTACGCGCTGATAGCAACCTCTTAACGGACATGCCTGCCGGTGCGTCTTTCTACGCGCTGATAGCAACCTCTTAACGGACATGCCTGCCGGTGCGTCTTTCTACGCGCTGATAGCAACCTCTTAACGGACATGCCTGCCGGTGCGTCTTTCTACGCGCTGATAGCAACCTCTTAACGGACATGCCTGCCGGTGCGTCTTTCTAGGCGCTGATAGCAACCTCTTAACGGACGACCCTTAACACCACATGTATTTGTTTCAATCCTCAAAATTTAGAAAAAAACTGTATAGTACTAAGACTATGAAATATATTTTTTATGGCATAGGGGGCAAACGAGCAGACGGGTCACCTGATGGTAAATGACTACCGCCGCCCATGGGCAGGTGCTCAGGTGCAGTTGCAGGTGCGTTGCCGGCCTTCAAGGTAGGTAGAGGAAGAGGGGAAGAGGGGGAGAGGGGGTAAGAAGGGTGTAGGTGAGGATGGGGAGAGAAGGGGAGAGTTGAGAAGGGGAAGAGGGAAGGGTTAGGGCCTCCGGTAACCTCACTCTTTCGGCGAAAAGCAATGAAATCGTTGCTTCACTCAAGCATGGCTCTCCCACGTGTAAAAGTTTTTTAAGATTTACGTAGTTTTCTTGTACGTCTCTAAGCTTAGTCTAATCTATGGCCTCAAAGCACACTTTTGGGAACGTGAAACACATAAAATAATATTTTGAATTGTAATAATGAATTTCAAATATATATATAATTATATGAATATTGGTATTTATGACAGTTACACTATTACACATGTTTGATCTTTAGATAATCTTACTAATGTTTAATCGCAAATATAACGTACGGTCAATACGATATTTTGCGTTACTTAACTAAATTATTCAAAGTGAATCTAACAAAAACTAATTTCCAATGTTGCGCGTTGCCTCGAGCAAAACATGTTCCATTCTGTAAATGTTTTGTTATTCCGAATCAGAGTTTCGGAATGTATAATGAAAAAAGGCGTAACGGATGGTGACCGCAACAGCGACCGAAGTGTCAGAACACACTGCTGGCCGACAATGTCCGATGTTGGTCGATTTCGGCCGATGTCCATTCGGCGCAGCTGTGCCCGCTCCCTGATCATGACTATCGACATGCATAATTTTCAAAGTCGGCACTAGATTCCTTTTAATGAGTCTCTATAGTATAAATAAATCAATATACATAATATTTATTATGAGATTTCATTAGTGTACTGCCTAATTATTGTCGACAAAGGAAATACTTGCAGTAGGAGTATCAGGTGAACAGAGTGGATGTTGCATGTTTTGCAACATAGTTTATTATATACTCGTACTTTAAATATCCATACAGCTACTGTATAATATACCTACGTATATATATGTACTCTAAATAAATTCTTTCTAATTAGATATCAATGATTGTTGTGCCTACTTATAAACGTCCTAATTATAAAAGGTTAACACTATAGTTAGTATAATGTACACAACAGTAGGTATTTTAAACAGTATTTAAGTAGCCCATATAAAACTATTTAATTTATTGACTTCAAAAAGAAAGGATCCACGTTTACTGGAAACGACTAAGTTAACACGACCGACTGTTATGATTGTTACGAAAGTTACGATGGAGTATAATATAAACAAAAGTTGTAATATAACAAAAACAATGTGTTATAAATTCTTTTCTTGTAGTTTGTTCTTTTCTTGTAGTAACGAGAAGGCCTTGTTAATAACAAGGCCTTCTCGTTACTTTTATTAAAACTTCTAAAACAGCAAAGAAATGAATAGTTTTAATAGCATAACCTAACCACCTTCAAGTAAATAAGGCCAAACCACATATTTATGTTGCAAAATGTCATAAATACTGTATCCTTTTTGCCGCGATTAGGGGGTCTGTCGTGTCACGGATTACCGCCGCGTCACGCCTGACGTCTCATCGTTTATTTATAATACAGTAATACCATATGCCAAGATTGGATTGCAGATAGCTTTTTGTGCCAAATTGACTTACAGATTTATAAGCTGACTTAGTCAGCAGTATTAGACCAATTTTGTTGTTGTAGTTATTTCTAACTACGTCTGTGATTGTAGTTAATCTCTTGAATGTTGGTTTGCCTTTTGTTCATATGGGGGAATCCAATAGCCTAAGTACCGAATGGCTGAGGAATATGGCACTAAAAACAAAAAAAATACTGAAAGTAAATCTAAATATTTAGTAGGTTAACAAGCATTTAACCTACCTGGCAGGTATGTGGTATGGTAAGTGGTAGGACCGCGGCCGCGGCCCATCGGGCATAATCACCTAGCCAGCCAATTATACTGTGGAAGAACACTTCCACGGTATAATTTATTTTCCTTTCTATAATACATTAAAAAAATCTAATCCTCCTACAGAGCTTAATAGCTCTGTAGGAGGATTAGATTTTTGTATTGATCTTGTAATCTATTCCATAAAACGTAAAGAGAATATCTTACACGTGTCTTTTCAGCGTTTATTCTTTATTATACGAACGAACGAATCTTTGTTATACGAAAAAATAAAAACATTATTTTATGTGATCATACAACACCAGTAAGTAGTTACTAGATAAAAAAATTCAAGGCAAGTAAAAGTAACAAAAAATGTAAGTAAACTAAGAAAAACAGCGACATGGCATATTAATGTGATATAGGCCGTATTGTTACGAGAAAGAATCTAATAAACTAGGTGATCTGGGAATAACCAAGTTCTAATTGTAATTATTAATGTTGATGTGTTAATGGACGAAATCATGAAGGCATTCAGTTAATACTAACACTATATAAATTATTATGACTTTTACTTTTTACCAATGTAGTAGTAGTGTGTGGCCTTCACTCACGTTTTAAAATTAACCAAAAGTGGCTGTTTCCTAACCCCCCGATCACTAAATGTCACGCTCCACACCACAATATTTCAAATCACTAACACGTTTTCGAGCATCGAATGTCGTTGTGAAAATTGTGATGTATATATTTGGAACAATATTATAACGTTCGGTAGCGAGTGTCGCGCGGTGGATTACCGCCGTGTCACGCTCATGACGCGGGCCAAAGCTCGCGTGAATTCCGTTTTGTGTAATCCCACAAAATTGAAAATACGACATTGTCCCGCTTACGGTTGAACCGCTATTACAGTGTTTTTTCTAAATCATAATTTCAGACAAATTGTTCGGAAAAATGTGCTATCTTGTTCCAGGAGAATAATATATTGTACTGGGTGAGAGATTTTCGTAGAGACCAAGAGGAAAAGTATTGTGGGCATTGGAATGGTTTGTGTCTACGGTTTGTATTTAAAATGTATTAGTACCGTCAATTATGTTTTGGGTCACGAGGCACAGAACCCGTATTTTTTTAGTGAATTCCGCGAAAGTATGCTCAGCAAATATATTTTTCAACGTAAGGAGACTTTAATTTTTTACTATGAAGATATTTCTTCTAGATAAGATATGCCACAGGGTGAATACCCTTATAAAAATGCAAGGACCTAAAAATTGTTAAAATTTGTTTCTTTTGCTTGGTGCATTATAGTGGGTGATTTTTAAAAGATGTTCTTTTCTCCTGTAGCACACTGTATCATGTTCCAGGTTCTTTTACCGTAATTACGACTAACTTTCACGAGCCACGAAGTTTTCATACAAACTTGCATGTATCAATTTATATACAATAATAAGCAATATAATTATGATACGATAAGAGTCTTGGATAGGATAATAATTGTTTATTAAATAGAGGGCGGCGTATAGCGACGACGGCTGTTGAGATACATATCAGTTGCGTGTTTGTGTGCACACATTGTCTTGTACAAATTAAATTATTCCACTTAATTATACGCTTAATGTTATGGTTATAGTTATTATAGAGCAGTTTGTGCGATAAAGATCCATTTGCGAATATCTCGTGGGTTCCAGCAAATGAAAGCGGACTAGGGAGTTTAATATTCTGCTAGTTAATTAATATAATACCAAGATAGTTTTTTGTAAGCCAAAAAAGTAAATAAGTATATCTATTTATTGAGATAATTTTCTGGTGAGCAACGTAATTATATGATTGACGTAATTATATGATTGACGTAAATTAAAAAAAAAAGTAGAGACAGAAAGTAGTGATAAACCGACCCACGACTATAAATATTTGTTAAAGCGTCCAAATGGTACTGACTTTATAAGACAAACAAAGATATTTGTTTGGCTAATTGAAGTATAAACGCAAAAAAAGGGTTTCACTTCACAGTGTCACAGTGTAGGTAAGTCCCTTAACTACAGAAAGCCAACACGCTGAACACGATCGAAAGCGAATCCATTAATTAAATATTTTTATTTATCTACCTCGGCTTTACTCGCATGGTGCTGGAAAGCAATAAATAGCTCTCTCTTTATTATCTTCTATTATCTTAGACGGTTCTTACTGCAACATAAAATAATTCTTTATTCAACCTCTGTATACGGAGTAGCTACCTATCATTTAGAAACAAATTCTCTTGGACACAAAAAGTCTATTTCACTCTCCGGTCTACCTAAACTTTAGCGTAATTTCATGATGAATAAATCGTGCATGGAATCATATAATTAGTCTTTGAAACAGATTTCCAAATCAGACAGAATATGGTCCTACGATTTGTTTATTATACGGAATAGAAAAAGCAGTTGGCACTTTCAAATAAAAGTTATGTAAATGAAAATGACGGACGGATGACGCAATGCAACGCAATCACTCACATACACACACTCACAAACACACGCACTCACATACACACGCACTCACATACACATGCACTCACACTCAATTATGTAAGTACATTGATTTAGAATACCTACCCAAATTTATGTCAGCATCTGCACAGCGACATTCGCGTCATTTGATTTAATTTGTAAAAAAAAAACCACGTCTGAACACTGTTTTCCAAAATCCAGGCTTCAGCCTGGTTTGGAATACAGCTTTAGTACCCTTAGCGTCATTGTAACTAAAGTGACTAATTTATTTAACTATGTGAATGTACTTATACTATTTTAGTGCTAAATAAAAATTATTATTATTATTCTTTTTATTTATTTAATATACATATATATGTATATATATATACTTTATTATTTTTATTATAATGTTTTTAATTATTTGTATAGGTTTTTAATAGGTTGGCAACGCGCAAGCGCGTCCACTGGAATTGCAAGCATCTATAGAATAAGCAACTATAACCGCTTACCATCAGGCGGGTCACACGCATGTTTGCCACATATATGGTATAAAATATAACTTATCTTGCTGGTGTAAACATTAGGCCCTAGGTTCGATTACCTTGTTCGGCATATGTTATTGAGTTTAGTCTGCTAGGCAATGCTCAGTAGCACCACGGAGTCTTGAACGTGTCCAGTAGATAATATATCAATAATGATACAGTTGAAAAAATAAGGATATTATGTAATACGCCACCATAGATATTATGCTATCTACCCCTACGAGGATATACAGGTGTGAGTATAAAAACACAATAATCTAGCAATCCCAAAGAGTTTCCTTACCTACACGTGGCTATTGAGTTCCACGAGGAGACCCAGCGGAGATCTGTGTAAGACGTTATCTGTGTAATTCAAAATGACCGAACTTTTCCGAATACACAATAACGTCTTGTCAAATAATTTGCATTGAAGATGCTATTCTAAATTCAAAATTTTATAAGAAAAGTTAAGAAATCTTAAATACATTATCATTTATGTCAGTCAACAGCAGCAATTGGCAGCTTCGATAATTGCGATTCCGTCTTCAATTCTACACAACCGAACGATTTTAACTGTAATTTATACAGAAAATATTGTAGAATAAAATAGAAATATTTTTTTTGTACACCAACACAAATATTTTTACAAGGAATACCTCAGGTGCATATGTACAAAGAGCAGCCTTATCGCTATAAGCAATTTCTTCCAGCCAACTTTTGGATGGACAAATTGACAATTTTTGTATGAAAAATGCTGGATATAGCAGGACTTTTGATTATGTTAAAATAATCATAGCGTACTTTTATAGCATACAGCATTTGATATGGATAAAAGTAAATAGTAAAAGTACCTAATTGAAAATACAAAAGCAGTCAGTACTAGCAATACATATACATATATTATACACACTAGTTCATATATACAGTGTTGTATGGTTTTATGCTTAAAAAATGTGTAAGTCATAAGTATTTAACCACCACACAGTGGCAGTATAGAAAACCTTTCCTTTTATAATGTGCATGTCTAATGCCAAATAATGTGCATGTCTAATGCTAAATAAAGAAAACAATCTAGAAGAGAACATATATTTTTTCCAAAATCATTTCAGTGTCACAAAATATATCGCGGTATCTCATTAAAATACAAAAGGCGAAATGTCGGCGCCTCAAATGAATGTTCTCGAAGTGCGGTTATGTATTATGCATCAGGGCGAGGTGTGAGGTGTCTAAATTAAATTTGGCCATGCCAATGTCAGTCAAAAGTGGTTAAATTACCGCAGCGCGCGAGGGTTATCAGACAGGGAATTGGTCGCGGTTCACAGAGCTTTTATGACGTTCCTGTATTATTTATTTTTCATATTGCGAATTTTGTTTACCTTTTTTAAAATGAATAATCAGCACGGCTGGCTTCACAATTCTAGGAATATCTTTTTAATTTATCTTATCATAATAGTAACCGAGTTCCGGTGCATATATCTTGAAATATAATAATAATTTGTATCTTATATAAACCTGTCAGTGCTCGCGACTTGATCAAACATTTGACAAATAGGTATTGAAGTAAGCATTCGGACGGAGTTTTTATACTTAAAGAAATGGTTGTTAGGAAATCAAAAGTATTTACTCTAAACAAGCATAGGGTTGGTCCATGAAGATTTCTAACTCAATCTAGCGGCATTTTTCATTTCGTTTAGTATTTGAAAGCGAGGTGTTATCACAAAATGATACTGCCTGTTATTTCGTTTGTGTCGCCCACTCGATATTCTTTGTTTTCAACAATACAATTAAACCTTTGTACTCTGATAAGATTAAACATTTTAAAATTTTATTATTTACATAACATTTCGTGATAATTGGGTTTTTGAAAAAAAATTTGTAGCAAATGGAAAGATCATACTCGTATATAAGTTTTACAGAAAAACTATTTTTAGATCTTTTTTTCGCTACAGTTAAAAAGTTACACCAAGTTAAAAATAAATGTTTGAACCCAGTACCGAAAACACGCCGGCAGTTCCCGAAAGCCGAGCGCGTGTGGCGTCATAATATTAGGTTCTACTCATAGTAGCACACAGCTGATAACGAGCCATAGCCCAAGACCCCAAAAGAGAGAACAGAGGGAGAGGAGGCGTTGACACTGCACTATAATGACATTATTTGAACATAATGACGTCGCAACGAATCGTACCTCGTTCGTAGTCACGATTCTTTTTAAAATTTTATAAATTTAAATTAATTTAAGAAAATAATTATTAAGGTTTTTGCATTGACTATTAATATAATTTGTGATAGTTTCAAAGAAAAAAAAATATTTTTTTTCGCCAACCCAATTAAGGTAAATAATTAGTAGTACATAACTGTGCGAAACCTACTGTGTTTATCTAGGTTTAGAACCACGCGCCACAGTCTGTGTTGTGACGTGAATCGAATTGAAATGGGTTATGTATCTCCTAAACTCACATCTTTTAAGTATATTATTAGTTAATAAGATTATGTATATTACAATAAGTAAAAACTGTGAAACCCTTGAATCAGGTACAGGAGCTAAGATTTCCTACGTATTTCTTTTCTTTAGTCTTTTTTTATAACTATTCGATTATGAGTAGTAAAATAGTTAAGTTTTGGCTTTATCCTATTACATAGATTTCGTTATAAAGAGACAAACATATTAAATAAGCTCTAGAGCAAGCGATTACCGAAGTGATAAGCCAGTCAATGTGACGTAAGCTGTAGTCAGTTTCGAACAATACATCTGGTCAGTTTTGAAAACGTATCACAACTCATGTTGCACTAGAAAACACTTGAAAACACACAATTTACTGTCCACATTTCACAGGACTATCACTGAAGCACAACATTGGTACAATAGACCACGGAAAGTGCTGTTGTTGCGTTATTAGATTTATAGTTAGCTAACCCCAGTTGAATTATTGTCAAATGCAACGAGACCGCAACAGGCTGCAATATTAAATATCTAACGAAATTAAATGGTCAAATGCCATGAGTGGCCGAAAGTAACACGTTAATATTGGCTTATTTTAGTTATAAATAATAACAAAAATAAAAATAAAATAATCAACATAGTTTTCCTGTTGGCTGTCGTGTGTCTATAATCTGAACCGTCTTGTTAAAAAGCCTTGGACTGCTCAGTTTCTTTTCAAAACCAAGCTAACGTAGGTAAAATATACCGAATAATATAAACTAACTTTTATTTATTTTGTTTATTTCATTGATCAGTATAACTTGAACTACCATTGTATACACTTACGTACCATGGCAGGTCAACATATACACTGGACTCGTGTAGCTTTATGTAGCTGTTTTCACGTAATTATTAAATTTGTAACACATATTGTTTAAAATTTTTATCTTTTTGCAATTCTTCTGTACGTAAGCTTTAAGTAATCCTAATTTCACGTCCCTCCTTTGGAGAAACTTCTCTTCACGTGTTAATATTTAGAGATTAGTCTATGTTTAAATTCGAGTAGGTCAACCGGGGTAGCATCTCCATCTTCAAAGGGCACGGCACTATGGGCAGGGCTACATCACTCGCTCGAGATCGCGTTTTATATGCCTACCAATTTAGCTTCCCGTCCACGGTAAAAGTGTCAGTAGGGGGCGACAACGCGTAGCTGAGAGCACGCACGCATGGCAGAACGGGCTTCTCCCTAAATAAAAACAAAATGTCAAATCGAACTTATTATGTTTTGTTATTGCTAAATGTATTTATTTTGTTAAATTGCGTTATTGTTAGACGTTAGTGATCTGTGAAATCCTTTAAAAATAAGTTGCAAAAATGATTTTTGCTATTACTTGTTTGTCAATGTAATATAAAAACATCTCCACTTAAGGTGTTTATTCTTTACTCGCCATTGCCGCGTGGCTGTACTAATAATAAATAATAGTTATCTTCTCAAAAAAAATAAATGTTGCTTATATAAATTCTATACAATGTTGATAAATGATGATGATGTAATAAATGTATTCTATTAAACCGTCAATAATAATAAACCCATAATTTCTACGAAAGGTGACGAACTTAGTGGGTGTGAACTGCCAGCGTATTCATTTGTTGTAACTTGTAGGCAAGGCGAACTGACGGCTGCTTCTTTCACACAATATGTAATATAGTCAAAATAATAATAAGAGCTACTGAAATGTAAAACATATTGAGATCGGCACGGATTGAGGTTTTTATTTGAGTAGGTAGTTATTTGTTATTTAATACTTTTGTGTAACATAATATGTTATATAAAGTTTAAATTATCAGAGTATCTTTCTCAAATCTACGCAACAGCTATTAGTAGCAACCTGCCCCAGCTTCGCACGGGTAGCAGAGACATCTTCAACAATCGTGATCATATTTCAACCTATTACACAAAACCTTAACAAATTTCATGCCTAAACCTTCCTCATAAATCGCTCTATCTATTGATGAAAACCGCATGAAAATCTGTTAAGTAGTTTTTGAGTTTATCGTAAACAGATAGACAAACAGAAAAACGCGGCGGGGGACTTTGTTTTATAATATGTAGTGATGTAGTAATAGTGATGTATATGTCTACAGCATCAACATTTTATGTTACTATCGAAGGTTTAAGAGATACTTTAATTACCTATAAAAATTAAAGATATAAATTTCATAGGGGAAATAATTTTATTTATCATTATATAAAACCCAACACCCATAAATTTGATTATCAAGTGTGTGTTCCGATATGCACTGAGAGCACTATAAGGAGTGACCTCAATTTAATATACTGCGAAGCTGTTCCTTCATAATTAGCTATACTGGTTACTGTTTAATACGGAACGCAGTCCAGTATACTGTCATCTATGTTTTTTGGCGCTGTTTTGACGGGAAAATAATTATCATATAAATGTACAAGTTATCTGTTCAACATAAAACAATATTGTTTGAATGTAGTTATATTTAAAAATTTAATATTCAAGTCAATTTTTAATTGAATTACTTGCATAATAAAAGTAAGTTTACTTTTTATTAAAAGGAAATATTGTTTTTCAAGTAACCGAATGCATAATAACTTTATAACCGAATTATTTAAATTGGTATGTATCGCTATGTACGTTAAAAGTGATGAACATATTTCGACAAATAATTGTTTACTATTTAACTAGAAAAAAAATGTAGTTGATCACGTAATCAAAGGACTGAGAGCACCTTTCTTCGAAAACGCCAGTGCTCACAGTACAAAAATGGCGACAATTTATGACGTCATATATTTCCCTAGGATACTGCGGCAGTATACTGTCAGTCCATAACGAAACGAATTTCTGCGCGGTAAGAGCACTGAACAGTGCTCGCAGTGTATATCGGAACATACCCCAAACAAATAATTTATTTCATTATTTGTGTACTTTGTACAACCCTAGAGTGTCCGGCAGTTCGGCTACACACACAGACGAAGGTTCAAGATGGGCAAGGCGTTCTCAACTTTCGAAAAGCGTAAATAAGATATATTTCTGGTCGCAGCTAACGCCAGGTATTATTATTTAAATTTTGTAGGCTATTATAACGTAGGTATTTTCAGTTTTGTATGGGAGTGATGTATCTGTTACGAAGTAACTATTATCTTATCTGTGCTACGGGACTCTTGGCTTATCGGCAGTGGTCATAGTTTTAATTAATTATATACTCGTATTTAAGTTCTAAAACGAATCAGTAGTCTAATGAATATAAAATGTACAATAAATATTTTATATTTACAATTACCAAATCAATTAGATCAAGACAATTAGATGTACGTAAAGTACTAAAGTAATTAAATGGTCATAAAGACATGCTTCCACTGAAGAGGCCAGCCATAATACTTTTAATGGATCCCAGCCGAACGTCCAAGTATTATTTGTCTGGATCACTCTCTATATCTTTATAGTACTCAACATTATTAATTCTTTATCCCATCAAGCATAACAGGCCCTTTCAATGTCCTCTTAGACATTTATGTTTGAGTAAAAAAGTATTGAAAGAGAAATCTATATAAAAGTGGGTATCCGATGATTAAATTGATAACGTGGTGTTTTTGTGAGAGATTAGACCAAACAAGTCTTATCTGACAAAGCTTTTGGGCTCCTGTGCTCGGTTCAGAAGTGAACCCTTTCTGGGAAGAGATCAATGCGCGTCGACTTGTGGTGTAACTTATAGGAACTTGTTAGAAACTGATTTGTGAAAGATTGAACGTTGAAAATAAAGTAAAATACTTAAAATCCCGCAAGATAATGTACAATATTAAAGAGTTTTTCTTCGTTAAGTTTCTACGTCTATCTCTGTTGTTAAAAGAAATACCCAAAATAAATGAATCCATTACATTAATGTTTGAACGTAGATTATTATATATCATTTCAGTATATGATTGTTATGAAGAATATCACTGTCTGAAGTACGGATATTTTACAGTTCTTGATCTAGTTATCTAGTTTAGACACAGATGATTAATTACACAGATAAATTTTAAATAAATGTTATTATTATAATAATTTTAAAATGAAAATTTCTAGAGCGGCTCCATAAAAGGTTTGGGTTCATCTTTGGATATATTATTTATAACTACTATATTATTTTATACGTAATTACTATACCATCTATGTATAACTTCTAAGGTTATATAATTTTATCCGTTATAAAAAAGATGTAATTACGACAAGGTATGATTTGACAATGTTTGTATTTGTGTACAAGTACCTATATACGGGGTTACAACTATTTATACATAGCCTAATACCCTTTCATTTTTAAAACCGCCGGAACAAAAAGCTTGATTGCGTTAAAAGTACTAACTAATAAATATAATTTTATACGTTTTTAAAACTCTTCCTTTTGATAGGTATGGAAAAAATAGGGTTTCTCTCGCGTTAAAAATTTTGTACTAAATCTTATTTTTCTATCCCTCGGTAACAGTACTTTTTTGTGGATTAAAGATACACTATGTCTATGTCTTTCCTTGTACAACCACAGCGTATATGCCAAAGTTCATGGTGGTCGGTAGAGTCGTCAAGCAGTCAGGCGTGACAGCGTAAGAACAAACTCACATTCCGATTTATTATTTAGTTAGGTATGATTAAATACTAAAACTTGAGAGGCAGCTTACAGCACAATGTTACATTAAACATGACAATGTATCTAATATATTAGGACTTTCTACAATTAACGTAAAGAACACCTGTAAAAGTTTGGTAAAAATATACAAGACGACAGACCATCTCATCTTATCATCACACTTACACTCTCAGTACAGTAAACGTAGAACTTTCTAGTTCAGTGATTGGCTAACTATAAACACTTATCAATCTAACGTTGTGCTTATTTCCTAATTCAAAGAGAAAACAACACATTCTACAAACCCATCCACTCAGCAGCAATACAATGATGTGGTTGCCAGAAATTAAAAACCAAGGTTTCAAAACTTAGTTTATGTTGCCCGCTCATCGCTTCTGATATAAAACATGCGTACCAGACATCAGATATGGCTGAGTCCCGCGAATAAAGCCGACAAAGTGAAAATCCGCGGCCGGAGCATGCGGGGATACTCGACCAACTTTAATATACCTAATACTACTACTTTACACTGTGTTCCCAGTAAGCAATGTATTTGCACAAATCTATTAGGTTTGTACTCGTACTCTATTAGCTTGGTTACTAATGAAAATATTGGTGTCTGAGAAATTCATAAGAAATTTATATGTTCAATGATTTTCAATGGTAACCATAATAAAGCTTTGAGCTAATTTGTCCATATTATTAGTTTATTAATAGTTTTTTTTTTTAATATGTGTAAATAAATGAATAAGTACTTATTTCATTTTCAAACATAAAACATAACATTTATGAGTCAAACGGCATTTATTGTAACTAACAAAAAGACTATAGCAAAAAAAAAATTAGTAAACTTGCGATTATAATAGTAATAATTATTAACTTAATATTAATAACCTCATTACAATAAAAAAATAAACAATTATTATACTTTTATGTACCACTAAACTGACAGCTCAAAATACGCTACAGATAATCAGCTAAGTTAGTAAAGAGTTTTATTCACAAAGCGCAATACTTTCCACCGTTTGATTTATAGCTCCATAAGTGGTTGTATTCACTTTGTTTTATTATCATAATGTTGTCCTCTGGATACAAAGTTGTTTCGTTTGAGTTAAACGAGGTTAGAGTTGCGGTCGACTGCGTCATACATGCGGAGACTCTCTGCTAAAGCTTTTGTGTTTTGTTTACACACACTATTTAAGTTAACATACTGTAATAGGTTTATTAGACTTGTTTTTACCTTGCGCTTTTTGTGAGCTAGTAGTTCTATCTATAACGCAAAAGTAGCACACTAGTTGACAAGAGACTACTCCTCTGCTTTCTCTGAAGAACCATATCGGTTTGTCGCTTTGTGTAACGATATCTCAGATCGTCGAGGATAGCCGGTGGAAATTCTTAAGAGGGTTCCACTTAAACTGTGAAACTGATTATACAATATTTCTTCTATTTATATCTTTACTCCGAAAATACGCCGTTAAACGCGTTTAATATTTATTAACGTATTTATCAGCAGTCTGGTTACCATAGTACAGGATCTGCCTAGTTTGTGATCAGACGGCCGTGTCTGAGATGTGTCAAGTTACTATTTAAATAAAAATACCCTTTGTATTTTCAATCCACTCCTGGTTCAAGGCGGTACCAGAAGTATTTATGTGACTGCAATATCTGGAGCATGCTGAAACAAGTTGAATCAAGTCATCTAAGAAAACCTATTTTTATACATTATTAAATTAATATTACATTAAATAGAGCGCGCGTGCCTGACGTTTGCATTACGGATCAACCAAAACAAGCCAGGAGGCTACTCCGATTGGAGCTTACTGATTGGGGAAGCATTTTCACCCTACTGATGAGACCGGTATTATTCCGCAAGTGCGTAAGGTCACTAGAGCTTCAAGGGCCCGCGTGGAGGTCTCTTACCATTTGAGTGCCCAAAGGCTTTTTTTTCCAAGTCAGTGGTATAAAAATAACAACTTAACTGTGTCACAAAAATTTGTTCAACTCAATGCGTTACTATATCCTTTCAGAACTGGAGCTAAATATTTTCGTGGTACAGTGAAGTGCAAATACCAACGATAAAAGTTATCTCTACAAGTGAATTATCAAAAATGAGTTCGAACAAACTAAAAACGTTGCTGCTGAAATTGTAAGCGCAACTAATTTTGAACAAACTTTGCCCAAAACTGTTTCACGAATTAGGGTGTCTCTAAAGAATTTTAAATGAAGACAATGTAATATTGTATCAAAAAATGACGTCTCATAATGTAGACGCTATTCTCTGTGTCTAATGTTTTAGTAAAGTATACTTTATTCGGGTGTAGGTATTTATTAAGATAAATAAAATGAAATGATTCAAAAGTTCAAGTTTAGTACAGTTTATCTACGAAATAATAAAAACTAAAAACAAGAATTAATACTTAAATATATGTTTAACAATAAAAAAACAGATTTCTTTCGCACAAGCTCGATTAGAAATAATGCAAACAGAAAAACAGCATGTATATTTTGTTTACGTTGAGACCCTACGATTTTCTCGCTCAAAAACTATGTTGATGGTAAATTTGTGATATTGTACCGGATGAATCTAGCCGTTCCCAGTTTGGAGTTAACAGTAGTTGTAAGAAACATAAGTATATTAAAATACTGAATCGGATTAATGTAAATGTATTAAATGTTATTTCTAAAAGCAGTAAATTAATTTGATCAATTTAAGTAAATTATTATGCAAAAATATATGCAGAATAACTTTATTAACTGCCATTAATACATTTATACATTTATTAAATACTAAATAATACTGAGAACTTTTGTTCTGTCAAAGAGTTTTTAAAGCATTAATGTAATTTATGCATTTTTTTATTTATAATACATTATTATTATTATTCAATATGCATATTATATGTACAAGCTACATAAGCTAAAAGTGAGTTGCCAATAAATTATACAACACCATTATTAAATTCTGTTTACAGCAACCAGCGAATTTGAATAGACTTTTATCCAGACAACCCTAAACATTATGGTGGCCCTACTTTCAATGAATATTTACAGTTACGTTTTATTCGGGCAAATTCAGTTTTTGTTGATGTACTTTGATAGTGAGTACACGTCTGCACAAATATTATGGTTTCATTTCGTCATCGTACACATGCGATACACGCATGAACAAACTGTATGAGAGGTAATTTCGTAATGTTTAAAAAAAAGATTACTCGACAATCGGAAATTCTCTGATGATGTCAGTATCTCAAAAAGTACAGAATAAAGCAAAACTCAGTATTCTAAACAGAAATCAGTGACTAAATAAAAATAAGGCAAAATTATTGATTATATGTTATTGAACTTCGAATTAAAGACATAGTTTATATATAATACTAAGGTTTTGACATTTAAAAACTGATTTAAACTGACAAATTGAAATTGGAAATTTACCGATGAAGCTAATAATTCGCAAGAGAAAGGATCTGAATGGTATGAAAATGTTTTTTTTAAATACAGGATGTTGATGAAAGTGTTCGGATAAAAGAATAAAAATAACAAGTTCGTTCGTTAATCGTTGAAATTGACATGAATATATGTAGTATGTGGTTTTGAAATGTGCTATCAGACGTGTCAAAACTTTGCCTGTCTTCAGGAACATTGTCAAAGAACATTTTCCGACTTCTTAATCTATTAATTACCCGAAACTTATTCTACCTGCGGTGCACATCTGTAATATCTATATCAAAAAATAGTTATATATGTATACTTGTATATATTATCTAAGTGTATAATTATGTGTTTACACAAACTGGATATATGTACTAGTGTGTATATATGTATTGTTAGGACTGACTGCATATATGTTTAATAACTTTTATTATTTACTTTTTATCCAATACAAATCCTATATGCTGTACATCCGTCACAGAACTTGTGCCTAGGTATTGAAGGATAAATATTTTGAGCGTCACTTAACTGCTGCCGAAAATGATGCTTGGTTTTCTTTTAAAACGGTTGTGAAAAATTTCTTATTAAGAAATTGTTACCAATTTATTGCAAAATTACCGTAACATGGATTTCCATTTTATTAATTCGAATATAACACTGAAAATTCATTTTTGCACTCGCTATTCCGTTTTTATCTGACAACCCAGCAAACGTAAGCGATGATTACCATCAAGATTTAAAGTCGTTTGAAGAAAGGTTCCTAGGTTTTTGGGATAATAATATGCTGGCCGATCATTACTGATCTATTTGAAGAGAATCTGACCCAAACCAGTACAAAAAACAAGTATTTTGAGACATTTTTAATTATTTCCTTCTGTATTTAAGCAAAAATTTCAATTTTTTTTTAAATTAACATTTAAAAAACTTGACATTTTAGTTTTTTTCGACTTTAGTCACGGACTAAGAGTAACAGACACTACTGATATACATTGGTTTCATACGTATGTATTTTATGTTGTACAGTAATGTCATTAATTTCTTGAAGGACGGTCGAATTTCGACCTCTGGGCTAGTGATACTAAAATTATATAACAACAGCTCTCTCACTTGTTATAAAAAAGTTTTACCAATTTTCAAATTGAAAGTAATCTTTAATATAATGAAGACGATGATGAGAAAGAACCGGCGGTATCGCCAAAATTCCCGTTCAGATAATTGGGAGCTGCGAGCTCCTGCGCGGCTCGAATTAGCCCCGACATAGATATTTGTGCACGTACTCAACTCAATATTGATATAGCACTAATTGGAAATTGATCGCGACTCACTTTCCTTACTTCGATCTTTCTTCGTTGGTATAAGCAAACGACGAAAAATACGAGGTATTTTAATTTGTAAGTTATGTTACGTAAACTGATGTTGGGTCTGTTAGAGTAAATGGCGATAGAAGCGCAATTGTTTTTAATTAGATACATAATTATTATGCTACCTTTGATCCGTGGAAGTGTAGCTCTTAATCATTTTATGAAGTGTATGTTTCTAAGTAATATTATTGTGTATTGTTATATATATATTAGTTACGTTCTCACTTTCAGTGTACGTATTATAATTTTTAAATGGAAATAAATATCTAAATGTAGTTGGTGAGATTAAGGTGCTACTTTGGTGATTCTAGTATTAAGAATTGTATAAACTATATTTGCATGTTTTAGTAAAGGCTTGATTTTATTAGAAAAAAGTTACAGTCTATGAAAAAAAAAAAATGTATGGTTAGAAGGAAGAATGTGAATTTCCGGGAGATATAAAATGGGAGCGCGCGCTGTCATAACTCTCATTTGACCGTGGTCGTTCGGGGCAGCAACATCGCTTAAGAACATGGATTCGTATTTCTTTTTGATTAGTTAACTTGTTACAGTTTTGCAATTATTGTTGTGAGTCGTAAGCAATCTATTGGTATTGGTTTTGATCCTTGTACTTATTGAATTGTCGTTACAAGTTAAGTGTTTGTTAAAATAAATAGGCCTATATGTCACCTCGCGTGCCGTGTTATATTTTTTATCATTTCTGCTTCTGATTCCTAACAGTGTAATAAATGTACAGGCTGTTACAGAAAGGTCTGGTCAAATTATAGGACTATTATGTGTTTATGTGTAGCCGACAAACAGTGGATTTAGCTTAAAAAAAGAAAAAATAAATGATTTTTAAGATTTCTGTATAAATAAATCACAAATTTTTCGAAAAGTGTTAGCGCTTTACGTGATAATAGGGTCTACTATACAACCCAAAAATATGACCACCATTTCTTTAATAGCCTGTATATTATATGAAATATATTATCAACGTAAATGCCTATAGTCGAACTACCTAGAGGATAATACACATATACTACAAACTATTTGCGATAAAGTTCAGTGCATGGGTCGAAGTGCCAAGTATATTACGATAAGCCGTACCTGAGTACTAAAGCCCATATAAATACTAGACTCTGAAATAATAAAAACTAAATGACTTCCGACGACAGACTTGATAGCCTCCACTTTAAATCCCTGCCTCAAAGCCCCTCGCTACAAGCTACATTATGCTGACTGAAGTACGTAGACGCTGCTACGACGCTACATCCATCAGCAGCGGCACTAAGTTCGTTTGTTCATAATAACAACACATTACAGCCAGCTCTGTTTATAAGGAAATGTACAAGTGCTACGGCTACAAGCTACATTATGCTGACTGAAGTACGTAGACGCTGCTACGACGCTACATCCATCAGCAGCGGCACTAAGTTCGTTTGTTCATAATAACAACATATTACAGCCAGCTCTGTTTATAAGGAAATGTACAAGTGCTACGGCTACAAGCTACATTATGCTGACTGAAGTACGTAGACGCTGCTACGACGCTACATCCATCAGCAGCGGCACTAAGTTCGTTTGTTCATAATAACAACATATTACAGCCAGCTCTGTTTATAAGGAAATGTACAAGTGCTACGGCTACAAGCTACATTATGCTGACTGAAGTACGTAGACGCTGCTACGACGCTACATCCATCAGCAGCGGCACTAAGTTCGTTTGTTCATAATAACAACACATTACAGCCAGCTCTGTTTATAAGGAAATGTACAAGTGCTACGGCTACAAGCTACATTATGCTGACTGAAGTACGTAGACGCTGCTACGACGCTACATCCATCAGCAGCGGCACTAAGTTCGTTTGTTCATAATAACAACATATTACAGCCAGCTCTGTTTATAAGGAAATGTACAAGTGCTACGGCTACAAGCTACATTATGCTGACTGAAGTACGTAGACGCTGCTACGACGCTACATCCATCAGCAGCGGCACTAAGTTCGTTTGTTCATAATAACAACACATTACAGCCAGCTCTGTTTATAAGGAAATGTACAAGTGCTACGGCTACAAGCTACATTATGCTGACTGAAGTACGTAGACGCTGCTACGACGCTACGGGGCTAGTTAGACGTCGTCACAGAACATAAACTCAATTTCTTTTCATAAAAAACATACTTTAAAGTCAACGTGCATTTAGAGTGAACTCCTTGCTCTTTACTTACATTATATGTAAAATTTAATAAGAAATTAGTTATATGGAATGGTAGTCTCTCACGATAAACATACAAAAAAATTTTGCAACACAAATATTTTTCTATTTATAAAAACATTTTTTAAATGACATAGGACCTTCTCAAAGTTTTAGACGCTTCTAACCCCAAACCTTCTTTTTCTTTACACCTCCAGCTAAGCTAAACGCTTGTGTTAGGAGTGGGTTGACGTCGGTAAAGCACTTGGGGGGGGTTCAAACCCGCAAGCACTTGAGTCCAACGTCTTAGCCATTAACCGCTATTGCTTCCCAAAATACTTTATTTAAACAATCTTTAGTCATCAAGCACTCCTAGAAGAGTCAGACATTACAGTTTTGACAAATTAAGTAACATAGCGTTTAATAAATCAGGTTAGGAATTAATTTAGATATATTTATTAAACATTTTCTTCAATAAGTAAAGAATAAAAAAAAATCAAGGAGTATTACGTCATAACATTTAATATTACAGACAGACAGAAAGAAATAAAAGGTACCCTTCTCCTGCTGATGCTTTAAGGAGCTTGACTTTGGCATGTACGCATAGATAGATAGATTTTATTTTATTGTACACAAAATAATAGGATATATAACGTGGGAGAGCCATGCTTCGGCACGTATGGGCAGGCTTGACTCCGCTCGATACCACGGCCTCACAGAAAATCGGCAGTGTTTGCATGGCGTGAGTGAGATTACCAGAGGCCCTAACCCTTCCCTCTCCCCTATTCATGTCCTTCCCCTCTTCCCCCTCCCTCTTCCCCTACTCCCACCTTAAAGGCCGGCAATGCACTTGTGACTCTTGAGTTGCAGGTGCCCATGGGCGGCCGTAGTCATTTACAATCAGGTGACCCGGCTGCTTGTTTGTTATCTCATAAAAACAAAAACCGCATAAATATTATTGTTTGAAAATGAATATTGTTCAGGCCACGCCTAGTATACTACAGCTGGCAACCATGCCGTGCGATCCGTAACAAATGCATCAGGCGCATCATCGTGACGGTGGTTGTAACTAGTTTTATGTAAAAATGTATGTGTTTGAATCTTACCGACAAAGCTCTCATTCTAACTTTTATTCTTGTACGCGAAGCTGTTGCTGGTCTTACAGCTAAATAAATTTAGAAATTACATATCAAGAAGTTTTATTATATGGAATATGTCTGCATAGACAAATATGATGATAGGAATATAATCAAGCTTCAAATTTTTTTTTTGCTTATGTCCGCAAGGTTTAAAATTGTGTGGCTAAATGCTAAACTAGGATGCTGCCCACATTGTGTCTAATCTCATACAATTCTGCGATTAGCATCTTATAAAACATCAAATATCTTAGCAAACTTTAATGTTTATAATTAAACTAATTTTTGCCCGCGATTTGCGTGACAACATTTGTGGAAAATTGGACGATGATCGGTTCATTAGTTGAGACGTGAAAGAGTTGCCAACAAACAAACAAACTTACTTTCGCATTTATAATATTAGTTAGGATTACATGCTTCAGCACGTATGGGCCGGCTCGACCGAGGTGATACCACGGCCTTACAGAAAACCGACAGGCCCTCTCTTCCTCACAACTACGTATTTGTTTATACTGCCCCCACCCCACCCAACGCGAACGTTATATAAGCAGGGTCAGCATACCTGCATCAAGTTCCCCAAACCAAGGTCCCCAGACGCAGGGACCTTTATACGGCAGGTCTTACCTCCAACGCCATGGCGCCGGCACTAATTAAGGCTAGTTACCCGTATGCCTATCGGTCACAGAAGATCGCCACTCATGAAACCACACCCGCAGCGATTCGCAGCGCCCCCTATTCGCAACCGGCACACTCCCTAATGTCCAGATAGGTACCGGAGCTGTAAGGCACGCTCACTTCCCGCATATTTGCATATGCTCTCGGTAACACCGCTAAGTTCGTCGGAGAAGCCGACTACCAGTATCCAGCTGGTACCGGAGCTGTCAGCACTCTCACATCCCGATCTACAATCAAGTGTAGGTCTACCCTGGCCTACAGTCGGGTGTCCGGATTATTGTCTAGTCTACCTTTCTATTTGCTAAGCAGGCAAGTACCCGAGCTGCATCGGTCCGACGGGACCTCTGCTAAAGGATGCTCCCAGCCCCGCAGCGGAAAACCAAGGAGCCCTTCGCCTTAGACCGGTAATTCCGCTGCTAGCGGAGCAGACGAACGTGCCTGTTCTCTGCAACTAACCACAAACCCCAAACCAACTCCAAAACCGGTGTCTGACAGCTTTCGCCGTCAGAGGGCTCAGGAATCGGTTCCCTTGCATTGCTTACATTGCATTTCGCCGAGTGAGTGAGGTTACCGGAGACCCCAACCTTTCCCTCTCTCCCTCTTCCCCTACTGCCATCTTAAAGGCCCGCTCTTGGGACTCTTCGAGTTGCAGGTGTCCATGGGCGGGGGTAGTCACTCATCATCAGGTGACCATTTTTTTTTTATATTTGAGCTGCCAAAATGACTCTGCCCCGCCTGATGGAAAGTACTAGCAGAATCCAATAGTGGTGGTCACCATCCTCACAGCGAACAAGGACAGTGCAAGAAATTCTACTTTTCAGTCGTATATTAAAACTATTACATTGCAGTTAACTGCAATGTAATAGTTTTGAATGTCGGGGTAGTGTTTATTACGCCAGTTGTTTTTGCTCCATTGCATCCAACAATATAATAACAACTACTCTTTGATAGACAGCGGCGAACCTTTGAGCAAAGGTTTCCGTTTGCACAAAGGTGCCTGCCAGCAGGAAGAACAGTGATAACTATATCCCTGTCAGATAAATATCTCCTAATGTATATCTCGATTTTCTTCTTACCACCTTAAAAAACAATTGCAACTAACTCTTTAAAACAATTTTAGCTGCTATTAACGAATTCTCGGATAACTAAAGAGACTTTGAAGACACAATTCCAATGCTTATGGGGTTGTAGCTTCAATAAGCTCTTTATTTGCAATTGTTAGTGTACTAGCCACCGAGGTCTTTTGTGGGACCGAGGTCCTTTTCCTGAGTTTTACAGAAGACTACGTCTAACCAACACTACTGCCGGGGAGTCACATATCTGCTGGATTGCCATAGGAAGAAGTTCTTCTTCTCAGTCGTACATTATTTTCAGAGTGGTCGTGGTTGGGAGATATACATGATTATAGAGGACTGTTACTGCCGTCGTTAGGAAGAGGTTATCGCTGTTTAATTGTTTGGAGCGTATTATTTATTTAACACTTTATGTGCAAAAATAATTACCATTCCGGATTTAATTATTTTATTCCAGAATACCAGGGTAATGCAGAAATGAGTGAAAAACTGCACTAAATTTAAGTAAAAAATGGGAAAATAAACATGGCGTTATTACTTCTAATTTATTTTAAACTAGCTGTTACCTGCGACTTCGTCTGCGTGGTATTTAACAAAAAAAGATGTAGAATATATCAACTTCCCTATTTGAATCGAATATTATAAGTTTTTTTATTGGTTTTAATTTTTTTTTCTAAAACTATCAGTATCAGCTATCTGCCAGTGAAAGTCCCGTCAAAATTGGTTCAGCCATTTCAGAGATTAGCCGAAACAAAGACAGACAGACAGACTAAAATTGTAAAAAAAATTGTTTTGGTATATGTACCGTGTATCATACGTACATCCAAATGCACTGAGTAAAAAGCGGTTATTTTAATATTATAAACAGACTATTATATACAGATAGAGACAGACTGTTATATTATAGACATAATATTAATAATATACTCGTACATAAACAGCATTGTGTATAAACATTGCTTACTTACATGCATATAAATAATATACGTAGTATTACGCTGGTGATGATCCTCCTAGGTTTTGTGATTTGAGGGCTCGTACTTTCGCCTTGAACAAAATGCGGTTAGGTGGTATCCTGATTTCCAGGATTGAATAAGTAAGGAAGATTGTTTGTAGACCGGAGCGTTCTAAATAGAACATAACAACTGGAAGGAGGATTTTGTTTTCTATTACCTGCCAGGATTATCGTCACGATCTAATACATGATCATTCCGTATATAATAATAACTTGACCCATCTGACACACAGCCGCCTGATCCCAAACTAGGCAGAGCCTTTACTATGGTAACCAGACTGCTGATAAACGTACTTACATATTTCTAAATACATATTATATATACATATTATAGATAAATTGCACCCAGACACAGACCAAATGATCATGCTCATCACTCAATTTTTTGTCCTCGGTGGGAATCGAACCCACGACCTCTGGCTCAGCAGTCAGGATCACTAACTACTGGACCAACAGGCCAGTTCCATATGCAATTTGCTTGTATGGAATCCCACAGCAGTTTAAGTTATCAGCTCGCTAACTGTGCTAGTATTCTAGTCTAGTTTAGTCTCTACGTCAATTTTTCTAAATAAAAGAAAAATCCAAAACCTAAAAACATTGAAGTCATAAAAGGAATGCAAACATTTTTTATATCAAACAACAGTTCTATGAAATCGACGAGAGCTGAAGATAAATCGTTATATTTCAGTCCAAACAACCGGACCGTGGAACAGCCGGACCGGACAAACGCAAGTCAATATTGACTATCGGTTTATGACGTCAATAACTTTTATGTTCACGTTATAAAATGCATGTCCCCTAAGTAATTGATATTTAAAGCGATTTGCTGCCAGCTGACATGTAATGAGTTTCATTGTTTCGACATCAGTTTTATGCTTATTTGGAGTGAGGTGAGCCCAAACATATTTGAAATTAATATTTCACGAGCTGTGTGGTTTGCATTAGTGCATTTGATTGAAGGTCAGAGATCGTGAGTTCGATCCTCGGCTAGTGAAAATATTTGTATGTATGAATATTTCAATTGGTTTTGTTCTGGATGTTTTTATGTATAATATGTTAAACAGTAATATTATTGAAAGCTATACTCTGAATGTGGCTTTCTAACCGTTAGACAACTTTTCATTAGATCAACCATGGAGGCACAACGTACAAAAATACAATAAACACCAAAGAAACAGAGAAAAGAAAAAGTCTGTCCTACGGCTGTTCGAAACAGCTACTTTGTCAAAAAAAATCAGTGTTATCTACGGCCATTGCTGTTCAATAAAATAAATAATATTCTCAAAATATACCCACTCCCTAACCACCTGTATAAAAAGGTACTGACATCTTGTTGTTGTTGTTGGATTCTCCGCTTGTTGTTTGGATGTAAAAAATATTTATTACTCAAGATAGTACACCTTACAAGTTGTTATGTATGTACAAATACTCACATACTTTCACACACGGATTCACACACGCAAATGATGATAAATTTATGGTGATTTATGGAAATATTGATTAACAACAAAAAATAATAATGCAGACAGAAATTATTCGAACATGTTTCCATATCTATGTATCATTGCAAGTTTATGTTACATATATTTATTAAAATTGGACGAAGTTTACACTTATAGTGGTTTTAATGTTGACTTGACGAACGGGTTAAGGGTACTTATAAATTAATACTACCTATTCTTTATTTACTACACAGAAGTTAAAAGTTGTTGTACCAATATCTCAGAATATTGGTGGTGTTTAAGATTTTTGTATTCATTAGTGAATTATAAGTGCGAATCTAATTATTTATCAGTATTGTGTCACTGGAAGAAACTTGCGTCTAAGACACAGGCTCGGCCTAATTTAGTATGCAACTAATCAAAATAAAATACAATAGTGCATAAAATTAAAATAAAACAAAATAGTGCAGAGTCTCTTGTACGTACGAAGCATTAATTACATAACCAATACTATTGGAAAATAATTCACAAATTAATCGTAATGCTAATAATCTGTGGTACATAATTTCAATGGTAAATTTTCTCCAATTTTCTAGTTATCATGCCCTGTGTTAAAGGCTACTTACATTGAATTAGCACCTGGGCTCAGAAACGTACGTAATCGTTACCTTCCTTTAGATGACTTCGCAGAAGAGCTCATTAAGGTGGATTTATACAACTATCGCTCTGACCTTTTCGACTAAACCTACACAAGGCAACAGAATTATTTTTTGGCTAAGGGTTAGATACCCAATAATCTTAGGTATATTAATAATAATACTACGTATATTAATAATCTGAAGAACTTGTTTTTGGAGCCTACACGAATCACAGCCACTACAGCCACATGCATTGATAATATATTCACAGATGTTTTAATTAAAGATAAGAAAATAATAAATCAATTAGATTCTGATCACTGCGGTCAACAAATTTATTTTTATAATAGGAACGAGAAAGTGGCAAAGAGAAATATTGTGGCAATACCTAAAACTGCCAAACGTTTTGAAAATTTTAAAACTAAACTAGAGATAGCTTACAACATACCATTTTTAGATATAGATTCCAACCCTAATACTTCCTTCAATGATTTTTTTGATACATTTTGTTCTGAATTTAATTCAGTTTTTACACCCAAAACGATTGTAGTTAAAGGTAATGCCACATTTAGTGAATGGGCTACTATAGGTTTACACAAGAGCAGAAAGAGACTTTATAAGTTACATGATGAAAGAAATTACAATAATAGTGAACAATTTCACATATATGTCAAAGAATACTCTAAATTGTTTAGGAAGCTTTGTAAATTAGCAAAGTCTCGTTTTCTGAGTTCAAGGATTAAAAGTAGCGATGATAAGGTTAAAACCACTTGGAACATTATTAATAGTGAGACTAGAAACCAGTACAACCAAAGCAATGAGTTTAGTTTGAAAATTAACAACAAACAAGTAACGTCAGATATAGAAGTAGCCTCTGTTTTTTAGAACTTTTTTACTAATATTCCTGTGTCGACTACTAAATCTTTGAACTCCTCACCAGCTCTTGCAGAATCAATTTTGAAGGAGAATGTTGGTAGGAATGACAGTGTATTTAGGTTTCAACATGTCAGTCCTTCTGAAATTATCAAAGCTTTCAACACGCTAAATCTAAAAAAAACAGCCGACCTCTGGGGAAATTCGGTAATCATTACAAAATCTGTTATTACTGTAGTTGCTAGTCATTTATCATTTATATTTAATCAGTGTGTAGACAGTGGTGCATTTCCTGATCATTCCATTGCTCAAATCTGGCAGTACTTCAGACCCAACTAACTTTAGACCAATTTCTGTACTACCAGTACTACTCAGTAAAATTTTTGAAAAAATTGTTTATGATCAAATGCGAAGATTCTTTAATTGCCATAATTTGTTACATAATAAGCAATTCGGTTTTACAAGGGGTCGCTCTACAACTGATGCCGGTGTAGAGCTTGTAAAACATATATTTGATGCCTGGGTAGGCATTTTTGCGATTTATCCAAAGCTTTTCATTGTGTTGTTCATGAAACTCTCATCAGGAAATTATATCACTACGGTATCAAAGATACGGCGCTGGATCTTCTTACTTCTTATCTAAGTAATAGGATTCAGAAAGTCGATATTAATGGCAAGCTATCTCCAGGGTCTGCGGTAAAAATGGGCGTTCCGCAGGGATCTATACTCGGGCCATTTTAGTTCTTCATCTACATTAATGACTTACCTTATATTGTTAAGAACAACCACGAAATAGTATTGTTTGCGGATGATACTTCACTCTTATTTAAGCTAAAACGTATGTGTACAAATTTTGACGACGTAAACGACGTAAACGCTATTTCGAAAGTGGTTCGCTGGTTTAAAGTTAACAATTTACTTCTTAATGGAGAAAAAACTAAATGTATCCGGTTCACTACTCCAAACGTTAAACAGGTGAAAACGACTATACTGCTTAATGAAAACGAGTTGGAACTAGTTGATACCATAAAATTCTTATTCATTACTCTTGATTCTAAGCTTCAATGGGGCCCTCATATTGATAAATTATCGAATAGACTCAGCTCAGCAGCATACGCAGTTAGAAAAATTCGTGAACTGACTGATGTTGAAACAGCCAGATTAGTTTATTTTAGTTATTTTCATAGTATAATGTCGTATGGTTTACTACTGTTGAGGAATGCCGCCGATATTCAATATATCTTCGTGCTGCAGAATAGGGCTATTCGAGCAATTTATAACTTAGGAAATCGTGATTCACTGAGGCAGAAATTAAAAGAAATTAACATAATGACGGTAGCGTGCCAATATATTTATGAAAATCTAATTTACCTTCATAAAAATAAAGATCACTTCTGTAAAATAAGTGATATACACTCTTTTAACACGCGTAATAAACATAAACTTGTTGTACCTGCCTCTAGGCTCCAAAAAATTAACAAGTCGTTTCAAGGTCAATGTGTGCGATATTATAATAAAATCCCAGATAATATTCAAATGTTAAGTATAAACAAGTTTAAGTCTACAGTAAAACGACAGCTATGCCTTAAGGGCTATTACTCAGGATTATATACAGGATAAAAACGCTTGGGATGGAATTGTAATAGAAACCTAATGTGAGCTAATATGTTTCTTATTTTCCATCTCTAATGTTTTTCTTTTCTTCTTTTTAATTTTTTCCTTAATTTTCAGTTTCCCTAGTGTCATATTCTTTTTCTAGTTTATTCACTTTTAATTTTAAAAACATAATAGCACACAACAAAATGATGTGGTATATACTGAATATTGTTGAAACTGTCTGGTTTTTCTTTTTTAAAAGAGTGGCCGTGAGTTTGTTTGCCCGATTTCTTCTCACAAGTCTCAACCATTTGCAAACGGGCGGTTATAGATCGAGACAGGCAGATGTGATATTATGTTATCCATTTTGTTTTCTTAAATCATTTTACATTTGACGAAGCAAACTATTGTTGCGGTGACTCTGTGTGTGTTGATCTATAATTTTAAATTATAATAATTATTTATTAAATCGACGATTTCGAATAGTTGATGGTCAATTTTATGAAATAAAGATTTCTTTGAATTTGAATTTGAATAATATGTACCTAAAGATAACTATTAGTACACCTATTTAAGAAAATTTTACGCCAGACGAATGTAAAATATGGACTAGTTAAAGTTTATATGTAGAAGTGCAGAACGCTAAAATGTTTAATCAATATTTGTTATAAATTCAAAAATTATGCTAGAATGGCTACTAATTGCTAAATGGATCCGGTATATTATGTTAACTTGTCATGGTACGGAGCGACAGATGAAAGTTCAAGTAATACTGGTCAACTATATAAAACAAAACATTTAATACTTAATGAATTAAGGTTGAAATTCGACGACAAAGCGAGATCGCTTAATAATATAGAATATTAATATAGGCTAGAGATTCTAGCCTATATTAATATTACAAAGCTGAATAGTTTGTTTGTTTGTTTGGCAAACTTTAGATGCGTGTATTACTATCTTACCAATTGGGTGCGAAAACTTTGAGCTTCTTGAGCTTCTTGGAATACAAATACTATGAAAGTTGTATTGTTAATTTATATTGAAACGAGATACATCAACTGTTTGGCCACAGCCCGTAAGGCAAAATCATCCAGCGTGAAAATGGAACCCGTCATTTTGTATTAAAGGACCCATATTACACACTACATTACAAAATATCTTGTTCCTATTCTGTACTTAGTACTCTTGGAATAAAAATTACAAACATTTTCTTCTCTTCACCTACCAGAGTCAACTATTATGAAAACAAACGTTTCTTCCTCTACGTGTAAATTGTGCTGTAGCAATGAAACAGTTGATAAAAACGTTCATTCTTATGGGAATTCATATTGTCCATTTACTTTGACGAAATGAGAAAGGGCTGGGTATCTTGTTAGATATGGACCATGTAGAACAGGGGTCACGAAGTTACACAAAGCGTAGTATAACTTAACAAGAAGAACATAGAACCACTTCGTGTCTGGTTGTATTCTTTATAGTGTCCTACAAGATTGGTGCTTTCTTGACAAGTACTCTTTTATTTTTCGTTAGAAATACGCCCTTGAACTAGGTGTGGGCGTTATTTCACGTCACTAGCTACAGTAGCTTGCTACGTAACATGTAACCGCACAACTAGTCTCAAGCCAAATAAGGCACCAGTGTGTAGTCACACGTTGTTTTCGCTACAACACACACGATCCTAGTAACTATTCAAAGTTGAGATGTATTTTGTTGATGCGTTATAAAAACGGAGTTTTAAGTTAACTAAGGTACGTTACAATGAGAACTCGTTGCGTTATACCCATGCTGTTTCTTTTACACTCAGGTATAATTAATATATGCATGAGCTTTACACACTCACACATGTGCCCCGCCCGGAGTTTTACTACAATTCATATAATTTTGATGCATATGTCTATGATTTTAGTGATTAACATTATGTGGTAATGATAATTTATTAATTAATTCTTTCTTTTTTGAGATATTGATATAGGCTGGTTTCATTTATATATTTTGACATTATTTAAAAAATCTCAGCGGTTCTGTAAACCAATAAATGTTTTCCCATAAATAGTTTATATAAATCCCAAAAAAAAACAACGAAAAAATAAATAAATTAAAAAATGCAAAACAAACAAAATATATAGATCATAGTTAAGCAAACAAACAAATAGACCATTCATTTAACTTTTTGACCGCCAGAGCGTAAATGCATCGGCGTGCCCCGTAGCGCCAAGCCATAAAATCACATCAAATACCTACAAAAATCATAGGATCCCAAGATAACCTAACCATAATTACCGTTGTTTATCGTCTATTTTTTTATAATAAAATAGCACTTACACTAGCAGTTCCCGCGGAGTCAAACCGCCGGAACTGTGCCGCAGATTGGTGACAAAAACCTTTGTAACAGTGTAGTTGTAGTGACGCCTTTAAAGCAACTAGTCGTCGTTTCGTGGTTTTCACGTAACGACCCACACCTACCTTGAACCCATTGTAAGTACACCAGTACATAAATGGGTACATTATAAGTAAATATACATGCATCTCGTAACAGTAAACAAGTAAGTTGTTTTCGGTACTCTGGGGTGCACCTCCAGACTAGGGATTCTAAAAGCATCCAAACGAAAAATGGGCATCTATCCGCCAGCCATCTGGATGGACACAATTAATTCAGGGCTATTTTAGCTCTTTAACGCTTAGATCAACAGACCCTTACGCTACGTTTCCACCAGAGATGTGCGAGGATGCGTAGCGAGAGATGTGTTTGTTAAGAACTAATAGAATCGCTTCATTTACCTAGCCTCCCTCAGCGCAGCTCTTGTGGAAACGGCTTAGCGGAGCGAGGTTTTTGTACGTACAAAACAAGCGAGGGATGGGTGCGAAGGACGTGTGCGAAGGATGTATGTTAGACGGTTTTTGTTAGAGGTTGATGTGTATTGTACACATCCTCATACCGCTCATTTGCGCACAGCGTCGCTACGCATCCTCGCACCGCTCAGCTACCTCGCACATCTCTGGTAGAAACGCAGCCTTAATCTTTTGTTTTACCCACTTTAGTTATATTTATAACCCCGTTCGTTCAAAGGATTATTCATGAAAGTATTTTGCACGTTGATAATAGATACAATATAGTGCATACATTCTATTAAACAATAAGTGAACGCATTCTTTTAGTATTTCCTAGAAAGAAAGAAAGAAAACATTTATTTTCTTACATATCTTTCAAAACATCAGATTTAACACTAAAACCTTGTTAAGTGAGCTGTTTCCTTAGAAAAGAAAATAGTATACCTATATCCCTCTCCCATGGAATTAAAACTCGCAAGCTGTAGAACGGTCACAGAAAATATAGGATACAATACATTTTTTTGACTTAATGTCAAATTGAGCTGTCTGAAAACTAACAACATACGAAAAAAAGGTTAAGAAGTCTTTTCCACCTAGGTATGTGTACGGCACATGAATAAGCGTAAATTTATCTTCAACATTAACAACCAATTTGAACTGTGTGCCCTCGTAATAAGGGCGATGTTAGCTTTATTTTTTGTTCACCAGTTAAGTAATATAATATCCCAGTGACGTTTTCCATTTGTATGCAAATGCAGACGACAAGGCGACGATGCCGCGGCGACGCGCGACGTTACGACACGACTCGGAATGGATACGTCTTAAGTAACGGCTGTATTAAAAATAACTTTATTCATTTCTGTTTGTTTTGAGCTCCTGGTTAGAAAGTTTCAGAGATAAAGTTATTTGTAACTTTAAAATATTTTTATCATGATGATATTTTTTACTAGTTCTGTGGCAGCCGGTAATTAGATTAGGTATTTAGAGATATTAAAGACTAGCTGACCTGCGCAACTTCGTCCGCGTTTGTAAATTTTCCCCGTTTTTTTAACATTTTTCATTAATGCTCCGCTGTAGCCTTTCTCTATAAACTATCTATCCAACACTAAAATATTTTTCAATTTAAACCAATAGTTCCGGAGATTAGCGATTCAACCAAAAAAACAAACAAACTCTTCAGGTTTATAATATTAGTATACATTTTTTGGGGCTTAATTTCGAGTTACTTACTCGAGGGACCTAGTCTCATTAACTGGTACACTAAATACATTTTGAATTATTTGCGAGCACTCTAACAATACAATATTCATAGGTAATAGTACCTCACAGTTGGTTAATAGAGCTATAACTTTTTTTTGCATAAAGCATAAGTTAATAAAATATGTGTACGTCTATGTACTAAAAGATCCTATCCTATGCGGTCCATATACCTACCTCAAATTCTATAGTATCTTCTCAGGCAGATTTAATTTAAAAGTGGGTTATATAAATGACAAAAAGCGTATTTGAAAAAAAAAATTGCCTCAGATATGTACGCATTTAGGAGCGTTTATCTACTACTATTGCTTTTACAGACCGAAGTTCCAAACATTGATATTTAATATCATAAGCATATATAAGTACAAGTATTTTTAGGGTAATATCATCGATAGTCTACGGAATGTATTATAAGAAAAAAGTCATAATTAATTAATAAAAAATCTATTTACTTAATTTAAAAAAAAACACATCATAAGGTTAAAAAAGTATACGCATTCTTAACAAATCGCAGATTTATAATCTCATATTGATTACAAAAAGTTGTTCGTCTACTATGTTCAAAATGTTAAACAATATTCTGCGATAAAGAATGATCCTCACTTTACAATATTAGGTATCACACAAGTAGATATGTGCATCGAGAATTGAATCTGGTTCTTCTGGGAGTAAACAAGAACTGATCGCATCATTTATAACGCGCGATTTAGATAGCCCCGCGACAATGGCCATTACTCAATACACAGTACAGGAGAGAACAGAAGTAGAACGCGTTCTCAATGAAGCGAGAGTCTGTGCACCTCAGGGAATTGTTCGTAAATATTTATGTAAAACAGTTTTCTAAAAGGAGTGTTCCAAAATATAAATTTATCTAAAATTCATAATTTATTATTAAATGATTAATAAACTGAAAACCTTGTTAGCTAGGTAGTCGATAACGTAATATACTGCGTGGAGTGAAGAGCAGTAGAAAATGAATCTCTTTAAATAATTAAAGAAACTCGTAAACATAACATCTAAACTAAGGATATGATTTGCTTATTTATTTCCGATAGTAGGAGTTTTTACGAAGTTGCTGGACATTTTCTAGACATCATAAGCTCAATGTCTCTGACTTTCAGATTTTTTACTTCGCTTGTGCTGTGAGACCATGCTTACTACAAAATTTTATGGTTCTAGGTCAATAGGAAGTACCCTATAAGTTTTGATGTACCTGCTAAATGTTCAAATTTAGTCAAATCTAAGGCTGAAGTGGCCATATCTTTTGATTCCGTTGATTTGGAACCTTTACAGCTTCAAGGGACCGCAGACTTATGTATTTAGTATTAATTTCAACTTGATGCGTTCAAGGGTTTTTGAGGAAAAAGGTCTTGACAGACAGTCAGACAGACATACCGACAACAAAGTGATTCTATAAGGGTTAATTTTTTCTTTTTGAGAAACGGAACCCTAAATACGAAAATTTCAGTATAAGCAATAAAAATAAAATAAAAATAAATAATTGAAAAAAATTGCTTTCTTTAACGCAACCTCTTCCCACTCAACAGAACATCACACGAAGTGATAAAATTCCTCAAATAAATAAAAAAACATTTTCATTTAGAAATAACTATTTCATTTCTTAACACGCTGTGCATTTTAACTACTGTTTATCCACTACTGTGTACTATGCGCCACGTCAGTCATCATCGCTCTATTGTTTTTTTCTATATGTGGTTAGGTATCGGCAGAGTGTGTCGGAAGTGAGATCATTGCCCCAACCATATTGACTGTTTTTACGCCCTGCTCAATAACGGGTCGCGTTTTTTCAGCCAAGACCTGAAATAAATGACGTCATTTAAACTATTTTCGCAGACTTTGCTGAAAATTCAATAAGAAAATGGTGAAGAGTACTTTTTAGATTTAATGAAAGGTGTAGTTTATTTCAGCTTCTTGAAAAAAATACAACTCTTGAATTAACGCTAAGGTGTATAATGCAATATAAGACATAAATCAACATAAACCCATTTATAGATTAAAGTTTACGACCTAAATGGTATGAAATGTGTGGCACTGTTATATAAAGTAACTTATTATCTAATAATGGTTCTCTAGTAAACTGATGGCAAACATCACCCAATGCATACAGATGCCTTTAAGCATTTGTAACACGAGTGATGTAACTATTGCATTGTAAACCCTATCAACTCCAGTTTCTAAGGTTTTTTCACTAAAGAACAGTGGTATGCTATGTTTCCTACCTCTTTTGCCATAACACTTCAAAAGCAAAAATCATCCAGGCCAGAATAGTCATCTCAAACAATAGCAGAAACGCAGGTGCCGCCTGACCGAGAGTAAGTGCGCGCGGTTTGATGCCGGAACACGCAGGCATCGTGCCGGCGAAGCGAGCTCGAATAGCTTTCACGTGGCCACGCTCCGTCAGACGCAACAAACTGTTTGAGAATGAGTAGACACAACTTTATATGTAAACCAGCCAGCATTTAAGAAAATAAAATGTTTACAGGGGTGTGTGTAGAAGACACGTTCTAGTGGCATAAGGTGATGGTATTCTTAATACATAAAAGGGACATAAGACAATATTATGTAAATGCATATCATAAATTAACTATTCACTCTGACATGCACACGTGTTCTGTGTTTTATTATGATACTAGCAGGCGCCCCACGGTTTTACCCACGTAAGTCCTGGTCCCATGGGAATATCGGGATAAAAAGTAGCCTATATGTTAATCCAGGTCTCCAGCTATCTGCCAAATTTTATCGTTATCGGTTCAATAGTTTTGGCGTGAAAGAGTAACAAACATACACACACACACTCACAAACTTTCGCCTTTATGATATAAGTGTGATTTTTTGAATATATTTTTTATTACTTAGAATATACTAATATAATAATAATACCGAATGTACGTTAGAATAGATAAAAATGAGAATGCAAGGTAATTTAGTTTTCTAAGAATTAACATTGTTCCTCCATGTGACACTCTAGTAAGATAAAAACATTAATACTTGTTGTTGTAAGCCATATTATCTTTACTTTGTACTCTAGTAGTGGATTACGTATTGGTCATTTAAATTATTTTCAAAACATCTACCAAACTACGAAATACTCTCTGTGTTGTAGTGTCTTTTACAATTATTGTCACGTTTTATTTTAGAGTATAAATAAAACGAACAAAGTTTAGGATTTGTTGTTATATTTAAAAAATATAAATAGTAAAAAGGTGGGTAGTGAGTTCGATTAGGCCGGTACAAAAGGTTGGTTCCCGTATAAGGCCCACAATACCGCACTCCCCTGGTCGGTGTCAGCTGGCAAGGCCCCGGCGTAGTCCGGCGGAGCGAGGACCCGGGAGACGGAGGTAGCAGCTGGGGGGAAGAGAGTAGCAGAGGCCTGGTGAGGCCTGCGGAGCGTAGCCCAGGAGGACTGAGGTAACACTTCAGTCGAAGAGAGCAGCAGAGGTTCTCGAGAGCTATAGTCGAGCGCAGCTCTCAATCCCCATAGGAATTCCTGCAAACCGTTCCATCTAGCATCAGCAGCTAATACAGACAGCTTGCCATGAAAAGCCCTTCACCTAACAGTAGGAGATTGGCATCTACTAGATAGCTAATCTAGGTTCAGTAGGCAATAACAACAATTAATAAATTACTATTAAGATATCTAAAGGAATAAATAACATAAACAAGAAAATAGAAGGCATTATATAAAAGTACTGGTGTCCGTAATCGTTTACAACATTACCACCACTATATATGATATTATAGTAACTAGACAGTGCTAAACAATAAGCGGGTGAAAGATATAATGTTCACAATTCATACGAGGCAACCTACAGCGACGAATAGTTATTTATATTGGTCAGCTACATAATATAGTTAATTTGTACAACTTACCCAGTACGGGAACAAATTAGGCACTTAGAAACAACTGTTATAATTATTAACAGATTTATGAGAGTCGAGGTTTAATAGTTTAACTGTCGGTTACACTGAGGGTCGGCACCGAGCTGAAGTACGTGTCGTGTCTCAAGCACAGTGTTCAGACGACTGATGGCTGCGTGCGCGCCACCGAACTCGCCGCCTCGGGTGAGTCATCTTGTCGAATTATCTAGAAAAGACAGTTCGCTATACGGAGGAAGCGTCTGTCGTGCTAGTTTGTTTGTTGATAATTTATTTTATGTAATGAAAACTGATTAGATTATAATTAAAAATTGATTAGTTGGTAAGATTGTGGTATAATTTGTAAATAGTTATGTACGATTGATTAGATTAAGTTTTATCCTTTTTATGTAGGAACAGTATCTAGTGATCGTGACATTATACAATGAACATATATATAGAACAGTTATTTGTTAAAATAAAAAAAGAGAAGGGAAGACTAGACAAAGTAGCGGCCTTGATTCGGAAATGCCAACGATAATAACAGACCAAGATAAACCTCAGTTACACTGGACAGGGTAAGCAAACCGAACTTTCTCAACAGATATCGGCTTCCCAGGCGTGGCTGATACCTCCATAGTCGCAATTCATAATCTTCGGCTGTCACGAAGTAATGTCTCAACACGTGTTTTGTCTCTACACAAGATATCTTTGAGAAGGATTCCGCAGCAGATGGGAAACTATTTTTTTTACATAAAACAATTTCCGAAATAGGGTTTGAAATCCGGAAAAGGTAGTAATCGTCTAGAGTTAAATAAATATTTATTACCTACGTTTATGAAGTTCTCACCTCCAATCCAAGAGTTCTTTATAAGGGCTTTTCTTTTGCACCATGATATAGACGTGAGCGGGTAACATCATCTGCAAGGCACCGAGGTTACACAGCTCCTCTTCCTCAAACGTCTTGGAGATCACTTGGCTTGCTGTGTAGGGCTCGGTGTGGAAAGCATACTCTAGGAAAAGTTGCATAACACAAACCATATAGTTTGACTATATATATAGTTTGAACTTGAAGCAGTAACTAATCATTATACATTAGGTGCTAGTCCTGAATTACTTTAACAGATTTTAAATAATTTTGTATTCTAAATATGAACTATTTTGCAAGAAGACTTTTTGTGTGTTATACGGACATGTAACTGTGGAAAAGACTTGATCCCATGACACAATGAGAAGAAACACACACACGAATTATTTTAGCTTGTCAAACCGTTAATAAGGTCAGTTACAATAATTCTAACTAATATTTACTTTATTTTTATAAACAAAACCAAATACGTACTGCCCGTGCGCACGAGTTCAATTCCATTATTGACAGACTGCAGAACATCAACGGTTCGTTTACCGTTTGTCACCTTTTTGTCTCTTAGTTCATCTTCTTTTGGGTTCTTAAAGCCACTGTAGTAAAAGAATCCAGGATTCTGAATAACAAGTTGACAATTATTACGAATGCAGTATTATTTTTCGTAGTGTCAATTTTAAAAATAGTGATATAGCTGGTTTATACGTACATCTAGCCAGCCTCTAGTGTAGCCAATATCTTCAAAGATAATTTCAAAATCGCTATTGATGAGCCCGTCCAGATTAGAAATAGAAGGGGCCGCTGCGTTCAGGAGCCAAGACACTACACTACTTGTATAGTAATTGTATAACAGCATACTCATCACACCGATCACCGTTAGTGTCAACCGACGACCTTGAAAACAGAGAAGAAACTTCAAAACCATGACAGAAGGGAATAGTTTTACGACTATATAAAACAATATTAGAATAGAATAGAATATTCTTAATTGTACACAATATAGAATTACAATAGATCTTAAATTAAAACATTTACCTTGACTTTCTTTATCTTCTGGTAACGGGACTCCGTCTTCAAACGCTAAGGAGTTCAAATTAAAATCAATAAATCAAGAAAACTAAAATCTCAAATTGTTGATGATGAATCAATAATTTAAAATATGTAACTTAATTAGTTATTAATATTCTTGGACATTTAACACAGCGTTTTCTAGACCCAAACTAAGCAAAGCTGGTACTGTAGGTTCTAAAACGTGGACATAAATTATTATTTAAATAGATTGTTTACTTATTCATGCATACTAGACATAGAAGAAACAATAGACCAATACATATTAATGCTACAAATATTAGCTCAGAGCTGTTATTCTTAAATTATTTCCTGAAGTTAATCCTCTACCTCGCCAGAGCGGTAGAGGAAAACTCCAAAACGAAACTTTCAAAATCAAATGTCGTCATAAAGTCCTACTTACCATCTTGACACACAATAGCAAAGACGCTAAAGAAGGCATATGTTCCAGGTTCTGATCTGTTCTCCATGAGAGCCGCTCCAGCCAAAACCACGGTGCAAGCGATATAACTAAACAGCGAACATAGCCAGACACCATTGGACATTGGACTAAGGAACTGGTTTTCGTAGTCTCCGACTCCTTTGTTAGGGATGAGGTAGTATATTTTAGTCCTATTAAAACAAAAATAAAACAATATAAACAAGAAATTTCATCTTACAAAGTTCAGCACCAAAATACCTAACGGATTCAATTAATATAATATACTAGGGTCCAGTGTCACCGACTTCAATGCGACTCAATCATGATAAATATTGTAAGCTTCTTTCCCTTCTTCATCCCTTAGTTTTCTCCCCTTATAGGTGGAATATTTTTTTCAAATTGTGTAGTGGACAATGGACTGTTCATAAAAACAAATCCTACTAATATTATAAACGTGAAAGTTTGTAAGGATGTATGGATGTATGGATGTGTGGATGTATGGATGTATGGATGTATGGATGTATGGATGTATGGATGTATGGATGTATGGACGTATGGATGTATGGATGTATGGATGTTTGTTACTATTTCGCGCAAAAACTACTGAATCGATTGCGATGATACTTCGTATGTAGATAGCTCTCCAGCTATCTACAGGTCCAGGTCTCCACCTGGATTAACACATAGGCTACTTTTTATCCCGATATTCCCATGGCATCTGAGTTACGCGGGTGAAACCGCGGGGCACAGCTAGTATAATATATGGCATAAAATGCACATAACATAACACACTCGAATTGAGAACCTCCTATTTGAAGTTGTTTAAAAATCGAACGATAATTTGGAATAATCGAACCGCAATATCTATCTATACTAATAGAGTAAAGCGGAAGAGTTTGTGTTTAGAACTGCCAGTCAGATTTGACAAATTCTTCGAAAATTTGATAGCTCAATTATTGAAGAACGGTATAGACTATATTGAACATCACACTACTACCCTTTAGAGCGAAGCAATTGCCATAAACTCGGGGAAACTGCGGGGAGTGGCTAGTTAGGCCACTGCTTATAATAATAAAGTAAAAAATAGTGCAAGTTAACAACGATTTCTCTGTCTGTTGTACCTCTGGGTACGTACGTCCTGGAAACGTAATATATACACCAAACAGCTTTCAACGATAATGTCCTAAACATGTACTTGATTAATTACTTGGTGAAATCTCAATCTCACTACTTGGGTCTACTTTACGAATCGTGTGGTTTATGTACATAACTATGATTGAATGGCGGCTTCACCTCGACAAACATGAATGGAATGAAAGGTTTCATTCGCCAATAGACATATTCACTAGACTATGCAAAAGCAACTATACAATATAATTAATCAATGCGTTACATAATGTTCAATGTTTATTTTTTCATAATTAGTTACGTTGGAGTATTATAGTAAGAAGGAAAAACATAAAGAACTTTACTGCAAATTAGTTGTCGGAGGATGTATAATGTCAACCCAATCGAGCCACTTCGGGAATATTCTCGCACAAGTGCTTGACAAGTCCTGCTCTTCCCAAAAAAGTGAATTTGTCACGGCCTGCAAAGTCATACAAAAATAAGGTCATCCATTCATGTCTTTATGCTCGTTGCTTTAATACTAGTGTGTGTGGATGTACTAAAAAGTTCAATGCAATGATTTATTTATTTTTAAACTATCTTTACAGATTTATACCAGATTCAGAGGTCTAGTTTTACACACATTTTAGATAATAACATGTACATGCAACGATATCCATATAAAACATTATTTTATGCGAAGATATCCATTTTCCTTGCCACTGAACTGAGAGTATGCGAGTGTAAATCAGACCTCTATCAAAGAATTTGAAGTGTCCTTAAGGAACCGCTAGGCGCTAGTGTCCCACTGATATGGTCCGCAGGTATCTGTCAGGGATAAACAAACTAACCTAACAGCATAGCTAAAGTTATGTATAACGGCGTCAAAAGGATTACATGCAATGGTTTTCATTCACATTAATTACTTACCTATGATGACTATTATTGCAAGCCGAAAAGTACTTTCATCAAATTAATATTTTATTGTGTTTTAAATGTAAATGCTGGAATGTTATATCGGATTGGGAATAAGTGTTTCAAATGAAAAGGGTTTTATGTGAACCTGTACTATGTTGGTAGTATAAAAGACAACAATATGTAGATGATCAAGACCAGGTATTGATAATAGTGTAAAATAGTTGCTGTGTAGTACAGAATTATCTACACAATAATATACTTAAAGGTGTGTTAATAAGCTTTTGATTTATTATGCGAATAATATTAAGTCCCGTTTACATCACAATGATATTTGGTATATTGTTATGTTGGAATTTAAGAGGATTTATTAAAACACGCGGAGCAATTTTATGAAAGCACTTTAAGCTCACACGAAACTTATGAGTATAACAGGACAGGTACAAGTACAGTACAGGGTACAGTACTTTAATATTTAGCTGTATTTTTTGATAGGTTTTACTGTGGACTTCATGCATGTATGCCATTAAAATTCAACTTAGCTAATAGAAGTTGGTGGTCCACTTTATCAAATGCACTTAAGAAATCAGTATACACAGCATCAACTTCTTTTCTATTGTCAAGGGCTAATGTAATATCAGATACGAATTCCATTAAGTTTGTGTCTACGTTACGTCCAGATTTTAAACCATGTTGACTGGGTGAAATTGAAGGATCTAAATGTTTGTAATAATAGGGCAGATAAGTGATTCAAATATCTTTGCAAAACAAGATAAAATTGAAACGGCGCGGTAATTGGTTACATCAGCCGAGTCTCCTTTCTTGTAAATTGCAACGATTCTCGCACTTTTCCATATACTAGGAAAGATTACCCGTTCTAGGGAGCGAATAAAATGGTAGCATATGATAGGGCCAGGCATTCGCGGCAGCGTTTTATAAAACTAGGAGGTATTGAATCAGGTCCAGACCCTTTAGGTGTATCTAGTAAGTCTTTAAATATATAATGTAATATTAATATTGTAATTAATGTACTATATTATGTGGCAGATCATGCTGTACCAACCTTATTTGACCGTGTTCTTGGAAATAAAGATTTATATATATAATAATAATAATTATTATTATTTATTCTTGCCTTAACGACCTTAAGAGGTCAATTTAATCTATTTTTTAGGAGCACTCTTGGCACGGTGTCAGTCGTCAGTAGTCAATCAAGTAGTCAAAGCTTTTTATGACTAAATAGAATCATTTTTATTACAATTGCAAACGTGCAAATTATTATTAATAAACACAATTTAAAGTTCCAGTATTATGTTTACCAGTGTGGAATTTCTTTCAGGCGATCCAATCCAACGTCCCGCAATGCTGTAGTCAAATCTGTGAAAACGAACAAGTGTCAAAATATTATGTCGAACAAAAACATCGATGCTTTGTAGTTAGCCAGTGATATAGAAAAAGTGTATATTTTTGTAATTTATCTTTTTTCTTGTCATCGATATTTCAGTCATTACGTTTCTGAGATTTTCTTTTCCTTTGCCTCTGGTTGTAATTGCAAAAACCGTTTCAAACAAAATTATTTTTAACATTGTTCAAGTAATGTTCGTTTTACTCAAGTTTTAGTTTCCCATGAACCTACAAATTGGTACAAACGTTTAAGGTATATATACATTCAAATCTGTTCATACAAATTACTTTGAAAGTTTTAATTCGTTTAAAATCGTATTTTTTTTTATATCAACATATTAATCGGTATGTCTCCCTGCCACTTTGACACTTGATCGCCATCGGTTCTAGGTAAGGAATAACCATTTGACACGTTTTATATTATTTGCATAATTTTTTTTCCAAATACATATTATAAAAAGAACAACCAGAAGAACACAAATAGACATTTTAATGCGTAGCATGGATGCAGGCCGCTGGCAGACTGGGAGGCTTCTTGAAATTAATTGAGGGAGGCCTATGTCCAGCTTTGGATGTCTTACGGCCGATATTTTTTATTTATTTATTTCACAATACAACTATCATTACCGGATTTACCTAATTCAATAATGTAGCGATCTAATGGTAACAATACCTTTATGTTTATTACGGATTAATATTAGAGTCCCAGCTCGTTATCAACGTTCTTAAATTACTCCATTTTACCCTCCGCTTCGTAAAACCGTACTTGGATCAAATTCTCCTATCCCACGTATGTGCAAATTAGCGAACGAACGTAGTAGATGAACTGATATCTTTTCAAGTTCTTTAGGCAAATTTGGCAGTGACATAAAATTGTTCCTTTCTGACAAACAAGCTATAAGTTATTAATCTACCAACCACCTTTTGTTGTTTTGGTTTTCTTTGGTTTTATTTAAATGGGTAACTAGTTATTATTAAAAAAAGTGAAAATCAGAGCACGCGGTGTTTGCTTATAAATGGTTGTACATTTAGAAGAAGTATTTGTTTAAAAATTTGTTGTGCATGAAAATAAAAAAATGTAACAACTGTCAGCAAACCAAATAAATAAATAAATATTTCTTAAATGTAGAACACAGTATATGTATTGTATATAACATATTATCCACAATGATATCCTTGTAAATTCACTCAGAGCACAGCAAAAATGTCTGTTTCCTTCACCATGAGTATTAAAGTGTGAATCGTCAGTGGCGCCTCTTTAAAGAGGTTAGTTCATCCTCGCGGCTTCACAAGCAAGGTCTGGCGTCGCCACACCTGCCTATCAGGTACACACAACCGTAACCTTTAAAGAGGTTAGTTCATCCTCGCGGCTTCACAAGCAAGGTCTGGCGTCGCCACACCTGCCTATCAGGTACACACAACCGTAACCTTTAAAGAGGTTAGTTCATCCTCGCGGCTTCACAAGCAAGGTCTGGCGTCGCCACACCTGCCTATCAGGTACACACAACCGTAACCTTTAAAGAGGTTAGTTCATCCTCGCGGCTTCACAAGCAAGGTCTGGCGTCGCCACACCTGCCTATCAGGTACACACAACCGTAACCTTTAAAGAGGTTAGTTCATCCTCGCGGCTTCACAAGCAAGGTCTGGCGTCGCCACACCTACCTATCAGGTACACACAACCGTAACCTTTAAAGAGGTTAGTTCATCCTCGCGGCTTCACAAGCAAGGTCTGGCGTCGCCACACCTGCCTATCAGGTACACACAACCGTAACCTTTAAAGAGGTTAGTTCATCCTCGCGGCTTCACAAGCAAGGTCTGGCGTCGCCACACCTACCTATCAGGTACACACAACCGTAACCTTTAAAGAGGTTAGTTCATCCTCGCGGCTTCACAAGCAAGGTCTGGCGTCGCCACACCTACCTATCAGGTACACACAACCGTAACCTTTAAAGAGGTTAGTTCATCCTCGCGGCTTCACAAGCAAGGTCTGGCGTCGCCACACCTGCCTATCAGGTACACACAACCGTAACCTTTAAAGAGGTTAGTTCATCCTCGCGGCTTCACAAGCAAGGTCTGGCGTCGCCACACCTACCTATCAGGTACACACAACCGTAACCTTTAAAGAGGTTAGTTCATCCTCGCGGCTTCACAAGCAAGGTCTGGCGTCGCCACACCTACCTATCAGGTACACACAACCGTAACCTTTAAAGAGGTTAGTTCATCCTCGCGGCTTCACAAGCAAGGTCTGGCGTCGCCACACCTACCTATCAGGTACACACAACCGTAACCTTTAAAGAGGTTAGTTCATCCTCGCGGCTTCACAAGCAAGGTCTGGCGTCGCCACACCTGCCTATCAGGTACACACAACCGTAACCTTTAAAGAGGTTAGTTCATCCTCGCGGCTTCACAAGCAAGGTCTGGCGTCGCCACACCTACCTATCAGGTACACACAACCGTAACCTTTAAAGAGGTTAGTTCATCCTCGCGGCTTCACAAGCAAGGTCTGGCGTCGCCACACCTACCTATCAGGTACACACAACCGTAACAAATTTAAAACTAGACTAGACTATTATTTATTTTAGCTATAAGCACCTTACATAAGTACGTTATAAGTGTCAGGTTTCTTCTGATGCCGAGTTCGTTATACCCGACCATTCCTAAAATAAACAGATTTGGGTACACTAAGGTGTTGCATATCTGAGCGGGAATTGAACCCTGCAACCTCTGATTACGTAGTCAAATGCTATACTGTGGCACCATATATTATAATATAATATAATATTGTTAAAATTATAAAAAAAAACAATTGCAACTAACCTGAAATTATGTTGTTCTTTCAAAATGTTCAGCAGTTGTGATGTAATTTTAGTCATTGCGGCCACTCCAGCGGTGTATCCTATCTCTGACAAAATAGCCGGGCTGAACGATTTTGGACTCTCTACAATCTTAAAATGATATTCAACTATATTAGAAATAAACCGTTCTAAATACATACACATACGGGTTTAGAATCGTTTGTTTTTAATAACGTTTGCCAGACACCGAATCAATGAGTAGTTTTTCTTCATGGTCAATGCAATTCGGTTCAAAACTTGTTATTTCTTATCGAAATACGTAAGTGAATACAATCTTCCCCTTTGATCGTAATCTTTAGTACTTATTTCTGCAACATCCTCACATTTAAAAAGGAAAAGAAGATTTTATAGTACATTCACGAATAGAGTTACTGTTATACCTAAATACATTAAATTTGTAATGAAAGATTAAGTAAACTTTAATAATTAAGTATTTCTTAAGCTAAGTTTTGCTTAGCTACAAACAGAAAATGTCTGAAACTCCTAGCAGTACTGAGACCCAAATACCCGGTAATGAAAACCCAATGGCAACCCAGGCTGGGTTTCCTGTGTTTACCTCAAAAGCCTACAATTGTGTACTGGTTCTCCGAGAACAAAGTCCCAGTAGTGCTCAACAATACTTCTCGATGTGAGACTGAACTTATGCTTCCAATAAAGTAGCAGTCTTAGCTTTGTTTTGTAGTATTGTAATCGTCACAAAGGTCACAGATCACCCACCGTTCTGTACAGTTGATTTATTGAAGAAATTTGTTAAATATAATATATATAATTTTTTGCGTGTATTTTATAACATTTACATATTGGCTTCCTTCAAGTTCTGCAAGATTATTAACTTTAAAAAATAATCTTATATTAAACTTCAATGCAAATAAATGATAAATCAAACAAACTTCATCCCTTAATTTTCCACCCTTAGAGGTGGAATATTTTCTTAAAATTAAAATGGGACTACCATTGACTAGAACCACTTTAATTAAAAAAAGAATGATTGGAATCGGTTCACAAAGGGCAAAGATATGTACGACTTAACTTATTAGTGGATCATCATGATCGTTTTTTATATACACCTGGCAAGCGAAAAGGGCATTTCTACATGAAAGGGGTACCTGAGAAATGTTCTGTTCCTGAAGAACAGTTTCTCTTTTGTGCGAGCAAAGCCGCAAGGGAAAACTGGTATAAACTATTGTGTAGTATAAATTATTGTAAAATGAAATTTTAAAATCATGTTCATGTTGTTCATTGTGTGATAAAGCGTTTAGAAGACAGGCATTATAGCCACCCATTCTGTGCCAAGAAGTAA